>CM033390.1:15717815-16917815 GCA_019426215.1 Buddleja alternifolia
TGTAATCGAATACACTCACAAATGACAAAGTGAAGCTCAAAGCAGAGTTGCACGTCACAACAATGCATGAGAAAAACCAAACGCTTAAGAGTGAGATTACTCAATTACAAAGCGATCTTGCTATACTAGTCAAAGAGAGAAGTGATTGATCGCTAGACTGCTAATCAAGAGCAGCTCGGTCTATCATTATCAAAAGCTTCTAGAAAACGGGATAATGGCTAGGTAACTAGATTATTTGGTGAAAAGACCGGTTTAGGAGCAATAAATTCGGTAACAACCTAATAAATCTAATGTTACGGCGAACAACAAAGGAAAGGGTGTTGTTTTCTTTGTTGAGAAAATTCACAAACCTAAAAGCTAAATGAACCTAACGACACTGGTACGAGGCCAAATGAGGAAAGCCAAAGCTGACTTAGGCAAGGGAAAGACAAAGCCAAATGATTCACAAAAGGAAGGTTCATCCAAAGGCTCAAAAGGCCAAGGATAAACCTACCACAGTGAATCAAGCGCTAAAGTCAAGCACCAAAAGTGCTCCCAAGCTAGCACCAAGGAAATACCCGCGTCAATACCGAGACAGTCAAGATCTATTATCGATACTATGATGATATGACTATGACTATGATTGTGACTACTATATAATCGAGGATATTATTATACACCCAGAAAAGCACACACAACACAAGGTGAACAAAAGCAACACAACACAAGTGAAACCCAAAAAGGCCAGTATTCTACAATTGAAGACTAGGCAAATAGGGTTCTAAGGTTTAATCAACCAAAGTATTACCGTTGAAGGACCCAAGAAAACATGGGTAATAGGGAAGAATTAGAACTGTCCTTAATGCAGGTACCTAGAGCCGCGCGATACTTCAGTTTGGTATTTCGATAGCGGGTTCATCCAGGCAATGACTGGTGTTAGGAAATTCATGTTAGATGTTTTGATGATGACAAGATAGGATTCAATGTTAGACCCCAATAAAATGTAAGTTTATGCTTTCATAGATCATTGTATAAAGCGTTTAAAGAGTTTGTAATTTTGTTTAGGCTTGTAATTTTTATCCTCATAGATTTTAGACTAAGTCTTAGCGACTGAATCAATAATAGAATTCTAGGTGAGTCTATTTGAGAAGAAGTTGAAGACCAGCGTCTGAAGTCAACCGAAGATGAAGATTCCTTCTTAGCGCCTGTCAAACGCTAAGAGACCGCAGTTCAGGATTCATGAATCAAGCGTTCAAATACTCAAGCGACTTATAGAAGATTCACCTGAAATAAATCCTCAAGTCATAAAGGACTTAAATGCAATCATTCAACGGACATTTATTTCCAACGGGAAATAAATTCAAATTGCATTAAATGCCTGATAAGAGCATTAAATGTGATAAGCTACTGTGACTTGTGGACAAGCCTCCTTTTGACCAGACTGTCAGAACTTTCAGAGTTTTAGCTGCTCCCGTCCAATCGGTTCCAGCGAATTTTCAGGAATGTCAGATTTTAGGTACAATCACGCGCTACGTGAAAGGCACGCTCCTACATGTGTCCAACGGACAGATCCCAAGAAATTGCCTATAAATACCTTACTCCAGAAAATCAAAAACACGGAACAACATCAAGAATATACGAGAAATTATTGCCAAAATCCTACGTACATTCTTTCTGGAAAAAGCTTAGAAATTTCATAGCCAAAACCTTTCAAGCTTTCTATCTACATTCCAGACAGTCACAAATATCTCAAATATCTTCCAAAGAAGAAATCCAAACTCCAACTGAGATATTCCAAGTTGTTTGATCTTCTTTAAAACAAACAAAACTCTAGTGATAAACCTCAACCTTTCATCTGAGTGAGAAAAGTTGTTGAAACCTTTCAGGCAGTATTTCTGAGTGAGAGAAGCTTGAAGAAGACGATCTTCATTGGTGCTGAAGTCTGTGTGATCAAGGAGCCCAAGATCATTTTCATCCATTACTATTTGTAGAAGTTTCTGTGTGATCCTTTGATAATCATCATAGTAATTTCCTCCAAGTGAAAAAGGAGAAGAAGGACGTAGCTGGGATTACATCACCCAGTGAACCTTACAAATTATTGTGTCATTTATTTTATTGTCTTATATTATTCACTTTCATATTATTCTGAAAAAGACAAGTAAAATTGCAAAGCGATTAATTCAACTAAAAGAACGCTAAACATTATTTCCGCTGTGCTAACCCTGATTAAGCGATCTAAGCGTTGCCCTACTTTGGTAAACTGCTGAAATCACTAAGTCTAAGTTAACTATTCTGAAGCGTCTGACCCAAGCGCTCAGTTTTTCCAAGCGTTCAAATTTCTAAAGTGATACGAAAATTTTGTGAAGTCGAAAAAGACTTCAGGGTCTATTCAACCCCCCCTTCTAGACCCTTTCGTATGCCACTTGGGACCACCAAGTGGTATCAGAGCGGTTGAAGTAGAAACCTAAGCGTTTCCGAGCGTAACTGCTTGTTTAGATCCACCTTTCTAAACTTAATCGCTTTAAATCTTTTTATCAAAACATATCATTATGGCTTTTAACAAAATGCCTAAGTTGGTAGAATCAAATTATGATTCGTGGAAACTTAGAGCATTCGCATACTTATGCTCATGTGATAATGAAATGTGTGATGTTATTACAGATGGCCCCATCAAAATCATGCAAGTGAGAACTCGAGCACCTGGAGCCGATGAAGCCACTCCAGATGGATATGTCGAGAAAAATAAACTAGACTGGACGCCAGATGATCGAAAAAGAGCGAATCTGGATAATGTTGGACGAAGTGCACTTTACTCAGCGTTAGGAGATAACGATGCATTGTTCAACAAGATAAAGCAATGTAAGACATCCAAAGAAATATGGGATAAATTGGCTATTGTGTGTGAAGGTTCAGCACAAATGAAGGAGAACAAGCTCTCCATAGCCATGCAAAGATTCGAGCATTTCAAAATGCAGCCCAATGAGACGCTAGAACAACTAGACGCAAGGTTTACTTTGCTTATTACCGAGTTAGCGTCATTAGACAAGGAATTGACCAACAAGGAAATGGTCAACAAGATTTTCAGAAGTCTTCCAAGCAAGTATTTAATTAAGACTGTTGCTATGAGAGAATCACAAACATTGGAGACACTTACCCCAGAGCATGTCTTTTCAGAGTTAAAGGCATTTGAGTTCGAATTAGGTGAAGTCAGCGACACATCGACTTCAGCGATTGAATCAGGAGCTTTAATCGCTACCACCAAAAATAAGGGAAAAGCGGTTATTGAGGTCAAACCGGTTGAGTCAAATGAAGAAAAGGAAATGGCCTTATTGGTAAAGAAGTTCAAGAAATTTCTACGATACGAGAAGAGAACTCCTATTGGACAGAATTCATTTCAAACTCCTCCTCCAGCACCAGCGCCTCAGTATCAAGCGCCAGTGTACTCTGCACCTCAACCAGTAGCGCCAGTTCCATACCAAGCGCCTCCATCCCCCACTCAGAATCTCTCAGCACCAGTAGTCTCAAAGCGATTAACTGCTGAACAAAAAATGAAAACTAATTTGTGTTATAATTGCAGGAAACCAGGGCACTACCAGGTAAATTGCCCTTATCCAAATGTGTCAAAGCCCTCAAGGCAAGACTATGCGGATAGAAACCAATTCAGGAGCAACCTTCGCCAACAAGGTCTGCTAGCGGAATCTGAACCATTCTCCGCACCTGAAGAGGATTTGGAATCATCAGACGAAAGTAGTGATGATGAGCCTACAAGCGACTCAGCATTGATTTGTCTCATGGCAAGAGATGATGAAGCGTCTGACGACTCGCTACCAGAGGTAACCAATGAATTATATCATCCTCTCTCTTATGATGAATTACTTGACAAAGTTAAAGAATATTATAAAGATTGTCAAGAGGCCGCCAAAATATATCAAAACGATCTCGCTATTATTTCGTCGCTCAAAAGTGATAAAGTAACACTCAAAGCCGAGTTGCAAGTTCAGAAACAGTGCATTGAGAAGAACAAATCACTTGAGAGTGAAGTTATTCAGTTAAAAAGCGATCTTGATATAATAGTCAAAAGAGAAGCTGATTTGATCGCTAAACTTGCTAAATCAGAGCAGCTTATCTCATCATTATCAAAAGCTTCTAGAAAGTTGGATAATGTGACTAAGGTAACTAGATTATTTGGTGAAAAGTCCGGTTTAGGATGCAATAAATTCGGTAAACAACCAAATAAATCCAATGTTATGGCAAACAACAAAGGAAAGGGTGTTATCTTTGTTGAGAAAAGTTCACAGAGTCAAACGCTAAGTGAACCTAGCGACAATGGTACGAGGCCAAATGAGAAAGCCAAAGCTGACTCAGGCAAGGGTAAGGCTAAGGCAAATGATTCACAAAGACAAACTCATCCAAACGCTCAAAAAGTCAAGGACAAGTCTAATCACTGTGAATCAAGCGCTAAGCGTCAAGCACCAAAAGTGCAACCCAAGCCAGCGCCAAGGACTTACCAGCGTCAATATCCAAGACAGTCAAAATCATATCATCAATACTATGATGATTATGACTATGACTATGATTATGACTATTATTATAATCGAGGATATTATTACACACCCAAAAAGCACACACAGCACAAGGTGAACAAAAAGCACACACAACACAATGTGAAACCCAAGAAGGCCAGTATTCCTACAATGAAGACCAGGCAAATATGGGTTCCTAAAGTTCTAATTCAAACCAAGGTTACTAACGCTGAAGGACCCAAAACAACATGGGTACCTAAGAAGAATTAGAATTGTCCTTTAAATGCAGGTACCTAGAGCCAGCACCGATACTTCAGTTTGGTACTTTGATAGTGGATCGTCAAGACACATGACTGGTTCCAAGAATCTTCTAGTCTACTATCAAGCTACCAACGGTCCTCAAGTTATATTCGGTGATAACTCAAAAGGTAAAACAAAAGGTATAGGTATCATGCATAGGGGGAACATCATGATTAGTGATGTTTATTATGTTGAGGGTCTTAAGCATAACCTGTTAAGCATTAGTCAATTTTGTGATAAAGGCTTTGAAGTAAAATTTTCAAGCGACTTCTGCTATGTTAACGACGCTAAGACTAAGTCTACTAAATTAAGAGGAAAAAGAACAAACAATGTGTATTTAGTAGATTGGGATTCTACAGTTGATAACAACCCCACGTGCTTTGTTGCTAAAAGTCAAAATGAATTGGGTTGGTTATGGCATAGAAAATGAATCACCTCAATTTCAAGGCAATCTCTCAGTTAATATCGCTAAATCTTGTAGAGGGATTACCTAAAGGTTCCTTTCAAAAGAATCGCTTATGTGATGCATGTCAAATGGGTAAACAAGTTAAGTCATCTTTCAAAAAGAAACCATGTCTATCTACTTCTAGAGTTCTTGAACTATTGCATTTAGATTTGTTTGGACCTATTCAAATCATGAGTGTTAGTGGCAAAAAGTACTCGCTAGTAATAGTTGATGATTTCTCTCGCTATACATGGGTAGAATTTCTAGCAACCAAAGATGAAACCAGTGTCAAGCTCACAGCGCTAATTCGTCAATTGCAAAATTCAAAAGATCTAAAAGTGACAAGAATTAGAAGCGATAGAGGAACTGAATTTACTAACCAAGTTGTTGAGAAGTTTTGTATAGATTTAGGAATACTTCATGAGTATTCTGCTCCTAGAACACCTCAACAGAATGGAGTTGCTGAGCGACGGAACAGAACGCTTAAAGAAGCCGCAAGGACGATGTTAGCAGAGTCCAAGCTGCCTCAAAGGTTTTGGGCCGAAGCCATCAACACCGCTTGCTACACTCAGAACCGGTGTATGATTAACAAGCAACATGAGAAGACTCCATATGAGTTGTGGAAGGGACGTAAGCCTAACGTTTCATACTTTCATGTATTTGGTTCAAAATGTTTCATTCATAACAATGGATCTCACAGCCTAAAGACATTTGATCCTAAAGCAGATGAGGGAATCTTTCTAGGCTATGCCAAGAATGGAAAGAGTTTTCGCATCTTAAATAAGATCAAATCGAAGGTTGAAGAATCCATTCATGTTGTGTTTGATGATGCTAACCAAGAACCGAGTAAGGTTAATTCTGATGATGTAGGAATTGAAGATCTCTCCCAACAAGCGTCGCAAATCAACCTTAGTGATGATAGTGATGACGAGGATGATGGGATTCATGTACTTCCTCCTAAGGATACTCGTGAGGTTAACAAAAATGATAATGTCAGAATCGCTGATGATCATGAAGAGAATGATCATCAAGAGCAGATTGGAACTGTGAATGATGCAGCGTCTACGCAAGAGACAAATGAGAATCAAGCGATTAACAACCAAGAGTCTCTTAACCCGTTCCAACCAGACCGTAAATGGCTTAGAGATCATCCACCAGAGCTAGTAATTGGAGATATTGAAGCACCTGTTAGAACTAGGTCCGCTACATTTAATGAGGCCATGTTCGCAAGTTTCCTATCTCAAATGGAACCAAAGAAAGTGGATGAAGCGCTTAATGATTCAAGTTGGGTAGAAGCAATGCAAGAAGAGCTTAACCAATTTGAAAGAAGCAAGGTTTGGACGCTAGTACCAAGACCAACTCACCAAGGAGTTATTGGAACGAGATGGGTTTTTAGGAACAAAATGGATGAAGATGGCATTGTTATAAGAAACAAAGCTAGATTAGTCGCTCAGGGTTATTGTCAAGAAGAGGGTATTGACTTTGATGAAACGTATGCCCCAGTAGCCCGTCTTGAAGCAATTAGGATGTTCCTAGCGTTTGCCGCATTCAACAAGTTCACAGTATACCAAATGGACGTGAAGAGTGCATTCTTGAATGGTAAACTCCAAGAAGAAGTCTATGTGGAGCAACCACCAGGATTCATCAACAACCATGGCAAAAGTATGGTCTACAAACTGGATAAGGCACTCTATGGCCTTAAACAAGCACCAAGAGCATGGTATGACACTCTCTCTATCTTCCTTATAGGTAAAGGCTTTTCAAAAGGCAGCGTTGACACAACGTTATTTAAAATTACCCATAATAAAGATATTCTCTTAGTCCAAATCTATGTTGATGATATTATATTTGGTTCTACTAATAAGCGACTGTGTGAGAAATTTTCGAAAATGATGCAAGATCAATTTGAAATGAGCATGATGGGTGAATTAACTTTCTTCTTAGGATTACAAGTTAAGCAACTCCCTAATGGAATATTTATAAACCAAGCTAAATATACTAGAGATATGATTAAGAAATTTGGTATGGAAAATGCATCATCTTCAAAAATTCCAATGAGCCAGACGCTTAAGTTAGATAAAGATGAAAGTGGGAAGAAAATTGATATCACTAACTATAGGGGTATTATTGGATCACTTCTTTATCTTACCGCTAGTAGACCTGATATTATGTTTTCGGTATGCATGTGTGCACGTTTTCAATCTGATCCTAGAGAATCACACTTAATTGCTACCAAGAAGATCCTTAAGTACCTAAAAGGCACACAAAATGTGGGCTTATGGTATCCACAGGATTCTTCTTTTGAACTAATTGGTTATTCAGATGCAGATTTTGCAGGATGCAAAATAGATAGAAAAAGTACTAGTGGTACATGTCAATTTCTAGGTGATAGACTAGTTTCGTGGCATAGTAAGAAACAACAATCCATAGCGACTTCTACCGCTGAGGCAGAATATGTAGCCGCTGGAAGCTGTTGTGCACAAATCCTTTGGATGAGGCAACAACTTAGAGATTATGGAACAATCCTAGGTCCTACCCCAATCCATTGTGATAACCAAAGTGCTTTAGCTATGACCCAAAATCCTGTTCTTCATTCTAGAACCAAACACATTGACATTAGATACCATTTCTTGCGTGACCATGTTCAAAAGAAAGATATCTCCATGCACTTCATTGGAACTGACAAACAACTGGCAGATATCTTCACAAAAGCGCTCAACGAACAACGCTTTCTCACTTTGAGAAGAATTAGGTATGATCGATTTAAACGCTTAAATCATAAAGCATCATATTTAATAGCCATATAATTTAAGGGGAATCCACTTTATGTTTATGTCTAAAGCGTTTATCAAAATTTGAAATGAGTCATCAACTTTAGGGGGAACTCTAAAATTGTACTTACTTCAATGTATCAAGCGACTGTGATAAAAAATGACTTTCAAAATCTTAAGCATTGATCACTAGCTCTTATCTTTTATGCATGACAAAATCAATCTCTAATAATGTTGTCTCTCATAAATCCAAGCGATTGATTCATTTATTGAAATATTTTATGAAAAGACTTCAGCGTTGAAAGGATTCCCACTTTAACGCTAAGTAACTCGATTTCAGAAATTCATGCATAGTTTTCATCGCTAAAGATAACGTGTGGATAAGTCCAAAAGATCAGATTTTACAACTACCCACACGTGCCTATCAAATCGAACTGACGGTTATGATTCCTATCTAAACCGAGGCGGTTCAGTGATTGCGTGAGTCTGAGTACGTGTCAGTACACTATCAGGCGCATGCACTTCACGCTGAAAATTTCAAAAATTTTTCAAACTGTTTCAAATTAACTGCGGATCCGAAAAATGTTATAGTACCCTACTTTACCACACTTTTTGACATCCGAAATTAAATGTACATGGTTCAGATTCCTTTTGTCATTAACCTCTGAACACGTGTCATTCATCTGTCAATTGAGGAGTTACTTTCACCTTCTATTTAAACTCACCAAGACTTTTACAGAACACCTTTATCACTTCCAATCTTTCCTACTGTAAAAGCTTTTTCTCTCCAAAGGCAAAAACTCCTCTATTTTCTTCAAAAACTTCAACTTTCAGCAATGGCACCCAAAGTTTCAAAATCTTCCAAGACAGCAACTAAACCAGTTACAGTTAACGCCGGATTTTTGGTTAACTGGGACTATCTTTTTGGTAACCAGAACTTCCCTCTTCGAACGATTCTTCCACTCGTTCAAGAATCTGATTTGAAAGACATGCTTACTACTACTTTCAACTACTTTGAAGAAGAATCTCTCCACTTTTTCTACAATGGTCAAATTTCTGAAGACAGAAATTCCATATCCTGCGTCTTCCCCTCTGCAAAAGAGACCTTTGTCCTCACTCCTTCTCTGGTTTCTTCATTACTTGTTCTGCCTAATACTGGCATTGAGGTAGAACGTGTAAATCTCGGCGATGCTACCAAAGTTTGGGACGTGATAAAGAAAGAAGATGTTCACAACGCCTACAAGCCCCACTTCAAGAAGAACGATATGAAAGGCGAATATGTCATCCTCGCTGACATATGTTCAAAGATTATTGAATGCAGAAAAGGGACGTTCGATAAAATCACTAACATTCAATACAAGATGATGGTTGCCATCCTGACCAAGTTAAAAGTTAACTGGTCTCTTTACGTGTTCAATCGCTTCAAAGCAGCGATGGCTAAGTCTGTTAATCCCAAGCCTTACGGGATTTTGCTAAGTCGTATTCTCTGCTCTAGCGGATATACGCAAGTTCCTGGGAAAAAGATCCCAGCGACCAAGTTTTATGGCAAGAAAATGATAAGCGAGCTTCTTAACCCGCTGAAACCTGGCGGAGCAGCGGTTCCAAAAGATCAGCGTGTTGTTCGCAGTGATGATGAAGATCAAGCGTCTTCTTCATCATCATCAGAAGAAGAAGTGGTGGTCAAGCGACCTAAGAGAAAGATCATTCTCAAAGTCGCTGAGCCATCCAAGCCCGCAAAGAAGCAAAAGCCTGAACTGAAGAAGAAGAAGTCGGAACCCAAAAAGAAACAAAAAATCCCTTCTCCTTCTCCCTCGCCTAAGTCTCCTTCTCCTCCTCCAGCGTTTTTCTTTTCCGTTCCTGAGGAAGAAGAGACAGCAGTGGAAGAAGAAGTACCGTTTGCACAAAGGCGTAATCCTACTCCCACTCCCGCAGTATCTTCTAGCGCTCCCACAAATCCAGCGCTTAGAGAGTCAGCAAGTGCTTCCGTCTCTGACGCTGTTCCCGAAATCAGCTCAGATCCTCAAGCCGTTTCTCCATCTGAAAGGCTTCCCAATGTTCAGGAACCCGAAGAAGAAGTTCAGGAGCCTGAGGAACTTGTCCAAGAAACAGATCAAGTGACTAAGACAGTCAATGATAGTCCTCAGGGTAAGCGATGTAGTATTTTCTTTGTAAATTTCTACTCGGTAGGAATTTTTGCTTGCTTTTCTCAATCGCTTACATGTTTCAGCTCATGACGGAGCTCATGATGAACCAATCGCTGAAGCCCCTCCTCTCTCGGAGATTCCAGTTGAACTAGACGTGGACATGGCAACTGTTGTGAATATTTCTAAAGAAGCATCCCAAGTTCTTCCTGACGCTGAAAGCTCATCAGCGAGTGAAGCAACTTTAAATGCTGAGCGGTCGATAGAAGTGGCCCCCATTCCAACAGAAGCTATTGACCTTGTTCCTACGCCAACAGGACCTCCTCCTTGTGTCATTGATTTCTTCCCACACGGATATCATCCAGACGTTGAATTTTATTATGCCGCCAGAGAACGTGACGCTCAAATGCTTGCCAAGTTGGAAATAAACTTTCAAACCACTCTCCATCGGCCCGATATGTCCAACACCAAGAAATTTGAGTTTTTCGAGCGTATTGCAGATCTAGGACTATATGACTTAGAGCGACTTCAATCTCGCTTTGAGTACATTCGTCGTCCAGTGTTCAATAGAGCTGACCTTGATCAACAGCGATTCACTCTAACCGGTCGCTCGGACGAGTCCTTTTATCCTCTGCGCCCAAGCAAGATTGTTTTCAAGAACCCACACATGGGTGATTGGAACAAAAATCTTGATGAGGAAGATCCCAATAAGATAGGATATTCTGCTCTCCCCTCCGTTGTCAAGTCTCCCCAGAACGCTCTCTCTCCTAATCCACTCAAACTCTGGAAAGGTAAAGGCTCGCTTGTTGCGGAGCGCCCAAATCCTGTCAACTCGTGGATTGAAGATGAGGATCGTGAATATCTTGCCAGATTATGGGCTGAAGACTATGATGATGAAACGGAACGCTTCGAGAAATTCTTAGCAGCTAGAAAAGAGCAAAACAAAGCGAACAAACTTGGAAAACGATGGATGATGGATACAGCCAAATGGGCTGAAGAGTTCGTTCTTCACTTCTACACCCTTGATGAACTCGTCAAATATCCATTCCTGTTTAATTTTGGAATAGAATACAGACGCCGAGGATTTGCCACCTTTTTGCTTCAACAGCGTCAGATAATTGCCGGGAATGTTAGCACTTTGCCACGATACAGACAGCCAATCGAAAGCTACATTCGCCAGCAGCTCGCCTTATTCAGCCAGGGCGGACGCTACGTTTTGCATCCTCGTGCAGACTTTGTTCAACGAATCTTCCCTGACCTCAACGAAGACGCTTCGTCAAGTAAACAACCAGTTCTTCAAGGCCAGAGTCAGATTCGTGTTGACACTTCAACAGAACACGCTGAGTTTGCTGAGTTCCACCGAGATATGAGATCAGTGATAGAAAATGTCCAAGCGTTGGATACAAGTTTCAATCACTATTCAGGGTTAAACGATTTCCGAGGATATACTCTCCACCCTGTGCTCTTCAGTGAACAGAATATTCAAGTGGCCAAGATGATCTCGCTGATTAGGCCAGTGGACCAAGAAGCAGCTTAAGCGTTCATGCCGTTGATTTTGGACTTTTTCAACAAATATACATCAGGGATTGCTTTACCAGAAGGTGTGCAACTTGCACTAAGTACTGACGAGCGCGAAGATGCTATATTCTTTATCCCGCAATCTAGTCTGATCAGTCCCCGGCATGTGATGGAAGCCCTTGGCCCCCTCTGGGTTATTGGCATTAGAGAACCTTCTCCTCCCTCAATCCAAATTCTGGAAGAAGATTCTGCTCCTACTGCGGAAGTCGCTCATCTTCCTGAGGCTTCCTTGCCAGATTCTTCTAGCGCCCCAGTAGTCGAGCCCCCAGCGATTGCTGATTCTACCTTGGATCACGCAATTGAAGAAGTGCACGCTGAAATTGCTCAAGCGCCTGTAGACCCTCTCCTAAGAGATAAAACCAAAGGCAAGGCTGCAGTTTCAAGTTCTTACGGACTTCTCCCGTCCCTAGAGCGTCCTTCTTCGGATTCAGATTTAGACAGTGATTTAGAGGCCCGAGATTTCAGAAAGGCTGTACGGAACTCGCTTCACCACATCGAAGGTTCCTGCTCCAAGCTTTCTGAAGCCGCTGACAGACAGACTCGCTTAATATCTGATACGCGAAGTCATGACATTGCCAACGCTTCAAATTACAGCACCATTGCTATCATGGAAAGCATGTCCCCTCTTATCGCTGAGCTCTCCTCTGAATTCAATCGTCACCTTGCTCAGAGCACTTCGGCTGATGCGGACAGACACGCTTCATCCGATGCCGTCGCTCAGAGTGTCGCCCAACAGATTTCTCTTCTAGTCGAAGAAGTTAGACTTTTGCGCCGCGATGTCACTGATCTAAAATTGTCCCTTGATGAAGTCAAGAAGGGGGAAAGTAAAGAAAAGACCAAAGCGATTTCCAAGACGGATAATAAACATTGGCGTTCGATGTTCGATGAACTGGTAAGCATTAAGAGAATGCTATCCAAGAAACGAAAAACAAGGTATTATCTCGGAAAATACGCTCTTCCCCAGTTGGACCCCGACTTCTTAGAGAGTATGGGATTTCATGCTTATGCCGGACCGCTACAACGACCTGTAAATTGGAGACCGTCAAATGACCGTCAAAGAGATATATATTATGATCTGATTCGAGAACTTGGCATTCCACCAAGGGATTGGACGGAAAGGTTGTTAGAGCTAAATGAAAGCGCCAGACTCCGCAGGCATGACTATGATGAAGTCCAGCATACAACTATGATCGACATTGATCGACTCTTAAAAGAACTAGCGTTAGAAGTTCTTCAAGGCGAAGAAAGAGCAAAGCGACAGAAGAAATAAATTTTTTTGCGTATTTTATTTCTTTCTTATTCTTTTCAATATAAATCATGTATGCCTCATTTCAATATATATGAATGATTTATTGCTGAAACAACTTGTTGAAGCCAACCTAACTTTAACTAACATTACTAACCTTTCAAACGCTGACTTATATTCCTTTGGGCCTTTTCTTTTTTAACTCTTAAAAATTATAAAAGAGTTACAAGTCTTGACATCATCAAAAAGGGGGAAATTGTTAGGAAATTTCATGTTAGATGTTTTGATGATGACAAGATAGGATTCAATGTTAGACCCCAAATAAAATGTAAGTTTATGCTTTCATAGATCATTGTATAAAGCGTTTAAAGAGTTTGTAATTCTGTTTAGGCTTGTAATTTTTATCCTCATAGATTTTAGACTAAGTCTTAGCGACTGAATCAATAATAGAATTCTAGGTGAGTCTATTTGAGAAGAAGTTGAAGACCAGCGTCTGAAGTCAACCGAAGATGAAGATTCCTTCTTAGCGCCTGTCAAACGCTAAGAGACCGCAGTTCAGGATTCATGAATCAAGCGTTCAAATACTCAAGCGACTTATAGAAGATTCACCAGAAATAAATCCTCAAGTCATAAAGGACTTAAATGCAATCATTCAACGGACATTTATTTCCAACGGGAAATAAATTCAAATTGCATTAAATGCTTGATAAGAGAATTAAATGTGATAAGCTACTGTGACTTGTGGACAAGTCTCCTTTTGACCAGACTGTCAGAACTTTCAGAGTTTTAGCTGCTCCCGTCCAATCGGTTCCAGCGAATTTTCAGGAATGTCAGATTTTAGGTACAATCACGCGCTACGTGAAAGGCACGCTCCTACATGTGTCCAACGGACAGATCCCAAGAAATTGCCTATAAATACCTTACTCCAGAAAATCAAAATATATAGAACAACATCATGAATATACGAGAAATTATTGCCAAAAATCCTACGTACATTCTTTCTGGAAAAAGCTTAGAAATTTCATAGCCAAAACCTTTCAAGCTTTCTATCTACATTCCAGACAGTCACAAATATCTCAAATATCTTCCAAAGAAGAAATCCAAACTCCAACTGAGATATTCCAAGTTGTTTGATCTTCTTTAAAACAAACAAAACTCTAGTGATAAACCTCAACCTTTCATCTGAGTGAGAAAAGTTGTTGAAACCTTTCAGGCAGCATTTCTGAGTGAGAGAAGTTTGAAGAAGACGATCTTCATTGGTGCTGAAGTCTGTGTGATCAAGGAGCCCAAGATCATTTTCATCCATTACTATTTTGTAGAAGTTTTTGTGTGATCCTTTGATAATCATCATAGTAATTTCCTCCAAGTGAAAAAGGAGAAGAAGGACGTAGCTGGGATTACATCACCCAGTGAACCTTACAAATTATTGTGTCATTTATTTTATTGTCTTATATTATTCATTTCATATTATTCTGAAAAAGACAAGTAAAATTGCAAAGCGATTAATTCAACTAAAAGAACGCTAAACATTATTTCCGCTGTGCTAACCCTGATTAAGCGATCTATGCGTTGCCCTACTTTGGTAAACTGCTGAAATCACTAAGTCTAAGTTAACTATTCTGAAGCGTCTGACCCAAGCGCTCAGTTTTTCCAAGCGTTCAAATTTCTAAAGTGATACGAAAATTTTGTGAAGTCGAAAAAGACTTAAGGGTCTATTCAACCCCCCCCCCTTCTAGACCCTTTCGTATACCACTTGGGACCACCAACTGGATCAAAAGATCTCTTAGTCAACTATCGAGCTACCAATGGTCCTCAAGTTATATTCGGTGATAACTCCAAAGGTAAAACCAAAGCTATAGGTATCATGCATAGGGGGAACATCATGATCAGTGATGTATATTATGTTGAGGGTCTTAAGCATAATTTGTTAAGCATTAGTCAATTTTGTGATAAAGGCTTTGATGTTAAATTCTCAAGCGACTTCTGCCATGTCAACGACGCTAAGACTAAGTCTACTAAATTAAGAGGAAAAAGATCAAATAATGTGTATTTAGTGGATTGGGATTCAACATTTGATAACAACCCTACATGCTTTGTTGCTAAGAGTCAAAATGAATTGGGTTGGTTATGGCATAGAAAAATGAATCACCTCAACTTGAAGGCAATCTCTCAACTAATATCGCTAAATCTTGTAGAGGGATTGCCTAAAGGTTTCTTTCAAAAGAATCGCTTATGTGATGCATGTCAAATGGGTAAACAAGTTAAGTCATCTTTCAAGAAGAAACCATGTCTATCTACTTCTAGAACTCTTAAACTATTGCATTTAGATTTGTTTGGTCCTATTCAAATCATGAGTGTTAGTGGTAAAAAGTACTCGCTAGTAATAGTTGATGATTTCTCTCACTATACATGGGTAGAATTTCTAGCGACCAAAGATGAAACTGGTGTCAAGCTCACAGCGCTAATCCGTCAACTGCAAAATTCAAAAGATCTAAAGGTGACGAGAATCACAAGCGATAGAGGAACTGAATTTACTAACCAATTTGTTGAGAAGTTTTGTACAGATTTTGGAATACTCCATGAGTGGAATACTCCACGAGTATTCTGCTCCTAGAACACAAATGGAGTTGCTGAGCGACGGAACAGAACGCTTAAAGAAGCCGCTAGAACGATGTTAGCAGAGTCCAAGTTGCCTCAAAGGTTTTGGGACGAAGCCATCAACACCGCTTGCTACACTCAGAACCGGTGTATGATAAACAAGCAACATGAGAAGACTCCATATGAGTTGTGGAAGGGACGTAAGCCCAACGTTTCATATTTTCATGTATTTGGTTCAAAATGTTTCATTCATAACAATGGATCCCACAGCCTAAAGACTTTTGATCCTAAAGTGGATGAGGGAATCTTTCTAGGCTATGCCAAGAATGGAAAGAGTTTTCGCATCTTAAATAAGATCAAATCGAAGGTTGAAGAATTCATTCATGTTGTGTTTGATGATGCTAACCAAGAACCGAGTAAGGTTAATCCTGATGATGTAGGAATTGAAGATCTTGCCCAACAAGCGTCACAAATTAATCTTGATGGAAATAGTGATGAGGAGGATGATGAGATCTTTGTGCCTATTCCTAAGGTTACTCGTGAGGTTACAAATGATGATAAAGTCAGAATCGCTGATGATCATGAAGAGAATGATCATCAAGAGCACATTGGAACTGTGAATGATGAAGCGACTGCGCAAGAGACAAATATGGATCAAGCGATTGATAACCAAGAGTCTCTCAACCCATTCCAACCAGACCGAAAATGGCTTAGAGACCATCCACCAGATCTAGTAATTGGAGATATTGAAGCACCTGTCAGAACTAGATCCGCTACAATTAATGAGGCCATGTTCACAAGTTTTCTATCTCAAATGGAACCAAAGAAAATGGATGAAGCGCTTAGTGATTCAAGTTAGGTAGAAGCGATGCAAGAAGAGCTTAACCAATTTGAGAGAAGCAAGGTTTGGACGCTAGTATCAAGACCAACTCACCAAGGAGTTATTGGAACTAGATGGGTTTTTAGGAACAAAATGGATGAAGATGGCATTGTTATAAGAAACAAAGCTAGATTAGTCGCTCAGGGTTATTGTCAAGAAGAGGGTATTGATTTCGATGAGACGTATGCCCAGTAGCCCGTCTTGAAGCGATTAGGATGTTCTTAGCGTTTGCCGCATTCAACAAGTTCACAGTATACCAAATGGACGTGAAGAGTGCATTCTTGAATGGTAAACTCCAAGAAGAAGTCTATGTGGAGCAACCTCCAGGATTCATCAACAACCATGACAAAAGTATGGTCTACAAACTGGATAAGGCACTCTATGGCCTTAAACAAGCACCAAGAGCATGGTACGACACTCTCTCTATCTTCCTTATAGGTAAAGGTTTTTCAAAAGGCAGCGTTGATACAACGTTATTTAAAATTACCCATAATGAAGATATTCTCTTAGTCCAAATTTATGTTGATGATATTATATTTGGTTCTACTAATAAGCGATTGTGTGAGAAATTTTCGAAAATGATGCAAGATCAATTGATTAAGAAATTTGGTATGGAAAATGCATCATCTTCAAAAATTCCAATGAGTCAAACGCTTAAGCTAGATAAAGATGAAAGTGGGAAGAAAATTGATATCACTAACTATAGAGGTATCATTGGATCACTTCTTTATCTTACCGCTAGTAGACCTGATATTATGTTTTCGGTGTGCATGTGTGCACGATTTCAATCTGATCCTAGAGAATCACTCTTAAATGCTACCAAGAAAATCCTTAAATACCTAAGAGGCACACAAAATGTGGCTTATGGTATCCACAGGATTCTCCTTTTGAACTAATTGGTTATTCAGACGCAGATTTTGCAGGATGCAAAATAGATAGAAAAAGTACTAGTGGTACATGTCAATTTCTAGGTGATAGACTAGTTTCGTGGCATAGTAAGAAACAACAATCCATAGCGACTTCTACCGCTGAGGCAGAATATGTAGCCGCTGGAAGCTGTTGTGCACAAATCCTTTGGATGAGGCAACAACTTAGAGATTATGGAACAATCCTAGGTCCTATCCCAATTCATTGTGATAACCAAAGCGCTTTAGCTATGACCCAAAATCCTGTCCTTCATTCTAGAACCAAACACATTGACATTAGATACCATTTCTTACGTGACCATGTTCAAAAGAAAGATATCTCCATGCATTTCATTGGAACTGACAAACAATTGGCAGATATCTTCACCAAAGCGCTCAACGAACAACGCTTTCTCATTTTGAGAAGTGAATTAGGTATGATTGATTTAAACGCTTAAATCATAAAGCATCATATTTAATAGACATATAATTTAGGGGGAATCCACTTTATGATTATGTCTAAACTATTTTTCTAAAATGAAATGAGTTATCAATTTTAGGGGGAACTTTAAAATTGTACTTAATTCATTAAGTGGGCGACTATGATCAAAAATGACTTTGACAAATCTTATGCATCAATCATTAGCGTTTACAATTAAACTTTGCAATCTGATCGCTTATAAAATAAAATGTTTTAAGTTCTAACAAGCCATTGATCTGTATCAAATTAAATTTATTTTATAAAAAGATCTTCAGCGTTAAGAAAATTCCCAATTTAACACTAAGAAATTTTCCTTTCAGAAAAACATGCATACTTTTCATCGCCAAAAAGTAACGTGTGGATGAGTCCAAAATTCTAGATTTGTTAACTACCCACACGTGCCTATCAAATTAAACTGACGGTTATGATTCCTATCTAAACCTAGGCACTTCAGTAAATGCATGAGTCTGAGTACGTGTCAGTGTACTATCAGGCGTGTGTATTTCACGCTGAAAATTTCAGAATTTTTCAAACGTTTTCAAAAAGTAACTGCGGATCCGAAAAATGTTATAGTAACCTATTTTACCGCACTTTTTGACATCCGAAGTTATGTGTACACGGTTCAGTTTTCTTTTTCATTTAACTTCTGTACACGTGTCATTCATCTACAATTTGAGGAGTTACTTTTGCCTCCTATTTAAACCTTTCAAAACCTTTACAGTAAACCTTTATCACTTCCATTTTCCCTACTGTAAAAGTTGTTTCTCTCTAAAAGGCAAAAACCTCTCTCATTTCTTCAAAAGCTTCAACTTTCAGCAATGGCACCCAAAGCTTCAAAATCTTCCAAAACATCAACTTCTGCTACCGAAAAAACCTCCCGTGCTGAAAAACCAGTTACGGTTAATGCCGGATTTCTGGTTAACTGGGACTACCTTTTTGATAACCAGAACTTTCCTCTTCGAACGGTTCTTCCACTCGTTCAAGAATCTAGTTTGAGAGATATGGTCACTACTACTTTCAACTACTTTGAAGAAGAAGCTCTCTACTTTTTCAACAATGGCCAGATTTCTGAAGACGGAAATTCCATATCCTGCGTCTTCCTTTCTGCTAAAGAGACCTTTGTTCTCACTCCCTCCCTGATTTCTTCATTACTGATTATGCCCAATAATGGCATTGAGGTAGAACACGTCAACCTCAGAGATGCTACAAAAGTCTGGGAGTTGATAAAGAAAGAAGATGTTAACACTGCGTATGAGCCGAACTTCAAGAAGAACGATATGAAGGGCGAATATGTTATTCTCGCTGATATATGTTCAAAAATGATCGAATGTAGAAAAGGGACGTTCGATAAAATCACAAACATTCAGTACAAGATGATGGTGGCCATCCTGACCAAGTTAAAAATAAACTAATCTCTCTACGTTTTTAATCGCTTCAAGGCAGCGATGGCCAAGTCAGTAAATCCCAAGCCCTATGGGATTGTGCTAAGCCGTATTCTTAGCGCTTGCGGATATACAAAAATTTTTGGCAAAAAGATTCCAGCGACCAAATTTTACGGAAAGAAAATGATCAGTGAGCTACTCAACCCTCGAAAACATGGCGGAGCAGCGGTTCCCAAAGAGCAGCGTGAGCGACTTCTAGTCGAAGGAGTTGTTCGCAGTGATGATGAAGATCAAGCGTCTTCTTCATCATCATCCTCTTCATCAGAAGAAGAAGTGTTGGTCAAGCGACCTAAGAGAAAGATAATTCTCAGAGTCACTGAGCCATCCAAGCCAGCAAAGAAACAAAAGCCTGAACCCAAGAAGAAGAAGCCGGAGCCCAAAAAGAAGCAAAAGATTCCTTCTCCTTCTCCCTCTCCTAAATCTCCATCGCCTCCTCCAGCGTTTATCTTTTCCATTCCCGAGGAAGAAGAAGCAATAGAGGTAGAAGTACCGCTTGCACGAAAGCGTACTCCTCTTTCTACTCCCGCAGCATCCTCTAGTGCTTCAGCGAAACCAACGCTTAGAGAGTCAACGAGTGTTCCTCCATTTGACGTTGTTCCCGAAGTCAGCGTAGATCCTCAAGCCGCTACTCAATCTGAGAGGCTTTCTAATGTTCAGGGTAAGTATTTTCTAAGCAAATTAGTTTATCCTTTCCTCGTTAATTTCTAAGTCTCTAACGCTAGGATAAAAACTCTTTCAGCACCTAGCGAAGCAGATATTCAATATGTTCTCAACACTCTTGAAGAACTAAATATTCCCATTCGTGCTGATCCAATAATTTCTTTTCTCGATTTAGAACCAGAAGAAGAAGTCTAGGAGCCTGAGGAACTTGTCCAAGAAACAGATCAAGCGACTGAAATAGTCGATGATATTCCTCAGGGTAAGCGATGCAGTCTTTTATTTGTAATTTCTACTTAGTAGAAGTTTTTGCTTGCTTTTCTCAATCGCTTACATGTATCAGCTCAAGAAGTACCAATCGCTGATGCTCCTTCACTCTCGGAGATTCCAGTTGAAATAGATGTGGACATGGCAACTGTTGTGGATATCGCTAAGGAAGCATCTCAAGTCCTTCCTGACGCTGAAACATCATCAGCAAGTGAAGCGACTTTAAACGCTGAGCGGTCGATAGAAGTGACCCCTATCCCAACAGAAGTTGTTGCCCTTGTTCCTACGCCAACAGGACCTCCTCCTCGTGTCATCGATTTCTTCCTGCACGGATACTCTCCAAATGTTGAATTCTACTATGCCGCCAGAGAACGAGACACTCAAACGCTTGCCGAGTTGGAAATCCAATTTCAAACAACTCTCCATCGGCTTGATCTTTTAGACTCTCACAAATTTGAAATTTTTGAGCGTTTTGCCAATCTAGGACTGTATAACTTAGAGCGTCTTCAATCACCCTTTGAGTACATTCGTCGTCCAGCGTTCAACAGATCTGAATTTGACGAGAAGCGATTCAACTTCACCGGTCGCTCAGAAGAGTCCTTTTATTCTCTACGACAAAACAAGAGTGTGTTCAAGAACCCCCACATGGGTGATTGGAACAAAAATCCAGATGAGGCAGATCTCAACAAGATAGGATATTCGGCTCTCCCCTCCGTCGTCAAGTCTCCTCAGAACGCTCTCTCTCCTAATCCACTTAAGTTATGGAAAGGAAAAGGACCTCTTGCTGCGGAGCGCCCAAATCCGATCAACTCGTGGATAGAAGATGAGGCTCGTGAATATCTAGCCAGGTTATAGGCTGACGACTATGATGAAGAGACAGAACGTTTTGAAAAGTTCCTTGCCGCTAAGAAAGAGCAAAAGAAAGCAGACAAAATTGGAACCCGTTGGATGGTAAATACAGCCAGGTGGGCTGAAGAATTTGTTCTTCACTTTTACACCATTGAAGAACTGATCAGATATCCCTTTTTGTTCGAATTTGGGATAGAGTACAGACGCCGAGGATATGCAACCTTTTTGCTTCAATAGCGTCAGATTATTGCAGGGAATGTTACCGCTTTGCCCCGATACAGACAACCAATCGAAAGCTACATTCGCCAGCAACTAGCCTTATACAGCCAAGGCGGACGCTATGTCTTGCATCCTCGTGCAGGATTTGTTCAACGAGTCTTTCCTGACCTAAATGAAGACACTTCCTCAAGTAAACGACCAATTCTTCCCGGCCAGAGTCAGATTCGTGTTGATATTTTGTTTGAACACGCTGAGTTTGCTGAGTTCCACAGAGACATGAGAGCAGTGTTTGAAAATGCCCAAGCGCTGGACAGCAGTTTCAATCACTTTTCCGGGTGTCACAATTTCAGATGATATACTCTTCACCCCGTGCTCTTCAGTGAATCAAACATTCAAGTGGCCAAGATGATCTCGCTGATTAAGCCAGTGGACCAAGACGCAGCTCAAGCGCTCATGCCATTGATTTTGGACTTTTTCAACAGATATACTTCAGGGATTGCTTTACCGGAAGGTGTGCAACTTGCACTAAGTACCGAATAGCGCGAAGACGCTATATTCTTTATCCCGCAATCCAGCCTGATCAGTCCAAGACATGTGATGGAAGCCCTTGGCCCCCTCTGGGTCATTGGTATTAGAGGACCTTCACCCCATATCCAGATAATTGAAGAAGACGCTGCTCCTACTGCGGAAGTCGCTCAAAATCCTGAGGCTTCCTTGCCAGATTCTTCTAGCGCCCCGGTAGTCGAGCCCCCAGCGATTGCAGATCCTATCCTGGATCAAGCGATAGAAGAAGTGCACATTGAAATTGCTCAAGCGCCTGTAGAACCTTTAATCAGAGATAAAACCAAAGGCAAAGCTGCAGTTTCAAGTTCTTACGGACTTCTCCCGTCCCCAGAGCGTCCTTCTTCTGATTCAGATTCAGAGAGTGATTTAGAGGCCCGAGATTTTAGACAGGCAGTACGGAACTCGCTTACCAACCTAGAAGGTTCCTGCTCCAAGATTTTTGAGGCTGCTAATAGACAGATTCGCATAGTGTCTGATACGCGGAGTCGTGATATTGGCAACGCTTCAAATAAAAGCACTATTGCTATCATGAAGAGCATCCCACCTCTTATCACTGAGCTCTCATTTGAATTCAATCGTCACTTAGCTCAGAGCATTTCGGCTGATGCTGAAAGACACGCTTCATCCGATGCCGCCGCTCAGAGTGTCGCTCAGCAAGTTGCTCTTCTCGTCAAAGAAGTTAGACTCTTGCGCCGAGATGTCGCTGAACTCAAGAACTCCCTTAATGAAGTCAAGAAGGGGGAAAATAAAAAAAAGTCCAAAGCGATTTCCAAGACGAATAATAAACATTGGCGTTCAATGTTCGATGAATTAGTAAACATTAAAAAAATGCTATCCAAGAAAAGAAATCCAAGGTATTATCTCGGAAAATACGCGCTTCCCCAGTTAGATCCCGAGTTCTTAGAAAGTATGGGATTTCCTGCATATGCCGGACCGCTACAACGACCTATTAATTGGAGACCGTCAAATGATTGACAAAGAGATATCTATTATGATCTAATTCGTGAACTTGGTATTCCACCAAGGGAATGGACGGAAAGGTTGTTAGAGCTAAATGAAAGCGCCAGACTCCGTAGGCATGACTATGATGAAATCCAACATACAACCATGATTGACATCGATCGTCTCTTAAAAGAGTTAGCTTTAGAAGTTCTCTAAGACGAAGAAAGACCAAAGCGACAGAAAAAGTGAATGTATTTTTTTTTTTGTGTATTTCAGTTCTCGCTTTCTTTCTTTTTTGTTTTCAGTATAAATCATGTATGCTTACTCTTTCAATATATGAATGATTTATCGCTGAAACAACTTGTTAAAGCTAATCTAACTTTAGCTAACCTTACTAATTTTTCAAACGCTAACTTATATTTCTTTGGGCCTTTTCTTTTTAAGTAACTCTTAAATTATAAAAGAGTTATAAGAGTTAAAAGTCTTGACATCATCAACAATGGGGAAATTGTTAGGAAATTTCATGTTAGCTGTTTTGATGATGACAAGATAGGATTCAATGTTAGACCCCAAAAAATGTAAGTGTTCCTTTTTTAGATTGATGTATAAGCGTTTGAAAGTTTGTAATTATTATTTTAGACTTGTAATTTTTTATCTTCATAGATTTTAGACTAAGTCTTAATGACTGAATCGCTAGTAGAATTCTAGGTGAGTCTATTAAAGAAGAATTTGAAGATCAGCGTCTGAAGTCAACCGGAGATAAAGATTTCCTTCTTAGTGCCAGTCAAACGCTAAAAGACCGTTTCAGGATTTATGGATCAAGCGCTCAAAATCTCTCAAGCGACGGATGTTAGATTCACCTGAAATAAATCCTCAAGTCATAAAGGACTTAAATGTAATCATTCAACGGACATTTATTTCCAACGGGAAATAAATTCAAAATGCATTAAATGCTTGATAAGAGCATTAAATGCGATAAGCTACTGTGACTTGTGGACAAGCCACCTTTTGACAAGACTGTCAGAAATTTCAGAGTTTTAGCTGCTCCCGTCCAATCGGCTTCAGCGAATTTTCAGGAATGTCAGACTTTAGGTATAATCACGCGCTGCATGAAAGGCACGCTCCTACATGTGTCCAACGGACAGATCCCAAGAAATTGCCTATAAATACCTTACTCCAGAAAACCCTAAAAAAAACAACAATATACGTACAAGAGAAGAGAAATTATTGCCAAAAATTTTACGTACATTTTTCTGGAAAAAGCTTAGAAACTCCATAGCCAAACCTTTCAAGCTTTCTATCTACATTCCAGACAGTCACAAATATCTCAAACATCTTCCAAAGAAGAAATCCAAACTCCAACTGAGATATTCCAAGTTGTTTGATCTTTTCTAAAACAAACAAAACCCTAGTGACAAACATCAACCTTTCATCTGAGTGAGAAAAGTTGTTGACTCCTTTCAGGCAGTATTTCTGAGTGAGAGAAGCTTGAAGAAGACGATCTTCATTGGTGCTGAAGTCTGTGTGATCAAGGAGCCCAAGATCATTTTCATCCTTTACTATCTTGTAGAAGATTCTGTGTGATTCTTTGATAATCATCATAGTAAATTCCTCCAAGTAAAAAAAGGAGAAGAAGGACGTAGCTGAGATTACATCACCAAGTGAACCTTACAAATTATTGTGTCATTTATATTTTATTGTTTTATATTCTTCATATTACATCATTCTGAAAAAGACAAGTAAAATTGCAAAGCGATTAAATTAACTAAAAGAACGCTAAAAATCATTTCCCCTGTGCTAACCCTGATTAAGCGATCTAAGCGTTACCCTACTTTGGTAAACTGCTAAAATCACTAAGTCTAAGTTAACTCTTCTGAAGCGTTTGACCCAAGCTCTCAGTTATCCAAGCGTTCAAACTTTTAAAGTGATACGGAATTTTTGAAGTCGAAAAAGACTTCAGGGTCTATTCAACTCCCCCCCCCCCCTCTTCTAAACCATTTCGTATGCCACGTGGGACCACCACAATATATGATCCACTAACCTTTTAAAGTGATGTCTAACATCAATTTATCCAATAGATGTTTCAATCTACTCTTTCCATAATCCACCTAACTGCAACCCTTTAATGATATATATGTTTGTGGACTATCTAAGTTTGTTCCCACTAACACCTTTTAATCTAATATTTGAATTTCACCTTGCAGCCCTTTAACGATATTTGAGATGAAATATGTTACAATTATCTAATGCACTTTATAAAATTTTAAATTATATCCAAATATATGACCCCCATTTACTGGGATGATGCCATATACCATATATAATTTTTAATTTTACCAAGTTTAGTGAAGGGAGAGGACGCCTAGCACCCTTTACTAACCTAGAATTATTTAATTTGGGAGAATTGAGTTCTCAATGTTAAGATTGGTCTCACTTTTCACATTATCAATTTATAAAGCGCAAGTTATAACATACATGATATTTACTACTAACATAACATGCATAGCAATTCTAAAAACCTACTAACACATACAACCATGGACTTTTCTAGAGACCCAAACTATTAGGCCATCACAATAAATATAAGGCATTAAAATAAAATCTAATCTAGCCTTCATGGGCTTCTTTGCATCCACCGGTCTTCAAAACTTATTCCATTACAAGATTTAATAGCAATCTATACATAAAAATCTAATAAAATAAATGAGCTCTAAACTGGCCCTTACAACCCATGAAAAAGAAATACATTGTTATAAAAAGGCCTAAGTCCATGGAAGGTGTCATCATCACATAATGCATGCTTACAAAAAAGTAAAGCAATTATGTTGGTGATTAATTAAAATTAATTAGTCTAACTAATTAATCTCAGATAAATTTCAAAATTTATATATTAAATATTTTAATTAAAATCAACTATTCTAACTAATTGACTTAAACATATAAAATTTCAAACTTTATATATTTAACTTTAATTAAAATAATTAGTCCAATTAATTTATCAAATATATAAAATACTAAATTTTATACCAACTTATAATCTAAAGCCACATTTGAGAAAAATAGAATTTAAATAAAAAATTAATTATGATTCTCCAAGAAAATTAATTAATTAATTCCAATTTAAATATCCAATATTTCAAAAATCCTATTTGGGCCCCATTTGATCAAACTCGGATTGTGATACCCCTATTTTCGAGCCTTGTGGACCCTTTCATATTTATTCGAACGATCAAGAAGAGATTAATACATGGGAGAATTTATTCCAATCGTGATTTATTATGAAACCTAGGATTGGTTTCACTATTATCGTTCTTTAGGAATTGAAAATATTTGATTAAATGTGAAGTGTAATTTTTTTTTCCTACCAAAGTTCTAACATGCCAAGAGTTTAATTATAATGAGTAAAAGGGCATAATTATTAAATTATAACTAGGAAGGGGCTGAATCTTAATTAATATTTATATTGGGATTATGATAGAAGATAAAATATTGTAAGGGCTATGAGTAAAATAAAATAAAATAAAAACAATTGCATTGGAGCCCTCACTACTCCTATATATACACCCCATCTTGCTCTCATTTCTTCTCTCATTCACTCAAGTATTACATGCTCCACAAAATCAGATTTTATCCCCATTTTCATCTCATTTTATCTACCAAAAAACCGTTCAAGAAACCATTGAAAGAGAAAGGCTTAACCACAACATAGAAACCATTTCCCCAAAGCAATTTTAGCACAGAAATTTCCAGCACTGGCAGTGCTGGTATTCTCACGTTTTGAGGGACGAAATGATGTCCAAATTGGGAGCTCCTTATCTCAAAATCTTCACAAGAGGATAAGGAACAAGTATGTGGAGTCCGATTTTGTCAATTGAGTCCATATATTTCCAGAATCAGACATGCAAACTCTACATCAGGTGCCCGGTTTTCAACTGCAGCAACATGTCTCCACTTTTGTTTGCCAGAAACCATGCTTCTAGTGATTTGACCATGCATGCAATCCCACCATTGGAAACCTATGTTCGTGTAGATGATGTTACTGGTAAGTTTTAATGGTTTCGGTTATGTGGATAGTTCATAATTGTTAGTCAAAGAATCATTGCCACTACCCGGGTTTTTAACCCAGAATCTGCCTCTCATTTCGTTTCCCCTGAAATGCTACTTATGATAGTCCAATTCCTTATCCAAGACCACCTATAGAATCATTTTTGAGTGTAGATTCGTTTACTTGAGTATTTCGTTGAATAACGCTTGGTTAAATGTCCATAAATTGCCAGGGAATTATCATTGCCACTGCCTAGTCTCCAATTTCAGAAATGTTCATTTGAATTGTTGCCCATAAAACATCATTACCATATTTTGATTGTACATGCAATACCACCATTAGATGGCCCTATAAGATTAGATGTTAATTACGGTTGGAATCACTCAAATCCATGAGCTAATGTGACCGGAAAGTGGAATGTTTGCAGGCTGCCAGGAAGTAATCAGAAATTGACAGTCTTGGTTGTTGACTTCAAAGACATGATTCACCAAATATTTGGCCACTCTTGGAGATGAGGTTTTTACACAGGTTAAGATAAGTTCATGGAGAATCTATGAGTAATAAGTTTTAGTGTTGGATGTGACATTAAAGGGATGAAAAAGTGGTAAGAGCAGAGACGCGCGATGTCGGTGGGGGTGCATGGTGGATCTAATTGAAGTAATGTTGTTCCCGATCAACAATGGAGTTTCGATATACTGGACCCGACTTTAGTTTGCATCTTGACTACTGGGTAAACTTTGGGTAAGATGGATTAGCTTAACCTTTGGTAATTCATGTGAGCAATCGAATCATATTGAATCGGTATTTTCTAGAGACTTGTATTCCGATCATACTATTGATTACATCCTTTTTTTTGGAATAGGGGCTTGCTTTATGAGACATTGTGAGGAAACTTGGTTGGACAAGTTGGTAGTGTTGGAGATTGGGACGATCATGATTAGCTCGGAAGAGTAATGTGAGTGCCTCTCAAAATTATAGTTATATGTCTTTCAAAACTGGAAGGAGCACGTCGTATATATATCTATATACTTTCATCATGCTTTCAATACTTCACATGAAAATGAATTTCAACACTTTCAAGTCAAATCATGGACTCAATTTGCATTAACCATTTCTTGGCAAGTTTCAAAGACATATCTTGCGAGAATAATTTTCCAGGCAGGTTTTGTGAAAATGATTTCAAGAAAACATTCTTTTAATGAAATTCTGGAAAAAAAAAAACATTCGCTCGATTCAATATTCCATCGTGAGCCAAAACGCTTCATTTAATCATTCGTGACATACATGATTGCATACTGGTTTCAAATGCATATTTTGCAAGCATGATTTCAAAATAAACACCGGTTTTTATGGATTCGTGGAAGTACTCCATCATTTGGTTCTTGTATCATGATCATTTGTCGTGATGGTGTTCTTGTGACATGTTTCATCTTGCGTGGTTGTGTTGGGCCCAAGGTCGGGCGATGGATAGGGCAGGGTTCGGCCGGTCAAGCATGGGCTTGCGGTCTTAAACAGTTCCCGCTATTCACGTCCAGATCCATGCACCTAGGATGGAGTGCTCTGAGGGTGCATGGGTCATTTATCGTGTGGCATACTCCGGATATGACCAAATCGGGCATCGCGAGCCTGCGTGGGGAGGTATAAGGTGATGGCTTTTAAGCCGCATGTTCAGGGGTGATAAGGAAGAAGCAGAGGGACCCAAAGTGCTATGGGTAAATCATCGGACGCGATAGTATTGCTAACATGGCCCCCTACTGCTTAAGCGTGACGTGTACGTGTTACTTAAACATGTCTTGTACATGATACTTGCATGGAGTCTTGTACATGATACTTGCATTGAGTCTTGTACGTGGTACTTACATTGACTGCACACTTTTAAAATGCATGTTTTAAAACTTAAATATCATGCCACCAATCGTTCCAGTTTTATCATGAACGAAATTGTTTTAAGCATGCTTTCCATGATATTTGAGAAATCTCATCGTGCATACACTAAGACCTTTGTCTCATACTAACTATTGCTTACTTGTTACCTTGATCATAAATTGCTTTTCTTATTTAGGATTTCAATGATCCTTTGAAAATCAATAAAAACTATTTTAAAGCAACTTACACACACGCGCTGGCACTCACTAAGCGTTTGCTTACGTATTTCACTTTTTTTTTCTCCTTCCAGTTAGAGTGAGTTGGGCAATGAGATTGGCTTGGATGATCTGAGCGTAGACATGGACAATCCTAGAGGAGAGTTTTGCAAATTGAGCCATGAGTAGTAAGTTACTTAAAATGTTTTGTTGACGTTAGGGCCGTGACCCTACTAGATTAGTTGTCGAAGTGTGTCAATTTTGGATTGTACTACTTAATTGGAAGGTTCACGCTTTTGGTTTAGGCCCCTTTCAGGGCTAAAAAATTGGGGCGTGACAGAGTGGTATCAGAGCTTGGGCTAGTGCCTGAGCTATACCAGGATAAGATCTTCGGACTGTGGAGAGTAATGGATTCTAAGTTAAGCTAATGATATTGAGGGATGAATGTTGATAAAATATTAGTTCGGTGATGTAGAATCGTATTACATCAATGATAAGGATGCATTTGATATGTCTTTCCACTAAACCAAGATGAGTTCTTTGGATTAATTGGTAAGTTGAAGAAGGACATGTTATGCCTAATGACTGGAAAGTAATAGGTTGTGTTTGATTTAAGATAATTCTTATATGCTGGATAAATAATAGAGTAAGTATACAAGGATTGAAATAACACCGGAGTTTTGATTAAGTATGAATCTCCAATAGCAAGTATTGTAATATGGTGTCAATAGTTATCGTTACTATCGCGATGAGTGCGTTGAATTAATTATCTCATTGAACTCATATAGTTCCTTGGCTTTAGATCGTGCTCCCCACTCTTTACCCTCTTGGGTAAAATGTCATTTTCTAATTCGGTGAAGCATAATCATTGTTGCACCTTGCCAAATGGGTTCCTATCATGTAAAACAATTGATATTGTCGATGGTCCTTTTGTTTACGAAGCTATGCTAGAGTTATAGAGGTTAATCTAGAAGAATTGCGGTGGGTCATAGCCTTGAGGCGATGACAGTTTCTTTACGAGGAAGAGAAGTAAGATGACTTTGAGGACGACTTTGCATGGTAAGTAATGCTCCGTATCGCAAAATGAATGCGCTCAAGTAGTACAAGCCCACTTCAATGTTAATTTAGAATAAACTGACCTAGTGAATGTGGATTACGCCATTTCATTCTGCTATGCCACTATATCCTTTTCTAGCACTGTTCGTGTATAGTGAGGTAAACATGTTAGGAATGAACTTTTAGAATGATTCTCCTTGCTTCATAGAATACAATGGATGTCTCTTCACCAATATCGAGTTACTTTTCTCTAACTCTTCTCGTGCCCTGTTGAAACAAAATTTATGGATCCATACTTCTTTATTATGTTTGGCAATCTAGTAAACTCCATTATTGAAAGTCCCATTCCTTTCATACTTGAGAAACTCTCGTATTTGGAATTCCTTACTATTCATTTCATCTTGAGAGTTTCGCCCCTTGGAATTTATTTATTTTTTTTATTTTTATTTTTTTTTCCATCCACTCTTCGGAAATCTCTTGACATTATGTTCTATTATTCTATTCGTAAGTTCCAATACTTGTTGACTTGTTAATCTTTAAAGGGGGTCCAATCTTATTCTAGACTCATCATTTTGAATTATGTTTTCTGTTCTATTCCAATTGTTGTGACATAATAAATCTCTATCAATTAGCAATATCTCTTGATTCCTTTACATGAATATTGATGTTCGACTATAATTCTGATACTCATTTGACCAATTCTCTCATTAAACATTGAGCTTGTAACAATTCAATTTTATTGGAGTCCATTTATCACTCTTCTCCATGAACCCTTGCTTAATCCATTTACAGTGATTATCTTTTGAATCTGTTTTCTTTTGCTTTTTCATGAGACTTTTCTTTCATCTCTTGTCTTCAAACTTATCCAAGTAATCACATAGTTCTTGAATTTTGAGACAACAACCATCCGTAATTTGATCCTTGTTACATCATATAAGTTGTGCAATTTCTAATTGAAATGCTAATATCTAATCTTATGCACATACTGAATGACCTTTTCTTGCAATCCTTCTCAGTTCTTCAATTCCCATCCCGAAATCATTCATTCGCATTTTAGATTTATTTATCCAATCTATTTATCTATTTGAGATTGTTTGTATCCACTTTTGACCAATAAATTATTCTTTGAGGGCGGTTCAATTTTATCATAAAATCGTCGTCTTAAATCAAAATTTTATTCTACTCCTAATGTTGTCCCCTTCTAATCCTCTTTAATAGACATTTCACTTGCTCAACCATCTTTTATTTGACGATTATGATTGACACTTGTTGATGTTCAAATTACTAATCATCCTTTGTAAGATACTTGAGTTTGTAGCCATATCATTTTAAATGAATTCTTCTTGAAAACTCTTTTGCTTGGATTTTTCCTTCATTCAAGGACATCAATTTCTCATCGTATGATCCTATTCTTAGTTCATCTCAAGGTTTATCTTTCATCTCTTTGTATTGAAATTCCCTATATTGAACCACTTTCATTCATCCAGTTTGAGATGATGTCACTTGATTCAAACCTCCCTAGTATGAGCATATATATGAAGTATGCATTTGCGAGTTCAATTGTTATTTCTATGACCATATTTAGCTCATATAGACCGCTTCTTCAATCCCTCTTTAATGAGGATTTCAATTGTCATTGAGCTCCCTCCCTATTTTATCTACCTTATTTTGTCTACCATATATTGAAATTTGGTTGTGACTATCCCTAATTTACAACTTATCTGAATAGCAATTTATCTTCAAGAACATTCTCAGTTCTCCTCTCTTGTCATAATGTATTTTGTACTCATTAAGTCCTATCATTGAAAGTCCTGTATAGCCTATCTTTCTTAATCTTCTCTTCTGATTACTCGAGCTATTATATTGTTGTTGATCACTTGTTTATTCATCAATTGATCTTCTAATCACTTGTCTAAGTTAATGATTGCTTAATTTTATTTCCTTAGATCTCTCTTTTACAACGATGTATTCTCAATTATTAATCCACATTGGTCAATCAATTGTATACACCTTTAACCTTTTGTATAGTTGGAAACATTGATACTGACGAGAGTTCATAATCGTATGGATTATGAATCTATGCTTAATAACAGACCAAACAGTGGAAACTTTGCGGAGTGTAAATCAAGAACTGAAGTGAATCGATTATCAAGGAGACTTAATTATAGCTTGGCGAGCACTCAATTTTCTTCTCTGTGGAAAGCTGGAAATTGTGGTTGTGGCGCTTCATAAAGAAAGATACTATGGCACCTCATCAGTCATCCTAGGACAGCTCGGATCTTCAACTTATCGGAATGAACAACCTGCGACGAGATCAGAGGATAAAGAAAATAGAGAAAATGAGAGAGTTTACAACCTCAAAGTTGCGGTGGAATTCAAACCCTAGTGTTCCTATCGTCACTTAAATTTCAGGATAATGATTTTCAACTTTCGTAAATAGTCAAGTCTGTTAATACCAAGCCTTTAAGTTATATCCGTACAACTTAAAACAAAGATGATCCAAGACTCCATCAACAAGATCCAATAATCATCTATGGAATATGAACATGTTGAGCTATGTATACAAGTGAAATAGAGAGATCAAATTGAAGATCAGTGATAAAGATTTCAGAGTACCAGTCAAGAAGATTAAAAGAAGAAAGCTTCATTTTTGAGATTCAAGATGCTTTGATTTCTAAAGCATATGATGAAACTGGCGCACAAGAACTTTGCTCACACATATGATGTTTCTCGAGTTTTGGGCGATGATAGTATTAGTTGGACTCGATGCTCATAATATATCAAGACATGTTTTATCTAGTGCAAGAGCAACCATAGAAGGGAAATCTACGTGGATAGTAAACCAGAAGGTTCATGAACGGAGGAATAAATGCGAAGATACCATCCTCGATTTTGTTCTCAAGTGTGAATTTGGGGACCAAATTCTATTAAGGAGGGGAGGGTGTGATACCCCTATTTTCGAGCCTTGTGGACCCTTTCATATTTATTCGAACGATCAAGAAAAGATTAATACATGGGAGAATTTATTCCAATCGTGATTTATTATGAAACCTAGGATTGGTTTCACTATTATCGTTCTTTAGGAATTGAAAATATTTGATTAAATGTGAAGTGTAATTTTTTTTTCCTACCAAAGTTCTAACATGCCAAGAGTTTAATTATAATGAGTAAAAGGGCATAATTATTAAATTATAACTAGGAAGGGGCTGAATCTTAATTAATATTTATATTGGGATTATGATAGAAGATAAAATATTGTAAGGGCTATGAGTAAAATAAAATAAAATAAAAACAATTGCATTGGAGCCCTCACTACTCCTATATATACACCCCATCTTGCTCTCATTTCTTCTCTCATTCACTCAAGTATTACATGCTCCACAAAATCAGATTTTATCCCCATTTTCATCTCATTTTATCTACCAAAAAACCGTTCAAGAAACCATTGAAAGAGAAAGGCTTAACCACAACATAGAAACCATTTCCCCAAAGCAATTTTAGCACAGAAATTTCCAGCACTGGCAGTGCTGGTATTCTCACGTTTTGAGGGACGAAATGATGTCCAAATTGGGAGCTCCTTATCTCAAAATCTTCACAAGAGGATAAGGAACAAGTATGTGGAGTCCGATTTTGTCAATTGAGTCCATATATTTCCAGAATCAGACATGCAAACTCTACATCAGGTGCCCGGTTTTCAACTGCAGCAACATGTCTCCACTTTTGTTTGCCAGAAACCATGCTTCTAGTGATTTGACCATGCATGCAATCCCACCATTGGAAACCTATGTTCGTGTAGATGATGTTACTGGTAAGTTTTAATGGTTTCGGTTATGTGGATAGTTCATAATTGTTAGTCAAAGAATCATTGCCACTACCCGGGTTTTTAACCCAGAATCTGCCTCTCATTTCGTTTCCCCTGAAATGCTACTTATGATAGTCCAATTCCTTATCCAAGACCACCTATAGAATCATTTTTGAGTGTAGATTCGTTTACTTGAGTATTTCGTTGAATAACGCTTGGTTAAATGTCCATAAATTGCCAGGGAATTATCATTGCCACTGCCTAGTCTCCAATTTCAGAAATGTTCATTTGAATTGTTGCCCATAAAACATCATTACCATATTTTGATTGTACATGCAATACCACCATTAGATGGCCCTATAAGATTAGATGTTAATTACGGTTGGAATCACTCAAATCCATGAGCTAATGTGACCGGAAAGTGGAATGTTTGCAGGCTGCCAGGAAGTAATCAGAAATTGACAGTCTTGGTTGTTGACTTCAAAGACATGATTCACCAAATATTTGGCCACTCTTGGAGATGAGGTTTTTACACAGGTTAAGATAAGTTCATGGAGAATCTATGAGTAATAAGTTTTAGTGTTGGATGTGACATTAAAGGGATGAAAAAGTGGTAAGAGCAGAGACGCGCGATGTCGGTGGGGGTGCATGGTGGATCTAATTGAAGTAATGTTGTTCCCGATCAACAATGGAGTTTCGATATACTGGACCCGACTTTAGTTTGCATCTTGACTACTGGGTAAACTTTGGGTAAGATGGATTAGCTTAACCTTTGGTAATTCATGTGAGCAATCGAATCATATTGAATCGGTATTTTCTAGAGACTTGTATTCCGATCATACTATTGATTACATCCTTTTTTTTGGAATAGGGGCTTGCTTTATGAGACATTGTGAGGAAACTTGGTTGGACAAGTTGGTAGTGTTGGAGATTGGGACGATCATGATTAGCTCGGAAGAGTAATGTGAGTGCCTCTCAAAATTATAGTTATATGTCTTTCAAAACTGGAAGGAGCACGTCGTATATATATCTATATACTTTCATCATGCTTTCAATACTTCACATGAAAATGAATTTCAACACTTTCAAGTCAAATCATGGACTCAATTTGCATTAACCATTTCTTGGCAAGTTTCAAAGACATATCTTGCGAGAATAATTTTCCAGGCAGGTTTTGTGAAAATGATTTCAAGAAAACATTCTTTTAATGAAATTCTGGAAAAAAAAAAACATTCGCTCGATTCAATATTCCATCGTGAGCCAAAACGCTTCATTTAATCATTCGTGACATACATGATTGCATACTGGTTTCAAATGCATATTTTGCAAGCATGATTTCAAAATAAACACCGGTTTTTATGGATTCGTGGAAGTACTCCATCATTTGGTTCTTGTATCATGATCATTTGTCGTGATGGTGTTCTTGTGACATGTTTCATCTTGCGTGGTTGTGTTGGGCCCAAGGTCGGGCGATGGATAGGGCAGGGTTCGGCCGGTCAAGCATGGGCTTGCGGTCTTAAACAGTTCCCGCTATTCACGTCCAGATCCATGCACCTAGGATGGAGTGCTCTGAGGGTGCATGGGTCATTTATCGTGTGGCATACTCCGGATATGACCAAATCGGGCATCGCGAGCCTGCGTGGGGAGGTATAAGGTGATGGCTTTTAAGCCGCATGTTCAGGGGTGATAAGGAAGAAGCAGAGGGACCCAAAGTGCTATGGGTAAATCATCGGACGCGATAGTATTGCTAACATGGCCCCCTACTGCTTAAGCGTGACGTGTACGTGTTACTTAAACATGTCTTGTACATGATACTTGCATGGAGTCTTGTACATGATACTTGCATTGAGTCTTGTACGTGGTACTTACATTGACTGCACACTTTTAAAATGCATGTTTTAAAACTTAAATATCATGCCACCAATCGTTCCAGTTTTATCATGAACGAAATTGTTTTAAGCATGCTTTCCATGATATTTGAGAAATCTCATCGTGCATACACTAAGACCTTTGTCTCATACTAACTATTGCTTACTTGTTACCTTGATCATAAATTGCTTTTCTTATTTAGGATTTCAATGATCCTTTGAAAATCAATAAAAACTATTTTAAAGCAACTTACACACACGCGCTGGCACTCACTAAGCGTTTGCTTACGTATTTCACTTTTTTTTTCTCCTTCCAGTTAGAGTGAGTTGGGCAATGAGATTGGCTTGGATGATCTGAGCGTAGACATGGACAATCCTAGAGGAGAGTTTTGCAAATTGAGCCATGAGTAGTAAGTTACTTAAAATGTTTTGTTGACGTTAGGGCCGTGACCCTACTAGATTAGTTGTCGAAGTGTGTCAATTTTGGATTGTACTACTTAATTGGAAGGTTCACGCTTTTGGTTTAGGCCCCTTTCAGGGCTAAAAAATTGGGGCGTGACACGGATCACCATCAATTTAGTGTTAGTGTTAGTGCCCGGCAAGCCAATAGGTTGCCAAATTTTGTAACACTATAAGACAATCCTATTTTTCTTTTATCATTAAAGTGACATTCTTTATTATATATTCTTTAATATTAAATATATAATAAAGTCCCTTGGATCACATAGAGCTATGGAGTATAATTACGCATGGGGAATGGTAATCATGGAATATGCTCGAACGGCTGTGATGCAAAATCCAGTTCCAAGTCATAGATAATTGAGTTTGGGTATCAATGATTCATCAAGACTTGCTTGTATGTAGCATTCCATTTGCGGAGTATCTCGTTCCATGGATACTAGTCGGGGACCTATGCACATATAAGGGGTCCACATCGCGGATGACTGGACTGAACTGCCTAACTGAGAATTCATATTAGTGTTTGTGTCGAATATGAAATTCCAAGGTCATGTGGGCATATGATGATCCTCACTACTTGAGGAATCGTGGTTGCTCAAACATATAACCCACTACACTTTGATTTAGTTCATGATTCCAGAAGAATCACAAAATGGGGTATTTTGGGTGTAGTCTGGTTATATGGCTTGACAGGTGATTCCAAGAAAGGATTTGTCTCTGATCTGAGGATCAGTGAATCTCCTATGCTTTCTTGAAAATGAATGATTTAGGAATTTTTGGCCAGAGTCGGTCAATGAGAAGAAGGGCGGTCCTTGCTCAGTTGACAAAAGTCATCATTTATCAAAAAAATAGTCATATGATTTACTTAATGGGATTTCGACTGATAACCAAGTCCTAGATTTAATCGGAACATCTGACAGAAGGATGAGACATATGCTACGATCTTGATCTGGAAAGGTCTACTTGAAATCATTCAAGTCTAGGGGTTGAGTCGACGTTGCTAGATATCGAACTCAATCTGTAGGAGTTATGAATTTAGTGGTGATTAATTCATAACCCAATTAATTATTTGGTATATTAATTAATTGAGGTAATTAATAGATTACTGAGCCATTTGGGATATTGTCATACTACTAGATCTTGAATGCACCCAAGGGTTCACGCACTTACTTGGATACGCTTCCCGATTATGTATATAATTAGTTTTTGTAGAAGACTAAGAAGGAATTAATTAATTGTGGAATATTTAATTATGTGATGGACTTAATTAATTAGAGAGTTTTTAATTAATCATGAGATTAATTAGTTAATAAGTTAAGTCCAAGGGATTTATTAATTGAAAGCCCAATTAATAAATCTTGAGAGTTTTAATTTAATTGGTCATTTGGATTATTTAAATTAAATAAAGGGTTAAAATAAAATTGTTTGAAGACAATTTAATAAGGAATTAAAAGATTAGTATTTTTGGTGGAAGATTTTGTATAAAGGAATTAAGAATCCTATTTCTTAAGGACTTAGAGTCCTAAGTCTTAGTTGGAAAGGGATTAGCTTAATCCCTAAGCAATAAGGAAGGAGGAGTTTTAATCCTAATTAGATAATGAATTACAAGCTCCAAATCCTCCTCCAACTAAGTGTAGTGGTTGAAAAGTTCACACCATAAATACGGGAAGAATTTCGACCATCATAACAATAATCAACACAACAATTTCAAGAGAGAAATTGAAAATTTCAAGCTTCATTCTTGCTTGCAATTTTCGAGAATCCCCACATAAAATCCTTAAGAGTTTTTTCCTTAGTTCTTGTGTTTATTAATACACAAGTAGGTGCTCTTATATATTCCACTACCCAAAACACATAAGCCTCAACCGTTATAGTTAGTTGCTAGCACAATAAGAACAATCAAGGGAAACATTTAACTTGTGAATACACGCTTAGAGGCACGACACTTGGAGTATTAAGGAGACCAACCCGGATCAAGAGAAAGTCGAATCGGGCGTGTGCAAGAAGGAATAGAGCCGACGAGTTCAACCAAAAATTCAAGGTGGAATTTTTAATATGGATTAAATTAGAATATTTAATTCAGCGGTTAGTTTATGTGATATAAATTAAATTATGCATAAAATTCTAGGCTTAATTCGGGTGAGTCTTTTATAAAATTTTAAAAACTTGTTTTCACTGTGAGATGTCACCCGAGGGTCTAGCCGATCCTAACATTTGGTCCACTCGAATTTGATAATTTGGGCCAAAAATTAATTAAAAAATTCTATTTTTTAATAAAACCAATTTGGGCTTAATTTAATTAAAACCGGGTCATAATCCTTTTGACATACCCGATTAATTAAAATTAGCCCAAAATTCGAATCATAAAAAATTAGACCGTGCCCAATGACCCGACCCATTTCCAGTATGGTATTCGACCTGACACATATGGATAAGTGCGCACGGCTAATCGAGTTGCTGGCTGTGCGCTTAGCGCACGACCTTGTGAGTGCGACAGCTGTGCGCGGATAACGTGCACAACAGCACACGTCGAGGCCTTCAAGCTCTATTTTTCTCATCTTTTTCATTTTTCTCAATTCACAACAATATCATATAATTATAAAATCAGAAAATGCAGAATAATTCAGGCTTTAATCATAAACATATGCAAATTTAACATGCTTAAAAAACACGAAAAATTAAAACATGTGGTTTTTCACAGCAACAGTCAAATTTGTAAATCAGAGATTGGCTCTAATACTACTGTTGGAAAACGAAATATATATGCAGTGGAATAAAACTTCCTACTTTGGTCATCTCTGATTTTTCATATTCAAACCATAAACGAGAAATTACTCACCTGTAGTAGCAAAGTGGTTGGAGCGGAAAGCAAAGCAAAAACTTCCTCTTCTTCTTTCTCAGAGGACGCTAGAGAGAGAGGGGGAGGGAGAGATTTTGACTTGGAGTCTAAGATAATTAATGAGGCTAGGGTATTGACTTTTCCACTTAAGTTATATATTTATATGACACGAGGAAAAATCAAAAACACATGGACCCTAGTAGTAGGCGTCCATATTAGACATCTACTTGAGCTATGCACTAGCCCCAAGTTAGTGTGACATTAAATAATTAATTAAATAAATAATGTGACATTAATTTATTTCTCTAAGAAATTAATTAACTCATTAATATTATTAATTAATTAAATAGCTCATCCAATGACTAATTAATTATTTAATCTTGTTTGATTTATTAAATAAATTGTTGGGGTTGCATAAACGCAGCGGAGGCAATAAATGCATAAAATATCCCAAAGTGATTATCTCGATTTGCATATTCAAATTGATAAAACGCTAAAACTTACCCATTGTAGCGAAGTGGTTGGATAACCCACTCTTTGAAATTTTCAGAAACTTCCGAAGAGCTATTTACACCACTCCTTGGATTATCCAGCCTTCTTGAATTGTCGTTTGATTTCTTGAAATCTGACTCGAATGGCAAATTTACCCCGTCTCTAAATTACTATGCAAATTGGTGGAAGAGAAAAATATCCTTCTTTCTCTAAGGGGGGAGACAACTAGTGTGTATAGAGAAGGATGATTTTCTTCTTTTAGTTTTAGGAGAGTTATGAGAGCCTAGGTCAAAAAGTGACAAATGATAAGTGTTTAATGTTAGGAAATTTCATGTTAAATGTTTTGATGATGACAAGATGGGTTTTATGTTAGACCAAAGATATGTAAGTTTATCTTTATTAGAATATTATAAGCGTTTAAAGTTATCGAGTTGTAATTTTTCATTAAGGCTTTTTATCTTTATAGTTTTAGACTAGTATCTAGTGCTTGAGCTATGATAGAATTCTAGGTGAGTCTATCAAAGTGAAATCGAAGATCAACGTCTGAAGACTTTGAAGATAAAAGATTCTTTAAGCGACTGTCAAGCGCCTAAGAATCATTCAAGGTGATCACACCACAAGCGCCTGTCGTCACCTGAATTAAATCCGAAGTCAATAAGCTCTTAAATGCAACTTTCAACAGACATTTAATTCCAACGGGAATTAAATTCAAATGCATTAAACGCTTGATAAGAGCATTAAATGCGATAAGGACCATTGACGTACGGATAAGCCTTCTCCATTGGCTATCAACTCAAAGTAGGTCTGCTACCAACTTTGTGCAGCAGAATTTTCAGAGATGTCAGAAAAAGACTAAGTCACGCGCCTCGTGTTTAACACACTCCAGCTCGTGTCCAACGGACAAATCCCAAGAAAAGTCTATAAATAGATACTCACAGCTCAACCTTAAATACCGAGAATTATTATCAAAAACTTGATATACACGTATGCTGTTGAAATCTATATTCATCCCTAAAAGCTCAAAGCCTGCATAGCCAAAATTTCTTTGAGCTTATACATCTCCACAGCCAAACCAATATCTCTTACCTCTTCATAGAAGAACTATCATTTTCTAAAGAGATATTACAAAAGTGTTTGAACTTTTCAAATCAAACAAACCGTGATAAAACTCATCAACCTCTTCAATCTGTGTGACGAAGTTGTTGAAGACAAAGCAGTATTTCTGTGTGAGAGAAGCTTGTCAGAAGTAGATCTTAGCTGAGTTGAAATCTTTGTGATCAGGGAACTCGCGATCAAGTCTTCACCATTTGCTATTGTGTTGAAGCTATCTTTGTGAAGCTTCGTGATTCATTTTAGTGAACTCCTCTTGTGTGGAAAGGAGTAGAAGGACGTAGTTGGGATTACACAAACCCAGTGAACCTTACAATTCTCGTGTCTTATTTACTTACTATTTTATTGCTTTATTTCTTACTATCTTCATACATGATCATAAAGCATACATTATCAAATCTCTAAAAGCGACAAAATATTTTCTAAGCGCCTAATTTTTCACACACGGAGATTTATACAAATCTTCCGCTGTGCTAACCCTGATATAAGTGATGAGCGCCTGATCCATCTTGATCAAGCACTAAAAACTATTGTCTAAGTTACCTTTCTAAAAACAAGTCTTAAAATTCGAAAAGAATTTCAGGGTCTATTCAACCCCCCCCCCCCCCCCCCCCTTCTAGACCCTTTTATATGCCACTTGGGACCAACAAGTGGTATCAAAGCGGTTGAAATTGAAATTTTTAAATTTCCAAGCATAACTGCTTGTTTAGGTCCGTTTAATATTTAGTTGCTTTAAAAAAAAATTCCATGGCATTTGCTAAAGACCTTAGTTGATCGAGTCAAACTATGACTCATGGAAGGTGAAATCATTTACTTATCTTTGCTCTTGTGATGATGAAATGTGTGATATCATTTCAGATGGGCTGATTCAAATATTCAAGGTCATCACTAGAGCGCCTGGAGCCACAAAAGAGACTCTTGATGGCTATGTTGAAAAGCTAAAGCATGAGTGGTCTATAGATGAGCGTCAAAGAGCAAATTTGGATAATGTTGGATGAAATGCTCTATATACAGCCATTGGTGATAATGATAACTTATTCAACAAGGCCAAGTCATGCTCTACGACTAAGGAAATCTGGGATAAGTTGGCTACAATATGTGGTGGTTCAGCGCAAATCAAAAAAAACAAGCTTTCGATTGCCAAGGAAAGGTTTAATGGTTTTAAAATGTTGCCTAATGAGACGCTAGAGCAATTAGATATAAGATTTACTGCTCTTGTTGCGGAGTTAACATCTTTAGGCATGGATTTACAAAATTGAGAAATGGTGGTTAAGATTTTTCTAAGTCTTCCTAGTAGATTTTTGATGAAAACAACGACTATGAGAGAATCGAACATGTTGGATCTTCTAACTCCTGAAGATGTTTTTTCAGAACTTAAAGCGTTCAAGTTTGAGTTAAATTCAACGAATGATGTAGTAAGCAGTCCAATGATAGAGTCTGGAGCGCTAATAGCATCAATCAAGGGTAAATCTGGTAATAAGGGAAAAGTGTCGGATGTAAGTGAGGAAGAGAAGTTAGCTTTGCTAAATAGGTTTAGAAAGTTTCTAAGATATCAAAAGAAAGGAAAAGGTCCTAAGCATCAAGGACAGAGTTCATATCATGCGCCTCCTCCAGCACAACAACAGTTTCAAGTGCCTCAGTATTCTGCCCCTTCTTCCTCAGCACCAAATCAATACCAAGCGTCTTCTCCTCAAAATCTCTCAGCGCCAGTGGTCTCAAAACCACAAACTGCAAAGTTAACAAGTGAACAAAAGATGAAAACTAATCTTTGTTATAACTGCAGGAAACCAGGGCACTACCAGGTAAATTGCCCTTATCCAAACGTATCCAAGCCCTCAAGGTAAGATTACTTGGATAGAAACCAATTCAGGAGCAACCTTTGTCAACAAGATTTGCTAGCGGAATCAGAACCAGCATCCGCACCTGAAGATTTGGAGTCTTCAGAAAAGAGTGGTGATGATGATGAACCAGTGGATGATACAGCGCTAATTTATCTCATGGCCAGAGATGATGAAGCGTCTTCTGACTCACTATCTGAGGTAAATACTGAAATAGCTTATCCTCTCTCTTATGAAGAATTACTTGACAAAGTAAAAAAATATTATAAAGATTTTCAAGATGCCACCAAATTATATCAAAATCACTTTGATATCATATCAGCGCTCAAAAGTGATAACATGACGCTCAAGGCAGAGTTGCAAGTTCAGCAACAATGCATTGAGACGAACCAATCACTTGAGAGTGAGATAATTCAATTGAAAAGTGATCTTGATATAATAGTCAAGAGAGAAGCTGAGCTGATTGCTAGACTTGCTAAATCAGAGCAGCTCGTCTCATCATTGTCTAAAGCGTTAAGAAAGCCAGACAATGTGACTGAGGTAACAAGGTTATTTGGTGAAAAGACCGGTTTGGGATGTAATAAATTCGGTAAACAACCAAATAAATCCAATATTACGGCAAAAAAGGAAAGGATGTGTTCTTTGTTGAGAAATGTTCAAAAAGTCAAACACCTATTGAACCAAACAACAATGGTACGAGGCCAAATGAGAAAGCCAAAGCTGACTCAGGCATGGGAAAGACAAAAGTGAATGATTCACAAAAAAAGGTTTATCCAAACGCTCAAAAGGCTAAGGAGAAACCTTACCACTATGAATCAAATCCTAAGCGTCAAGCACCCAAAATGCATCCCAAGCCAGCGCCAAGGAAATACCATCGTCAATATCCACAACGATCAAGGTCATATTATCAATACTATGATGATTATGATTATGATTATGATTATAATCGAGGATATTACTATGCACCCAAATAGCACACACAACACAAAGTGAAACCCAAAAAGGCTAATCCTCCCACAATGAAGACTAAGCAAATATGGGTTCCTAAATTTCTAATTCAGACTAACGCTACTAATGTGAAAAGACCCAAGTCATAATGGGTACCTAAAAAGAAATAGAACTTCCCTTTAGAATGCAAGTACCTAGAGCTAGAGTTGATACATCTGTTTGGTACATCGATAGTGGGTTGTCAAGGCACATGACGGGCTCCAAGGATCTCTTGATCAACTATCGAGCTACCAATGGTCCTCAGGTTGTATTTGGTGACAACTCCAAAGGAAAAACCAAAAGTATAGGTACTATGCATAGGGGGAACATAATGATAAGTGATGTATATTATGTTGAGGGCCTAAGCATAATCTTTTAAGGATAAAGGCTTTGAAGTCAAATTTTCAAGTGACTATTGCTATATTAATGACGCTAAGACTGGATCTACTAAATTGAAAAGAAAAAGAACAAACAATATTTATTTGGTAGATTGGGGTTGAACAATAGTCAACAACACTACATGCTTTGTAGCTAAAAATGAATCTAAAACGGGTTGGTTATGGCATAGAAAAATGAATCACCTCAACTTTAAAGCAATCTCTCAACTTATAATGTTAAATCTTGTAGAAGGATTACCTAAAGGACCATTTCATAAGGATCGCCTTTATGACGCTTGTAAAATGGGCAAACAAGTAAATCATCTTTCAAGAGAAAGTCTTGTCTATCTATCTCTAGAATACTTGAACTACTTTACATGGATTTGTTTGGACCCATTCAAACGATCAGTATGAGCGGTAAAAAGTATACTTTAGTGATAGTAGATGATTCATCTCGATTTACTTGGGTGGAATTTCTTTCATCCAAAGATAAAACATGTGACAAGCTCACAACGCTTATTCGGCAACTTCAAACATTGAAAAATCTTAAGGTTGCAAGAATAAGGAGCGATCACGGTACTGAGTTTACTAACAGGATTGTTGAGAAGTTTTGTGCAGAAAATAGAATACCATGAGTATTCAGCTCCTAGAACTCCTCAACAGAACGGTGTTGCTGAGCTGCGGAACAAAACGCTCAAGGAAGCCGCTAGGACGATATGTTAGCTGAGTCCAAGCTTGCTCCTAGGTTTTGGGCCGAAGCGATCAACACTACATGTTACACTCAAAACCGTTGCATGATCAACAAACAACATGGAAAAACTTCATATGAACTATGGAAGGGACGTAAACCAAATGTTTCATATTTTCACGTCTTTGGTTCAAAATGCTTTATTCATAATAATGGATCCCAAAGCCTAAAGACATTTGATCCTAAAGCGGATGAGGGAATCTTTCTAGGCTATGCCAAAATTGAAAAGAATTTCCGCATCCTCAATAAGATCAAATCGAAGGTTGAAGAATCCATTCATGTTTTTTTTGATGATGCTAACCAAGAACCGAGTAAGGTTAACACTAATGATGTAGGAGTTGAAGATTTGTGTCATCAAGCGTCAAAGATCACTATTGATGATGAAAGTGATGACGATGATGAAATCTTAGTGCCCCCTCCTAAGTTTACTCGTGAGGTTATTAAGGATAATAAAGTAAGAACTGCTAATGATCATGAAGGGAATGATCATCAAAAGCAAAATAAAATCTGTGAACTAGAAGCGCCTGTACAAGAGGATAGTCAAGCGCCTGTGCAAGTTAACCAAGCGCCTGTTCAATCTCTTAACCCGTTCCAGCCAGATAGACTATGGCTACGTGATCATCCACCAGAGCAAATTATTGGAGATGTTGGAGCGCTTGTAAGGACTAGGGCCGCTACATTGAATGCGGCCATGTTCGCAAGCTTCTTATCTCAAATGGAACCTAAGAAAGTGGATGAAGCGCTAAGTGATCCTAGTTGGATTGAGGCCATGCAAGAAGAGCTTAATCAGTTTGAGCGTACTAAGGTTTGGACACTAGTACCAAGACCAACTCACCTAGGAGTTATTGGGACTAGATGGGTTTATAGAAACAAGATGGATGAGAATGGTATTGTTATAAGGAACAAAGCCAAACTTGTTGCTCAAGGATATTGCCAAGAAGAGGACATTAATTCTGATGAGACATATGCTCCCGTAGCCCTTCTTGAATTAATTCGTATGTTTCTAGCGTATACAGCATTCAACAAACTCACAGTGTATCAAATGGACGTAAAGAGTGCCTTCTTGAATGGTAAACTCCAAGAAGAAGTCTATGTGGAGAAACCACTAGGATTCATCACCAACCACGGTAAGAGCATGGTCTACAAGCTAGATAAGGCACTTTATGGGCTAAAGCAAGCACCTCGAGCATGGTATGACATTCTTTCTATTTTCCTTATTGGTAAAGGTTTTTCAAAAGGCAGCGTTGATACAACGTTATTCAAAATTACCAATGACGAAGATATTTTCTTAGTCCAAATATATGTTGATCATATTATATTCGGATCTACTAATAAGCATCTGTATGAGAAATTTTCGAAAATGATGCAAGATCAATTTGAAATGAGCATGATGGGTGAATTAACTTTCTTCTAGGATTACAAATTAAACAACTCCCTAATGGCATATTTATTAACCAAACTAAGTATACTTCTAAAACTCAATAGAAACATTCTTTTTTATTTTTCTATGCCAATATTTAAGTGTGACTCGTTAGGTTCATCTCATTTGGCAATGAGAGAAATCCAAAAGAAATGGGTAACACCTAGCCAGTCATGTGACCTACTTCGTTGCCCAAACGAGATCAATGAGTGGATCATTCTGAAACCTTTCCAATCGTAAGTACTGTATACGTATAAAGCTTTTGCTCTCGTGTCCTAGTCAAGTGAGAGTCACAGTTATGTCAAACTCACTAAACTTGACCATATGAGATCATTGAGTTCACTTTTGTGCCTGGCACAAGCGACTTTGTGACCAAAGACCTTGATCTTTACTATCTATAATCACATAGGACACATTCTCACTCACTTGATGTCACGAGTGCATCTTCAGCCTGATACTTCAAGTCATATATTCACTTATACATATCACGAATATCAGTCCTGTGACAATCACAGAGTGAAAACCCATGTGACAGAACCAGTACGAGTTGTGTTCGAACATATCAATTCCACTGATGTGTCTACAATCATAAGCTCCCACTATCACATAGTGTCCGACTGGCACTCTCATGTCAAAGCTCATATTGTACAAGTATTCTAAGTCTTTATTGCCTATTAAAGACTTATTATTACTTGGGAATGAGTTAAGTAATCAAAATCAATCTCTGTAGTGTCTATCTTCCTATCACATAGAAAGTAGTGAGATTGCACTGATTACATGGACAATTCTTTTACACTACTTACATATACTAACAAGATTTATGTGAAAACTAATAACATGCCTTCTATTATAAATAGAACATGTCAATTACAAATTGAATGCCTATACAATCAATCCTCAATGGAATCTGAGAGCATAATCCTAACACAAATCAATAATATCAAATACCGAAAATGCCCCTCAAGTTCAAATCATGTTTTCCTTTACAATTTCATCGAGCGCGACTCTTCAGATTTGTCTCAAAAGGAAATGGGAGGAAACCAAAGGATGTGAGTAACACCTAGCCAGTCACGTGGCCCACATAGTGACCCAATTTATAACTAATTAATAGGATAATTCCCAACCTTTTCCATAGTGAATACCGTGCAAGTATAAAACTTTTATTCTAATATCTAAGTCAAGTGAGAGTCAAGGTTCAGTCAAACTCACAATACTTGACCATATGCTTAAGTCATAATGAGTCGAGGTCACTGATCTTACCCTTGTATCTAACACGAGTAGCTCCATTGCTTTGGCCAATGACTTTTGACCTTCCTTATTCATGATGGCTTATATGCCCATTCACTTATGAGAGAATAAATTCTATCTTAGCAATCAGTTAAGACTGTCTTAGCAATCAGTTAAGACTATCACCTGCCTAACAAGTGCATTTTGAGTTGGACCCCACCTACAGGTGAATCGGGTCTAACTACTCTAATGACGAACTTGATATTACAAGTGCATCTTCAACGTGATTCCTCAGGTCTAAGGTTCATGCGCACCTATCACAACTAATCAGTTCTGTCATTGATTGTCATAAAGTGTAACCCATGTGACCAAACCGATGCGAGTCATGCTCGAATTCACCAGTCCCACTGATGTGTCTATGTCACAAGCTCCCACTAACCCATAGTGTTTGACTGACACTTCTATGTCAAAGCTTATGTCATACAAGTCTTGTCTAGCTTTAATATCCAGTCAAAACTCTCTAGAACTTGCAACTGAGTTCAGAGATCAAGTACCAAACACCTTTAGTGCCAATCTCCCTAACCCATAAGGATTAGAAGTTTCGCCTTGATCTCATGAACTTAATGTTGTTTATTAACTTACAAATGCCAATAAGAAAAAACAATATAAAGGCTTTTTATTAATAAATAAATGTTCAATTACAAATAATATGCCCTATATTATCTGTTGGGAAAAATAACAAAAACGCAGCGGAAACTGTGTAATTTAAAATTTTTCAGATTTTCCAATTCAGGATCAACCCGAGGTTTTATCATGCATATATATGATAAAGATTTCGATACTTTACCCGTTGTAGTGAAGTGGTTGGAGAATCTCAACTTCTTGAATTCTTCAAACTTTTCATGAACTGATCTGGCTGACTGATTGATGATCTGAGCAGTACAAATGTGCTGCCTCTAAATTATCTCGCCGGAAAATTTAAACGAAAAAATCTCTCGTTCTTGGCTATGGAGGCCGACGGATAGTAGAGAGGAGAGGAAGGTTTTTTTTTTGTTTTCTTGTAGCTCAAGTGTATAGTAACTTGTGTTATGACCTAGGTTTAATTAAGTGATATATTTATATCACTTAAGTTACAACCTTGGGCTTTGAAGAGCCCATGTTGGATGCCTACTACGCCGCCCCACACGCTCATGGTACACCTCATGGTGCACCAATTTTAAACTCAGTCCAATCTTTTATTTAATTAATTAATCCAATCCAATTAATTAATCTAATTAAATAATAGATGAGATAGTGAATTAATTTTATTTCTCTAAGAAATAATATATTAATTAATATAAATGAATTAACTTATTTCTCCAAATAATTAATTCTATTTAATTAATTTTAAGTATCCAATACTGAAAATATTGTTACAAGAAATACATCATAATTTCGTTCAATTTTTTCTTTTCAAGTGTGACTCTTTAGGTTCATCTATATTTGGCAATGGGAGGATTCCATTGAATGTGAGTAACACCTAGCCAGTCAAGTGGCCCACATCGTATCCCAAATAAGATGAAATGATAAGATCATTGTTTACCTTTCCTATTGTAATTCCCGTGTGAATATAAACTCTTCATTTCCTTATTTCGGTCAACTAAGAGTCATCGTTTAGGTCAAACTCATAAACTTGACTCTATGCTATATTTATAATAAGTCCAGATCAGTGAATACTTTGGCCAAAGACTTTAAGATCTAACTTACTTATAAATGCATAGGGTAATTCCTCCTTCACTTTCGAGGGAACGAATTCCATCTTGGATATCAGTTTACTACTTGCCCATTAGGTTGCAGTTCAAGGCCGACCCCACCAAAGGGTTAATTTGGTCGAACTACTCTAATGACAAACCTAATGTCACAAGTATATTTTCGACTCGATTCCTCAGATCTAAAGTTCAGACACACCTATTACAATTTTATCAATTCTGTCATTGACTTTCAAAAAGTGAAAACCCATGTGACAGAATCGATGCGAGTTATGTCTGAGTGCCATGACCTTCATCAGTGCACCTATGATATGAGTTCTTCACTACTTCGTAGTGATTAACGGGCACTCTCTCATCAAAACTCATATCATACAAGTCTTGATAATTTCCAATGCCCAATTGTGAATCCTTGATTGCAGACCATTTTAGTATACAAGTATTAAACTCCTCTAGTGCCTTAGAGAGTTAACTCTTGTATTCATGGATTTATAGATGATTACAATATATAAATATCAATAATAGAGTAAAAAACTAAAATGCATTTTATTAAAAGAATAATAAAAATTACAATTTTATAATGTCCTTTCTTTCTCTAATCCTCTAACGGCATTTGAGGACATAAACCTAACAATTTCCCACTTGAAATCAATTCCAATCACTATGGTATCTAATACCCATCTTCTCATGATGTCGATCCAGCACTGCCTGTGTTAAAGGCTTAGTCAATGGGTCAGTGACATTGTCGGCTGAATTTACTCTTTGTACAGCTATCTCGCCTCTTCCAATGATTTCTCTTATTATATGATATCTCCTCTCTATGTTCTTGGATTTGTTGTGAGACTTTGGTTCCTTTGCTTGTGCAATAGCCCCGTTATTATCGCAATAAAGTGGCAATGGCAGCTTTACACCAGGGACCACTTAAAGTTCTCCAAGAAACTTCCTAATCCAAACACCCTCTTTAGTAGCCTTGGACACCGCTATGTACTCTGCCTCAGTGGTGGAATCATCAGTTGTGCTTTTCTTGGAACTTTTCCAAGTCACCGCTCCACCATTGAGCATGAATATAAACCTTGAAGTGGATTTTGATCATCTACATTAGACTGAAAATCTGAGTCAGTATAACCATCCACTTTCCAATCTCCATGTCCATATGTTAGGACCATATCCTTAGTTCTCTTCAGATACTTTAGGATATTTTTTACAGCGGTCCAATGTTCTCTTCCCGAGTTAGCACTGCGTAAGCTATGTTAGGCCGTGTGCATAACATGGCGTACATCTGACTACCCACTGCAGACGCATAGGGCACCAGACTCATTTCCTTCCTATCTTCCTCACTTTGAGGGGATATAGACTTTGAAAGGTGCACCCCATATCTCATGGGCAAGAAACCTTTCTTAGAGTCTTCCATCCTAAATCTCTTTAGGACCTTCTTTAAGTAAAGGGCTTGGGAAAGTCCTATCATTCTATTTGTTCTATATCTGTAGATACGATTTCCTAGAATATAGGTTGCTTTTCCCAAAGTCTTTCATGGAGAATGTATTTGAAAGCCACGTTTTGACTGAAGTCAACATTCCTACGTCGTTTCCCATGAGTAGAATGTCATCCACATATAAGACTAGGAAAGTGATCTTGCTCCCACTAGCCTTCTTGTACACACATGGTTCATCTTCATTCTTGATAAAGTCAAATCCTTTGACAGCTTCATCAAAACAAAGATTCCAACTCCTAGAGGCTTGCTTAAGTCCATAAATGGATCTCTTAAGCTTACACACCTTATGAATATCAGACCTAGATATGAAGCCTTTAGGCTGTTCCATATAGATATCCTCTTCGAGGAATCCATTCAAAAAATCCATCTTCACATACATCTTCCATATCTCATAGTCCATGTGTGCAGCTATTGCAAGCAAAATTACGAATAGACTTGATCATTGCCACAGGTGAAAAGGTCTCTTGATAGTCAATTCCCTCCTTTTGACTATAACCTTTTACTACAAGCCTTGCCTTGTACGTGTCAACTCTTTCGTCCGGCCCTATCTTTCTCTTGTTGATCCATTTACACCCTATAGGTGCTATACCTTTGGGACGATCTACTAGAGTCCAGACCTGGTTCGATTGCATCGAGTCTATCTCTGCTTGCATAGCTTCCAACCACTTTACAGATTCGATGTCCATCATTGCTTGATCATAAGTAGAAGGGTCGTTCCCATGAACCCCCGCTGTTATAGTGTGGATACCTAGTTTCTCTTGTAGCAGGTACCCATAGTACCTTTCAAGTTAATGCGGTACTCTACCAAATCTTCGCAATGTTGGTTGTGTTTTAATAGGTTCAGTATGTGTTTCCTGATTAGTTGTCTCCCTAGGTGTTTCTTTTTGTTCATCAAGAACAATCTTTCTACCTGCACGACCTTCTTGAATAAACTCATCTTCAAGAAAGTACACTTGCAGTTCAACAATGATCCTTTGGTCATTTTGCATGTAGAAGAGGTATCCCATGGAATCCTCAGAAAAACCAACGAAATATCATTTAAGGGACCTTGCTTCCAATTTCTCTGCCTTCGTCTTCTTGACGTAGGTAAGGCATCCCCAAACCCTAATGTATTTGAGGTTTGGTTTCCTATTCCTCAATATCTCATATGGAGTCTTACGAACGGATTTAGAAGGACATCTATTTAAGATGTGAACAACAGTAAGGAGTGCATGTCCCCATAAGAAAATGGGTAAATTAGTGTAGTTGAGCATACATCGAACCATGTCTAGAAATATTTGATATCTGCACTCTGCTACCCCATTTAGTTGTGGAGTTGATGGTGGTGTGAGTTGTAAAATTATCCCATGTTCCTTTAGGAACGCATCTCTCATCACTCATATATTCACGTCCACGATTTGATCGTAGTGCTTTTATATGATGTCCAATTTGATATTTCACCAAAGCCTTAAAATCTTTGAACTTTTCAAATGATTCAGACTTGTGTTTCATTAAGTACACTAGACCTTACCTTGAATGGTCATCAGTTAAAGTAATGAAATAGTTGAAACCTCCACGAGCCATTTCTCCAAATGGTCCGCAAAAGTCGGTGTGCACAAGTCCTAATATTTGAGTGGCTCTTTAAAAAGTCCCAGTGAAGGGAGATCTAGCCATCTTATCTTTCAGACAAGATTCACAATTTGGACAGGGATCCATCCCAATGGGTCTATTAACCCATCTTTCTGCATCTTATGTATCTTTTGCTTGCCAGCATAGCCTAGTCTAAGATGTTATTTCAAGCTTAGGTTAGGACCTTGTCTACCACGCTTCTTTGAGATAACATTCACAACACATTCATTTTGCATATTTAAATAATAGAGGCCATTGACTAATGTAGCAGTGCCAACAATCTTATTATTATATAAAATGTTGCAAGTACTATCAATGAAATTAAAAATATAATTATTCCTAACCAACATAGGAATTGAAATAATGTTCTAAAGCCCGTTGGGCAAAATTAAAATATCCTCTAAAATTTAAAACATGTCCAGATAATAAACATAAAGAAGTTGATCCAATGTGAGAAGCCACGACACTCTGCCCGCTGCCAACACTGATCAGCACCTCTCCATGCTCTAACTTCCTACTTCTCTCCAGATCCTGATTCATTACAGAAACGTGAGCACTAGCTCCAGAATCAAGTATCCACGAAGTGGAAAACACAGTTATAGATTAATTGGTTTCTAAAACACAAAGTTCCATACCTGCAGTCTTGCTACGGTTAGGACATTCTCTTCTCCAGTGGCCTAGCTCACCACAAAAAAGTCACCTACTCGCCTCCTTGAGCACTTCTTTACGCTTTTTGTTCTTCCTTTTATTATTTCCTATTTCTTTACGAGCTTTCATAGGTGCTTCCATTTTCCCTTTTCCTTTCCCATGTTCGTGGACATCCAATGGTACATTCTCAGGAATGGCAATTGTATTCCTTTTTCTCTTCATCCGCATTTGTTTTTGTGCAATTTCGAGTTTGATTGTCAGCCCAGCTAACAAACCCTCGATATCGTTCATATCAAAGTTCATGATGAAATAGTAAAAGGAATCAGGAAGCGACTGCAGATCAGAAATCGGGCTTAACTACTCTAATGACAAACTTGATATTACAAGTGCATCTTCAACGTGATTCTTCAGGTCTAAGGTTCATGCGCACCTATCACAACTAATCAGTTCTGTCATTGATCGTCATAGAGTAAAACCCATGTGATAGAATCGATGCGAGTCATGTTCGAACTCACCAGTCCCACTAATGTGTCTATGACACATGCTCCCACTAACCCATAGTGTTTGACTGAAACTTCTATGTCAAAGTTTATGTCATTATCCAGTTTTAATATCCATTCAAAACTCTCTACAACTTGCGAACGGGTTCAGAGATCAAGTACCAAACACCTTTAGTTTCAATCTCCCTAACCCATAAGGATTAGAAGTTTCGCCTTGATCTCATGGACTTAATGTTGTTTATTAACTTAAAAATGCCAACAAGAAAAAACAACATAAAGGCCTTTTATTAATAAATAAATGTTCAATTACAAATAATATGCCTTATACTATCTGTTGGGAAAAATAACGAAAACGCAGCGGAAACGATGTAATTTAATTTTTTTCAGATTTCCCTATTCAGGATCAACTCGGGGTTTTTTCATGCGTATATACGATAAAGATTTCAATACTTTCCCATTGTAGCGAAGTGGTTGGAGAATCTCAAGTTCTTAAATTCTTCAAGCTTTTCGCGAACTGATCCGGCTGACTGATTGATGATCTGAGCAGTACAAAGGTGTTGCCTTTAAATTATCTCGTCGGAAAACTTGAACGAAAAAATCTCTCCTTCTTGGCTACGGAGGCCGACGGCTAGTAGAGAAGAGAGTGAGGTTTTTTTTTTGTTTTCTTGTAGCTCAAGTATATTGTAACTTGTATTATGACCTAGATTTAATTAAGTGATATATTTATATCACTTAAGTTACAACCTTGGGCTTTAAAGAGACCATGCTGGAAGCTTACTAGGCCGCCCCACACGGTCATGGTGCACCGCATGTTGTACCAATTTTAAGCTCAGTCCAATCTTTTATTTAATTAATTAATTCAATTCAATTGATTAATCTAATTAAATAATAGATGAGATAATTAATTAATTTTATTTCTCTAAGAAATAATATATTAATTAATATAAATGAATTAACTTATTTCCAAATAATTAATTCCATTTAATTAATTTTAAGTACCCCATACTTAAAATATTGCTACAAGAAATACACCATAATTTCGTTCGATTTTTTCTTTTTAAGCGTGACTCTTTAGGTTCATCGATATTTGGCAATGGGAGGATTCCATTGAATGTGGGTAACACCTAGCTAGTCAAGTGGCCCACATCGTATCCCAAATAAGATAAAATGATTAGATCATTGTTTACCTTTCCTATTGTAATTTTCGTGTGAATACAAACTCTTCGTTTCCTTATCCCGGTCAAGTAAGAGTCATTGTTTAGGTCAAACTCATAAACTTGACTTTGTGCTATATTTATAATAAGTCCAGATCAGTGAATGTTTTGGCCAAAGACTTTAAGATCTAACTTACTTATAAATGCATAGGATAATTCCTCGTTCACTTTCGAGGGAATGAATTCCATCGTGGATATCAGTTAAGACTACTACTTGCCCATTAGGTTGCAGTTCGAGGTTGACCCCACCAAAAGGTTAATTGGGTCTAACTACTCTAATGACAAATCTAATATCACAAGTATATCTTCAACTCGATTCTTCAAGTCTAAAGTTCTGGCACATCTATTACAATTTAATCAATTCTGTCATTGACTGTCAAAGAGTGAAAACTTATGTGACAGAATCGATGTGAGTCATGTCTGAGTGCCACGACCTTCATCAGTGCACCTATGATATGAGTTCTTCACTACTTCCTAGTGATTGATGGGAACTTCACTCGTCAAAATTCATATCATAAAAGTCTTGATGATTTCCAATGCCCAATTGGAATCCTCGATTTGCATACCATTTTAGTATGCAAGTATTAAACTCCTCTAGTGTCTTAGAGAGTTTACTCTTGTATTCATGGAATTATAGATGATTACAATATATAAATACTAATAATGGAGTAAACACCTAAAATGCCTGTTATTAAAAGAATAACAATAATTACAATTTTATAATGTTCTTTCTTTCTCTAATCTTCTAACGACATTTGAGGACATAAACCTAACACTATCCATCCTCTATGGCATATGGCATCTAAGGGAATACCACCACCAACCCCTATGTAATTTTATAATTGCACACTCTCCCTTTCCATTAATGATGGCTGATGCCGTTAGCATTTTCTGTGAAATGACCGTTATGCACTTTATTTTGATAAATGTTATGTTTATTCTCCTTTATTATCAACCTTTGGATCAATTTCAATCAACCATTAGATTTTGTTCATCATATTTTATTTTAATTAAGTAAAAAGCAATTATTTTCTTAAAGATCTCAACCATTAGATTAATGGATCTATGGGCCAACTTTTCTCACTTTTCTAAATCATCATTTTCTTTCATTTTCTTTAATTAAGGGATCATATTTATTCTTCAAAATATCATTAATAATAATAAAACATCAAAAAATTTCTGGAAAATCGAATTAATTAGCAAAACATCATTAAAAAAATCTAAAATTTTCAAAAAAACCCTAAAAATTAATATTTTACAAAAATCAGAAAAAATGACAGAAAAAGAGAAAATTTCATTTTTGGTCCCCCAGTTTTACAAGAAATTCGATTTTGGTCCCTCAGTTACACAGCTCATGAAATTTGGTCCATCACTTATCATTTTTTTAAATCAATTTTGGCCCCTTAGACAACTTTTGGGGTCAATTGAAATATCAAAAATTGCATTTTGCACCCCAAAATACAAATTATAATAATTTTCACCCCAAAAAAGAATAACTAACTAATTTCACCTTTTTATCATATTTTTAATTATGATATATTTATATATTTTTTAATTATGCATGAAATAAGATATGTTAAGATATATTATAAATGTATATGAATACCATAAAATTACACACATTGTTAAATTTATACATCTCAAATGTATAAATTTATATCAATCATGAACGCATATACATATGAAACTAAAATTAAAACTTATGTTTTGGAAAATAAATTTGCTGGTTCATTTCAATCCAGGTAATTTTCATATATAAAGCTGTTTAAAATTTACTTTTATTAATTCTTATAGGAAAATTTGGAATTAGACTCTTTCTCAAGTTACAAAAATTGTTGAAAAATTATTGTACAAACTCGACGTTAAAAACCAAATGATTTAAATTACGACACATCAATAATAAAATATATAACATTGATTTGGACTCTTTGATATATTCAACACGCACATACAAATTCTTTTAAAAATTGCTCACTTTTTACACAAATTGTCTCTCTCTGTGTCCAAGTTTTACTTCAAGATTCAAGAACAACCGACACTAGAATAGCTCTCTGTCTCTCTCTACTCGATATATACATGCACACACACACACACACACACACACATATATATATATATATATATATATACAGCCTAGCTTCTAGATTTTTTCTCTTATTACTTAATTAATTACCCTTCCGACTTATTGTCTCTCTCTCGAACTCTTCTATTTTGTTACACACAGACACACACAAACACACACATAAACACACACAGTCAGTGTGTGAGGATTGGAGAGTTTGATATTGAAGAGGAAAAAATGGGGTTTTGCTGGGCAAAGACATGCAATAATGAACAAAAATGGGGTTTTGTTCTCTCCATTGTGAAATCGAACAAGATGTGTAATTTTATGATATATATATACACACACATTTATAATATATCTTAACATGTCTTATTTCATGCAAAATTAAAAAATATGTAAATATATCATAATTAAAAATATGATAAAAGGGTGAAATTCGTTAGTTATTCTTTTTTTGGGTGGAAATTATCATAAGTTATGTTTTTGGGATGCAAAATGCAATTTTTGATATTCTAATTGATCCCTAAAGTTGCCCGAGGGATCAAATTTGATGAGAGATGTAACTGAGGGACCAAAATTTGATTTCTTGTAAAACTGGGGGACCAAAAATGAAATTTTCCCACAGAAAAATAATAAGAATCAGAATGCAATAAAAAAAAAACTAGGAAAACAGAAAATCCAGAAATAAAATAAAAAAAAATGCAAAAATTTAGAAAAACTCTCATAATTTCAGAAAAGAGTAATTAGAACAAGATGGACAATGGTGTTAGGAATTTCATGTTAGATGTTTTGATGATGACAAGATAAGATTTCATGTTAGACCCCAAAAGTATGTAAGTTTATACTCTCATAGAAAACTTGTATAAGCATTTGAAAGTTTGTTAGTTTGTTAGGCTTGTAGTTTTTATCTTTGTAGATTTTAGACTAAGTATTAGATACTGAGTCGCTAATAGAATTCTAGGTGAGTCTATTAGAGATGAAGTTGAAGATCAGCGTCTGAAGTCAAGTGAAGATGAAAATTTGTCTTAAGCGTCCGTCAAACGCTAAGGAATTATTTCAGGAATCTGTTCAAGCGCTACTATTCAAGTGAACAGTAGTCAAGCGTCTGCGGAATAGTGTTACTATTCAAGCGACCACTATTCAAGCGCTACTATTCAAGTGAACAGTAGTCAAGCGTCTTCGGAATAGTGTTACTGTTCAAACGCTTACTATTCAAGCGACCACTATTCAAGTGAATAGTGTTACTCTTCAAGCGAACAACGTTCAGATTTTCCTGAAGATAAAACCCAAGTTATCAAAGACTGAAATGCAATCACCAACGGATATTTATTTCCAACGGGAAATAAATTCAAAATGCATTAAATGCTTGATAAGTGCATTAAATGTAAACAGACAGTATGACTTGTGGACAAGCCACCTTTTTTGACTAGACTGTCAGCTTTTCAGAATTCAAACCTGCTCGTGTCCAATTGGAATCAGCAGAAATTAAGGAATGTCAGAAAAGAGACTATTTGAAGCTCTGTGTGAGAGACACGCACCTGTTTGTGTCCAACGGATAAATTCCAAGAATCTCTATAAATAGTACCCTTCAGCAAAATCTTAGACAGTGTGGAAAAAAAAAAGAGAGAAACTTTGCTGAAATAATTTGAGAGAAAAGCTTGCAAACTCCATAGCCAAAATCCATCAAGCTTCTCAAATACATTCCAGACAGTCACCAGATATCTCAAACCTCTTCCAAAGAAGAAACCTAAATTCTTACTGAGATATCCCAAGTTGTTTGAACTTCCCAACATCAAACAAACCTGTTACAATAAACCCTCAACACCTTTCATCTGAGTGAGAAAGATTGTTGACTTCCACAAGCAGTATTTTTTAGTAAGAGAAGCTTGTTGAAGAAAGATCTTTATTGGAGCTGAAATCTGTGTGATCAAGGAGCTCGAGATCGCCTTTCCAGAAGCAGAGGATTGAAGTGGCTTGCAGCAGAAATCTGTGTGACCAAGGAGCTCAAGTCATCTATATCCATCTCTTCCTGTTTCCCTATTTTGTAGAAGTCTCTGTGTGATTCTTCGAGAATCAATTTAGTGTATTGCCTCCAAGTGATCAAGGAGAAGAAGGACGTAGTTGGGATTACATCACCCAACGAACCTTACAAATACTGTGTCATTTACTTTACAGTCAATTTTCTTATTATCATCTCATTGCATAAATTGATTAAGTAAAACACAATCAAATGCTAAGCAACTAAGAAACAACTTGTGATGCATTTAGCTTTCAAAAAGAGAAGACTCTAAAATTATTCCGCTGTGCTAACCCTGATTAAAGAACTGAACACTTAAACCTATCTGGTTATAGTATTCAAATCTTGAGTCTAAGTTAACTTTATCAAAACAGTCTTCAAGTAAGCGCTCAGACAAGCGTCTACATTTCAAGCGTCCAAAACGATTTTAATACGAAATTTGTTGAAGTCACAAAAAGACTTCAGGGTCTATTCAACCCCCCCCCCTTTCTAGACCCTTTCGTATGCCATTTGGGACCATCAAATGGCCATTCCGATTTAAGGTTAGGAAAATCCACAAAATTCTAAAGATGGGGTTAGGCGGGTCTAGCTAGTGCATTTTCGGGATGGAGGTAGAGATGTGACTGTGGATTTGTGTGGAGGTGGGGCTATCACCGTTGATTTTGGTTGGAGGAGGAGCATCAGTCGATTTCAATTGAGGGATGTGGTCGCGAATCTCTATTGGAGCATGAATTATACGTTGGGGCAAGAGTGACTAGTATGGTGGCAATATTGGGTAGGTGGGACGGTGGCGGTTAGAGGCTTGAGTGTGGTGGTAGCGACCATGAAGAAGAATAAGGTTGTGAAGTGAGTCTGAGAAATGAGTTTGCCAAAGAAGAAGGTGGGGAGGAAAAGAAAAAGAAAAAGAAAAAAAGGAAAAAGGAGGACATTTTTAGATTATTACACACTCATTTTAACATGAAAAATGCTAAAAAAAATGTTGCTTCGCACAATCCGCGTGAAGGCTACCATCCGTTTGTAAAGGACGGGGATTTTCGTGCAAGGTTTCTCACAACACAGGTGTATAAGTGACTATTAATTTTTCACAGGGGGATTTTGTGCAAATTTTTTGTTTCATAGGGGGGCGGTCAGGAATTTCCCCTTTAAAATTTGACATCCACCACCCATATGTATAAAAAACTATATGTACCACCCTTTTTAACATTAATTTTTTTTCTATATTTTCTATTTCTTATTTATTCCTTTCTTGTTCTTATTAAAAAAAAAAACTAAAAATTAATCTCAGGAAAGTTTTTCATTAAAAATAATTCTAAAGAATAGTTAATTTTATTAAAAAAAAAAAGTATAGCGATTAATGTGTCAAATAAATTTTTTAATAAATTATTTGTTCTCTCTTTTTTAATGAATAATAACGAGTTTATATCTTTATAGATTTAAATTATTATTCATTGAAAGTTGATAGAGTAATTACTTTTTAATTTCAAACCCCCATTTTATTTTCTCATCTTATTCTTTTTTTTTAATAAGTAAATAGAAGACTATACAAGAAACAGAATAAATATAAGGGGAATTTAACCATTCCTTAAGGAGGAAAATATTATGATTTAAAACATCTAACCTGATAGTGAAAATGAGCAATGAGATGCCTAAATTACCAAATAATATGTAAGATCTCTTCAATATCTACTCCAACGGGTCCTTAAGCAAAGAGATTAAAATGAAATTGCTATTTCAATTTTTAGATTTTTATTTATTGCGATACTCAATAATAATATATTTATAAAGGTATAAGTTTTTATAGTTTATAAAATAAAATAAAGCATTTAAAATAAGTATACGATATGAAATATAACTGACAACTCATTAAAATAAATTTTCATATTAAAAAAACTCATGATAATATTTAGTCCCAAAAGTTGATAATCTTAAATTTTGTGTATCCCAATGAAGGGTATTTTTGATAAAAAAAAATACTTTTATGAATTTTTTGGATATAAAATCTATTTTAGGGGGGTTTAGTAACTTTTTCTTTAATATATTATTTGGTATACCTAATTTTAAATAAAAAAACTAATCATTAGAATTATTTTTTATGAAAAACTTTTACGAGCACAATTTTTATTTTTTTTAATAATTAATAAAAAATAGAAAGGAAGGAAAGGGAAATATAAAATAGAGAAAAAAATTAAGGGTAAAAATGGTAGTACATATAGATTTCATGTAAATGGGTGGTGAACGTCAAATTTATGAGAGGGAAGGTCCTTGCCAAATTGCAATTCTTCAGAGGAAATGGATGCAGATAATCCTATAAACAACAATATATAACATTGCTATAATTGATTATAGGAGAGTTGATTTGATTTTGGCAAAAGCTTCGGTTTCTAGTTTTGCCAAATTGTGATTTTGAAAGGCAAGATGATCTAAATGAGATTAGACGAAGAGGGCCAAACACAGATAAAAATTGCCTTTGCACTCCAAACATAAATCTTAGGCTATGTTTGGATATATTTCTAAGCCCATTTTGGTCTGAAGTTTTGGCCCAATTGTGTTTGGTTAACACAATTTTGGGCCAGAAAAAAAGAAACTTTTTGGCCAAAACAAAATACATTTTTTCTCTCTTTCCGACTTATTGTCTTCACACTTTGTCTCTGACTTATTGTTTTTATGTATATATGTATATTTTATCTTAAAAATTGCTTGTGTGTGAATATGTGTGTGTGACTGTGTGTGTGTGTGTGTAATTTTATGTGTATGTCTGTGTGTGTGTAATTGTGTGTGTGTGTGTGTGACAGTGTATGTGTGTGTGCGTGTAATTGTGTGTGTGTGTGTGTGTGTGTGTGACTGTGTGTAATTTTGTGTGTGTGTGTACTGCGTTTTGGGGGTAGGTGGAGAAGGCGACACCCCCCCCCCCCCTTTTTTTTCCTTTACTTTTTTATTTATTTATAAAGTAATATATTAATAATTTATTTTAAAATTTTAGTTAATTAAAATACAATTTTTAAATTTATTTATAAATTTCATAAATTAATCTAAAATATAAAATTTTAATTTATGTAAACTATTATATATTAAATTAATTAAAAGAATAAAATGATATTTTATACATAATATTTTTATTTTATAATTTTAATAATTTATAATTTTTTTATTTTTCTGATAATAATTTTTAATTATAAATAATTATTTATATACTTTACATACACAACATGACATATAACATCTATACTTTTATAAAGTATTACAAATAACACCAAAAGAGTATAACTGTCCGAGAAAAGTTTGGTCTTCTGATCCAGAAAAAGTCAGGGGTATTTTTGGAAGTTCACCTAAAAATTTAAAGGAACCCTAACGGAAAGTGTTCAATGTTAGACAGAATAAACAGAATGGATGTTAGATGTAATTTATTAAATTAGGGGATGTTTTTTGTAATTTAGCAATACCTCAGGGGTACCCAGTGTAATTATCCCTATATATATATTGAGAATATATATAAATATATTTTAGCGTGTATATATATGTGTGTACATATGTACCATTTTTTTTATAATATAAACTATAGACTACTATATATACACATATATAAATATCCAATTATTTATTTCTATATATTATTAAAATTATAAAACATATGTAATATATAAAATATTACACAAACACACACACACATATATATATACACACACATATTCATCCATATAACTATTATTACAACCTTAATATTTTATTATAACTATAAAACTTCATAATTTGATTGCTACGTTCCCTCTGGAAATAAAACCAAACACAATTTCACAAAAAAAAAAAAAAAAAACCGCACCCAATACCAACTCTCAAAGTAAAATGAAATGACCTAAACTAGTTAGAAACTCTTTTTTGGTAAGTAAACTAGTTAGAAACTTGAAAATGAACACACACACACACACACATATATATATATATATATATATATAATATAAGGCTCACAAATATTAGGAAAATTATATGTTAGATCAAATCTAATAGTAAACAATAAAATGTATTGCGTGTGGTCTCTAAAAAGATAGACACATAATACACTCTCGGAGGGTGATACTTGGTAGCTCTCAGGAGTCTAACTTCCGGGAAATATCAGCCACAAACATTTGTGTTAAAACATTTGTGGGGTCCATCAAATTATATATATATATATATATATATTATTGTGTTAATACATTTTGTGTGGTGGATAGGCTCCGGGAGTTGGTGTCCCGGAGCCACCAAGTATCATCCACTCTCGGACTATTGAAATTGAGAATTATTCCGAAAAGTTAATGGCTCTGTATGGTTGTGTTTTCGAAAATGAATTTTGAGTTTTTATCAGAGAATGTGTATTATAGAAATTCGTGTGAAAATATTAGGCCCTGTATGGTTAGAAATTTAGAAAATATTTTCATTTTTTGGATCATCAAAAAATGAAAATGCACATTCCAAGCGAAATTCTACAGAAAATACTCAAATTTTAGATCCTACTACACATTGTCACATTCCCTTATATAACTACTTGTCATTTTATCATTTCAATCACTTCATTCTCTCTCTTCATTAATTACATAATTCGAGTATCCAACGTATTCTCTTTCTTACTTTATCATAAATAAAATATTATTCTAATTTTTCTCCTATCATCATTACATATATAACTAATTCAATCAACTTTATATCACATCTAGACAATTTCCAAACATTTCTCAAAAACACATCCAAACAAACAAAAAAATTAATATTTTCACACGAATTTCTATAATACACATTCTCCAATAAAAATTCAAAATTCATTTTCAAAAACACAACCATACAGAGCCTTAATTTTTTTTGTTTGTTTGGATGTGTTTTTGAAAAATGTTTGGAAATTGTGTAGATGTTGTATAAAGTTGATTGAATTAATTATATATGTAATGATGATAGGAGAAAAAATTAAAATAATATTTTATTTATGATAAAGTAAGAAAGAGAATGTCTTGGATAGTTGAATTATGTAATTAATGAAGAGAGAGAATGAAGTGAATGAAATGATGAAATGATGAGTAGTTATACAGGGGAATGTGTAGTAGGATTTAAAGATTGAATATTTTTTGTAAAAATTTATCTTAGAGTGTGTATTTTTATTTTCTGGTGATCCAAAAAATAAAAATATTTTTTCCAAAAAATAAAAACATTTTTTAAATTTCTAACCATACAGAGAGCCTATATATGTCATACTCATACGTATGATACGGGAACACAAGAAAAGGAATTCATCGTCGTCCAATCGTCATTTTTACTTTGTTTTCACTTTTCAGTGGAAAGAGAATTTCATGGGAAGCTTCATTTTGTCCCTTTCTCTCTTTCTCACTTGATCAAAGTCGAGTCCTTTTACTGTGTGAGCACAAACCAGTATGAAATTTCTTGGGCTTTTCTTTTCTTTTCTTAGTGAGGAAGACTATGAAAGTCCTTTTCACTGTGCACCAATCCCACACTATTGCTTACTTGGTCACCAAGATTGTCACCACTACTTAAACTCTCAAAATCAAATCAATACTCTGCTCTTTCTGTTTCTGTGTGTATGCATACATCCCCATTCTGAGATATATTTATTACGCTCAATTCAGGTATGTATGAAAGAAATTTTGAGCAATTTTTCGCATTATCTTTGTGGGTTTTTCTGACACTACACAAGACTGTGATTTTCGTTGATGTTACTTACAGCATTATTTGTGTTTGAACTGTGCTTGAATGCTTTGTTTGAAAGGCTTGGTGATTATATTATATATATATAATATATATATATATATATATATATATATATATATAGGATATGGATTAAATACGTACCAATTCATTAGGTAAGATATAAGACTACCATTTGATCCTAAGGTCTAATCTTAACACATTTTTCGAATTTTAGAATTATTTTTAATGCTGTCAAGGGCATTTTAGTCATTAAATCATAACAAACCCATGCAATTTCATATGCAGTATCAAATCAAATCCCCCTTTTTACGCGCCATAACCGAATTCATTATTCTCTTTCTATTTTCAGCTAGATCATACCAGCTCGTGTAATCACAAATCAAATCTGTGTATCCAATTTCTACTCGATCAGATCAAAGATCGTTTCATTCCAATACCCAAATTCATCGTGCGACCAGTCTCCATTGATACGAGTTTTTTTACCCAGATTAATTCATCATCAAATCAATTAATCATCAGGATTGTTTAATCATAATCGTCAATTCGGCTTCATATTCAGTTCCGCGGTTTATCATCCAGTTATAAATAGGTTTTGATTTCATGTTTTATGGCTGAGATAGTTTCAGGTATTGTTAATCATCATCACATCGATTTATGAGTTCCAGCAGTAAATTGAATAGATTATACATCATCTTATATGATATTATACAGTGTATTATACATTAATATACAGTACATATAATGATATTATACAGTATCATTATTAACTCATCATATCGCGCGATAAGTTATCCATTGATACGAGTCTTTTTCCCAGATTAATTCATCATCAAATCAATTAATCATCAAGATCGTTTTTAATCATAATCGTCAATTCGGATTCATATTCGGTTCCGCGGTTTATCATCCAGTTATAAAGACAGAGAATAGAAGAAAAAGAAAGTGGAAGCTATGGTAGGAATACACTACAATACAAACCATTATACACTACAATACAAATCATTATACACTACAATACAAACCATTATACACTGTGAATTTTATACACAACTATATAGAATGGTATAACAGATTATAGATTAGATTCATTATTATACACTACAACATAAACCATTATACACTGTGAATTTTATACACAACTTTATAGATTGGTATAGCAAAAACTGTTTTTGGAATTTGGTCCCAAGCTCTACTTCAATCTTGTAGGAAACGTCGTTTTAAAAATAACTTAGCATACTTATCATAAGTATGCTAAGCACCACCCTCTCGGGCCCAAATTCCATCGTTTTAATAGGTTTTTTCTCGTTTTTACGTTTTCAGTCGGATATTTATTTTTATTTTTATTTATTTCCATTATTTTCGTACTTTACCTTGTTTATATTTACTGTATATTTGATTATTAACTATTATATAATGGATTAATTAGCTATTGCATTCACTGTATAATGGCTTATATGATAGTGTATAATGGGTTATAATATACTGTATAATGTAATACAAAATGCTGTATAATATATTCAACTGACTGTTGGAAGGCGCACAATCACATGTTGTATATCCCTATTGTATGAACTGTATAATCTAATATAATACGCTGTATAATGTAATATAATATGATATATAATGTGTTCAAACCACTATTAAAAAAATCACTATTTTAAGAGGGTTTGCAATCTCGATTTCCAGAAATTTTTTAGAGTTTCAGAATTTTTTTGTGGTGATAATCGATGGAATTATAGGTTTAATAGGATTCTATAACTTCTTTGAGTCAATTTTGGTAACAAATCGAGAGATTGTAGGTGAGATTTTCGCAGTTTCAAATGGAGAGATTTCAGGGAAGATTTTATGCCGTTATTTTTGGGAGGACGATGCTGTGTACTGAAAAAATTGACAATTATACCCCTTGAGCGAATTAGAACCCATTTTGCCGCATGTTTCTGGATTATTTTTGGACTGTTGGATTTAATTGATCCAATAGTGTATAATGGGTCTTATATCTTATCTTAGATAGGGTATGTATTAGATCTTGACCCTATATATATATATGTGATACTCATAAATCATAAAAATATACTTCCAGAACGACTGAAGGAGTGATTTTTGGCACTAGTACTACCCTTCTCAATTTGACACCATTGTCCACCTTTATTATATAAGCACATGGTATATCATAATTGCCGTATAAATTAATATGTAACCATGGAAATAGATCGAATTGGTTTAGTAAAAATTAGATGAATTGTAGAAAAAGATTAATGTGGTTGATATTTTCCCTCCTTATATTTATATGAGTTATAAATTCAATCATAATATACTCCATATTATGGCAAAACAGAAAAGAAGCAGTTTTTATGTACCTGGATGGTGGTAAATGTCCTTTTTTATTTATGTATGCTTTTACCTTTAATATCATATCTGATATTCCGCTTCACCCAATATTCTTTTGCTAGGAGTTTTAGATAAAAACAAAGAAAATGTAGACGGTTTTTTAATGCTAACGTTTTGCCCTTAAAATTGTGGTGATTAATGTCTTATCACTATATTGCATGAACTTATAAGTTCATGCCATATAGTCTGCTTGAAAAGTAAATGTACTGATGCTTGATAAGTTCATGCCATGTAGTTTGCTTGATAATTAAAATTACAATAATAAGTCTGATTCATATAAATTTACTTTTCATTCTATTTGTGCTTATAGCAAGACAACTATCGCCTTAAAACTTTTAATAGAAAATGCACGGTGTTTGACCACAATATCTAAATTATTAATATATTGGATAAATCTGCATTATAATAACCAAATAGAGCTCAAATCTTAAAGCATTGAATAGAACTAAATGCAGATTATTATCTTAGCGATACGGAATTTAAAGCATTGGATAGAACTTGCCTGGAGAAAGCTACGGCATAATATCTGAATTTTAAAGCACTGTAATAATTAAATATTTGTTACCTTTAAGCCAAATTCAATTTATCTTTGTGAGTTTTCTAACAGACATCAATACTACACCGAGTCGGTAAGTTTCAGTATTATTATAGCATGTTTGTTGTTTGGTCATCCCAGTTGTCGATTCAATATGATTTTGATGTATCTGTATTTTAGTTTTGGGATTGTATTAACTTTTTGTTTAGAACTCTGCCTTCACACTCATTTTTCCTAGGAAATACTGGTTTTGATTTACTTGAAATTTTGTTATTTAACAGAACAAACAAAGGAGAAATTAAGTGAAAGAACTGAGATGACATCCAGTGGCGGAAACCAGCAACTTTTTGCTGATCCTGTCCCTTTCGCCAGAAGGTAATTAATATCCTACTGTTTTCTAATTTAAAAGGGGAAGTACGTAATTTGTTATTCGTTATGAATTTTGTAGAAGTTTTATTATGTTTATATATATATATATATATATCAAATTTTGCCTATTTTATACAACAGAACATCGTGCAATTTGATTCTTTTTTCCCTGTGAATAAATTGCATTCCAAGTTGGACGCCTACAAGAAACTTGGATGCCCTCAAGTTATAGTTACATAAATCTGTTACTTATACTTTTTTATTGAGACATTCTTTCTTTATTCTGCTTTTAGCTATCAGTTGGAAGCATTGGAGAAAGCCCTGAAACAGAACACAGTTGTTTTCTTCGAAACTGGTACTGGGAAGACTCTGATAGAAATCATGCTTCTTCGCAGCTATGCCCACCTCCTCAAAAAGCCTTCACCCAATGTTGCTGTTTTTTTGGTCCCTACTGTTGTTTTGGTCACCCAAGTAAGGGTTTTAGTTTGCATTCATGTTTTTATTTGGATATACAATTACACACACACACACACACACATACACATATATATATATATCCTTTATAGAAATTATGTTGCTTTACCTTACATTTTTCTTCCTTCTTTTGTTTTTTGGTTTTTGGTCGCTCAAATTGGTAGCAATTAACTTTTTGATTTTTTGAAGTTTTCATATTTTTGAAAGACGGTTTTACTTTTGAATTTCTATTTTCTTCAGCATAAGCAACATAATTTGTTCAATAATATTTTGTATTCCAATTTGCACTGGAGTTTCGTTGCGTTGACATTGAAGGTTGCTATTTCAATGATGATTATCAGCAAGGTAAGGCTGTGACTTTGCACACCGACTTGAAAGTGGGCAAGTATTATGGTGAGTTGGGTGTTGATTACTGGGATGCTGCCTCATGGAAGCAAGAGAAGGATAAACATGAGGTGTGCAACTTCATTGATTTAGTCAAACTATTGTTTCAAAAGATTTTATTCATGGTGGTTAAGTTTGTGCAAAAGGGGATTTTGTTAGATGGATACCAATGTCGCCATTTCAATTGAATCCAGTTGGTAGAAGCTTATGGATACTTAATGCATGTACACATTGTATAAATATATTTCTTAAGGTATTGAATGCATATTTTGGTATTCTAATTTATGTCAATTGTCAATTAAGTTCTCAGGAAATTTTTTAATACTTGGATACTGGTTTTCCAACTTCTTTGATACTTTTCATGCTTATTGTTGACGGCATCACTGTAAAATTATTTACGTAAGTTGCTATTTTGAAGAAGTATTTTTGATTTCCAACTTATTAAATAAATTTAGTCCATTTTGATTTAAATAAATTGGATTTTGTGTGCACTGTGATGTTTCTTCCATGTCTTATTTTAAAGAAACCCATCTGAGATTCCAATGTTAGCGATAGTAATTAGTAAATTGATCTATTACTTGATATAATCAAAAACGAAAATTACATGTCTGCATCATGCCCTAACAATATGTTTCGTGTTCCAGGTGCTTGTAATGACACCACAAATCTTGCTAGATGCGTTGAGACATAGGTTTTTTAAATCGAAGAAATAAAGGTTTTAATATTTGATGAATGCCATAATGCAAGGGGCAAACATCCATACGCTAGTATTATGACGGTACAATATTTATTTAGTTTCTTAGTTGCTGTGCGCATTTTAAGTTTCCTTTTTTGTCCCGCAGTATGCCTCTATGAGAATGTAGTTGTTTATCATGTCCAGAAATGATCAATCATATGTTTCTTTCTAAAGCTTCTTGAATATCTGAAGTTCATTCAAATTGTTAGACTGCTTTAAAATCAAGAAATGCATGATTGGTCAAGGCTGGCCTTAATGATTTGTGATCAGCGTTTCTATGGAACATCTGAAAGATGTAGAAGTTATCTTAACTGTACGTATTTCGACATTGAAAGAACACAATCTTGCAGGAATTCTATCATCGTGAACTGGCATCAAATAATCTGCAGCTTCCTAGAGTATTTGGGATGACTGCTTCCCCTATAAAGGCTAAAGGTCAGTATACTGTGTGGTCTAGAAGCATAATTTTATGCTTAGAAGCATAAGTGCTCTTAGTTTTCTCTTTTCTCTTCTTCTTACTGATTTTACCAGAGAAATTTATTTTTTTTATTCTTTTTTACAGCTTTAGGTTCTGACGCAGCTTACTGGAAACGGATCAGTGAACTTGAAAATCTTATGAATTCGAAGGTTTTATTCTGATCTGGGATGCTTCTTCTTCATTAAAGGAATTATGCACCATATGTTACTGTTATGCAAGCCTTGTGTTGCCCATGCAGTTCAAAAATGTATATTGGGATTGTTGGAGAAGTTTAGTACTTGATAATTCTTGTCAACTGGGGTACAATTTCAACAATGAGATAAAATGCTCAATTTTAGTAATTATTTTTGTTGCCATATTAGAATTTTATGTGTTGTCGTCTTCATCAAAAAAAATTGCAGTCATGATTTGCATTCACCATCTTACAATAGAAGTTTGTTATTGAACAAACTTACTTTAACTTGTACCCGTTTCCAGTTCTATGAAGTTATTTCTAGAACACAACACTACGTGGCTCATGAGACCCTGCCTAATTGGGTTGTATGATGTGGAGCTGTGAGCCATTAGATTACATATGCTGATATCATCATATAACTTTGTGACATCATCACATTCTCATACCGACGACTTAAACCTTACTTTTTTTTTTTTGGCTAAGTGGCTTAATTAAACCTTACTTCGGTACTGCCCAAGTGAGTACCATGAAATTTCCTGAACTACTCAAGGTATAGGACTTAATGCTGAAGTGGCAATCTGAAAAGGATAGCCTTTTATTTTGCCACTTGAGTTTGCTAAGTACAATACATTTTTGGTTTCTGATATTTGTATTTCATGTTCCAGTGGTTAGTTTGACTTAAAGTTTCATCACATAATGTATCACGCACTGGTACTAATATACTTTTTTCTTATGAGTGAAGGTCTTCACGTGCGATTCAGATTCTGTTTTAACAAAGTACATTCCGTTTTCAACCCCAAAACTGAAGATATACGAGCACATTGATATTCCTCATGGGACATATAAAAAACTTCAAAACTGTTTGATCAGTTTGATAAAAAAAGGTATGCGTATCTTAGAGCTAATGGATGCCAAAATATTTGTGCCTCAATTGCTTCTAATAGTTTGTAGCTGGTGCTGCTTCACTTGATGAGAAATATGTGCTTGTTGAAAGTGCTTATTTTTTGCCGTTTCCCTTAGTAAAATCTAGTGTATCGATGTACTTCTTTGGATGTCTAGCTAATCCTGCAAGCTATGTGGTTTGATCTTGAAGGAATTGAACCGTTATGTTCTTTCTGGCAAAATTATACGCTTTTTCTTACTAGTATCTATATATATATTCTTTCTTTCTCCTCTTTTTTTCATTTTTGGCCAATGTGACCATTTTCTTGTTAGATTTTGTTCTCCATTGTTAAAGTACTGACTTATATGTACATTTCATCAGCATGAACTTTCTCTCAGCGGTTCAAGTATCTCAAAAACCCTGGCGAAATCTGCAAAGGAAAAATTAAACAAGCTTTCGTCAACTCTCATGTTTTGTATAAGCGAGCTGGGGGTTTGGTTAGCTATGAAGGTATTTATTTGTATACATGCACAAATTCTCAATGACATGATTCTTCTGGCTAATATTCTTTTGTTTTGAAATAGGCAGCAGAGTTTTACACTCGTGAACAAGAGGCAATTTGTACATGGGTTCGGATGGATATTTCTGGTGAGAGAGTTGTTAGAGCTTTCAGTACAGAAGCAATAAAGCTCTTCTCTGCTTTCATGCCTTCTGGTAATTCTTTATTCTAAATAGTTGGGTCATTTTTTCTCGGTCTTTTTTCATTTAAAATATTTTTAGATTCAAAGGCCTTGTTACTATGATTACTCTCTATATGTTGTTATAGGTCCACAGTGGTCAATTCACTATAATTTAACAGATAACATGACAGCTGGATATCTTACGTCTAAAGTGATGTGTCTTGTTGAGACTCTTCTTGAATACAGGTCTGCTGAAATCTTAAAATACTATAGCACTCATTGCAGTTTTCTGACAATTTTCATTAATTTTTCTGAATTATTATGTAAGAAGATGCAATAATTGTTATTACCATCCCCTTTCTACAGCATTAGCAATTTTAATTAGTAACCTCTTATTAAGAACTTGTCTAGCCCATAATTTGGAAATATAGTTATTTTCATTTTCCCGTGGTTTTTATTTGTTTGAGAGCATCTATTGATGACTTTCTTTCTAATGATATTCTCACAGAGAAATGAATGATTTGAGGTGCATAGTGTTTGTTGAGAGGATTGTCACAGCCGTTGCGATACGCAGTCTGTTGAATGAGCTTCCAGAGTTCAGTGGGTGGAAGACAGAATACACAGCCGGAAACAATTCCCAGCTGCAGTCTCAAAGTCGGAAAGAACAAAATGCAATTATTGAAGAATTCCGCAAGGGAACGGTTCGATTTTTATACTTCTACTTCGTGATTTTTGAATGCTATTTTGAATTGTGTTGGTAGTAAAGACTTTTTATACTATGATTTGGTGTTTTCAATTTTACCTAATGTTCTTGTAAAGAATTCTAATATGATGTTAGTCGCTTATAAGCTTTTAAGAAATAAGTTGGGAGGGAATACCCAACCCGTTTCTTAAGATCTCAACTCTTTCTTGAGATATGAACAAACAATACACACACAACACAGACACACGTGTTTACATGCACATTCACACATACACAACACATTTACATACATTCTGCAACATTAACACACTGTAAACATTTTTCACACAACCTGCACAAATCTTACACACACACTGCACACATTTTACTCACACACTGCACTCATATTTCATACTAACTGCACAGATTTTATGTTGAAATTTCATGGTAGGTTGTAAAAGTGAAGAGAGTAGAAGAAAACACAACAATTACGTGGTTCGGCCATTTGGCCTACATCCGCGAAACAATGCCCAAAGGGCTATAAGACTTTCATTCTCTCTTGAGTATGAATTACAATAGTCACCTCTCTATATAGGTGAAATAAACATATGATAAATGTGATTATGGATGAAATCACTCCAAATCATATCACAATCAAATTAAATCAACAATCAATCCCCAGCTATATCCAAAATGAAATCCTAATCTAAATCATATCAAATATGATTTTCGAGATCAATCTTGATTTCCAACACTCCCCCTCAAGTTGAACACGGAAATCTGAATTGAAGTCTTCAACTTGAATTAAAAGAAATGCCTTCAAGGAAAAACTTTGAATTAAAAGAAATGCCTTCAAGGAAAAACTTAGATTCCTTTTGAACTTCATGATGTTGGAGATTCATGATGAAATAAAATATGCACGGAATAACACTTCGTGCACTTCAATATGGAACAATCCATATACGAGGACCAGTTTGTTCCCAAGGATTGAAATGCACGGAATGACCATCGTGCTATGCTGAAGCAAATGGAGCAGGATTAAACCTGCTCTGATACCATGTTAAAATTTCATGATAGGTTGTAAACGTGAAGAGAGTAGAAGAAAACACAACAATTACGTGGTTCATCCACGAAACGATGCCCAAAGGGCTATAAGACTTTCATTCCCTCTTGGGCATGAATTACAATAGTCACCTCTATATATAGGTGAAATAAACGTGTGATAAATGTGATTATGGAGGAAATCACTCTAAATCATATCACAATCAAATCAAATCAACAATCAATTCCCAACTATATCCAAAATTAAATCTTAATCTAAATCATATCAAATATGATTTTCAAGATCAATCTTGATTTCCAACATTTTACACACACACGCTGCACATATTTACACACACACTCAACTTACATTTACTCAACAAAGATATATTTATACACACACAACACAAATTTATACAAACAAGCAGTGAAGCACACGCATGCGCACTCATATTTATTGTTAAAGGAAAAAAATATCACATTTATATAATATACCATTTAATTAGCACAATATTTGGATTCCAAACTATCTAATAACATCTAAACATATCTTAGAAGCTAAAACATCTTATTCTATCCAAATACTTCAGAACTTATTTTAAAATAAGATCTAACGTCTAATAAGCTCCTAAAACATCTTATAAGATGTTTTAAATAAGCTAAGTCAAACACCTTACACATTAAACAATATTCACTCTAACAAATCTCTTTTAATTTGCCCAGGAATTGTGTCTTGATTTTCCCCAGTGTCTTGATTTACCTTGAACATGATATGCTTGCAGGTAAACATCATCGTTGCGACCTCCATGCTTGAAGAGGGTTTAGATGTCCAAAGCTGCAACCTTGTAATTAGATTTGATCCTTCTGCCACCATTTGTAGCTTTATTCAGTCCCGTGGTCGTGCTCGTATGCAGAACTCAGATTTTGTACTAATGGTGAAAAGGTAAGCTGCACTACTGTTAAAAGGAAAAGAGTTCGGCTCCACTTTAGAAGTTTTGTACTTGAAAATTCTCTTCTGAAGTGTCCTTTGCCATTGTACTTTCACATTACTTCAACGTTCATTTGTTTTGGTAAAATATGTAGAGACGTTAAGTATCAATTATCGATTCATTTATCACCCATTTAATTAACTTATCAATCACTATAATGGATTTAAAATCTGTCACTTCAAATCTTTAGCTCCGAAACTTTCCTCAAATCCAAATCCTCACATACTTAGGTTGTATAAGTCAACAGAAGAGGGGAGTGTTTTTGAGGTCAAACTATTGGCTCATTCTCTCTCTTTTTTTTCCTTTGTTGTGGCAAATTGTAGTGATGATTGTTCCGCTTGTGCTCGGGTCGATAACTATTTGGCTAGTGGAAATATAATGCGAAGAGAGTGTTTGAGCCATGCTGATATTCCTTGTGAACCACTTGAAAACGAAATGTATGGTGAGGCATGGTATAAAGTTGAAAGCACTGGGGCAATTGTGACTTTGCGTTCAAGCGTTCAATTGCTTTACTTCTATTGCTCACGACTGCCTTCTGATGGGTTTGTTGCAGCCACCTCTCGCCTTTACTATTGCCCCGTCAAATTCTATTAAAATTTATTTCGATGCAATATAATAATTTATCGTTTAATTACTCAAAATTGAGCAAAATAATTGAAACATAGAACTTTTTGCTTTCTGTTTTTAATTTTATAGGTATTTTAAACCGTATCCTCGCTGCAACTTCCCAGTAGCTGCCCAATTCAGAAAATAACTGTCCATGCTAATCCGAAATTTCTAAGGCAAGAGGCGTGCTTGGAAGCTTGCATGAAACTTCATCAAGATGGTGCCCTTACAGATAATCTTGTGCCAGATATGGTGGAGGAAGAAGCTGAAGCTCAAGAGTTTGGTATTTTATTATCCTTTTAGTTGAAAATGCTTCTTTTTTTTCCAGAATTTCTTTCATTATGTCGTGCACCATGATATTAACTCAATAGGCTATAATATAATTTTCTGTTTCGTTGATCAGAATGCACAGGATCCAAAGCTTATTTAGATGAACATGCAAAATATATCCCGCCAGAATTGGTTAGCTCTTCAAAGCATGAGTCCGAGACGCTTCACCACTTATATTCGATTGACATGCTGCCTGACTTCCAATACGATGTCAAGTTTCGAGATGTCATGCTGGCGATTCATACAAAGCTGGAAAATGATCTCAACCTTGATTTAGATGTTGATAGGTGGAAGTTAGTTGTGCGAGTAAAATATATTGGACATATTACACTGACTTCGAAGCGGGTATGCTGAAATTTGTTTTACAAAAATTAATATTTTTTTAATATGGAAAATATATTTGTTACGATAAATACAATTTTCTGCCATTTTATAGCTGTGTTTAAAACTGCGATTGCAGGTTGCCCTTTGTCAGAGATTCCAAGCAACTCTTTTCAGGGTTCTTCTTCATCATAATTTAAATGAGCTTCAAGAAGACCTTCATCAAAATGCTGAGGAAAAGGGTTTTGCTGCGTTTGATTATCTACTTCTCCCATCTGTATGGTCGAATGAAAATGTATTGATTGACTGGAAATGCATTTTGGCGGTTCTATACACGAATAATGCTTCCGGGCACACTGACTGCTTTTCAAGTAGAGGTCTTAGGCATTATGTGCAAACAAAGAATGGTTTGGTGTGTCACTGCATGTTGGAGAACTCCTTAGTGTGTACACCTCACAATGGTTTTCTATATTGCATAGCCGGAACTTTGGATGGTTTTGATGGTAATACATATCTTGAGCTTAGAGACGGAGAGTGTGTTACGTATAAACGTTACTGACGGAAATTAATCACATAAAACATGTGATTTCAACATAATTAAATACTAACCAAATGCGAATCTCAACTTGGTTGTTTCACACTTCTTCTACACGGTTTTGATGCTCTAAAACGTCTGCATTCTCAATCACGGGGAGAGAGATGACTATCCACAATCCAAGTACTTCAAATGGTGAATCTTCTTTGACAACATCACACCAAAATGACACTTTTATGCCTTCACTTTTAGCCCCTCATTTTTGCTGCGAATTTTCTCTCTATTCTTGTATATGTTTTGTTATTTATCTTATTTCAAACATAAGATATATATAGGAGAGAAGGAGGGAGTTGGGGTAGTTTTATCCTACAAAAAACTACTCCCTCCTTTTCTTTCTTTCAAAGTAATATGGGTAGGGTCAAGCCCTCATGGGCGACCCATGACCCATATCCAATTTCCAACATCTCCCACTCGTACATGAGGGCTAGACATACATCTGGTGTAACCGTAACAACATATTCACAATTTCATACAAGCAAATGGATCGTGTGATCAGCGAGCATATATGATGAGCTTCAAGCTATACACCGGTTAAGGATGTATAGCAACTCAATATCGAATAATACGAGGACAACTTCTCGCTATACCCCAGACATCTTTTTACTACACAAGTCAACGTATCTCTTGTCCCTCAAACAATATTCAAGAGTATACTTGACTTCCAATCAATTCTATGTATTCACAATTATGTTTAAAACACTAAGTTTGACATAATTGGTCGGCCTGTGAATACAAAATACGTGTCAGACAAAGATAGTCTTCCTTTCCCACTAGAATCTCTCAACTATATTATAGCTGCTTTCCTAGACATATACCGCATTGCCGAATCATTCGTGGCTATTGTTAATATGCTAAAGTAGCAACACTAAAATAAAGCTTTAAGAAACAGTAGAAAGTCATAAGGGTATAATTTTGGTTACATAAACCTTTGAGTCTCACACAATGAGAAAGCAGGGATTTTTCTCATTACTCCAATGGTCATATAGCACACGCGGTATGAAACGCGTGCTACAATGTTTTTCTTCCTATTTGGAAGCGTATGTCATGATTCAAATCAAATACACTGTACAGACTTTAGTTCAAGTGTATCTCAACACTTAACCTGAGTTTTCTTCTTGTTCGTCCTCTATCAATAACAACCTCAAGAAAACTCACATCTGGCTTCTAGATAAGTCAATGGATGGTGGGAATCCATTTCGATTACATAAATTCATAACAGTAACCTCATCTTGATTATCAATCAAGGCGACATCATCTCTACGTATGATTTAGTGTGCCACAAAATCAAAAATGTCTCATCTCTGCACATTGCTCAATGTCAGAGGCGATTGCTCGTGTGAGAGAGTCAATCTCGAACTTATCTGACATACCTTTAGACATCGAGTGCATATCATCACATACATGCTTAGAAAGCACATCACTCAAATGTCAAACATTTATGGGCATAAATCTCTATGAACATCCTTTAGTTCAAAATAGATCGCATTCTACGCAATTCTAGAGATCTAACTTGACCAACAAATATATCTCTAGGCTAAGGCCAAGTAGCAACTTTAGCCACTTCTAAATGCGTATACACAAGTTGTAACACCACTCATTGGTTTACAATGATATCTCATAAAATTATATTTTGTGTCGATGTTCGATTTTACAGCAATAGATCAATAATAAGACTTCTATGTAAGCATTAGCTGGTTGTTTATCACGATATATATTCACATATATAATCACAGCTCCCACATAACTGCTTACAACTCCCACATGCTATAAAACAAATTCAACCAAACATTATCCCACACTGCAAATATACATGCCATAAATAATATTTAATTGCGCACAATGTTACACAAGTTGCTTCGTGCTACTTCTAGAGTCAGCATTGTAATAGAAGCAAATTCAGAGGTAGACTTACACTTATCGAAATCCCCTCCTCAAGTCCACATATGTATAATCCTTTGACAACTTTTCTCCATACTAAGGAAATCATTTGCAGTGTTTACCAGCTATTGTCCAATACGTCATACTAGAATTGGACAATACCTTATGACCCATGGCATAACAAGTATTGGAGCGAGTACAAGTCACATTGTACTTCAAGATCGAAAAAAACAAACAACTATTGGAATATGGTGGTCTAGACATTCCTATTTGGACTCTCCGGACACATTTCGAGGCTACAACTCTACACTATTGGAGTAATGATGAGCATAAGTATCCATTATGAAACCGTGCTATTGAAAAACCTAACATGGATCTCGACACTGAGCAAGATTCATTTTTAACGATTTACATAGATTTTTACGTAAAATCAAACACTTTGCTCATCATGTCCTCTACTTCATAAGCTAAAGGAAAAATATTCTCAATGGCTTAATGTACTCCTTCTCATTTCGGCTAACAAGACATTACTAATGAAGAGATAGAATTTCAAGCATCTCAATGGACTTACGGACTACAAAATAATGGTCTACATCTATGAAGATGAAAACACATGTACAAGATCATGTATTCATAAAATCTCATACTCCATTATTTGTAAGACAAATTCTGCCAACTAAGGTTATAAGTTCACAGACTTTACCTACTGGCCTTTGTCTCTGGAATCCTCAAGGCATTCCTATGTATATCTTTTCAATTACATCTCAATCAAGAAATGCAATCCCATGTCCATTTATACATAATTCTAATCTCATACGTCCATAATAACTAAAAAGTATCACCGCTAGCAAATAAGTTTATCTCAAGATATATACACACATGTATATATATACCATTTGCTACTGGGTGAGCTTTGTACCTCAAAATCTAAGTATCAACATCTTAGTAGATTTCGAGAACATGTAAAGTTCTCAATATCCTCACGTTTAATGTTGAACCAGAATCCAAACTTGGTTTGATTATATACAATTGGGTGACTACAACATACTTGTAACACTATAACTAAGAGAAACTATGCAACTCAAATCTTTAAACCATGTGAAAGTCGAAATACCACATTTTGGCTATGACTTTACCACGAGGGCAATTGCTGCCACACAGACAACTATCCCCTCCTCAGCAATTGTCACGAGTTATTGGTGTCACACATGTTTATAGAGTTAGTAATTCTAGAAATACTCTTTCATTGCATTAATTCAATCTTCCAGATAATAGAATATGACGGAGTCTTACTATATTAGACTTTATCTAATTTTCCAGAGAATATTTTGTGTTTGCACAAAATTTGGATTCAACTAACTTGATCACTACGAGAATTTTGCTCCCACTCAAACTCGGGAACACGATTCTCATAAGTGATCTATAAGGCACAAAGCCACTATACGAATCGTTAAACCTGACTTGAGGTATAGCAATTTCAAGATTCTTCATCCAAATAAAAAATTCTCCGGACATTATGTGATTTACTAATTTTCCACCTCATCATGTTCACTTAGAACACGTACACCTTAGATCATTTGCGTATCTCCGAGATACAAATACATTGTCCCTTTGAATTTAACCTCTCAAAGATAAATTCATCAATTTGATTCTCTCATAATTTTCAAAGAAACATTCTAACGTTTCATATTAGGATAAATCAAAACAGACAGGATCAATGTATGTAAAGGAGTAATGTTATAGGAGGTTCATTTCCCAACCCCCATATTAATTAAATCACAGAAGTCTAACAAAATTAACTGCAATGAAAGATCTACCCATTAACCTCTGAATGGTCACATATGATTTACCACATATTGACAAGTAACTACGAAGTTATTCAGAGAGTTTCTCTTACTAGCTTAGTGTCTTAATTCATTTTGACTTAACCAAGTATACAAACAAAAATGCACACACATAGTTGTTCACTTTACTTAATGAACACATATTGATTATGATCGAATAATCAATGTGCCTTGGTCACAATTCACCCTTCCATTCAAGAAGAAACAAATCTAGCACCACTTTGTCTATCTATTCTATAGATACTAACCAAGTCAAAAACTCAAATCCAAGAGTAATACAATCACAGGAGAACAATCCAGAAGACCAACTTCCAATGATCTTTTTAAGAATTTCAAACGTTTTTTAATTGATAACCATGAACCTAAATCCACATAGGACAAGATTTAGTATCTCAGTGCTTAATATGTAAGATGCACTATTTAAGCGTCTACAAGTGCTATGTTTTCAACTCAGTGCATACACGAGTAAAATTGACCAACCGTATGTCAATTGTTTCAACTCATGGTATACACGAGTAAAATGACCAATAATATATCAATATAGCACTTTTACCTTTAGTCCACTTCTATTCACATTAGTGGTTAAGTTTGCTCTCCCTAGATTCATCATATGTCTCTTTCATGACTTTTCCTTTGTTCTAATCTCGTTTACTGTAAGAATCTCAAAATCTCTTTAAAACAAATCAGCCATAAAGTCCTAAGTCATTATCATAGTATCAATAAGCCTTTTATGTACAAAACATAATATGGCCAACGCTGACTATGAAAGTCTTTTCACAAATAAAAGACTTGACCTTTAGATGTCTTCATTATTAGAAAGAGATTGTACAAAAACTTGAACTCATCACTTCTCATAAGAGAAGTCATTGTATGTTGACTTTTAATTTCTAATAGTATTCGGCTTTACCCTCAAAAAGGAGCGACTCATTGTTCTTTTATTTAGGGTATACTTCTAATCATCAAATACTATGGTCAACAATCCCAATTCAGTTCAATTTTACGGGTGTATTACTCATTTGGTCCACTTATAGATCAATAGTATGATTTCTCATTCGCATATGAGATCATATATCATACAATCAACAAAGACATCATAAGCAGTGGACCTTGTTTTCCGCTTATGATAAACTCATTGATCTTTTATATTGAGTAGGAAGACTCACCATAAGTCTTACATGACTTGGTTATTGCCCTCTAGAGCATCTAATGCAATTCTACATATTCCAAAATATTATGACACGACGTGTCACAATTTCTACTAATTAGTACTCATCTAGTACTGTTCTAAAATCTCAATACTCATATGAATTTTAGTTGTCATGGTCATACTAGAGATATCATACATGCCCATCTATACAACATTGATTTCGTACTAAGCAAATTAACATTTATGACAATTCACCATAATGTACAGATTCGAAAGGTCACGTAGTGCCCAATCATCATCCATGTCAAAATGTTCATTATCACAAATTTAATTTCCTAGAAAAAAAAAATCTCATAAAGTTCTAGGTAAGTATAACTTGAACCAACCTTAGAACTCCCACTTATTATCATGATCAAAGCATATCATAATATATATAAGAAAACATAACACATCTTATCATATGCATGTAAGTCATTAAAGCTCAATATCATAAAGAAAACAACATATACATTTCAAAAAAAAAAATTGCATGAGCTACATGTCAACAATTTTTCAACGCAAAGAACGTATATACATGCGATTAAGTAATATAACGAGCTCTAAGTATCTCTACACATACGAGAAACCATATTAACCATCCCATTTGAGAGTCTATCTCTAGGAGCGAAATTCAAAAGACGTCGAGGACCATTATTCATCCTCAAAGATAATAATATCCTCGTCTTGAATTCCAGCTCTCTCTTTTTCCACACTTTAATGAATAAAGACTTCAAGAGACGTAGATCTTTGTCTTTATTTTCAGTGTAAATCCTATCAAATTCACATCTCCAAAACTTAGTTAGAGAATTTCTCCATAATTCTCTTTCTCGGTCTGGACCACCAAAATAATTACCCAAATGAAGTAGCTCTTTGTACTTCATTTTCATTATCTTAAAATGCTCACGCAAAGAATGTTCGGGGCGCATTCTATAACACCTCAGCAATTTTTAACTTTACCAAATGCACACGAGTTTTTCTCGCTCTAACTCCTCTCTGGAGGATGTTAAAAATAAATTGGGGTCTCGCCATCTATGAAAATAAAAATTTGTATTAGATTGGGCACAAAGCCAATCATAATACATTACCTTATATGAAGATTTTAACAATTAAAAAAAATAACAATTATGCTCCAACGATTTTAATTTAGGAAAAATAATAATTCTAAATGCGTTTAACAAAAAATGAGCATAATATTGAAAGTGTTCAAAAAATCTTCATCCTGGTAGGTAGCCAAGGCATGAGACTTAATTTCAGAAAATCAAAGAAAAATATTTTTCCTCTCTGAAAAATATATTTTAAATATCCAAAAATTCTCAAAATAGATTTCTGAGAATCTGAAATTTTCCGGCCGAAAACGGCCCCCGAAGGTGCACGCACGCGCCCCCAGGCGCGTGGGCGCGTACGGCAGTGGCAGCGCGTGTTCCACACGCGCCGTCTTCCGGTCGTTTTCCGGCTTCGAAATTTTGGGAATCCCCCCATTTTCAACTATGAAGAATCCAACAGTGGTCTCAGTTTTGTTTTCCGAGTAGTATAAGGTAGGAAGTGGAGTTCACTCTCCGTACGCGTGAGTGGGATTGGTCACGGTTACTGTTCATCGTCTTCCTTATTTTCCTAGAATTTTTCAGATTTTTTCAATTCGCGACCACAACTTTGAGAGGCTATATCTCTCTCATTTATAATCCGTTTTGAACATTTGATATATGGTTGGAAAGCTCTTGACACAAGGATTCTAACCATATAACAATTGCATAATAATAACAACAAAAACGGTTCGAAGTTGCCTCTAAAGTTACGAAAAAAATCACTTAAAAACATCAATTTCTCATCAAATGTCAAGCGTTCTTACATATAACTTCATACTATATTTATACATGGTCTAGGCATGTTAAATTTCGAAAATTAAATCATATTATGAACATATCATAAAATCACCATGAATGAACCCATATCTTACGTAAAAACGGGAAGCATGGTAAAGCATGATTTTAAAGCATATAATTATCATATTTTCGTGTGGAAGCAAGTTTGGAACACAACCAAACTTGCTCTGATACCAATGACGGAAATTAATCACATAAAACATGCGATTTCAACATAATTAAATACTAACCAAATGCGGATCTCAACTTGGTTGTTTCACACTTCTTCCACACGGTTTTGATGCTCTAAAACGTCTGCATTCTCAATCACGGGGAGAGAGATGACTATCCACAATCCAAGTACTTCAAATGGTGAATCTTCTTTGCCAACATCACACCAAAATGACACTTTTATGCCTTCACTTTTAGCCCCTCATTTTTGCTGCGAATTTTCTCTCTATTCTTGTATATGTATTGTTATTTATCTTATTTCAAACATAAGATATATATAGGAGAGAAGGAGGGAGTTGGGGTAATTTTATCCTACAAAAAACTACTCCATCCTTTTTTTTCTTTCAAAGTAATATGGGTAGGGTCAAGCCCTCATGGGCGACCCATGACTCATATCCAATTTCCAACAGTTACTATGAACTAAGGTGCATATTTTGTTTTTTTACGCAAGAACTATTCTCTTTTTACTACAAGAACTTTCCAACTTGATTCCATGTCTGCAAATTACTTTTTACTACCCCAGTATGAAGGACAAACTCTTTTGAAAGGGAAACGCATATTTGTTGTGCACAATGACCTTAAGAGATGTAGAACTCTGAGCGCAAAAGGTTCGTTCACTATGGAAACTCTTTACTTCAGTCCTTAGACTAAACTACGAGGGTGTTGCAGTGAGCTTATAAGCTCATAAACATCTTATAAGATGTTTTGAGGAGCTTATAAGCTCCCTAAAAGCATTTAGATAAAAAAATTTCAGGAGGAGCTTATAAGCATCCAAAATAAGATGGTTTTGAGGAGGAGCTTATAAGCTCCCTAAAAGCATTTAGATAAATTTTTTTCAGGAGTTTATAAGCTCCCAAAATAAGATGTTAAGAGGTTATAAGCTCCTTAAAAATAAGTTGAAAATTCTCAATTTATTAAGATCACAACTTGTTTCTTAAAAGCATGACAAACCATACACATGCACAACATACACAAACTGCGCACGTTTACACACACACGACACATTTTACCCACAAACACAATGCAACGTTCTACGCGCACATTCACACCCACACAACACTCTGCACTCATTTTACACACTTTGCACACAGTTTTACATAGCGTTGCACACATTTTGCACACACTGCACATATTGACACACACAGAGCACACATTTACACACAACACACACATTTTGCACACACTCTGCACACATTTGATAGACATTGCACGCACTCACACACACACATGCACTTACAAAATTATTTTTATAGAAAAAATATCAAATTTATTATCTAATATTTAATTAGCACAATATTTGGATTCCAAAGCCCAGAAAATTTTGCAATACCATACACCAAATATTTTATAAGCTCAAACATCTTATTTGATCCAAACACTTAAGAGCTTATTTTTAAAATAAGATCTAACCTCCTAAAACATCTAACACCAACCGGAACAAATTGATTTTCGTATTTATTCTTTTTTATCATCATTTTTATTTAAGCACTTTGTTTAAATAAGGGTATAAGTGCTGTTAGTTTTCACCATACACACGAGTTTATTGTTCCATGGCCTGAAATGTAAAATAAAGTCATGTGGCTTGTAACTTAAGTAAATGATATAAATGTCAGAAGAAGAAGCAGCATATATTGGACCCAATTATCATGAATGTTTATGGACTCTTATTATTATTTGAGGGTCAAAAATCATATAATCTTCTCTACTAAGGCACAAGCTTCCATGGTACTACACAATACAAGTTAACTGTGTGCATCCATGCTTTTCTTTCTATACTCCTTTTCCTTTAACTTTTTGTGAATTTTGAAGACGAGGTCTTTTTGATAGAACATTCCATTGTGCGCTGTAGTTTTTTTGTTAAATCTTTTCTCAGCTCATACTAGATTGAGATGGGTTATCAAGATTGCCACCCACATTCAAAGCAAATAGGAAAAATCGTGTGCCCAATCTTTACATTAGAATTTGAATTTTGTGTCATGTTTTGCTAACTCAATTATTCTTGTTGGAGCAGAACCGAGTAATAGATCATATGAATTGCCACCTGAGCTTTGTTCGATCATCATGGCGCCTATATCTATTTCTACATTTTATTCTTACTCATTTCTCCCATCTGTTATGCATCGGATTGAGTCGTTGCTATTAGCTGCCAACTTGAAAAATAAACATGCGGATCACTGCACGCGAAATGTTCCAACCTTAACGGTATGTTTTCGCTGTCTCTTGCTGTCGTTTAATTTTCTTCATGTGATATGTACTGAAACAAATCATGATATTTGATACTTTTGAGCTTCTTGACATGGTCAGTTCATCTGGAGAAGGATTTATTACACATGCAAATTTTGTCTTGTAGAACACTTTTGCCGCTAAACTTTTTGCAAACCAAGTCTTTGTTATTCTTAAATAAGTTATCTCAAGTTGATCTATGCAAATTAGAAAATTTTAAGCAATCATGTTAATTATGTTAGTGCTAATTTGTTTGTATTCATCAGATTTTGGAAGCAATCACAACGAAGAAATGCCAAGAGAAAATTCATTTGGAATCTCTGGAGCTCTTGGAGACTCTTTTCTCAAATATGCTGCTAGTCAACAGCTCTTCAAGACATATCAAAATCGGCACGAGGGGCTTCTTAGTCTTAAAAGAGAGAGAATAATTTCGAATGCTACATTGTGCAAGCTGGGATGTGACCGTAAAATCACGGTAATAAAAAAAGGGTGATTCTTTTTATACTTTTTTTTTTGTAAACTAGAACAGGAAAATAATGGATCAACTCATTTGGTGTATTCTGAATTATCTCCACCTATCCCCTACTGCCCTACCCGTCCCAAGAAAATTGAAAAAGAGAAAACAATAACTAAAGAAGAAAATGAGGGGGGAGGTTGGTGAGTACGAATGAGATTTGCACGTTTCTTTTGTTATGGTTTATATATTTTGATTGTTCAACTGTCGCAATTTTTTGGTTTGAAGTTCACTTAGGCACTCTTATCATTGATGCCATGTAAGTAAATAAATAAATAAAAGAGTTGGGAAAACATTATTTAAACCATTCGCACAGTTTAAGTAACAAATAGTCACATTGTACTCAAATGTACTAGAATAATTTTACTTTGATTGTACTGTCCAAAAGTTTTCTTTTGTAGTCTAATATTAGCTTATGTATTGTAGAATGACATATTCTTTTGGTTACTCATCTTATATCAAATTTACTAGACATAACTTTTGTCTAACTTTTCTGCTTTCCCTTGATTCGAGTTCCTTTTGTTAATGCGACCAACTGTACATTTCAGGGCTTTATTCGGAATGAACCATTTGATCCTAAAACATGGATTATACCTGGCACTAATTGCGCAAACTCTATGCTAGAAGAAGAGACACCTTCATCTAAAAAAGTGTATTGTGGGGGGAAGAGGAAGATAAAAATGAAGACTGTAGCAGACGTGACCGAAGCACTAATTGGGGCATTTCTTAGTGCTGGAGGTGAAATAGCGGCATTGTCCTTTATGTCTTGGCTTGGCATCACTGTTGATTTTGTTAGCATACCTTATACAAGGAATGTTGCTGTCAATCCAGAGTTGCATGTCGATATCAAATGTTTAGAGTCTCTTTTGAATTACAAATTCCAAGATGTTACTCTTCTTGTTGAGGCTCTAACTCATGGTTCTTATATGCTGCCCGAGATTCCAGGATGTTATCAGGTATATGTTTCAGTGCCCAATTTGGAATTTCTATTTTTAATTTGAGACTATTAGATCTCACTTTGTTAGAACTCTTAGACCAAGATTTTCATTCATTTGAGGCAACATTATTTTGGTTTCCTATGGCTTCTTGTTCTTGTCATGACATTAACTTGCATATTTGTGAATTGTGATCAAGCCAAGGGAACGAAGATCTTGCTTTCACAAATTTAGAAATGATATTATTGATAAGAGAAACGGCTTTTATAATATTTGGAGGTCTCAATTAGACATTAGTCGTCGTTCACTTTCTTTGAGCCCAAGTGATTATCTGGAGGATAAGAAAAGTTGCCTTGATTAGTTAATTATTAGGGGATCAAGTCCGCTAAGATGGTTTGAGATCGAGTCCTTAGGAAACCCAAATCATGTCCCGTAAGCTTGACTATTTAAGATTATTGTGTCCCAGATTTTTGCTTTATATATATGTCAAACTTTTTTACAATTTTATGCTGACATATCTTTTTATCATGGGATTTAATGGGATTTAATCGATCATGTCTACCTTTGCACTCAAATCCTTGTCGGGTATTTTGACTTTCTTGATGCGCTCATAACATTTCATTGCTATTCAGCGTTTAGAGTTTCTTGGGGATGCAGTACTAGATTATTGTATTACGATGCACCTCCATCACAAATATCCTGGCCTATCTCCCGGGCTTCTAACCGATCTAAGGTCAGCATCAGTGAACAATGATTGTTACGCCCAATCAACAATTAAGGTGGGGTTGTACAAACATATACTTCATGCTTCCACAGAGCTTCACCGACAGATAGCTAACACAGTTCGCAGTTTTGATGATTTATGTTTGACCTCAACTTTCGGTTGGGAATCTGAAACGACTTTTCCAAAGGCAAGTCTTTTGCTGCATTTTTAATTGGAAATGTTTTCTCCTCTGACATCTCTGAATTCTATTCAATGTAAGAATTAATTTTTGTTTTAACCTATTTTAGGATATTTTTCCCTTTCTTTTGCTTATTAACACATGGCTGGTGAATATTTAGCAATATACTAACTAGGAATTCGAAAAGGTCAACTTTATGGAGCTTCAACTAGATGGTTATATAGAATCATTACTTCTATGTATGGTGACTCAAATTTTAGGGACTTCTGAAACTTTTTGCATGATATCAACTGAACGGGATTTTTTTTTTCATAGCTCGAAGGCATAATTGTTGCTGGTTATTAACGAATGTTGTTACAATCGTTCTTTCTTTCATGCTAAAAGTGGATTTTTATAGCTCTTTTTGCGATTTTGGCTTTCTCCACTTATTATCTTTCAAATTCTAGCTATATTGAGTTGCCATTTGATAACATAAAGAAAAGGGATAATTACATGCACTCCTCCTTAGTTATATATAGGGTAATTAAACGAGCCCCTTGAGGTTTTGCAAATTTTGAAGGCACAGACAACTTGAAAGACTAACTTAAAAATAGGGGACGAAGTTGTAATTTACTTTTGCTGACATGGGGGCAAATTGAAAATACTTTTACCGACAGTGGAAGTTATGGTAATTTCTCAATTCTGTATTTTTCGTATTTAAGGTCTCACACATGCAGGGGGTGTCTGTAATTTATTCTTGAAAAAATTGTATCGTTTAGGGAATATTTTGTCGATGTATTCTCCTTGTGATCAATATAGGTACTTGGCGATGTTATAGAGTCTCTTGGCGGGGCAATCCTTGTTGACTCAGGGTACAACAAGGACACGGTTTTCCAAAGTATGAGGCCGCTTCTTGAGCCATTGGTCACGCCCGCGATGTTGAGGCTACATCCGATTAGAGAGTTGACTGAATTGTGTTAGAAGGAGCATTATAATTTGAAGAAGCGTCTATTTCCCAGTCAGAATGGAGTCGCTTGTGTTACAGTAGAGGTTGAAGCTAATGGCGTGGTGCACAAAATGACTTGCTCTGAGGCAGATAGAAAGACGACCAAAAAACTAGCCTATAAAGCTGTTTTGAAGTCTTTGAAAGAAAGCGTTCATTTAGTTTCCTTCCATTTCTCAGGAATAAGGAAATTGAAATTTAGTGGAAATTAGTGAAAATTTATAATATTTGTGGGATTCTAAAGATAGGATCTCCTTTAGGCTATGTTTGGGTTTTGAATTTTATTGAGGAAAACATTAATGAAAAATATTTTTTACACTTTGGTTTCCTCACTAGAATTCAAGATCCAAAATAGTCTTAGTTTTGATTTTAAGCGTCTTGAATGTCTGAAAGAGTGGGCAACAGAATATTAGTACTTTAGATAGTTGCTTTCATTTATTGTTGTTTGTTAGATTTATACTAGCGAAGAAAATATCATGTTCACAACCTAAAGAATCTACTTTTGAAAAAGTAGATTTTTAATTTTAGGAGTGCAGCATTGTATTCTCATTTGTGTCATCAATTATTTTAATTAAAAAATTGAATGAAGAAAGGAAGATGAGAAATAATGGGGATTGCAAGAGCTTAGTCACCGTATTTAAGATCGCGCATTTCCCTCGCCAAAATGGCGCTGGTGTATAGTGTAGCGTTAACTGCACCAAAATGGATCGCCATTGGCGTGGCCAATGTTTAATTTTTTAGAATTAGATCCTTTTATTTACAATTAGTTGCAATTAGGTCATATGTATTTAGGTTCCTAAACTTTGAAAAAGTTATAATTGGGTCATATGTTTGTTATGTTTTTTTACTCATCAATGATATATGATTTTACTTCAATTGTAAATAAAAGATTTATTTTAAAACTAGTACAAAATGCATATACCATATAAAATTAAAACATTGAAATATTCATATCAACAAATAGTATTGCACGGGAATTAGTGAATAATATAGTTATGTCTTTTCCAATCGAATTGTATTATTGTTAATTTAATAATGTTTGTTTTGTATGTCTCTTTTATATCAAATTTTGTTTTATGTAATATATAAATTGTAAACTCGGTCTTTATATTATTGTGTAAATTATAGTTTAATTTTACGAAATACCAATATAGATTTAAATTAGACTTTAATTATTTATTATTACAAAATAACAAAAATATTGTTTGTGTAATACTATAAAATAACTAGATGTAAACCCAGTGCCACGGCACGGGAGACTGGATATGTGAAAAAATATTTTATTAAATATATATCTATCATTACATAATTTATTTATTTATAATCTAAAAAGTTGGAAAATAAAAAGATGATTCAATTTACATGTTTGCTTTTAATAATAAAACACTATTAATAATATTAATGAAATAAATATTCAAAATAAAATGAGAGGTAACTATTAGTAATGAAAACATTGACTCAATTTGTTTTGTTATCGTTGAAAAATTTATCTATATGAGTATTAGATCTTATTATTTATTTTAAATAATAATACATGATTAGTAAATTTAATTAAATAGTTATTAAAGAATGACTAATGACTTTTACTATAAGTCAAATGGATAAAGAAAAGTTATTTTTTATTGAAATTAAAATTAAGCTGGTAACCTTAATTTGAATTCAAACTATATTGATAACTAACTTATTTTGAATTTTTAAAATTGATTCTTTTGGATAAGATTGATGATTATATTTATCCACATTCAATTGGAAAAATTATACAATTACTTATGTGGCCCAATTGAGTTCAATTAGGCTAACCACGTGTGCGCTTACATGGATAGCCTCGAATGTTGTATTTTATTATATATAGATAAGATATATTTTCTTCGATAAATATGTAATAAAATACTTAAGGTTGAGTGTTATGTGAAAAATAGAAAATAATAAAAATGAGGTGTAAAAAGATATATATAGAAAATATTCATTTTTGCGTTAGAGGGTTGTGAAAAGAGAAGGGTTTTGAAACGAAGGAATTTACCCATTCATCAGCTGTTTTGGGTTCTTCGAGATGTAATAGAGCAGACTCTGTTTCATTTCCGCCATTAGCAACGCTCATTGCGAACAGGGAGAGTTCATTTTTAAAACCATGAGGAAAATAATATGAGATCTTAAATACACTTAGTTGGTGAAGAGAACAAAGAAAAAAAAAAGACACAAGAAACTTTGGGTAATTGCACTTTGCACCCTTAAATCACAAATTTTTAATAGATTGTATTTTGGAATTATAATACTTTGGCACATTGCATCCTGAAGTATCTGTTTTTTTTTTTTTTTTTTCTTGTTGCTAAATCATCCTCAAGTAATTTTTGAGCCATGAAGCTCGCCAAAAATTGAGTTGTTTGAGTGTGGTAAAATCGTCAATTTCTGCTCCATTTGTTTTGTTCCATTTCATTCATTTACCAAAAATATGATATTTAGGGGCAAAATAAGGATAAAAAGAATAGGCAACAAACGAGAGACGCAAAGATAAAAACTGTACCACAAATTTGAAGTAGAGTTAACTATACTCTTACTAAATTATGCTTCTTGTAAATTCAAAGAATTTTAGTTAGAGGTTTACCCCCGGTTTTTGCTTTTCCTAGGCGGGCTTGTGATACTTTTTTATGTTTTTATTTTTATTTTTTTGTTTCCTTCTGTTTCTTCTTGCTTATGTTTTTTATTCAAGTGTTACCTTTCAAATCATGTTCAAGGCATTTGCATGGAACTTGAAAACAGAAAGGTGGAATTTGCAGATTTTACTTCCACTCGAGTTTTCGTAGTCTGAAATTTTTTTAGAGTACAATAGGCTGAATAATGTAACTCCGAAGGTATGATGCAAAATAAACTAATTGAAGGTTGCAAGATGCCAATTACCCAAACAAACTCATACATTCTGATCAAAAAAAAAAAAAAAACAAACTCTTACATAAATGTGGGCTCCAAGGACTTCCCCGATGTATTTTTCTTTGACAATGACCTCTCCTTATGTTTTAAATTGGGAAAATTGCATATTGTCCCCCTATAAAACCGTTTATCTGCAAGAAACTCTACTGTGTTAAAAAAATAGCTTTATATGGCCCTGTTGGAAAACAAAATATATACGGAGCGGAATAAAAGTTCCTACGGTGGTCATCTCTAATTTTTCATATTCAAACCATAAACAAAAAATACTCACCCGTTGTAGTGAAGTGGTTGGAGAATTTCCTCGTCTCTGTGAATCTGAGATTGCTTCGATTTTTCTAATTCGAGCACCAAATCCGTCACTACTTCTAAATCACCACGCCGGAAGGCAGAGCAAAAACTTCCTCTTCTTCTTCCTCAGAGGACGACTAGAGAGAATGAGAGGGGATGGAGAGATTTTGACTTGGAGGCTAATATAACTAATGAGGCTAGGGTATTGACTTTTCCACTTTAGTGATATATTTATATCACACAAAGAAAAACTAAAAGCACATGGACCTTAGAAGTAGGCGTCCTATAAGCCGTGCACTAGCCCCGGGCTAGTGCACTATCTTGGTTCTATTTTTATTTATTATTTAAATTTATTATTTATCCAATAAATAAACAATTAATAAATAATGTGATGTATTAATTTATTTATCCAAGAAATTAATTAATTAATTAATATTATTAATTAGCTCATCTAATGACTAATCAATCATTTAATCTCTTTTTATTTATCCAATAAATCAATGATATCAAATACCAAAAATGCCCCTCGAGTTCAAATCATGTTTTCCTATGCAATTCCTTTAAGCGCAACGCTTTAGGATTGTCTCAAAACGCAATGGGAGGAAACCAAAGGATGTGGGTAACACCTAGCCAGTCACGTGGCCAACATCACAACCCAATTGAGAATGAATAGGATCATTCCAAACCTTTCCCGTTGGGAATACTGTACGAGTGTAAACCTTTTTGTTCTAATATTCGACTCAGGTGAGAGTTACGATTTAGTCAAACTCATAGTTCTTGACCATATGCTAAGTCATAATGAGTCAAGGTCACTAAGATTAGTCTTATGTCTAACACGAGTAGCTCCATTGCTTTGGCTAAAGACTTTTGACCTCACTCATTCATAATAGCATAGGATATATGCTCATTCACTTATGATAGAATAAATTTCAGCTTGGTAATCAGTTAAGACTGTCACTTGCCTATCAAGTTGCATTTCGAGATCGACCCCACATACAGGTGAATTGAGTCTAACTACTCTAATGATGAACTTGATATCACAAATGCATCTTCAACGTGATTCATTAGGTCTAAGGTTCACGCGCACCTATCAAAATCAATCAGTTTTGTCATTGACTATCATAGAGTGAAACCCATGTGACATAACCGATTTGAGTTGTGTTAAAACTCACCAGCCCTACTGATGCTTCTATGATACAAGCTCTCACTAATCCATAGTGTTTGACTGGCACTTCTATGTCAAAGCTTATGTCATACAAGTCTTATCCAGTTTTGATGTTCAGTCAAAACTCTCTACGACTTGCGAATGCGTTCGGAGATCATGTATCTAACATTTCTAGTGCCAATCTTCCTAACCCACAAGGATTAGAAGTTTCTCCTTGATCTCATGGACTTAATGTTGTTTATTAACTTACAAAATGCAAATAAGAAAAAACAACATAAATGTCTTTTATTAATAAATAAATGTCCATTTACAAATAATATGCCTTATACTATCTATCCTCTATGGAATTTGAATACATAACACAAATAATGTCCCACTTGCAATCAGTGCATCTCGCTATTGTATCTAATACCCATCTTCTCAAGATGTCGGTCAAGCACTGCCTGTGACAATGGATTGGTCAGTGGGTCAGCTATGTTGCCCGCTGAGGCTATTTTCTACATAGTGATTTCACCTCTACCTATGATCTCTCTAATGGTGTGATATCTTCTCTCTATGTGTTTGGATTGTTCTGAGAGCATGGTTCTTTCGCCTGCATTATAGCTCCATTGTTGTCATAATAAAGTGGCAATGGGAGCTCCTTAGTAGGAACCACTTGAAGCTCTCAAAGAAACTTCCTTAGCCAAACAACCTCTTGGCATCCTCTGAGCCAGCCACATATTCAGCCTCGGTAGTGGAATCAGCGGTTGTGCTTTGCTTGGAACCCTTCCAAGACACCGCACCATTGAGAGTAAATATAAATCCTATTGTGGACTTCTGGTCATTTGCATCAGACTGAAAGTTTGAGTCAGTATACCCGTCCACCCTCAGATCTCCACTTCCATAGATGAGAATCATATCCATAGTCCTTTTCAGGTACTTGAGGATATTCTTCACAGCTATCTAATGTTCCTTGCTCGAATTTGTTGAAAATTGACTCATAACGCTTACAACATAAGCGATGTCAGTTCTAGTATACATCACGGCATACATCAGGCTATCTACTGCAAATGCATAGGGTATAATACTCATCTCTCTTCTATCTTCCTCACTCTGAGGGCATATAGATTTTGATAGGTGTACCCCATGTCTCATAGATAAGAACCCTTCCTTAGAGTCTTCTATCCTAAATCTCTTTAGGACCTTCTCTAATTAAAGATCTTGGGAAAGTTCTATCATTTTGTTTGTTTTATCCCTCTAGATACGAATCCCCAAAATATATGTGGCCTCTCCCAACTCTTTCATGAAAAATGTACTCGATAGTCACTTCTTGACTGTGGTGAGCACGCCTACATCATTCCCTATAAGTGGAATGTCATCTACATACAGTAGGAATAAAATCTTGCTCCCACTAACATTCTTATAAACACATGACTCATTTTCGTTCTTGGTGAAGCCAAATCCCTTAACTGCTTATCAAAATGAAGATTCTAGCTACGATACGCTTGCATGATTCCATAGATGGATCTCTCAAGCTTGAACATCTTATGGATATCCACTTCAGAGACAAAAATCTTAGGCTATACCATATAGATATCCTTCTCGAGGAATCCATTTAGGAAAACGTTTTTGACATTCATTAACCATATCTTATAGTCTAGGTGAACAACCATTGCTAGCAGAACCCTAATGGATTTGATCGTAACCACTGAAGGTCTCTTGATAGTCAATTCTTTCATTTTGACAATGGCCTTTTGCTACTAGTTTGGCCTTATAGATTCAACCCTACCATCAGCACTAATCTTTCTCTTATAGATCTATTTGCACCCAATAGGTACAATACCATCAGGACGATTTGTTAGAGTCCAGAATTGGTTCTAATGCATTGAATCCATGTCTGCTTGCATAGCTTGATCATAAGTAGAGGGATTATCTCTATGGCCTCCCTCCACAACAACATGGAGACCCAGCTTCTTCTATAGTGGATAGCCATACCTTTCAGGTGGCTGAGGTACTCTACCAGATCTATACAGCCGTGGTTGTGCTACAATTGGGTCGGTTCTTGAGCTACTCTACCAGATCTATAAAGTCGTAGTTGTGCTACAATTGGGTCTGTTCTTGCTTCCTATGCAGATGTCTCCAAAGGAGTCTCACTTTGTTTCTCTAAAACATGCTTCCTACCTACTCCACCCTTTTGAATAAACTTTTCTTCTAGAAGGTAGGCTTGCAAAGCTACAATGATCCTCTGATCATCGTACAGGTAGAAGACGTATCTCATCGAATCCTCGGGATAACCAACAAAATGTCTTTTTAAAGACCTAGCCTCCAATTTTTCCACTTTAGTCTTCTTGACATAAAGTGGACATCCCCAAATCTTAATGTGGTTAAGACTTGACTTCCTATATCTTCATATCTCATATGGAGTCTTAAGAACAGACTAGGAGGGACATCTATTTAAGATGTGTACAACAGTAAGGATCGCATGACCCCACAATGAAATGGCTAAGTCAGTGTAGCTGAGCATGGAACGTACCATGTCCAACAAGGTACAGTTCCTTCGTCCAGCTACCCCATTCAGTTGCGGTGTTGCTGGAGGTGTGAGTTCCAACACTATGTCTTGCTCTCTGATGTACTCATCAAACTCAACACTCATATATTCTCCTTAACGATCGGACTATAGAGTCTTTATATGTTGCCTAGTTTGATTTTTCACTAAAGCCTTGAATCTTTCAATGGATTTAGACTTATACCTCATCAAATATACTAGACCAAACCTAGAATAGTCATTAGTGACAATGATGAAGTAGTGGAAACCTGCACGAGCCATTTCACTAAATGGCCTATAAACATTGGTATCACTAAGCCTAAGACTTGTGTGGTCCTTTCAAAAGTCCTGGTGAAAAGTGATCTAGCCATCTTCCCTATGAGACAAGATTCACATATATGATATGATCCGATCCCAGTGGGCTTATAAGTCCTTCTTTCTCTATTTTATGAATCTTATGTTCACCAGCATAGCCTAGTCTAAAGTGCCATATTAATCTTTGGTTAGTGTCTTGCCTACCACATTTCCTTGTCATAGCATTAAGTACACATTCATTTTGGACAGTGAGGTAATACAAACCATTTACTAAAATAGCACAGCCTACTAATTTTTTACCATAATAAATGTTACAATGCTTATCAATAAAACAGAAGTATAACCAAGTCTACCTAAAAGAGGAATGAAAACAATGTTAATCCCCTTGGGCAAAACTAAAACATCATCCAAAACAAGTAAATGTCCAAAAAGTAAAAAAAATGAGATAGATCTAATTCCAGTAGTTGCGACGCTCTACCTATTACCTACTTTAATCTGTACCTCATCATGACCCAACTTTCTTCTTCGTTCAAGATCCGGATCCATATAGCATATGTGAGCACTAGCTCCAGAATCAAGAATCCACAAAGTGGAATAAACGGTCATAGAACAATTCGTTCCAAAAACATAAAGTTTTATACTTGATGCGCCTCGGCCCATATTCGGACAGTTCCTCCTCCAGTGGCCTAGCTCACCACAGTTCAGGCACTTATCCATGTTCTTTGCCCCCTTCCTCTTGTGAACCACAGGAGCCATCCACTTGCCCTTATTGACACCACCCTGAGCTCCAAGCCCACTGGTCTAATTGTTGGTTTTCTTCTTGTTGTTCTTGGACTTTTTGGCCCCAAAAGAGATCGCTAGAGCAGTTTTATTTCCCTTGGATTTCAACTGAGATTGTGCAGTTGTCAACTTGGTCATTGACCCAACTAAATTGCACTCAATCTCGTTACAATTGAAGTTTATGAAAAAATGGGAAAAATAATTTGAAAAGACTTCAAAATGAGATCAGTCTGAAGTTGAGGGTTCATGGTGAAATCGAGAGCCTCCAATCTCTCGATCCTCGAGATCATATTGAGAGCATGATCCCAAAATTTCTCACCTTCTCTAATTTTGGCTTCAAAGAGCTCTTTCGATATCTCAAATCGTGCAGTGCGACTATGCTCACCATAGAGTTCGACCAAGTGTGCTGAGATGACTTTCATAGTGATCATCTTTTCGAGGGACATCTGCTGCTAGTTTGTCATTGTGCCCAACATGTACCCACAACTCGGACGTCATCCTTAACCCATTTCTCATGGCTTAGACCTCTTCCTCGCTGGCACGTGTCCTGGCAGGAGGAGCTAGGATATCAGTGTTAGGTTAATGTCCTCAAATGCCACTAGAGGATTAGAGAATGTTAGGACATTATTAATTTGTAAATGTTTCGCATTCTATCAATAAAAGGCAATTAGTTGTTTACTATTATATTGGCATTTATATATTGTAATCATCTATAAGTCCATGAACACAAGAGTTAACTCTCTAAGGCACTAGAGGAGTTTGATACTTGTGTACTAAAATAGTCTGCAAGTCAATGATTTTCAATTGGGCATTGGAAATCATGAAGACTTGTATGATATGAGTTTTGACGAGAAAGGTGCCCATCAATAACTAGGAAGTAGTGAAGACCTCACATCATAGGTGCACAGATGGAGATAGTGGCACTCAGACAAGACTCGCACCGATTCTGTCACATGGGTTTTTGTAACTCAAGAATTGCTTAAGAGGAGGGGGTGAATTAGGTATTTAAAAAATTTGACAGCGGAGCTTAATAAGTACCAAAGTTGTAAATAGAATAATACTTTTATTGAATGTCAAAAAGTGGAACATATAAGTTCCAAAACAAAATCCAGAAGAAAATTGAAAAACAACTAGTGTTATCTAAAATGGAAATAACAAAACACACTCGATATGAGGATTTGAGTAACGCTCAAAAGATCCTAGAGACTAGGTGTGGAACCAGATGGAATTTCCACACAACTACTCTAATATGGATTACAAAAGAGACTTGGCTTCAGAAACTCCTCGCTAATCACTCGTGTTTTATATCTGGAACTCTGAAGCAGCGACTGGTACTTCTTCTTCCTTACTGGAACTGAAGATCGTACCTAACAATAAGAATTACACGTAATGAGTGTAAGCTTAAGAATACTTCAGAAATTCGTGATTCTTTGAGAGAAAATACTTTCAGCATTTATAGGAGAAGAGGTGAGAGAAAATATAGTAGATTGGAAAACGGCTCTTTCCATATTTATGATTAACGGATATTTTCCAATTAATGAACGATTTTTAGTAATTAAAAGAGATAGGATTGATTCACTTCCCTTTTTAAGAGATGGTTGATTTAATGGTATTGCTTTCCTTCGGAGAAAATATTGATTTATGTCATTTCCCTTAAGTGTGCATCCTGCGAAAAGAAAAGACAAGAATAATTATGTTAAAATGAGATTTCCTTGTCATTGTCAAAATTAGTCCGATTGCTTTCCAAAAAGGTCAACAATCTCCCCCTTTTTGATGATGACAAGGAATCGAAAAAGATAGAGAAGAGATAAGAATGATAGTACCGAGAACTCCCCCTGTACAAATGTTCTCCCCTTGCATGTTAGAACCGGATAGAAAAAGAACGGTACTACCAAGAATAATTGAACTATAAGAATGCATATGTTCTCCCCCTGCATGTTAGAACCGGATAGAGAAAGAATGGTGCTACCAAGAACATTGGAACTACCGAATAATCATAGAAATGCATATAAGACCAACAAAGTTAGAAGTGCATATAAAAAAAGTGGACATTGTTCACACAGGATAAAAAAACAAAAACCACCCATAAGACTATCAAGTTTGTTTAACAGAATCCACAAAACATTAATACTACTGCAAAACACTGTTACTTTTCCCCCCTTCATCATCAAAAAGGTCTAGAAGGGGAGCTTCCCCACTTTCTATTCTAGTTTCTTGAGAGAGGCAAGAGCACCCTTGAGATAAAGTGACTAAAATATGGAGGATTATTTGATTGCCAAAATAAATAAACTTACCTTTTGCAATTTTCTGGCACATTTCCCAAAAAAATCGCCACTTACCGAGAATAAAGAGAGTGTGGAAGGCAATTGTAAGTGACTGCCGGTTCAGAGTTCTTTTGAAAGAAACTAAGTCCCGCTTTGAAAGATATTTATGAGGAAAAGGCGGGAAGGACAATAATTGCTATAAAGAAGACAGATGTGTAACTCCAAGATTTTTTCTTAACTTAGAAAATTGGTCAATGTTCAAAGACTTAGTAAAAATATATGCCAATTGAGAATTTGAATTAACAAAATTAATTTGACCATCTGCCTTTTGCACATGATCTCAAATAAAATGATGTTTTACTTCTATATGCTTGGTACGAGAATGATTTACTGGATTTTTGGTAATATTTATGGCACTTGTGTTATCACAAAAGATTGGAATTTTATCAAAATAAAGATTGTAATCTTGTAAAGTTTGTTTCATATAAGAGTTTAGTGCAGCAGTTACCAAAAGCCATATACTCAGCCTCAGTAGTTGAAAGTGCAACTGCATTTGCTTTTTATTGTACCAAGCCACTAAACTTTTACCAAGGATTTGGCAAGTTCCACTGGTACTTTTGCGATTAACCTTGCAACCAGTGTAGTCCGCATCAGAATACCCGATGAGGTCAAAGTTGGTAGTAGAAGGGTACCAAAGACCATAATCAACTGTTCCTTTTAGATATTTCAAGATTTGCTTAACAGCAATAAGGTGAGATTCTTTTAGTTCAGACTGGAATCGAGCATTTAGACAAGTGGCAAACATGATATCCGGACGACTAGCAGTTAAGTAAAGTAGATTACCATTCATACCTCAAAAGTGCTTCTCATCAATGGGCTTACCAAACTCATCTTTATCAAGTTTCATGGAGGTGCATATTGGAGTTGATACTGGATTGCACTGGTCCATTTGGAACTTCCGTAGGAGTTTCTTTGTGTACTTTTCTTGAGAGATGAAAATTCCAATAGACGTTTGCTTCACTTGAAGACCGAGGAAGTAGTTCAGTTCTCCCATTAAGCTCATCTCAAATTCTTGTTGCATTTCTTTTGAAAAACTCTCACATAAAACATTGTTAGTTGCACCAAAGATGATATCATCCACGTATATTTATACCAATAAAAGATCATTTTTGTGATACTTTATAAACAAAGTGGTGTCAATTGTGCCCATGGAAAATCCTTTATCAACAAGGAATTTGCTCAATTTTTCATACCAGGCTCTTGGAGCCTATTTAACCCATAGAGAGCCTTTGATAGCTTGAAAACATGTTTTGGGAAAGAATTGCTTGTAAAACCAAGAGGATGTTCAACATATACTTCTTCATTTATGAAACCATTTAAAAAGGCACTTTTGACGTCCATTTGAAAAAGGGTGAATTTCTTAAAAGCAGCAAAGGCAAGTAACATACGAATGGACTCGAGTCTAGCTACTGGAGCGTATGTTTCATTGTAGTCTATACCTTCCTCTTGACTGTAGCCTTTAGCTACCAGTCTAGCTTTGTTCCGAATTACCTTACTGTTTTCATCGAGTTTGTTTCTGAAGACCCATTCGGTACCAATGACTGGATGATAGGTGGGTCTTTTTACCAGAGTCCAAACTTGATTCTTTTTTAATTGAGCAAGTTCTTCCTCCGTAGCCTTTATCCATGATTCATCACTTAAGGCTTCATCAATGTTTCTTGGTTCGGTAAGAGAAAGAAATGCACAGCTATCAGTGTTTAGAGCATCAGTCCCAACTTGCTTAAAACTGGATCTGGTGGTAATTCCAGTATTTGGATTACCTAGGATGATATCTGTTGGGTGACTTGAGGCATGCTTGAATTTTCTTTGTCTGGAAGTTCCAGCTTCTGTTGGAGCTTCCAATTTCTCCTCATTGATGAAATCATTGCTGATGTTATCATCTGTACTTGGAACTTCCGGATCTTTTGGAAGAATATCAGAGTTTGTATAGGTGGAAGTACCAGTGTTCCGAGCTCAAAGATTCTTTGGCTGTAGAAGGGTTAGTTTCATAAAAGGTAACATGCATAGATTCCTGAACGATTCTTTTGCATTTATTGAAAACACGCTAAGATTTGATACGAGTAGAGAATCCCATGAAAATTCCTTCATCAACCTTGGAACCAAACTTTGTAAGATGTTCTCTATCATTTAAAATAAAGCACTTGCATCCAAAGACACGAAAGTAGGATATGTTTGGGACTTTATCATACCAATATTCAAAAGGGGTTTTCCTAATTAAAGGCCTTAGGAAAACTAGATTTGAAACGTGACAGGCAGTGTTCACGGCTTCTCCCCAAAAGACGGTAGGTAAGTCATATTCATGAAGCATGGTTCTAGCCATTTCTTGTAAAACACGATTTTTCCTTTCTACAACCCCGTTTTGTTGAGGGGTTTTGGGTGAGGAGAAATTATGATTATATCCATTTTCTTCGCAAAAAATAGTAAAATTGTTTTCCTCAAATTCGGTACCGTGATCACTACGAATGCGTTTGATGGAAACTCATTTTTCATTTTGCAAACTTTTAGTGAGTGGAATGAAAGAATTCAAAGCTTCAGTTTTGTGGGTTAGAAATAGTACCCATGTGAACCGAGTGTAGTCATCTACAATTACGAAAGCATATTTCTTACCTGCTATGGTTATGGTCTTCATTGGTCCAAAAAGGTCCAAATGGAGAAGTTCCAAAGGGCTGGATGTAGAAATATCATACTTTGGTTTGAAAGAACTCTTGACTAGCTTCCCTTTCTGACAAGCATCACAAATCTTGTTTTTGATAAAAGGAATTTCGGGAATGCCTTTGACAAGATCCTTCTTTGATAGATGGGTAAGGAGCTCTATGTTAGCATGTCCCATCCTTCGGTGCCAGATCCAAGTACCATCATCTGCAGCTATTAGACACTTAACGTCTTGTTTGGTAAGTTCATCAAGATTTATACAATAGACGTTTCCATCGTGAAAAGCATTAAAGATTAATGTATTATTTTTCATAATGGAACAGTGAGTGGGATAAAATTGAACTTGGTAACCCTTGTCACAGAATTGACTGATACTAAGAAGATTATGTTTCAAACCTTCTACCAAGCATACTTCCTCAATGATGGTGGATCCATTCTTACCAATGTATCCTTTACCTATAATGCTTCCCTTTGCGTTGTCAACGAAGGAGACCTTTCCACCAGCGAATTCGTTTAGAGTAATGAATTTTGATGTGTCTCCTGTCATATACCTGGAACATCCACTACCCAAGTACCACTTATTTTTTTGGATTTGGTTCTTAGGCGAATCCTGCAATAATTGCTATAATTTCTTAGGTACCCATTTTTCATTGGGTCTTGCAAGGTTAGCATAATTGAGTTTTGGAACTCAAACAAGTTTAGTACCAATATCTTGTTTCACAAAACATCTTCGAGAGGTATGACCAGTTTTACCACATGTATGACAAGTTTTTCTTTGGAACTTTCCATAAGGTTGTCGTATATTCTGATTTTGCCATCTAGAAATTTTTGTACCGGAGCTTTGGGCAATGTCTGATAAGAAGTTTTGATGAGGAGAGTGCATGATATCTTTGCCTTTAATAGTCCTTTTAAGATCTTAAATTTGTTTCCAAACCGAAGTGTTTTCATTAGTGAGATAATCTCTTTCCTTTTCAAGACAGAGTTTATCTTCAATAAGTTTTTTAATGCAAAGTTCGAATTGGTTTTTATGATGAAGAGCTTTTGTGAGACTTTCTTGAAGAAGTTTATTTTTGTAAATCAAGTTATCAATTTGATTTTCATACTCCTTAATGATATCATGCATGTCTTGGCTTTCATCAAAATCATCATTGGAATTTAATTCAAGATTTGATTTTGTAGATACCTGTTTGTTGACCATGAGATAGTCATCCTCATCATCAAAGTTCTTAGCTTCATATTCATCATAAGGAAAAGATAAGGAGCGTTGTTTGGAACTTCCATCATTTTTCTGGAACTTCTTCAGTTTCGGACAATCTGGTCGAATATGACCTGGTTCAAAACATTCAAGGCACACAATCTTGTTGTTCTTCTGCTGATCCCTTTGTTTAAAGTTATTTCTGGGATTGCGTTGGAACTTCATGCTTTGCTTGAGAGTTTGCATTCGTCTTGTGACCATGGCAAGTTCCTCACCAAACTGTTCGTCACTCATATCTTCTGGTTCCAAGATGTCGGTAGAGAAAGCAATGGATTTTTGAGTTTTTGAGACCGCACTTTCTTCTTTAGACATTAACGTCATTTCATGTGATGTGAGAAATCCAATGAGCTCTCCCATAGTCATAACATTTAAATCTTTTGCTTCATGTATGGGAGTGACTTTGGGAGTCCATTCCTTGGGGAGAGATCTCAGTATCTTCCGAATTTGCTCATTTTCAGGAATGATTTTTCCAAGTCCAAACATAGGGTTTATGACTTGCATGAACCGAGTGTACATCTGACTGATGGTTTCATTAGACTTCATCTGGAACATCTCGTATTGGTGAACCAATAGAGCAACCCTTTATTTTCTAACTTGACTTGTACCTTCATAAGTGACTTGTAGCATCTCCCACATTTGTTTGGCCGAGGTACAAGTACTGACGTTATTGTACTCATCTTTGGTAAGAGTGAATGCTAAGATGTTTTCAACCTTAGCATTCATTTGTAGGGCCTTTTCATCATCGTCATCATAGTCATCCCACTCCTTGGAAACATTTCTTCCGTTGACTATTTTAGTGGGAATACTTGGACCTTTCATTATAATTCTCCATAACTTGAAATCTATTGAGATAACATTTTTCTTCATTTGGTCCTTCCAGCTGCATAGTTAGATCCACCGAAAAGTGGTGGGCGAGAATGTGATTGCCCCTTTGCATGTGTATCGGCAATTGAGCCGGCCATGTGGATCTTCCAACTCGGGTGGTTAAACACTTAGAAATGAGCCACCTGGCTCTGATGCCAAATGTAACTCAAGAATTGACTAAGAAGGGGGTGAATTAGGTATTTAAAAAATTTGACAGCGGAACTTTATAAGTACCAAAGTTGTAAACTGAATAATACTTTTATTGAATGTCAAAAAGTCGAACATATAAGTTCCAAAACAAAATCCAGAAGAAAACTGAAAAACAACTAGTGTTATCTAAAATGGAAATAACAAAACACACTCGATATGAGGATTTGAGTAACGCTCAAAAGATCCTAGAGACTAGGTGTGGAACCAGATGGAATTTCCACACAACTACTCTAATATGGATTACAAAAGAGACTTGACTCCAGAAACTCCTCGCTAATCACTCGTGTTTTATATCTTGAACTCTGAAGCAGCGAATGGTACTTCTTCTTCCTTACTGGAACCGAAGATCGTACCTAACAATAAGAATTACAGGTAATGAGTGTAAGCTTAAGAATACTTCAAAAATCGTGATTTTTTGAGAGAAAATACTTTCAGCATTTATAGGAGAAGAGATGAGAGAAAATATAGTAGATTGGAAAACGGCTCTTTCCATATTTATGCTTAACGGATACTTTCCAATTAATGAACGATTTTAAGCAATTAAAGGAGATATGATTGATTCACTTCCCTTTTTAAGAGATGGCTGATATGATATTGTTTTCCTTTGGTGAAATATTGATTTATGTCATTTCCCTTAAGTGTGCATCCTGCGAAAAGGAAAGGCAAGAATAATTATGTTAAAATGAGATTTCCTTGTCATTGTCAAAATTAGTCTGATTGCTTTCCAAAAAGGTCAACAGTTTTCACTATTTGACAGTCAATGACAGAATTGATTAAGTTATAATAGGTGTATATGAACTTTAGACTTGATGAATCGAGTTGAAGATATACTTGTGACATTAGATTTGTCATTAGAGTAGTTAGATCCAATTCTCCCTTTGGTGGGGTCAACCTCGAACTGCAACCTAATGGGCAAGTAGTAGTCTTAACTGATATCCAAGATGGGATTCGTTCCCTCGAAGGTGAACGAGGAATTATACTATGCATTTATAAGTAAGTAAGATCTTAAAGTCTTTGGCCAAAGCATTAATTGATCTGGACTTATTATAAATATAACATAGTATCAAGTTAGTGAGTTTGACCTAAAACCATGACTCTCATTTGACCGGGATAAGGAAACGAAGAGTTTATATTCGCACGGTATTTACAATAGGAAAGGTAAAAATGATCCAATCATTTCATCTTATTTGGGTTACAATATGGACCACTTGACTGGCTAGGTAGGACTCATATTCAATGAAATCCTCCCATTGCCAAATATAGATGAACCTAAAGAGTCACGCTTAAAAAGGAAAAATTGATAGAAAATATGAAATATTTCTTGTGGTAATATTTTAAATATTGGATACTTAAAATTAATTAAATGAAATTAATTATTTGAACAAATAAGTTAATTCATTTATAATTTAATTAATGTATTATTTCTTGAAGAAATAAAATTAATTAAATATCCTATCTATTATTTAATTAGATTAATTAATTGGATTGAATTAATTAATTAAATAATAAATTGGACCGAGCTCAAATTGGTGCACCAAGAGGCACACCAAGACCATAAAGGGGTGGCCAATAGGCGTCCATAATGGGCTAAATTAAGCCCAATGTATTAACTTAAGTGATGTAAAGATATCACATTAGTTAATACCTAGGTCAGAAGTTACAATTAACACTTGAGCCACAAGACAAAAATTCCTCTCTCTCTTCTAGCCCTAGCCATCGGTCATAGTGCCAAGTAAGGAGGAGCTTTTTTCTGATCAAGCTTTTTTCGGCGAGACAATTTAGAGGCAGCACTTTTGGACTGCTCGGATTATCAAGATTTCAGCCGGAGTTATTTGCCAAGAGGGTGAAGGATTTGAAATTTTGAGATTCTCCAACCACTTCGCTACAACGGGTAAAGTATTGTTTACTCTATCATACATACGTTTGATAAAACCCCGGGATGGATCCTGTGATGGGAAAGTCCAAATAAAATTTTAAAATTCCGTTTCCGCTGCGCTTGGTTATTTTTTCCCAACAGTGGTATGAGAGCCAAATCGCGGGGTTCGGCGGATGTAATTTATGTGTAAATATGTGATAAAGATGCATGATTTACAGTTTTTATCGATGCATGAATAGATATGTGGATTTCGCGTTTTTTGTGTTCTTGAGAATTTTATTTATTTTTCATTCGTTAGAAATTAATAAAAGTTGAATTTTATGTAATTTATGTGATGGAAATTAAAATTTTCAAATTTCAGCTTCGACCCGTCGCCGTGGTAGCGAGAGGCACTGCTATGCGCACACAAGTTGGGCACGTGCAACTGACAGCGAGCCCATCTTTCTCGGCAGCTAGGCTGCATAGCGCGGCCCATCGCGCTGGATTGGGCTCGCACAATTGTGCGGTAGCTGGCCCTACGACGAGCCCACCCGTGTGCTTTATAACACACAGGTTATATCGACCCGACCCGGGTCGACCCGTGGGTGACCCGGGTCGATCCGTGGGTGACCCGGGTTATTTATTAAATATATATATTATTTAGTTTTTGGTTAAAACTGGATTTCAATGCAAAAATAAATAATATTATTTTTTTAATAAAAGTATTTTAATTTCATCTAATCTAATGTTAATTAAAGTTAGACTTTGAATTAAATTGGATTCTTTCTATTGTGATATTAATTTTAATATACGTAGAGATTAATTTTTATTAAAATTGGATTTTAATATAAAATTAATTGGAGTTCATTAAAATTGAATTTTCAAATAGAACTAAATGAATTTAATTTCCTCGGGAATATGAAAAACAATAATTGAATTTGAAATTTAATTAGAAATTAACATATATGTTTTTCGTGTGTTATGTGATATATATCATGTTTAACATGTTATGTGATGGGAGACATGATTTATGGACTTAGGCTCATTTATATTTGTATTTCTTTTCGTTGGGTTGTAACGGCCTTTTTGAGCCTATTTTTATTTTCTTTCTAGATTATTTTTGAATAGATGGCTTATATTGAAATGTAATGGTTAGAAATAGAATAGGCCCAAAGGAGAGATTCAAGTCGAGCCAAGGAGATACAAGAAGGAGCTTTGGAAGCTTTAGTGCAGTTTCTTTTTATTTTCAATTGAGACATTGGCTTGTCTCAATCTAGGAATAAAAATCCATGAACCGTGTGTTGTTAGCTTTCTAGGAATGCTATCTTTCTATTTTAATCCATATTTGTATGTTAGTATAAAATGGATTAATATGCAAAGTGAGACCTAATAAATAATTTAAATTCTCCCACTTTGAAAAGTAAAGGGTACTAGGTATCCTGTCCTCCACTGAACTTAGGAGAAATTAAAATGATATTTAATATATAATATCGTCCCTAAGCAATGGGGCTTATATATTGAAATATATTTTGAATTTTTCTAAGTGCATGAAATGCCATTAGTCGAAACAAATTTCACCCCACATACCAGCAAAAGGTTGCAAGGTGAAATTCAATTGTTAGACTAATAGATAGTCAGTGGGTTGAGCTTAAATTATTCATAAATCAATAAGATCGTTAAAAGTTTGAGATTTGATGAATAATAGACAAAGGGATTGAATCATTCATTTGATGGGTTGATGTTGGACATCACTTTAATAGATTAATTAGGCCACATACTAGCAAAAGGTTGCAACCTATTAGTCTAGTTAAAGAAATCAATCACCACTATGAAGCCTTCCAACGATGACTTCCGAATTCCACAGTGGGAGTGTGGATTTTCGAAAAATGTAGTGGGAGTCAAGTTTTTTTTTTAAAGTCCTTAATTTAAACTTGGAACAACAATTACAATACAATCTAATAAGTCTTTTTACTTTTCTGTAGTTATTTACTTATTATCTCTCTCACTATGGGCCGATACCACATACCAGATATAATTTTTAATTTTATTAAGTTTAGTGGACGGAGAGGACGCCTAGCACCCTTTACTAACGTAGTGTTATTTTATTTGGGAGAATTGAGTTCTTGATGTTAAGATTGGTCTTACTTTGCACATTATCAATTTATAAAGCGTAGGTTGCAACATACATGATATATACTACTAAAATAACATGTATAGCAATTCTAAAAAGCTACACACATACAACCATGGACTTTTCTAGAAGGTCTAAGCCAATAGGCCATCACAATAAATAAAAGGTATTAAAACAAAATCTAATCTTATCTTCATGGGCTTCTTCGCATCCACCAGTCTTCAAAGCCTATTCTATTACAAGATTTAATAGCAATCTATACATAAAAATCTAATAAAATAAATGAGCTCGAAATCGGCCCTTACAACCCATGAAAAAGAAATACATCATTGTAAAAACGCCTAAGTCCATAAAAGGTGTCACCATCACATAATACATGCTCTCAAAAAAGTAAAGTAACTATGTTGGGGATTAATTAAAATTAATTAGTCTAACTAATTAATCTCATATAAAATTCCAAAGTTTATATATTTAATATTTGAATTAAAATCAATTAGTCTAATGAAGTGACTTAAACATATAAAATTTCAAACTTTATATATTTAACTTTAATTAAAATAATTAGTCCAATTAATTTATTAAAAATATAAAATACTAAATCTTATACCAACTTATAATCTAAAGCCACATTTGAGAAAAATAAAATTTAAATACAAAATTAAAAATGATTATCCAAGAAAAGTGATTAATTAATTTCAAATTAAATTTCCAATATTTTAATAAATCCTATTTGGGCTCGATTTCATCAAAATCGGGTCACCATCAATTTTGTCCACTCGAATTTATTAATTTGGGCCCAAAAATAAATTAATTGAAAATCTCTAATTTTTAATAAAATCAATTTGGGCTTAATTTAATAAAAATAGGGTCTTCATTTTTTTGACCCACACGATTAATTAAAATTAGCCCAAAACCGGAATGATAAACAATTAGACGCGTGCCCGATGACCCAACCCCTTTCCAGCAGGGTTTCCGATCCGACACATACAGATAGGTGCGCACGACCAATCAGGTTGTTGGCTGTGTGCTTAGATCACGAGCTTGTGCCCATTTCCGGGTGTCTCGATGCCCAGCATCGAGTCGCCCAAGGTGACAGCTATGCAGGGATAACGTGCACAACAGCACGCGTCGGGACCTTCGAGCCCCATTTTTCTCGTCTTTTTCGACAATACCATATAATTATAAAATTAAAAAGTGCAGAAAAATCTAGGCTTTAATCATAAACATATGCAAATTTAACATGCTTCAAAAACATGGAAATTAAAACACGTTGTTTTTCACAGCAATGGTTAAATTTATAAATTAGATGTTGGGTCGATACCATTGTTGGGAACGAAATATATATACAGCGGGAAAAAATTTCCTACAGTGGTCATCTCTGATTTTTAATATTCAAACCATAAACGAGAAATTACTCACCTGTTGTAACGAAGTAGTTAGAGAATTTTCTCGTTTATACTAATTTGAGCCTGCTTTAACTTTTTTTATCCAAGTAGCAAATCCGTCACTGCCTTCAAATCACCAGGCCAGAAAGCAAAGCAAGAACTTCCTTTTCTTACACGAGAAAAAAACAAAAGCCCATGGACCCTACTAGTAGGCGTCCATATTAGACACGTACTTGAGCCATGCAGTAGCGCCAGGCTAGTGCACCATCTTGGTTCCATTTTTATTTATTATTTAATTGTATCATTTATCCAATAAATAATTAAATAAATAAATAATGTGACATATTATTTCTCTAAGAAATTAATTAACTCATTAATATTAGTAATTAATTAAATAGCTCATCCAATGACTAATTAATTATTTAATCTCTTTTGATTTATCCAACAAATTATTGGGATTGCATGTAAAACGCAGCGCAAGCACTAAAGCATAAAATATCCCAAAATGATCATCTCGATTTGCATATTTAAATTGATAAAGCACTAAAACCGCTGTAGAGAAGTGGTTGGAGAACCAGGCTCCTCGAATGTTTTTGAACTTCCGGAGAGCTATCTATACCACTCCTTGGATAATCCAGCCTTCTTGAATCCTCGTTTGATTTCTTGAAGTCTGTTTCAAATGATGAATTTACCCTGTCTCTAAATTATCACGCAAATTGGTGGAAGAGAAAAATCTCCTTCTTTCTCTATAGGAGGTGACGACTGACGAGTAGTGTCCATAGAGAGGGAGAGGAATTTTCTTTTTCTAGTTTTAAGAGAGTTATGAAAGCCTAGGACAAAAAGTGACAAGTGATAAGTATTTATATCACTTAACTTGTTGACCAATGCAAGACCTAAAAGCCATGTGTTAGACGCCCAACTTGGCCCATTACTTGGACGCCTACCTTGGCCCGGCTTGATCTTGTGTTTTAATTAATTTTCAATTATTTAACTAATTTTTTTTTCAATAAATAAATATATTAATTATTTAACCAAATCAATTAGATAAATTAATTCATTAATTAATTTATTGAAAAAAATAATTAGTAATTAATCTTATCTATTAAATAAATACTACATCTAATGAGTATTCAATTAATAATATTTAATTTGTCCAATAAATTAAATTCTCATAAAACTCAATAGAAAAATTCCTTTTATTTTTCTTTGCCAATCTTTAAGTGCGGCTCTTTAGGTTCGTCTCGTTTGGCAATGCGAGGAATCCAAAGGAAGTGGGTAACATAAAGTCAGTCACGTGGCCCATTTCATAGCCCAAAGAGATAGAATGAGTTGATCATTCCAAAACATTTCCAATCATGAGTAGTGTATATGTATAAGCATTTTGTTCTCATGTCCCAGTCAAGTGAGAGTCACGATTATGTCAAACTCACTAAACTTGGACATATGTATTAATTATAATAATACGATATCACTGAGTTCGCTTTTGTGCCTGGCACAAGCAACTCTGTGGCAAAGACTTTGATCTCTATTGTCTATAATCATATAGGACACATTCTCACTCACTTATGAGAGGACAAATCTCATCCTAGTAATCAGTTAAGACTACCACTCGCCTAGCAAGCCACATTTCGAGGTCGACTCCACCAACGGGTGAATTAGATCTAACTACTCTAGTGATAGACTTGACGTCACGAGTACATCTTCAGCCTGATACTTCAGGTTAGTTCACTTATACCTATCACGAATATCAGTTCTGTCATTGACAGTCACAGAGTGAAAACTCATGTGACAGAATTGATACGAATCGTGTTCGAACATATCAGTTCCATTGATGTGTCTACAATCATAAGCTCCCACTATCACATAGTGTCCGACTGTCACTCCCATGTCAAATCTCATATTTTACAAGTATTCTAAGTCTTTATTATCTATTAAGACTTCATTTTACTTGCGAACGAGTTAAGTAATCAAGATCAATCTTTCTAGTGCCTATCTCGTATCTCATAAAAAGTATAGAGATTGCACTGATTACATTGAGATTTTTTTCCAAAATATTACTCTTGAAAAAAATAATTACCAAACTATTACTATTAAAAAATAATTTTCCAAATTATTACTTTCAATGCCACATGTATTGACATGTGTACACAAATTGATTTGGTTGTGACTTTTTATTTTGTTTCATACTTTAATGCTCACATGGATTTACTAATTTTATATTTCTCCATTTCACTCTTATTATTGCAAAAGCGTACTGCCACTATGAACTGTTCAAAATATGTCGAAGACACAACCCAGTACGCTATGACACCCTAACATATATGTTTTCATAGTCCAAATTGTAAATAAAATTAGTAACTTTGCCATAATTTTATTTGAACAAATTACAAGCAACATTTGCATAACATAATTAGTACTTAGTGGATAACTCTATGAGACAATAAAGACGGGAAACTAATTCGAAATAAGTTTGAATTCAAATAATAAATCAGAAAGCTACCATGAACATTTCTTTTCCTATCACATATTTTTTGGGGGGAAAACGCATAACTCATCTATTTGTTCGTGCTTTTTGCAATTATGACACTTGGATCATTATATTCATCTAAGGCTGAAAAACAAATAAGCTACTCAATATTCGATTCGAGTTCGATCGTTAAGCTCATCTGAGATTGACTTGTTTGATATAACAAACAAACTTGAACACATTTTTGTGTGCGATGAAGTTTGAAACTCTGTTCGAACTCGACGCGATTAATAATAAATATGTGTAAAGATATCAAACTACTTGAGATCGACTCATGATCGACTAGACTAAAGCTTGTTAGAGCTCTGCTTAATTCAATGTTAAACCAAACTCAAATAAATTAAAAAATTTGAAACTCGATAATTTTTTTATATATAATTTTCAGTTGCAAATTATTTTAAAAAAATTACACAATTACCTTTCATTTAGGCCTGGCATTGGTTGGGTCTCGCCCAGACCCAGACCCAAACTTGAATATTTATTTGGATCTAGACCCAGATCCAAACCCAAACTATACCTAAACCTAGACCCAGACCTACCCAAAACATAAGCCCAAAATTTAATTTTTGAAGCCCAAACCCAAACTTATTATATTATATAGTATATACTCTCTCCTTCCTCAAACCCTAATGCCACCTAAACACCCATATCCACCTTCTTCACTTATCCTCCACTAGCCTCTTTTCGCCGCCGCCGGCTGCCACTCCTCCTTTCTCCGCCGGCCGCGTCTCATCCTATTGCCGCCCTTCCCTCTCCCCTTTTTTTTATTTTTAGATCTTTTATTTATATATATGATATTATATATATATATATAATAATATGTATATATAATCTTTTTAACCGATTTTATACTTTTTAATATATAAATATATATTCGAATTTTCATGTAAAATCTTTTTTTTAGCAAATATAAAAATTTGTTATATATATACTACTCATTTGTAAAATATGTTATATATATAATCTGTATATATGTTTATACAATGTATATATAATTTTTTTAATAAATTTATATAATACTAAGTATAATTTTTTTAAGAGATTAATATTTAGTATAATTTTTTTAACAGATTTAACAGTTTTTCATATTTCTATTATGATACTAAGTATTTATATTTAGTATAATTTTTGCATATTTTTTTCTAATATTAAATATATGTATATTAAGATTTCAAATTTAATATTATATATATAAATGTCTTTTACATATTATATATGTGTGTGTATATATTCAAATTACATTTCTACAACATACATTCTAATATTTAATTATATAAAAATATCAAACAAAAAAATATAAACAAAAATATAACTACAAAAGAAAGTAAGACAAAACAGATTGGGTCTAGTCAAAGACCCATATAGACCCAAAGTCTTGGGTCTGGGTCTAGACCCAAAACTTTAGGTCTGAGTTTAGACCCAAAGTTTTGGGTCTGGGTCTGGGCCAGACCCAACCAATGCCAAACCTACTTTCAGGTTCAGCCATACCTCGATAAACATGAATGTGTTGTAACCAAAAAAAAAAAGATGAGTGTGTATCTTGTTGCTGGAAAAGAAAATTGTTAGGTTAGAGAAAACCCCGTAGGGAACTTGTATTATGAATAACATATTTATAGAGTTACATAGACTTGGTAAACAAGTAAACTCTAAACTATAAAGAAGGAAAGATAAATACAAGAAAATATATTCTAAGCCATAAAGATAAATACAAGGAAATATAAGATAAGGAAAGATCCTGTGCAAATCTAGAAAATATATTTTGACACTCCTCCGCAGTCGAAACGGGAGTTTCTCGAACGCGAAGACTAGACCAAAAATCCAAGAGGAGTTGGGACGATACTCCTTTAGTGTATAGAATGCTTTTCAGCAACATCTTTCGTTTTCTTTGCTTGTTGGTTGAAAGATATAATCTTCAATGGCTATTGATTAAATCAAGAGGGTGGGTACTGCAATGGGCGACGATAGAAGCAATTTCTCCTTCAACAAATCCCTTCACACTCATATCATGTAATCTTGTGTAAAGAATTAAGAAAGAAAGGAGAATGTAAAAAAGGAAAAAGGTAAGAATAGGAGCTGGAAATAGAGTTAAGATATATAGTGAGAGAGAGAAAGATAGAAAGAAATAGGAGAGAAAGAGAACATGCGGAGGCCGAGCAAACAACGGCAAAAAAAAATGCAATCCCATGGATACAAAACCCGACTATCGGGCTAGGCGCAATCGAAAATTATACCTTGCACACGAAATTTGAAGGAAAAGGATGGCTATTCTTTTATGTTAACAACAATCAAAAGAACACCATATATACTTATACGTGTGGAAAAATAATTTTTAAGATTCAGAAAAAAAAAAATAGGAGTTGAACAGCTCCTATTTCATTGTTCAACTCTGTAAGTGGGTAAGAATAAGAGTGAACATATCTTATTCGTACCCACTTTCATGTTCAACTCCTACTTATAGAGTGAACATATCTTTTTCATTGTTCAACTCCTATTTTTTTTTTTTCTGAATCTTAAAAACTATTTTCATTGAACATGAAAGTGGGTAAGAATAAGAGATGTGGAAATAATGAAAAAGATATAAAGAGAGGGAGAAAGAAAGAAAAAAGAAATATTTGTTGGCAGAAGCTACTCTACACGAAGAGTGGTGGACTGCCATTGTTGCGTATGGAAAAGAAAGAAAAAAATTAGGAAGCCGGATGGGGACGGTGATGGTAGAGGCTGGCGGAAGCGATAGATCGTAAGGGTTGAGAGAAGAAACCCTTTAGCTTGATACGATGTTAGATTAGAGAAAACCCCGTAGAGAACTTGTATTATTGAGTAACATATTTATAGAGTTACATAAACTTGGTAAACAAGTAAACCCTAAACTATAAACAAGAAAAGATAAATACAAGTAAATATATTCTAAGCTATAAATATAAATACAAGAAAATATAAGATAAGGAAAGATCATATGCTAATCTAGAAGATATATTCTGACAAAAATACCATATGTCCAATAAGGAGTTTAACGGTGCAAAGTAGTGAATTAATAAAAAAAATTGTAAGTTTTTTTCTGGTGGAGAAGAACGTTAAAAGACATAAACTTTATGAAATTGTCAATGGAGTACGAAAAGGAGTAGGAAACTACAATTAATAAATACATGAGGATCATTAAAATTAAAAGAAAATAAAAACTATCAACCAAATCAATTTGTGTATATGTGGTAATACATATGTCATTGAAAGTAATACTTTGGGAAATATTTTTTCAATGGTAATAGTTTTAGAATTATTTTTGTTCAAAGTAACATTTCGGAAAAAAACTCGATTACATGGACAATTATTTTACACTACTTACAGATGCTAATAAGACTCCTTTTATTATAAATAAAATATGTCAATTACAAATTGAATGCCTATACAATCAATCCTCTAGGCATCTGAGGGCATAATCCTAACACAAATCAACGATATCAAATATCGAAAATGCCCCTCAAGTTCAAATCATGTTTTCCTTTGCAATTTCTTTAAGCGCGACTTTTTAGGTTCGTCTCAAAAGGCAATGGGAGGAAACCAAAGGTTGTGAAACACCTAACAAGTCACGTGGCCCACATTGCAACCCAATTGAGAACGAATGAATAGGATCATTCCAAATTTTTTCCGTAGTGAATATTGTGCAAGTATAAACCTTTTAATCTAATATCTCAATCAAGTGAGAGTCACAGTTCAGACAAACTCACAGTATTTGACCATATGTTAAGTCATAATGAGTCGAGGTCACTGAACTTACTCTTGTATCTAACAGGAATAACTCCATTGCTTTGACCCATGATGGCGTATATGCTCATTCACTTATGAGAGAATAAATTATATCTTGGTAATCAACTAAGACTGTGACTTGCCTATCAAGTTGCACTTCAAAGTCGACCCCACCTATAGGTGAATCTGGTCTAACTACTTTAATGACGAACTTGATATTACAAGTGCATCTTCAACGTGATTTCTCAGTTTTACGGTTCGCTCACACCTATCACAACTGTTATTGACTGTCATAGAGTGAAACCCATGTGACAGAACCAACACGAGTCGTGTTCGAACTCACCAGTCCCACTGATGTGTTTATGACACAAGCTTCCACTAACTCATAGTGTTCGACTGACACTTCCATATCAAAGCTTATGTCATACAAGTTTTATCTAGTTTTGATGTCCAATCAAAACTCTCTACGACTTGCGAACGACTTCATAGATCAAATACCGAACAATTATAATGCCAATCTCCCTAACCCATAGGGATTAGAAGTTTCGCCTTTATTTCATGGACTTAATGTTGTTTACTAGCTTGCAAATGCCAATAATAAAAAACAACATAATTGCCTTTTATTATTAAATAAATGTTCAATTACAAATAATATGCCCTATACTATCCATCCTCATGGCATATGGCATATGAGGGCATACCACCAACAACCCCTATGTACTTTAATAATTGCGTACTCTCCTTTTCCGTTAATGATGGCTAACGCCGTTAGCATTTTCTGTGAAATGACCGCTATGCCCTTTATTTTGATAAATATTATGTTTATTCTCCTTTATCATCAATTTCAATCAACCATTAGATTTTGTTCATCATATTTTATTTTAATTAAGTGAAAAGTAATTATTTTTTTGAAGATCTCAATCATTGGATTAATGGATCTATGGGCCAAACTTTTCTTTTCTAAATCATCATTTTTTTTAATTAAAGGATCATATTTATTCTCCAAATATCATTAATAATAATAAAACATCAAAAATATTCAGGAAAATCAAATTAATTAACACAATATCATAAAAAAAATCTGATTTTTCAAGAAAACCCTAAAAATCAAGAAAAATATTCCACAAAAATCAGAAAAAATGACAGGAAAATATTAAAATCAGAAATAAATAAAAACAACACAAATATATTAAAAAAAATCTTGGAAAATAGAAAATCCAGAAAGAAAATAAAAAAAAAGGCAAAAATTCAGAAAAACTTAAATAATGTCAGAAAAGAGTAATCAGAACAAGATGAACAATGGCATTCAGTTTAAGGTTAGGAAGGAAAATCCACAATTCTAAAAATGGAGTTAGGCAGGTCTAGATAGTGCATTTTCGAGATGGAGATAGAGATGTGACTGTCGATTTGTGTGGAGATGGGGCTATCACCATGATTAAGGTTGGAGGGGGAGCATCAGCCGATTTCAATTGAGGGATGTGGTCTGGAAGCTCCTTTGGAGCATGGGTTATACGTCGGAACAGAAGTTACTGATATGGTGGCAGTATATAGGTGGGGCGGCGGCGGATAGAGGCTTGAGTGTGGTGGTAGCGACCATGAAGAAGAAGTGAGTTTGAGAAATGGGTTTGTCAAAGAAGAAGGTGGGGAGGAAAAATAAAAGAAAAAAAAGGAAAAAGGAGGGCATTTTAGTCTATTACACACTCATTTTAACCTCGAAAATGCTCAAAAACATATGTTGCTTCGCACAATCCATGCATGAAGGCCACCATCCGTTTGTAAAGAAAGGGGGTTCTCGTGAAGGGGTTCTCGCAACACAGGTGTATAAGTGACTGTATTTTTTACACATGGGGGCTTCGTGCAGATTTCATGTTTTACAGAGTGCGATAAGGAATTTCCCCTTTAAAATTTGACATCCATCACCCATATATATAAAAAATTATATGTACTACTCTTTTTACAATTTTTTTTTTAAATTCTAGACGAAGGGGATACCCTGACCCTACAAACCTGGACCGATAGTTAAAATTATGAGCCTCACAGACCTTATAAGACTCCAAATGAGGAGAGAAAAGTCACAACTTGTGGCAGCCTGTGATTGAACTCAGGAACTCTCACAGAAAAGTGGAAGCTGATACCATTAGGCTAATAAACCTTGGGTTATCATTAGTTTTCTTCTTCTCTATTTTCTATTTCTTATTCATTCATTTCTTGTTCTTATTAAATAAAAAAAAAAGTAGAAATTATTCTCATGAAAGTTTTTCATTAAAAAATAATTCTAACAAATAGTTATGTTTATTTTAAAAAAAAGTATAGCAATTAATGTGTCAAATAAATTGTTAATACAGTATTAGTTCTCTCTTTTTCAATCAATAATAAAACGTTTATATCTTTATAGATTTAAATTATTACTCATTGTAATAAACAAAAGTTTGAAAGTTGATAGAGTAATTACTTTTTAATTTCAAACTCTCATTTTATTTTCTCATCTTTTTTTTTTTTTAAAATAAGTAGATAGAAGACTTTACAAGAAATAGAATAAACATAAGGGAAATTTAAGCATTCATTAAGGAGGAAAATATGATGATGTAAAACATCTAACATGATAGTGAAAATGAACAATGAGATGCCTAAATTACCAACTAATACGGAGGATCTCTTCAATATCTACTCCAAAGTCATCTATGGGTCCTTAACCAAAGAGATTAAAATGAAATTGCTCTTTCAATTTTTAGATTTTTGTTTATTGCAGTTGTCAGTAATATATATCTATAAAGGTATAAATTTTTATAGTTTATAAAATAAAATAAAGCACAACTAATTTATTAAATAATGATTTGAAATATCAAAAAATATAATTCAAGAACCACAAGAAGGAAATTGAGAGACCAAATATTTAAATTTATTTAAAATAAGTTTAAGATATGAAATATAATTAACAACTCATTAAAACAAATTTTTATACAAAAACTCATGATAATGTTTAGTCCCAAAAGTTGATAATCTTAAATTTTGTGTATCCCAATGAAAGATATTTTAGATTATAAAAAATAGTTTTATGAATTTTTTGGATATAAAAATCTATTTTAGGGGGGTTTGGTAACTTTTTCTTTAATATATTGTTTTCTTTATCTAATTTTAAATAAAAAAACTAATCATTAGAATTAACTATAATGAAAAAATTTCATGAGTGTAATTTTTAATTTTTTTAATAATTAATAAAAATTGAAAGGAAGGAAAGGGACATAGAAAGAGAAAAAGAAAAAGTAAGGATAAAAATGGTAGTACATATAATTTTTCATGTAAATGGGTGGTGAACGCTAAATTTTAATACATGAGGGGAGGTCCTTGCCAAATCGTAATTCTTCAAGGGAAGTGGATGCAAATAACCATATAAACAACAGTATATAACATTGCTATCATTGATTATTGGAGAATTGATATTCATAGATTTGATTTTGGAAAAAGCTTCAATTTCTAATTTTGCCAAATCGTGATTTTGTAAAGTAAGAAGATCTAAATGAGATTAGACGGAGAGGGCCAAACACCGATAAAAATTGCTTTTGCGCTCCAAACACAAATTTTAGCTTTCAAACAGTACGATCAAACTAGGTATTAGACTATTAATCCAACAACTCTGATGTAGGACGGGAACACTTGTGCAAAGGCCAAAAAAATAAAAAAAATAATAGATCTTTTTTTGAAAAACAAATAAATAAAAGACCTAAACTAGTTAGAAACTTTTTTTTTCTTTTTTGTTAGTAAACAAGTTATGTTTATATTTTTTTTAAGTTAGAATTCTGAAAATTTCTCGAAAAATGCGTATTACGGAGATTCGTGTGAAAATAATATAATGTGTGTTGTGTTTGTTTATGTTTTATAAAAATGGTTGAATAATGATAGGTTGATGTATGATGTATTGAATGATTGAATTAGTTATTTATATAATAATTATGTGAATAAAAAATAATAAAATATAAATTGAAAATTGTAAAGTATGAAAAAGAAAGAGAAATAATGATTGAAGTAAAGGATTTTGATTGATGATTGTGTGGAAGGACTCGAACCGTATTTCGAGTAGGGTGATAATGATTATAGACTGCACTCAGTATTTACGGAGTTACCTACGTACTTAATTAGGATCAAGTCAACGTAGTTCTATAGTTAAGTATGAAGTCAGGGTCGTACTCGATAACATGATTTTAACTTCAAATTTATATGTAAAGGAACGTACTTCTAAGTCTATAGGCTCGTTACTTCGGGTGTACGAGGCTAAAGCTAGATAGAATTTTCTTGAGACTCCAATCCTCAATAAATGAAGTGAGGGCGTATTTATAGCACACAAACCCTGTACGGATGGTTGGTGGACATTTGTAAGATAACGACAGGTGGCAATCATTGAACGGTAGATGACTCGGACTGTGGGGTCCGATTAGGAAACAACCCGACCCGTTACTGTTACTTAGGGCGAATCTTTAATCTTATAATGGGTTTTGGGCCCATATTGGGCCCTGGACCCTTGTATTAATACTTATGGGCCTAAATACCATATTTTTGGTATTTCAAATATATAAAGATCACAAAAGTGAGGAAAATTATATGTTAGATCAAGTCCAATAGTACACAATAAAGTATATTGTGTGTGGTCTTCAAAAAAATAGACAGATAATACAACCTCAAGCATTGGAATATTTAGAACCAGCGTGTGATCCGTGCTATGCACGGAAGTTAATTAAACTATTAATTTTAAATTATAGTTTTTCTATCTCGACATAGAATAACTCAATAAATAATTCAAGGACATTAAGTTTTGTTGGTTATCTGAAAGTAACACTTGCACCCATAATATATATTCCCCACATATCAATGAATAAATTCCTTTTCCTCTTTATGAAGGAACTTACGCGTAAAGAAAATGAAAAAAACTGAGATGATCTCAAGAAATTTAGGAACAAAGAGCTACACACGTTGTTTAATAAAATATACATCCTTTTCAAATATACCAAGAACTTATTTATGGGATTTCAACCCTTCTTGTTACTCAAATTGCTTTTGTATATAACATAAAAGAAAAAGTATAAATAATGAGCTTGAATCAAACACTTAAAACAAACAAAATAAGCTTAAATGAATTGTAGTTGTGTATCTTGTATTATAAGAAATAATGGTTGTATTGCATCCAAACTGTTTCCTGGATCAAAATTTGGTGTCAATGAGTTATATGAGTTGTAAAAATAATTGTTTCAGATGAACTATCCCTTTCGCAAAATAATTTTTTTTGTTGAATAACCTTCCTTTAAGAAATATTTTAAATAGATTATTTTAATTTTCAAAAAAGTAAGACCAACAATATAGACCCCATTCGCTTTAATAGTTTAAAACCTATTTGATTAATTTTATCACTACCATGTCATGAAGTCCAAGAGAAATCATTTAATTTTAATTTAAAACTTTCGAACTTTAAACCAAATAAAGAGAAAGTTCATTAAGTCTGGAAATAAAATGTGAAAGTCAAGAGAATGAAAGAAGGTTGATACATTAATTACCTAGGATCAAGTTTGAATTCTTTCACAAAATCAAGTTATAATTTCGCTCCATCAATCACAAATCTTGCAAATTATAAGAAACTTTGTACATCAAATGAATATTTCCACACGTATAATTTTTGCTACACAGATATGTGCAAGTAATATTGAAATCTCAAAATTCCAACACTTCACTCATGATGCTTTCAAAGAGTGGATCATATCATACAATGAAAATAAATTTGAGAACATTTCTACATAATCTTAGTATAATAAGAAACTAATATAAAAAGAAGTTGATATTATATTTCCCCTCCGCCTTTTCAAAGATGTTAAAATAGAACAATTATAGAAAGTCCAAGAGGCAAATTGTGTAAATAAATACCCTCGATAAAAATAGAATATTATAAGATGAAATATAATTTGTCCTCTTTAACACACGAAAAGCCTAGGTAACCACTTATGCATATCCTAATATATTCTTTAATCCTGAAAAAATACATCAATAATTTTTGCCCATAGAATTGCATGAGTTACAACACAATTCAAGTTTAATATCCAATGGCTCCATCCTTTGCACAGACCGCCTAAAGCCATCTTGAATATGCTTTGCTGCTTTAGCATGTTTTTATACATCTGCAGATTCAAACTTTTTTCTTCAAATGACTTTTGAAGATTATGTGGATGTATACCGGGCATGAAACCGGAAATATAATGTGAACTTTTGAAGATTATGTGAAGTTTGTACTGTCATAGGAACCTGTACTTTTGATGTAATGAAATTCAATTAAAGATATGTGGATGTGTACCGGGCATGAAACCGGAAATATAAAATAGGCTTTGAAATCACCAAATTACGTATAGGAAAACACGACAAAAAATAACCTATAGCCTAAAATACAAAATAGTGAGAAATTCATTATCAATTTGAAATTTTAAATCGAATTACTAACCTGATCAGCATTTGAAGTCACCAAATTACATAAGGGAGAATACGACTGAAAATAACCTATAGCGAAAAACATAAAATAGTGAAACATTTGTTATCAATTTGAAATTTTAAATCGAATTACTAACCTGATCAGCATTTGAAGTCACCAAATTACATACGGGAGAATACGACTGAAAATAAACTATAGCGAAAAACATAAAATAGTGAAAATTTTAATAATCAAATTGAAAATGCTAATCAAATTTTTCTAAATTATATGACACATTTAAGCAAATAAAAAAAAAGAAATGAGAATAACCTGAATGTTTGATGTGTTCTTGCTGCTAAAAGAAATCCAAAAAAATTAATTATGATATCAAGTTATGAAATAAACAATAACGACAAATTCCATTCACAATTAAGGCAGCAATTAAAAGCGTAAATTGAACAATAAAAGGAAATTACTTCTGCAAATTTTCTTATGGGGGCGTCCTTGGCCATGAAAGTTATAAAAACTTCATATGTTGAACATTTGAGCAACAACCAATTAACTCTTGAAATACCATTTTGAAGATTTTCTTTTCCTTTTCATAAGGAATTTTCATGTAGAAATGGGAGAAGTTTAGAAGAAGTAGAAGAAGAAACAGTGAATTTTGCGAGCCAAGAAATCGAACTGAGAAGGAGCAGAAAATTTTCCATGGTTAATAAAGCCGCATAATCCCATTATCAAGGGATAATATCAAGATGAGACGTGGGAGTTTTCCTTTTGAAAACCGCATAATCCCATGATTTCTGAGAGATAGGTACGTAAAAAATCTTCCTTAATTAAGGAATCAGTTAAATGTAATACAAATTAACCGTTGATAAAAAATTCAAAAGATTTTCCAACATAATTATGTTTAGCCCGATCAACCAATGAAAAGTTTTTGGTCAATTAAAAAACTCAAAATTCTAAAAAATTAGAATTTGAGTTTTAGATGGTCAAAATCGGTCAAAACAGCCTTCCTATATTACTAACTAGTGTGTAACCCGTGCTACGCACGACTTAAGTTAATTTAAATACACTCAGTTTACTATAGAATTTTAAATTTGTACAGCATTATCTCTGGTATAAGATCAATTTATGCATAACAAAAATTAAGACGAAAGTGCTGGTAATATTAATTCATGGAAGGAAACTAATCCCATAGTTACGATAAAAATATAAGTTAAAAAGGAACATAATTCAGAGGTTAAATAGCGAGGTCGATAGGGTGCATGCTGCTAGACAAAGTGAGATGGGGCTAGACACAAATTCCTTCAAAAACCAAACAACATTAGCAAATGCCAAAACCTCCACGGGACTCTGAATCTAGTCAGATACAAATACAGTATGCATTATGTTATTCGTTTATTTTTCTTTTTCATATGTTATTTTTCGGTTTATTTGTAATAATGTAATTCTAGTTTTTGAAACAATAAATCAACTGATGAAAAACAAAAATACAACAAAGGCGTAGAGCCGTTTATCTTAATTCATGCAACACCAAATCATACCATGGGTGAGAGCATTTAAAACTTCATTCACAATTAGAATACTAAACCAATGATCTTAAAGTTTTTACATGTGTACGGCAAAAGAAAAATTCATGATGAGAGGCATAGTCATTGATTGATTTCCAATCAAAAGTTCTCTATAGCATTTTATGCTATCGATTTTTTTTTGTTTTTGAAACAGATGAATGGTGTTGCCCTAAGGAACCTAGTCCGACAAACCCAGACTAGCTAATGGTTACGACGTCTCTGCGCCTTGACCATTCGTGGTTCGTGCAATAGCACTAAGCTCCTTGTATTTTTCCATGCTAAAATTTAAGCATTCCTTCGCCAAGCAATCGGCCTTTCTGTAATTCTGTTAGCCTCCCTAAAAATTATGACTACTGTAGCTTGCTAAGGTAATTTAAGCTATCTCTAATCCTTGATATGATATTGATGTTGCGGTGAGAAAAGGATGCCTCTTGAGTTCTCTGCCATGCCTCCCAGCAGTCTGTCCACTCTCCATAATAAATTTTTATTTCATTTCCCAGGCTGATTGGAACCCTTCAGGACGCCTTAAAAAAATTCCACCATAGAGAGGTAGAAACAATAAGATTTACTTACAGCAGGAGCATCTTAAAGAAAGTAGAGCTTATCTCAGTTAAACCGTCGCCAAGAAAGAGTTCTAGTATAAAAAATCTATTTTTTCTCAATATTAAAGAAAATAAAGCAGCATATTCCTTTTCTCTGTAAGACTTGAAGGCAACATTACAAATTAGTTTCCTTTATCTGCTTGACTTTTGGTTTGAAAGCTCCGCTCCAGTTGTAGGAACAACCGAAATCCCCAAACAAAAATCAACATATATCTTAGGAAGATTGATCCAAAAGACAAAAACAAATGAATAATATTAGAACATGGTAGAAACATGTTAAATATCTAAGCCATGTATTTTGTTTATGAATTTCAGCACCCAACAAATATAAATGGATTTGAAGTATTCATACTTCAATAGCGAAAACTTTACCTTCTCTCTGGATTCCTCTGATGCACATGGATGACTCACTCCAGTAAGGAAAATATGAGAAAAACTGCATTCTCATGCAAAGCCAACTCATCAAAACTAAAATTGAAATCCAAGTTTTCCTCCATTGAAGAATTCAATTTCAAATGATCATGTAAATAACTTCAGTTGCAACATATCACACTGCTCTCCTTAAATAAAAAAAATCCACAACCTAAGGTGTGAGTTGTGCAAGGCAAATGAGGTCGGTGATGCCTTAATTGAGAAAATGATAAAATAAATTCCACCATATACCAACTCATTCATATCCAAAAATCCAACTCAAAATACAAATATATCATGCTTAAAAGAATCTAAATAGATAGGGAAAGGATTTACTTACAGCAGGACATAGAGAGGACATTTCTTTTTGGCAGCATGAGTAAAACACATGATCGAACGTCCGAAGAGGGTTGTATGTGCTGGAGTCCGCGGGACAATTCTCGAAAACTTTCCATACAGATTACAGACCAGTACCACCACCATACGACATTAAAAATTAGAACTTTTGACATTAAAGTATACAAAAATACAGTACATAATAAGGATGATTTGTACGTGGCCTCATTTTGAAGTTTTAAAAGGGAAGATCTTTTACTAAAATATCAAAAAGCTGGATAGTGAAAGACGTATCATGCATTGCACCAACAAACTCGTTGTTTCATGCATTGCACCAACAAACTCATCATAATTTTACTGGTCATCACGAAAGAAAGCAATGACGAATAACACAAATTCAACTGAAAGCAATACATGGATCAAACACATTAAAATAAGCCACAATGTAACTCTATATTCTATGCAAGCAGATGCAAGATTAAATTGCTTCAAAAGTCAAGTGCACTTGACAATCATTGTTGTGCTAAAACGGGCATCCGAACAGTACATTGATTCACATCATAATTTGTTCATGTTTTCAAATGAATTTCCTTCTAATGTCAAAATACTTCTGTAAATATATATATGCGAAATTAAGAAATTTTAGAGAAATTTACGTACTTTGTTCAACTACAATGAGTCATTTAACTTAAAACGTAGTAAAATTTTCAGTTGTGTACAATTGAGTTAACTTCTATTGTATTTTATTTAGCAAAAAGGAAAAAGAAATAACTTCTACTGTAACTGAAACTCCAAGAAACTATATTTCTTTTTTGATAAAAGGTTAGGACTACACACTCGTAGTAACTATATATACCTGGAATGGTGAATGTAAAAGCAAATCCCATTTTCCATTGAAGACCCAATCCATTTCAATGTTCCTGCAAAAAGAAAAATATAATGAATTTAGTATCTTTGTTCTTCCAAAAAATTGCAGTAGAAAAAAAAATCTAATGAAAATGAAAATAAAAATAAAACTAAACATCAAAATGATTTGAGTATGCAAAATCAATATAAAGATGAAGTCCATTATTAATATAACTCTGTAAATAGAAAAATTACATAGCAAAATGTAGGTAGGTTTAAACATCAATAAGACGAAATGATAATAAATTAGAGAACCAAACTTCGTGTTTAATTCTGCAAATATATGTTGGAGAATAGTGATAAAGATATAATACCTGAATTAGAAGTGCTTATCATATTCGTCCTTGTTCGTCTTGTTGTAAATATTTTCAATTTTCATGCAATTAAGAGAATGTCAATTTTCATATTATCATTTAATAAAAATGATGCATATATATAATATAATTTAAAAGCATAAGAAAGTAAGAAACGGCTGGCCTGTAGGAGTCACGCCACTTGACGCTGTCCTAAGATCGTGATGGCCTCCCCTCGTGCAGGTACTGTCGGCTCATCACCACCCCAAGATAAAACCCAAGAAGGCCACGCCGGTGTTCTCTTTGTGAGCACGTTCACAAGAGAACTTTGTGAACAAGACTTTATCATAGTTGCCCAATAGTATAGAAAATATAAAATGCAAGATGATGTATGCTTGTGTTGTTGTGTATTCTAACTAAGACCTAGAACCTATTTATAGTGTAGGATGCAAGATGTAACTTCTAAATTAAAAGCACAATTCAATGTGAGGTTTATGGTCAAAGAATGTTACAAAGTTTTAAAGAAAATAAAGATGATTTTGATGTTTTAAAACTTCAAATTGTAACAATCCCCCACAAGGTTTAAAACTTCAAAATGATATATAAAATATATATAAAAGGGCAACTAAATACCATGCAATGGGTGCAGGTGCCTTCCGGGCTTGAACCTACACTTAGTGTTGATGATTTCCATTTGAGGGAGCCATAATGGACTACGCCTGGAATTAGGTCCCTTGGCCAAACTTCAATACATCACACACACAGTATCGACATCGGTCTCAGTTCGCGGGTTAGCGCATTAAAGGCCCTGCGCTCTAATCTTGATTCTCGTGAGGTCTCTAGGGTTAGCCCAACCCATAGCCACGGCCTATGTATGGCAACTCTCACTTAGGTGAAACCTCCAAGGGTACGTGTGAACTCTACCCCGCGGATTATTTCCCGCCTTAGTCTCATTAAGGATCAAAGCCAACCTTAACATCACACTATAAAAGCACTATCACTATAGGGATGGGAAGGAGACACTCTCCTCATAAATTAGTGCTAAATGAGTCACGCATTACAGGTTGTTCCTACCCATTGAACCTTCTTCATGGGGTCTCCAATCACAAAGGTTGGGTGACTCCCTTGTGGGCTTATGCCCATCCCCCTCGATGATTACGGATCTAGCCTTTATGCTAGTCCATATATGCTCGCAGCATATAAATTATATAATGATTCTCTTTTCTTTTCTCTTTTATCTTTGCACATGCACGTGTTATAATATATATTTTCACAAATAACCAATAAAGGTTAATTAGCAATTCCAATGTTTAGTAGTGTGAAATTATATATTTTCATCACAATCATTTTATTTATTTTCCCAAATAACATTTTATAAAACTTCACCTTGAATTTTATAAGTCAGTCTTTTCAGTAAAATTCACACATTTACTAACTCGTAGTACTTGGGCAAATTTTATATATATATATATATATATATTTATTTATTTTATCATAGAGACCAAAGCAATTTAAACCCCTATAATAAAATGGGTTAAGTAAAAGACACATTAAGTGATATAAGACCAAAATAAATCGCTAAATACTTGATATACTCATTCATCAAGCTAACCCCCACATTTCACTAGATAGATCCAATGTTCTAGGACTTAACCAATTGTATAATGTAGTGTTTTCACTTCTAATAATTAATTATTTCTTTGATAACAACTTTGTAGTTCTTGTTTAAAACAAAATATCAATTTTTTTTTTTAAATAAAATTTGTATTATTAAGTTTGGAAATAACTTTATGTCGCATAATGGAATTTCATAAGATAATAAAGAAGTTCTAGCTTTTTATTTATTTTTCTTTAAATAAAGACACTCACACTAAATTCAAAATCGCTATATCATGTGTTAGGAACAAGTTTTGGAAATACATTTAAACTTATCAATGATCTTTTGAAAATGAAATAATGAAACAAATCAATAATTCATGTAAATATAGCTCAAAAAGTAGGATTTAGTATAAAACCATTTTTCAACATATTCACAAAATATAAAAAGTTTTTATGGTATATATGGTACTCTAGCACAACATCCAAAATATATCTTAATACCATCAGTGTTGTTGTTTTTTTTTTTTTTAATTGAAAATAAATTGAATTTAATAATCAAATATTCAGATTTCTAAATCATTTTGTCTAACCACAAAACATTTAAAATTCTAAATATTGGGAGCTTGCTTTGATCCAACCATAATAAGGACATTACTAATGTAAAATTATTTGTAGTTACTATCACAGAATTTTTTTTTTTTCATTTGCAAATTAATTAATATCATTATTACTATATAAGTCTCAAGGTAAAGATACTTAACAAATTGTACTCATATGACGTATGTACAATTTTCAAAATACTACATGTTCTCAATTTATCACAATCTCAATAATTGCGTCTTTCATTATTTCTAACACAATCTTTCTGAAGAAAATAAATGTTGTTTGATCACACAGTTTCGTATTAAAATTCACAAAATATTTAACATGAAAGAGAACATACCTAAAATTTTTAAATATGTCTAACATTGCCAAAGTTTGGAGCTTTAGAGTAGCATAAAATTTGTCACGCTTTCCAAGTCAACTCATTAGATTTTATGCCATGGAACAAAATATATTAAAAAGAAATTTAATAGGTTCAATATGGAAATCAAAGTGATGATCATAAGTCTCATGAACATATATTTTATTCTAAACAATTATTCATGTATTTTTTTTTTAATTTTTTTTTTCAAATAAAATTTAAAGCACCATTGTCATTCCACCCGTTGCCACATAAAATCTTTATAGCAACAATTTTATATTTAAAACTTTCTTCGAAGTGAGATTCTATAAAGTGGGAACAACAAATTTGAGTATTTCGAAAATTGCATGCTTAGAGAAAATTTAAAAGTTATGTACTAAAGAAAATGTAATTTTTGAAAATAAAAGCTATGCTTAAAATAAACTTTTAAGTACCACTCTAATCATGCTGAGGTCATTAGATTGGCCATATCACCATGTATAAAAATTTTAAGAAGTTTAAAATATTGAGAGATGTGCCTCCCATATGATTAGGAGTCTATTATGCTAATCATGACTTTTCCACAGTTTTCAAATATATCATTTATAGCACATAACAAAATAGTTAAACAATTTCTTTCTGTAAGAGTAATTATGAAATTCTCATTATAGAGTTTTCATACTATAATTTGGATAGAAGAAACATACACCTCAAAATTTCATTAAAATATATTTTTCAAACTTTTGAAAGTAAATCAAAATATAACTCACCATGTCCATTGAGATGCTTGTCAAACTCCTCACAGATTAAGGAATAAAATGTTTTACGAATGGATATGACATTGGCCAATGATATACTATTCTAGTTATCAATATCCTTAGGCATTGTCATTGGACAAATCAAAATATACTCATTTATATTAATCATAAAAGTTATATATAAGTGATTTTGTAGTCGAAAATCGTATACTCATTTATATTAATCATAAAAGTTATATATAAGTGATTTTGTAGTCGAAAATCGTATGTTGGTCATTGAATTTTTTTTTTTTTTTAATCACAATTGGGTGTCAATAATCATGCAACATCGAATATATAAAATTTTCACTTGCATATACTATATTACATATAGCTACCTCAAAATCATAAAAGAAGATGAGTAAGCACACAAGCACGAAGAAGAAAATATTACTTAATTGACATGCGTGTTCTAAGGATATAAGATACTATGACGTGATAACAAGGAAATATATCATTCCTTTCTGACACAGTTATGAATGTGACTAACATTTGTAGAGAATTAAAAGTTCTAAAAAATTAATATATATCACCGTTTAAAGAGAATATCAAATGATTTATTAGTTTCCTATTTTTATATCTCTGTCTCTGCCTCTTTTTCTTATTTTCTAGAATTAGAAACAAGTGAATAATTTAATGACATTTTTATATTATGGAAATGTAACTTCCGAAGAATTCATTATTATTAATAGCTAGCATTTTGATTTCATTTATTATTCTCAAAATCAACTAGCCGTTGGAATATTATATACTAGAATTCACAAAATAAGTGTTTGCTCATATAATAGATTTAAAATGTATTTCGTCTGATATGAAATTAAAAGAACATTCAAATTATTCATAGCCAGGCAATTAAAATTTCCTTCACTCATGCATATTCATTGGAATCAACCACCATCAATCTCAAGTTTCACACAACAAGATAAGCAGACTGAACTTAACTTTTTTTTTATTAAGTAAATAAATTAATTACCTTGAATATAAGTTTGGTACTAAAAGAATTTATTTTACCATGAAGTAATATGTCTCTGAAAATCTTAATGCAATATTCGAAGCTTCCGGTTCAGTTTTCAAATAGGAATTGAAATGCATTAACCAAAAATGCTCATACTCTTAAAGAATATGAACTAAGAACAAATCATATGCAATGAAAGAGGTAGAGTCATTAAGCAGTGAATTGTCTAAGACAAAATTAATGAACAAAAACTCAAATACAATCTTCCAGTAGTAACTTGGATTTTTTTTTTTTTTATTAATTGGAGTCAAGATAACGTCCAAAAATATATATATATATATTTTTTTTATTTACTTTTTTTTTTATTTATTAATTGGAGTCAAGATAACGTCCAAAATAATGTGAAATAATTGCAATTATTAAATCACCAGTCACTCCAAAATTTTAAATTTTGTAAACGGTTTCTATTACTAATGTTGACACATAAATTGCAAATTTTACTGTTATGTAGCTTAAATGAAAATGTCAAAATATATTAATTAAAAGGTTTCCTACAGGTGAATTAACTTTTACTTTTACGTAGGGATGACAATTCTTTTCCTTTCCTTTTATTTATTTATTTTTTAATTTTAGTATAATCAAAATTGACACATGCACAAGAAAATTAATTTGGCTAGTCTATTGAGATGCTAGCCGTCAAAACCAAAATTAAAGTAGTAAAGATAATGTTAGTTTATTATTATTAAATCACAATTTTGTAAGGAGGAAACCACACCAATGATTATTGCATGTACAGTAACTTTTGAAATGAAGGTTGTCTTAGTAAAATTTCTTTCTATTAATATGTGCAATTGCAAAATTTGACACAACCTCTGTAGTTATATACTTTTGATAAGGAGAATTATTAGAATTTATCATCAATAGACAAATGAACAGATTGTTTCAGATTTGCAGAAAATATGAATGCACTTCTTTTAGGTAATTGCAAACCGTAGAAAATAAAGATAATATAGATTATATTACATGTATTGAAAATAGAACTTAGTTTTTGTGATTTTAGAGTAATGAAAATATGCAGCTATAGCTCATATAGACAGTGAAGTTACAGTAAAAAATTAGAATAGATAGGCAATACAATAAACACCAACATAGAATATCAGGTTAGCAGCAGGTATCAAAATTAACATAAAACAAATAATCACGATCTTAGATTGTTGTAAATATTTTCAATTTTCATGCAATTAAGAGAATGTCAATTTTCATATTATCATTTAATAAAAATGATGCATATATATAATATAATTTAAAAGCATAAGAAAGTAAGAAACGGCTGGCCTGTAGGAGTCACGCCACTTGACGCTGTCCTAAGATCGTGATGGCCTCCCCTCGTGCAGGTACTGTCGGCTCATCACCACCCCAAGATAAAACCCAAGAAGGCCACACCGGTGTTCTCTTTGTGAGCACGTTCACAAGAGAACTTTGTGAACAAGACTTTATCATAGTTGCCCAATAGTATAGAAAATATAAAATGCAAGATGATGTATGCTTGTGTTGTTGTGTATTCTAACTAAGACCTAGAACCTATTTATAGTGTAGGATGCAAGATGTAACTTCTAAATTAAAAGCACAATTCAATGTGGGGTTTATGGTCAAAGAATGTTACAAAGTTTTAAAGAAAATAAAGATGATTTTGATGTTTTAAAACTTCAAATTGTAACACGTCTTCTTTCTTGGCCGTCTCAATTAGACGTGGTTACTTTTCCATGCTCAGAACTCAGAAGGAACAAAACGGTAGATAAATGAGAAAGGGCGGGGGGGGGGGGCACAATTCCGAGCAGTTATTTGATTGGGATTGAGGAGTTGACGACGTGGTAAGTTATTGAAGAATCGTGGAGTTTGAGAAACATATTAGTTACAGCAACTTAAATGACTTTTAGGCCCCTGGTGATAGAAGTTCTATTTGACCTGGCAAACAGTTTTAAAAGGGCACGCGTAAAATTTGGAAACAACCAATGAAATTTTTTCTTACTAATTAATAATTCAAAATTCTAAGAAAATAGTATTTGGTTAATTTTCAGTCAAAATTGGTCAAACACTTCCTTCCTATATATATATTAATAGATAGATAGATAATAGATAATAGATATTAATAGATTACCGCAAAATCTAGTATGTCATCCTCGTACGTATGATACATATACGTATACAAACACAAGAAAAGGCCTCGTGAATTCATCGTCCAATCGTCATTTTCACTTTGTCCCTCTCTCTCTCTCTCTCTCATCCAAGTCAAGTCCTTTTAGTGTGTCTGCACAAACCACTATGAAATTTCTTGGGCTTTTCTTTTCTTCCCTCAAATTATCGCATTGCGTTGCGGGACCTCTCTCTTTTCTTTTCTTTTCTTAGTCACGAAGACTATGAAAGTCCTTTTCACTGTGCACCAAAACACTATTGCGAGGTCACCTTTACTTGGTCACCAAGATTGAGATTACCATTTAAACTCTCAAAAACAATACAATACTCTGCTCTTTGTGTATGCTTACATTCTGACATATATTTACTATCAGGTATGTATGAATTAAATTAGAGCAACTTTTCGCATTATTTTTGTGGGTTTTTCTAACACTACACAGACTCTGATTTTCGGTGATGTCACAGCATTATTTGTGTTTGATCATCCCTGGACTGGACTTAAAATGGGTTTTCGATATTTTTGTTTTTTGGGTTTTTGAGCTGTGCTTGAATGCTTTGTTTGAAAGGCTTGGTGATTATATTATATACATTACTCATAATACTCTGCTCTTGGGCTTCTCTTTATGTATGCATACATTCTTTGATCAGTACTTTTAAGTAGGAAATATGAAGCAACTTTCAAATGTCAAGGGTTTTTTCAAATTTCAACTCACACACACACAGAGTTTGGAATTTCCAATAGTCTTACAGCACTGGTATTTGATTTGATCAGGACATTCAAAAGGGCTTTTTTTTTTTAATTTAAATAATTTGGGACTATGTTCATTCTCTCTGTTAGAATGCTAATTCCTTGTATAGTATATATGGCTTACATTTTCCATGTAACCTTCGTCAGATTCCACTCCACCAACTTGGCTACTATTAGAGTAGGGTTACTTTTGATTTTAATGGTAGTTATTGCAAGACAACTATTACCTTGAACTTTTAATAGAAAATGCACGGTGTTTGACCACAGTATCTGAATTTTTAATATATTGGATAAATCTGCGTTATAATAACCAAATAGAGCTCGAATCTTAAAGTACTGAATAAAACTAAAGGCAGATAATTATCTTAGCGATTCGGAATTTAAAGCATTGGATAGGACTGCCTGGCGACAGCTACGGCATAATATCTGAAATTTAAAGCACTGAATAATAATTACATATTTGTTATCTTTAAGCCAAATTCAATTTGTCATTGTGAGTTTTCTAACAGACATCAACACTACACCGAGTAAGTAAGTTTCAGTGTTATTATAGCATGTTTGTTTTTTGGTCATCCCAGTTGTCGATTCAATATGATTTTGATGTATCTGTATTTTTAGTTTTGGGATTGTGTTAACTTTTTGTTTAGAACTCTGCCTTCACACTCATTTTTCCTAGGAAATACAGGTCTTGATTTACTTGAATTTTTGTTATTTAAGAGAACAAACAAAGGAGAAATTAATGAAAAGAACTGAGATGACATCCAATGGCGGAAACCAGCAACTTTTCGCTGATCCTGTCCCTTTCGCCAGAAGGTAATTAATATCCTACTGTTTTCTAAATTTAAAAGGGGAAGAATGTAATTTGTTATTCATTATATTTTTGTCGAAGTTTTGATATGTTTATATATATATATATATGTATATAAATTCGCTTATTTTATACAAAAGAACATCGTGCAATTTGATTCGTTTTTCCCTGTGAATAAATTGCATTCCAAGTTGGACGCCTACAAGAAACTTGGAGGCATTCAAATTATAGTTACATAAATCTGTTACGTAACCTTTTTTATTGAGACAGTCTTTCTTTATTCTGCTTTTAGCTATCAGTTGGAAGCATTGGAGAAAGCCCTGAAACAGAACACCATTGTTTTCTTTGAAACTGGTACTGGGAAGACTCTGATAGCAATCATGCTTCTCCGCAGCTATGCCCACCTTCTCAAAAAGCCTTCACCCAACATTGCTGTTTTTTTGGTCCCTAAAGTTGTTTTGGTCACCCAAGTAAGTGGGGTTTTAGTTTGCATTCATGTTTTTATTTGGATATACAAATACATATATATAGACACACACACACATACATACATATATATATATATACGTATATTATATGTATATATACACATATATATATCATTTATAGAAATTTTATTGCTTTACCTTATGAAGATTTTAATGGAGAGGAAAATAGACTTGTTCCATTTATCTTGTAGAAAAGAAAAAAGTACTAAGCAGGGTATTTATACAACTTATGAGACATGCCTCACAGCTGTTTATTCTAAACAGAAATAAGGAAAAGATCTGGCAGTGATTCTTTCCTTAGAATTAGGAAAGTATAACTGGTAGATCAGAACATATATCCTATAAGAAAAAAGAAGATAACACAATCATTTATATTATATTGAAGAATCCTTGAAGATCTGGAAGTTGATCACATCAGCTCTTTCTACACTCCCCCTCAAGCTGCGCTATGAATGTCAATCATACCCAGCTTGGCTTCCAAACTCTCGAAACTGTTTCTGGGCAGCGCCTTAGTGAGAATGTCAGCTGTTTGATAACCAGTAGGAACATACACAAGCTTCAACAATCCTTCATCAAAATTCTCCTTGATGAAATGTCGGTCGATCTCACTCGTGCTTGGTTCTATCGTGATGAACTGGATTCTTAGCAATGTCAATAGCAGTTTTGTTGTCACACCGCAGAATCATAGCACCACTATCGTATATTTCCAACTCTTTTAACATTTTTTTTTGACCAAATACCTTCACATTTCCATGACACATTGCCCTAAATTCAGCTTCAGCAGTACCTCTAGCAACTACAGGTTGTTTTTTACTTCTCCAAGTAACCATATTTCCCCAAACGAATGAACAGTAACCTGTAGTCGACCTGTGATCTGATAGAGAGCCACCCCAATCTGCTGTCGGTGAAAACTTCTACACCTCTCTCGACTGACTTCTTAAAAAACAAACCTTTCCCTGGATTTTGCTTTAAGTAATGAAGGATTCTAAATACAGCTTGTAGGTGTGTTTCTGTTGGCCTGTTCATGTACTTACTAACCATCCCAACAGCAAAACCAATGTCTGGCCTAGTGTGAGATAAATAAATAAGTTTTTCAACTAATCTCTGATATCTACTCTTCTTTGTTAAGGGCACTTCTTCCTCCATCTGAACCTTGCTGCTAGGATCCATGGGAGTAATTGCAGGTTTGCAGCCAAGCATGCCAGTCTCCTTCAGGATGTCAAGTGTGTATTTTCGTTGAGAAACTGATATGCCTTTATGTGACTGAGCTACTTCCATGCCAAGGAAGTATCTAAGCTGTCCCAAATCTTTTATCTTGAATTCATGTGCTAAAACACCTTTCAGATGCTTAATTTCTTCCAAATGATCACTGGTTAAGATTATGTCTTCAACGTATACTATCATTATGGCCCTCTTTCCTTCAGAGTGCTTAATGAACATAGTATGATCAGTTTGACATTGAGTAAACCCATACCTTTTTACTACCCGAGTCAACTTCTCGAACCATGCACGAGGGGATTGTTTGAGCCCGTAGAGTGATTTTTTAAGCTTGCACACTTTACCAAAGCCTTTTTGCGAGTCAAGTCCGGGAGGCACTTCCATAAACACTTCTTCTTCTAAGTCCCCGTTCAAAAATGCATTTTTTATATCCAATTGCTGCGGTGGCCAGTCAAGATTTGCCGTAAGAGATAACAAAACACGTATTGAGTTAAGCTTGGCCACGGGTGCAAATGCCTCTTTATAATCAATACCATAGGATTGGGTGAATCCTTTAGCAACTAGCCTAGCTTTGAACCGATTCACACTACCATCAGCATTATGTTTAACAACAAAAATCCACTTACACCCAACTAACTTCTTCCCTGTAGGCAACTCAGTATATTCCCAGGTCTTATTTTTTTCAAGGGCATTTATTTCCTCCTGCTTTCTTCCAATCTGGTTGATTAAGGGCCTCCTATATACTTCTAGGAATCTGTGTGTCAGTTAATGCAGTAGTAAAAGCCCTATAACTAGAAGATAAACCTTCATAAGATACAAAGTTGCTAATCGGGTGAAGTGTACAAGGTCTTTTTTCCTTCCTCAAAGCTATAGGCTGATCTAGATCATTGAATAAATCAGGGGTACAAGAGTTGTGGGGAGCATTACCTGTGTGCATCACTGATGGTTGAGAACTCGGATCAGATTCTTGACATTGCTGAAATAAATCATAGTCCTCAGTCTCCTTTTGAACTTTCTATTTCCTTGAATAAACAAGAAGGTCTTTTGTTTGTTCTTGATTGTTTTCATGATTGGGTTCAGAATCGGGAATGGGACTAGAAGGAGTGGAGTTTAGTGAGGGACTAGGACTCGGTATGGCAGGACTCGGTGTGATAGGAAAGGTAATTGATGAGTTAGGCTGATCAAGGTGAGATGAAAACTGATATTCTTCTACTCGGTTCCCCCCCTGAATATCAGTTGGAGGATAAAATGGTTGTTCTTCGAAGAATGTGACATCCATTGAGTTGTAAACTTTCTTGGTTACAGGGGAATAGCATTTGTAACCACTTTGATTTAAGGAGTACCCCAAAAAAATGCATTTGATAGCTTTAGGATCAAGCTTGCTACGATTCTGCTCGGTATTATGAACAAATGCAGTGCACCCAAATATCCTCAAAGAAATATTAGATACAAGCCTGATGTGAGGGTAAGTGTGAATGAGGGATTGGTATGGTGTTTGGAGGTTTAGAACACGTGATGGCATACGGTTTATGAGGTAAGTGGCGGTTAAAACTACTTCCCCCCAGAAATGTTTAGGAACATGAGTGGCCAACATTAGAGAGCGAGCAACCTCTAAAAGATGTCTATTTTTCCTTTTAGCCACACCGTTTTGTTATGGAGTGTCCACATAAGAACTAAGATGAATAATTCCTTGATCTCGAAGATATGACCCAAGTTTGGAATGGAAAAACTCTTTCGCATTGTCTGTTTTAAGGACTTGAATTTTTGTCTGAAATTGGTTTTGAATCATTTTGTGAAATGTTTGGAAGATTTGTCCAACCTCTGATTTTTCTTTCATCAAAAATAACCAGGTGATCCTAGTGTGATCATCAATAAATGTGACAAACCATCTAGAACCTGAAATATTTTCAACTCTAGAAGACCCTCAAACATCACTATGAATCAAGTAAGGATGCGAAGATTTATATGGATGATAAGGATAAGAACTTCGAATATGTTTGGATAATTGACACACTTCACATTGTTATTCAGTTGTATGCTTATTAAAGAGCAAAGGAAACAACTTTTTCAAATATAAGAAATTTGGATGACCTAACCTATAGTGCCATAGCATTAAAACACTATTTTTATTCTGACTAGTAGCAACACAAGAGACTTTTTGTTGTCTTCCTAGAACTTTTGTTCTCAAAAGATAAAGACCAGCATTCATTTCAGCACTGCCAATCATCCTCCCCGAGTTCAAAGCCTGAAATTGACACACATTTGGAGAGAATTTAGTAATGCAATTTAGGTCCTTGGTAAGCTTACTGATAGATAAAAGATTAAAGTTCAAATTCGGAACAAATAAAACTGAATCAAGTTTTATGCCCCTTGAGATGATTACTGAACCTATACCAGCAACTTCGGAATGTGTTCCATCTGCAATACGAACTGAAGCACCTTTATTACGCGGTTTATACTCATTAAACGATGTAATGTCTCCAGTCATATGGTCCGATGCTCCTGAATCAACAATTCATGGTGTTGTAACTTGTTTCTTTGCACTAAGAGCAGTTAAGGAATTACCTTTCTGTGTCATAGTTGCGGTGCTAGTTCCACCAAAATTTAATGCACTTTGTACCGTTGTCTGCATCATTTTTTGTAGTATTTCCATCTGCTCTTTGTTAAAAGGACTTGACTACAGATGTTGAAGCTTCAGAAGTCACTATATTTGCTTGGCTATTCTGGGAAGGACGAGAAGAGGGTTTCCAGTCTGTTGGTTTTCCATGAATTTTCCAACAGGTTTCTATTGTATCCCGTTCTTTTGCATTTCTCGCACCATGGCCGATTGTTCCGTCTTTGAGTGCCATTATTATTTGGTTGGGCTCCTCGAGCAACTAAGGCTGAACCTTCAATTAAAGGTTGATTGTTTGAGGAGCCTAACATCACTTTCCTTCGTGTTTCTTCTCTACGTACCTCTGAAAACGTTTCTCGAACACCGGGCAGTGGCTTTGTACTAAGAATCCTTCCACGGACTTCATCCAGACCACGATTTAGACCCAGGAGGAATCTGTAAACACGTTCATTTTCCTGGATTTGTTTATACTGCCTCCCATCATCAGAGCATCTCCAAGTTACATCTTCCAGCATGTCTAGTTATTGCCAATAGCGTACAAACATATTATAATATTCTGTAACAGGTGAATCTCCTAGTCTAAGATCATGTAGGATACCTTTGATCTCAAAGACAACAGAAGTGTTGTCTTTATTTGAGTATGTGTCCCGAGCTGCATCCCAGATCTCCTTCGCGGTCTTGTAATACATGAAATTTTCCCCTGTTTCATTAGTCATTGGATTCAGGAGCCAGGACATCACCATGTTGTTCTCCACCTTCCAGGTGCGATAACCAGAACTGCTCTCTTTTGGTTGTACGACAGCCCCGGTTAGGTAGTCTTCCTTCCCTTTTCCGCATACAAAGATCATTACTGAGTGGGACCATTGGTTGAAATTATGACCAGTCAGCTTATGACTGGTGATTGGAATCGTGCCACTTTCAGATAAAGTAGCAGATTGAGATATAATGGTTGTTTGGCTGGAAATTGGGTTAGAGGTATCGCTTTCACTTTCACTGGCCATGGCATACTTTATGTATTTTGACATGACAAGATCAGAATTTCAGCAGAATGAGTGGTCCAGATGTGCTCTGGTACCATGAAGATTTTAATGGAGAGAAAAATAGATTTGTTCCATTTATCTTGTAGAAAAGAAAAAAGAACCAAGCAGGGTATTTATACAAGTTATGAGACATGCCTCACAGCTGTTTATTCTAAACAGAAATAAGGCAAAGATCTGGCAGTGATTCTTTCCTTAGAATTAGGAAAGTATAACTGGTAGATCAGAACATATATCCTATAAGAAAAAAGAAGATAACATAATCATTTATATTATATTGAAGAATCCCTGAAGATCTGGAAGTTGATCACATCAGCTCTTTCTACACCATACAGTTTTCCTCCGTCTTTTGTTTTTTTGGTTTTTGGTCGCTCAATTTGTTAGCAATTAACTTTTTGATTTTTTTAAATTTTCATATTTTTGAAAGACGGTTTTACTTTTGAATTTCTATTTTTTTCAGCATAAGCAACATAATTTGTTCAATAATATTTTGTATTCCAATTTGCACTGGAATTTGGTTGCGTTGACATTGAAGTTTGTTATTTCAATGATGATTATCAGCAAGGTGAGGCTGTGGCTATGCACACTGACTTGAAAGTGGGCAAGTATTATGGTGAGTTGGATGTTGATTACTGGGATGCTGCCACATGGAAGCAAGAGAAGGATAAACATGAGGTGTGCAATTTCATTTTCTCTTTATTGATTTAGTCAAACTATTGTTTCAAAAGATTTTTCTTCATGTTGGTTGAGGTTGTGCAAAAACGGATTTCGTTATGCCGATGCCAATGTCGCCATTTCAATTGAATACAGTTGATAGAAGCTTATGGATACTTAATGCATGTACACATTGTATAAATATAAGAATGTTGAAAGAGGTTAACCATACATTACTTCATCTGATACCAAAAACCGCAGTGCCTATGAATGTCAGTTACTATAGGCCAATTGCCTGCAGTTCAGTAATCTATAAAACCCTGTCTAAGTTGATATGTAATAGTGTGAAAATGGTATTACCTCTCCTAGTAGACTAGGTACAGGGAGCCTTTATACAACACAGAACTGTTGTGGACAATGTTGTTCTTTGTCATGAGTTGGTGAGAGGATATAAGAGGAAAGGAGTGTCCCCTAGAGTAGTCATGAAAGTAGACATAAGGAAGGTTTATGATACTTTGAGTTGGGATTTTTTACACAAAATTTTGTTAGCATATGGAATGCCTACTGAGTTTGTGATTTAATAATGATGTGTGTGACCAGTGTAAGGTATTCTATCATGCTACAGGGGAGTGTTTTTGGGAATTTTGAAGGGAGGAGAGGACTGATACAGGAGATCCCATGTCTCCATATATGTTTGTTTTAGTTATGGATTACCTATCCAGGAGTTTTAAACAGTTGCACAAGGAGCCGGGTTTCAGATTTCACCCTAAATGCAAAAAAGTGGGAATTATAATCATGTGCTTCGCAAATGATCTGATGATGTTTTGCAAGGGGAAGGTGAGTTCAGTGGGGTAAGTAAAAGAATGCTTTGAACAGATTCTCAGATATATCAAGTTGAGGGCAAACTTGGACAAGAGTCAATTGATATGTCGAGGGATTGATGAGGAGACAAAAGAGCTTTTTTTTAATGCAGACTGGGCTTGTGGAGGGCCAGATGCCTATGAGTTACCTTGGAGTGACAAAACTTAAGATATTTGTTGAAATAATTTCTAAAAAATGACTATTCCACTAAGAGGTGTACAATATATATACAAGTTTCAGCTCAATCTAATCCCTAAAATCAAGCTATTAGATCAAGAAACTCCTACAAATCTGCTACCAAAAGATCTGCCTACAGTTACAAATCTGCCCTATAGATATGGATATCAGTTACAAAATCAGCCCTTAAATATTTACAATGCTAAATAAGGAAATAATAAAATATGATCTCATTGACATCCCCCCTCAAATTGATGCGGGTAAGTCCACTAGCATCAATTTGCTACAGAGAAACTTATGTCGTTGTCGAGTCATAGCTTTAGTAAAAACATCAGCTATTTGAAGATCAGTAGTGATATGAGGAAGAGTGATAACATGGCGATCAAAGGCCTTCCGAATGTAATTACAATCTACTTCTATGTGCTTCGTGCGTTCGTGATATATTGGATTGGCAGTTATTTGAATGGCACTAGTGTTGTCACTGTGAAGTGGAGTAGGATCAACTTGAGGAAATCCAAGTTCAGAAAGAAGACCACGTAACCACACAATTTCAGAACAAGCTGCAGACATGGCTCTATATTCAGCCTCCGTGGAAGATTTTGAGACAGAATCTTGCTTCTTGCACTTCCAAGAAATCAAGGCATCCCCAAGAAATATACACCAGCCCATTGTAGATTTCCTAGTATCTGGGCAACCAGCCCAATCTGCGTCACTATATCCAGTCAAATGAAGAGAAGATCCTGCTGAAAAAAACAATCCGCGAGTAGGCGAGCCAATTAAGTATCGAATAATGCGACGAACCGCAACAAGATGAAGATGCCGAGGTGATTGCATAAATCTGCTGACTATGTGAACTGCATATGAGATATCGGGCCTTGTAATAGTTAGGTAGATAAGACTACCCACTAGTCGCCTATAGAGTAAAGGATCGGGTAGTAGTTCGCCTTCATCTTTTCGGTATTTCACATTCACTTCCATTGGTGTATCAACAGGAGCAACATCTTTCAAACCAGCCAAGTCAATGAGGTCTTGGACATATTTATGTTGATTTAAAAATAAACCTTTCGCCTGAGAGTGAACCTCTAGCCCTAAGAAATAAGTGAGATGTCCAAGATCTTTCATATGGAATGTATTATGTAACATGTGTTGAAGCTCAGAAATCATACTCGTGTTATTACCAGTAATGATAATATCATCAACATATACCAAGAGAAAAACCGTACCTGTGTCTCTCTTGTGAAAAAAAAGAGATGAATCATACTGGCTTTGTGTAAAAGAAAAGTTTAGAAGGGTGTTGCGAAACTTCTCAAACCAGACTCTAGGTGCCTGCTTCAGCCCATATATTGATCTCCTTAGTTTGCACACCTCGTGAGGAGAAGTGATTGACATACCTGATGGAAGTTTCATATAAATCTCCTCTTTGAGGTCCCCATGCAAGAAGGCGTTTTTAACATCCATCTGAAGCAGGGGCCAAGACTTAGATGATGCAATAGCAAGAATAGTTCTTACTGTGGTCATTTTAGCAACTGGAGCATAAGTTTCTTCATAATCAAGCCCATATTCTTGTTTATTTCCAAGTGCAACCAACCTAGCTTTGTATTTATCTAATGAACCATCAGACTTGAGTTTCACATTTTAAACCCACTTACTCCCAATCGGCTTGACATGAGGCGGACATGATACAATATCCCAAGTGTGGTTTTCCTCAAGTGCTTTAAGTTCTACTTCCATTGCTAGCTGCCAACACTCATGTTCCATAGCCTCTTTATAACAGGAAGGGATGCGAATAGAAGACAAAGTAGCAGACATAGACACAGGAGATGAAAAACCATACCTATCAGGAGGTTTAGGAGCTCTAAGACTTCTTCGAAGAGGAACTAGATCATTATCGGTTGCTAGAACAGGATCAGATACCACAGGAAGATTTTGAGAAACCTCGGTGGGACCTGGATTGGGATCATTTTCTGGAGGTTTAGGACGAGAGTGTCTGCGATAAACATGATCAGGATGAAATCGTTGCACTGGTGCTGGTGGTGCTGGTGTTGGAGACTCTGGAAAATATGGTAAAAGAGAAATAGACGAAGATTCTGGAATCTGTTTTGTGCTAAAAAAGAGTTGATTCTCAAAGAAAGTTACGTTTCTAGAGATACGAGTACGACGAGCATGGGGATCATAGCAAAGAAAGCCTTTTTGAGTTCCAGCATATCCCACAAAAAACACACTTGACAGATTGGGCAGTGAGTTTAGTTCTCTCATGTGCTGGAAGTTGAACAAAACACACACATCCAAAATTATGAAGATTTGAATAATCCGGTGCATGGCTGAACAAGCGAAGGTAGGGTGAAGTATTGTCCAAGCTTGGAGAAGGTAACCTATTTATTAAATAAACAGCCGTGGACAAAGCTTCACACCAAAAAACGGGGTGGAACAAAAGAATCAATCAAAAGAGTTCGAACAATATCAAGGAGGTGACGATTCTTTCGTTCAGCCACACCGTTTTGTTGTGGAGTGAAAGGGCAAGAACGTTGTGATATAATCCCATTTCTTTGAAAAAAATTTTGAAATTCGTTTGACATATATTCACCACCAGAATCTGATCACAAGATTTTGATTTTGGCTGAAAATTGTGTCTCAAGTAAAGCAAGAAAGACTTTAAAAACAGAGAAAGCCTCATTTTTAGACCTTAGAAAGTAAATCCAAGTAAAGCGAGTGAAATCGTCGATGAATGTGACAAAATACTTGTAATGTTCATGAGAAATCACTGGTGCGATACCCCACACATCAGTATGTATAAGTTCAAAAGGTTTAGTGGTGCGAGCTGTATGTGATGGAAAAGGAAGAGTTTTGCTTTTGCCAAGCTTGCAAGAGACACAATCAATATTAACATCATCAAAACGATAATTTTTATTGCCAAGTAAACCAGTTTTGAGTAATATACGAAGTACATGAGGATTAGGATGACCTAACCGCTTATGCCACACCTGATTATCACATTGAACAACATTACAAGCAACAGAATTTGATAACAGAGAGGGAAAAGATAAAAACAAAGGAAAGAGACGTCCCACTTTAGGTCCCTGCGCGATCATCTTCCCCGACACTTGATCCTGCACAACACAACCAGAATTCGAGAATTGAACATTACAATTGTTCTCAACTAATTGACCAACAGATATGAGGTTAGTGGAAAGATTAGGAGACACAAAAATAGTGTTTAACGAGGCTGAAAAATCACCAACAGCCGTGATCGGTAAGGAAGTACCATCAGCTGTGTGAATTTGAAGATTTCCTTTATACTTTTGAACATTACTAAGAGGTAACACAGAATTTGTCATGTGGTTTGAAGCACCAGAATCAAAATACCAAGGTTTAGAAGTAGACTTTTTGTTACCTGAAATCCCTAAAGCGGAAAGAGCAGAAACTATCATTTGTTGGACCATTTCAGGAGTAATAGAAGACTGGCCAAGATTAGGAACATTAGGAGGAGCAGAAGTGGTTGCAGGACCCGAAGCACTCGAGGAATCAACCGAGACATTGTATGCTTTTTCAGATTTCTTTGGAGGACGAGTGGGGTAATCTTTGATGATGTGCCCTGTTGCCTTACAATAATTGCAAAATTTGTTGGTGCAGTTGGTGGCGATGTGCCCATAACCTTTGCAACTGTAGCACTGAACATTAGCCATATTTCGGCCCCCTTTGTACCTCCCTTGAGCAGCATAGGCGACGGGAATTGGAGCAGAATTTTGAATTTTCTGCTCCATGGCAGCTTGAGTAATAAGTCGCTGCTCTTCCCTGAAAAGTTCACCAAGGCAAACATCCAAAATCGGAACAGGGTTTCTGTTCATTAAACTGGACCTGATCCCTTCAAACTCTCCCCTCAATTTCATTAAAAATTGATCTCGTTTGCTTGTCTCATGCACACCTTGGACAGCAAAGAGTCCTTCTGGAGGTACACTTGTATACACAATATCAGTGTATTCAGCCCACATAGTCTCGAAAGAAGAATAGAAATCTTGAACTGACATGTTGCCTTGAACAAGAAGGCCCAACTCGAGTTCCAACTGAAACTTTCGTGCGGTGTTGGTCTGGTTATAAACTTTCTTCAAGTATTCCCACATTTGTCTAGAGGTTTTGTAAGGCTTGAGGTTGAGAAGAATGGATGGATCGACACTTCCAAGAATCCAGGACATAATCTGAGCATCCTTCACCTCCCATTTCACATATTTTTCCTTCTCCTTCTCTCTGTCAGGTGTAGGATTGGTGCCATCAAGATGACCCCATAATTCCTTTACCTTGACAAAGATCTGGAACTGAAATTCCCAGGCAGAATAATTCTTGCCATTAAAACGAACACAAAATTGTTCAGATCGTTCTAATGACATGATACAATTGAAAGAAAAAAAATAAAGGCCAGGAGGTTGGACCAAAGAATCAAAGAACAAGAATGACCAAGAACAAAGAGCTAAGATCAGCCAAACAACCCAGAGTGACAAGATAGAACAAGTTCAGAGTTTTGGCTCTGATACCATGACAAAACTTAAGATATTTGTTGAAATAATTTCTAAAAAATGACTATTCCACTAAGAGGTGTACAATATATATACAAGTTTCAGCTCAATCTAATCCCTAAAATCAAGCTATTAGATCAAGAAACTCCTACAAATCTGCTACCAAAAGATCTGCCTACAGTTACAAATCTGCCCTATAGATATGGATATCAGTTACAAAATCAGCCCTTAAATATTTACAATGCTAAATAAGGAAATAATAAATTATGATCTCATTGACAGTGCCTCTGATTTCATCTAGGTTGACAATGAATAACTGTCAAATACTGATTGATAAAATTTTGCATAGAATCACGAATCGGACAGCAAAGTACCTCTCTTTTGCAGGTAGGATTCTCTTGATCAGAGCAGTTTTGTTTGGCATCCAGATGTACTGGAGTCAAATTTTCCCAATGCCAATTACAGTGATGAATGAGATTGAAAGGTTGTGTAGAAGGTATTTGTGGAAATGAACAGCAATAGGCAGGTGTCAGGCTTCTGTGAAGTGGCATAATCTGTGTATTCCTAAAAAGGAAGGGGGGTTGGGGCTCATTTCTCTTACACAATGGAATATGGCAGCTATATTCAAGCATATTTGGAATATAGCTACCAAGGCATAAGATGGGTGCATGCATACTACTTGAAAACTGTTAGTATATGGACAGTGGAGAGTAAAGGGTTTGATTCATGGTTTTGGAAAAGATTACTGGCTATTAGAACTCACTTCTTAGATGCAGTTGATCAAACCCAAAATCGGTGGAGACATGGCAAGTTCAGTATAAAGAGTGATTATGAACACAAAATGGAACATTTTGATGAGGTTGGTTGGTGTAAGTTAGTGTGGGGTAAAGGCCCAGTGGCTAGGCACAGAGTGATTCTTTGGATGAGTATGCTGAATCGGCTTAAAACTAAAGACAGAATCAGTGCATGGATGGAACTTGATAATCTGAATTGTGAGGTTTGTTTGCGAGAAGAGGAGTCTAGGGATCACATTTTCTTTAAGTGTGAGTTCACTAAGGCAGTGATGCACCAGGTTTGGAGTAAAGTGAATCTGAGATGTAACAAGGAAGATTGGGGAGCAGCTGTGGATTGCGGATTAAAGATCAGCAAGGGTAAATCCAAAATGAGCTGTAAAAGACGGGCTATATTTGCGGCATTAGTTTATTTTGTGTGGATAGAAAGAAATAGGATATGTCTTTTTGGGAGAAAGGAGTACTGTGAATAGTGTGGTAGAAAAGATATGGAATACTATAATATGTAAATTTTAGGAGAGATAGGCTTGTATATGTTCTGAAGTTTTAATGAAATTCGCTTAGATGTTCCAAAAAAAGAATGTGTATTTTGGTATTCTAATTTAAGTCAATTGTCAATTGAGTTCTCAGGAAATTTTCTAACACTTAGATATTGGTCTTTCAACTTCTTTGGTACTTTTCATGCTTATTGTTGACGGCATCACTGTAAATTATTTACGAAAGGTGCTATTTTGAAGAAATATTTTTGATTACCATTTTCTTAAATAAATTTAGTCCATTTTGATTGAATTAAATTGAAATTTTGATTGAATTAAGTTGGGATTTGTGTACACTGATGGTTCTTCCACGTCTTATTTTAAGGAAATCCCTGAGATTCCAATGTTGCGATAGTAATTCATAAATTGATCTATTACTTGATATAGTCAATAAAAAAGAAAATTACATGTCTGCATCATGCCCTAACAATATGTTTCGTGTTCCAGGTGCTTGTAATGACACCACAAATCTTGCTTGATGCGTTGAGGCGCAGGTATTTTAAAATCGAAGAGATTAAGGTTTTAATATTTGATGAATGCCATAATGCAAGGGGCAAAGATCCATACGCTAGTATTATGACGGTACAATATTTATTTAAATTCATAGTTGCTGTGCGCATTTTAAGTTTCTCCCCCCCTCCCCCTCCTCCCCGCGTATCTCTATGAGAATATAGTTGTATATCATGGCCAGAGGTGATCAATCATACGTTTCTTTCTAAAGCTTCATGAACATCTTAAGATCATTCAAATTGTTAGACTGCTTTAAAATCAAGAAATGCATGATAGGTCAAGACTGGCGCTGACCTTGATGATTTGTGATCAGTAAGGCTAAATCTCACCGTTTCTTTGGAACATCTGAAAGATGTAAAGTTATCTTAACTGTATGTATTTCGACATTGAAAGAACACAATCTTGCAGGAATTCTATCATCGTGAACTGGCATCAAATAATCTGCAGCTTCCTAGAGTATTTGGGATGACTGCTTCCCCTATAAAGGCTAAAGGTCTGTATACTGATGGTCTAGAAGCATAATTTTATGCTTATTAGCCTAAGTGCTCTTAGTTTTCTCTTTTTTCTTCTTCCTACTGAATTTACCAGATAATTTTTTCTCATTCTTTTGTACAGCTTTAAGAACTGACGCAGCCTACTGGAAACGGATCAGTGAACTTGAAAATCTTATGAATTCGAAGGTTTTATTCTGATGTGGGATGCTTCTTCTTCATTAATGGAATTATGCATCATATGTTACTGTTATGCAAGCCTCGTGTTGCCCATGCAGTTCAAAAATGTAGATTGGGATTGTTGGAGAAGTTTAAGTACTTAGTAATTTTTGTCAACCCGGGCACAATTTCAACAATGAGATAAAATGTTCAGTTTTCAGTAATTATATTTCTGCTTGCACCATCTTACAATAGATGTTTTGTTATTGAACAAACTTCTTTAACTTGTACCCATTTCCAGTTTCTATGAAGTTATTTACTAGAACATAACGCCACGTGGCTCATGAGACCCTGCCTACTTAAGTAGTACGATGTGGAGCTGTGAGCCAATAGATTACATATGCTGATATCATCATTTCACTTTGTGACATCATCATATTCTCATACCAACGACTTAAACCTTACTTTTTTTTTTTTTTTTTGCTAAGTGGCTTAGTTAAACCTTACTTCGTTAATTGCCCAAGTGGATACTATGAAATTTCCCGAACTACTCAAGGTATAGGATTTAATGCTGAAGTGGCAATCTGAAAAGGATAGCCTTTTATTTTACCACTTGAGTTTGCTAAGTACAATACATCTTTGGTTTCTGATATTTGTATCTCATGTTCCAGTGGTTAGCTTGACTTAAAAGTCTCACTCACAAAATGTATCACGCAGTGGTAACTAATATACTTTTTTCTTACGAGTGAAGGTCTTCACGTGCGATTCAGATTCTGTTTTAACCCAGTACATTCCATTTTCAACCCCAAAACTGAAGATATACGAGCAAATTGATATTCCTCATGGGACATATGATTCCCTTGAATACTGTTTGATCAGTTTGATAAAAAAGGTATGCGTATCTTAGAGCTAATGGATGCCAAAATATTTGTGCCTCAATTGCTTCTAATAGTTTGTAGCAGGTGCTGCCTCACTTGATGAGAAAAATGTGCTTGTTGAAAGTGCTTATTGGTCATTTCTCATCTATAGAGCTGAAATTTGCTGTTTCCCTTAGTAAAATCTAGTGTATCGATGTACTTCTTTGGATGTTTGAACTTGAAGGAATTGAAGTGTTATGTTCTTTTTGGCAAAATTATATGCTTTTTCTTACTAGTATCTATATATGTATTCTTTCTTTTTTTATTTTTTTTATTTGCATTATTGGCCAAAGTGACCATTTTCTTGTGAGATTTTGTTCTCTATTGTTACAGTACTGACTTATATATACATTTCATCAGCATGAACTTTCTCTCAGCGGTTCAAGTATCTCAGAAACCCTGGCGAAATCTGCAAAGGAAAAATTAAACAAGCTTTCGTCAACTCTCATGTTTTGTTTAAGCGAGCTGGGGATTTGGTTAGCTATGAAGGTATTTATTTGTATACATGCACAAATTCTCAATGAATGATTCTTGTGGCTAATATTCTTTTGATTTGAAATAGGCAGCAGAGGTTTACTCTCGTGATCAAGAGGCAATTTGTACATGGGATCGGATGGATATATCTGGTGAGAGAGTTGTTAGAGCTTTCAGTTTAGATGCAGTAGAGCTCTTCTCTGCTTTTATGCCTTCTGGTAATTCTTTATTTTAATTAGTTGGGTCACTTTTTCTTGGTCTTTTTTCATTTAATATATTTTTAGATTCAAAGTCCTTGTTACTATGATTATTCTCTATATGTACTTATAGGTCCACATTGGTCAATTGGCTATGATTTAACAGCTAACATGACAGCTGGATATCTTACGTCAAAAGTGATGTGTCTTGTTGAGACTCTTCTTGAATACAGGTCTGCTGAATGGTGTTACACACATGTATTCTTGAAATATTATAGCACTCATTGCAGTTTTCTGGCAATTTGCATTGATTTTTCTGAATTATTATGCAAGAAGATGCAAAAAATGTTCCTAACATCGCCAGTTTTGTATGAATGTCAAGTTTTTGATTTGAGGAGGTATAAGAGTAGGATTAACCTATCATGCTGTTAGAAAAGAATATTAAATTTTTGGACTGCTGTGTAATGGACAGCTTTAGCATTGCTTCCCATTAGTCTCATTCATTGTACTCTAATGTTGTATGGGCTAATGCACTTGTGAAAATCATGGTAAATTTGTGTCTATTTCCATATATATTGACAGTAGTTAAATACTAAGACTGTTTCATAATTTATAATTGTATTATTATTCTTTACAAAAGGATCAGTTTGCATCCTGGTTGGTGCCAGTGGCAATTGTCACTTGCAGTAGAGAGCATATTTTCTATCTGCGTTTCCAGCAATGTCATCTCAATTAAGACTTGGAACTTGAATTCAATTTTCAATACATTGCTAATTTTGTTGATGGGAGAGCATTTTAGACAATCCCCTTCCCTACAGCATTAGCAAATTTAATTAGTAACCTTTTATTAAGAACTTTTCTAGCCCATACTTGGTGATATAGATATTTTCATTTTCCCGTGTTTTTAATTTGTTTTAGAGCATCTATTGATGACTTTCTTTCTAATGATATTCGCACAGAGAAATGAATGATTTGAGGTGCATAGTGTTTGTTGAGAGGATTGTCACAGCCATTGCTATACGCAGTCTGTTGAATGAGCTTCCAGAGTTCAGTGGGTGGAAGACAGAATACACAGCCGGAAACAATTCCCAGTTGCAGTCTCAAAGTCGGAAAGAACAAAATGCAATTATTGAAGAATTCCGCAAGGGAACGGTTCGATTTTTATACTTCGAATTCGTGATTTTTGAATGCTATTTTGAATTTTGTTGGCAGTATAGACTTTTTATTCTATGATTTGGCGTTTCGATTTTGCCTAATATCCTTGTATAAGAATTCTAATCATAAGAATTGAATAAAGCACTCAACTTGTTAATGCATGTCAGAATTATATATATATAATTTGCTACCAACGGTAACATCACAAAAGGGAATGATGGCTGATTGTATGCATTAAAAGGGTGTTTTGGTGAGCTTATAAGCTCCTAGAAACATCTTATAAGATGTTTCGGAGCTTATAGTCTTCTTAAAAGTGTTTGGACAAATTTTTAATGAGGAGCTTATAAGCTCCCAAAATAAGATGTCTGGAGGTTATAAGCTCTTAAGAAATAAGTTGGGAGGGAATACCCTAACCATTTTCTTAAGATCTCAACGTATTTCTTGAAATATTAAAAAACCACACACACAACACATACATGTTTATATACACATTTACACACATTGCACACATTTTACACACAAACTGCACACAGTTTACACACAAACTGCACACAGTTTACACATACACTGCACATATTTTTGACACACTGCACACATTTTACACACACGTTGCACACATTTACACACTCACTCAACTTACATTTACTCAACAAAGATATATTTATAAACAAAATACAAATTTACACAAATAAGAAGTGAAGCACACGCATGCGTGCACATATATATTGTTAAAGGAAAAAAATATCACATTTATAATAATACCATTTAATTAGCACAATATGTGGATTCCAAAGTTTGGAAAATTTTGTGAATGCCAAACACCCAGATATCATAACATCCAAAGGTATCTTAGAAGCTAAAACGTCTTATTATATCCAAACACTTGAAAACTTACTTTTAAAATAAGATTTAACATCTTATAAGATGTTTTAACATCTTATAAGCTCAGCCAAATGCCCTCTAAGTTTAGCTACACATTAACAATATTCACTCAATCAAATCTCTTTTCGTTTGCCCAAGAATTGTGTCTTGATTTTCCCGATGAATTGAGCATTGGGTCATATCACCTTGAACATGATATGCTTGCAGGTAAACATCATCATTGCGACCTCCATGCTTGAAGAGGGTTTAGATGTCCAAAGCTGCAACCTTGTAATTAGATTTGATCTTTCTGCCACCATTTCTAGCTTTATTCAGTCCCGTGGTCGTGCTCGTATGCAGAACTCAGATTTTGTACTAATGGTGAAAAGGTAAGCTGCACTACTTTTAAAAGGAAAAGAGTCAGGCTCCACTTTAGAAGTTTTATACTTGAAAATGCTCTTCTGAAGTATACTTTACCATTGTACTATAACAATACTTCAACCTTCATTTCTTTTGGCAAAAGTATGGAGAGAAGTTAAGTATCAATCATCAATTCATTTATCACCCATTTAATTAACTTATTAATCACTATAATGGATTTAAAATCTGTCATTTCAAATCGTTAGCTGCGAAACTTTCCTCGAATCCAAAGCCTCACATACATAGGTTGTATAAGTCAACAGAAGAGGGGAGTGTTTTGGAGGTCAAACTATTGCTCATTCTATCTCTTTTCTTTTTCTTCGTTGTGTCAAATTGTAGTGATGATTGTTCCGCCCTTGCTCGGGTCGATAACTATTTGTCTAGTGGAAATATAATGCGAAGGGAGTGTTTGAGCCATGCTGATATTCCTTGTGAACCACTTGAAAACGAAATGTATGGTGAGGCATGGTATAAAGTTGAAAGCACTGGGGCAATTGTGACTTTGCGTTCAAGCGTTCAATTGCTTTACTTCTATTGCTCACGACTGCCTTCTGATGGGTTTGTTCCAGTCACCTCTCGTCTTTACTATTGCCCGTCAAATTCTATTAAAATTTATTTCGATGCAATATAATAATTCATGGTTTAATTACTCAAATTTGAGCAAAATAATTGAAACATAGGACCTACTGCTTTCTGTTATTGATTTTTTAGGTATTTTAAACCGTATCCTCGCTGTACCATTGATAAAGAGCTGGGAAGTTGCACATTACAACTTCCCAATAGCTGCCCAATTCAAACAATAACTGTCCTTGGTAATCCCAAATTTCTAAAGCAAGAGGCGTGCTTGGAAGCTTGCATGAAACTTCATCAAGTTGGTGCCCTTACAGATAATCTTGTGCCAGATATGGTGGAGGAAGAAGCTGAAGCTCGAGAATTTGGTATTTTATTATCCTTTTAGTTGAAAATGCTTCCTTTTTTTTTTTGCCCTAGAGTTCTTTTATTATGTCGTGCACCATGAAATTAACTCAATAGGCTATAATAAATTTTCTGTTTCATTGATCAGAATGCACAAGATCCAAAGCTTATTTAGATGAACATGCAAAATATTTCCCGCCAGAATTGATTAGCTCTCCAAAGCATGAGTCCGAGACGCTTTACCACTTATATTCGATTGACATGGTGCCTGACTTTCAATATGATGTCAAGTTTCGAGATGTCATGCTGGCGATTCATACAAGGCTGGAAAATGATCTCACCCTTGATTTAGATGTTGATAAGGGGAAGTTAGTTGTGCGCGTAAAATATATTGGATATATTAGATTGACTTCAAACCTGGTATGCTGAAATTTGTTTTACAAACATTAATATTTTTTTGATATGGAAAATATAATTGTTATGATAAATACGATTTTCTGCCATTTTATAGCTGTTTTTAAAACTGGGATTCCAGGTTGCCCTTTGTCAGAGATTCCAAGTCACTCTTTTCAGGGTTCTTCTTCATCATAATTCAAATGAACTTCAAGAAGACCTTCATCAAGATGCTGAGGAAAAGAGTTCTGCTGTGTTTAATTATCTACTTCTCCCATCTGTACGGTCGAATGAAAATGTATTGATTGACTGGGAATGCATTTTTGCGGTTCTATACACGAATTATGCCTCCTGGCACACTGATTGCTTTTCAAGTAGAGGTCTTAGGCATTATGTGCACACGAAGAATGGTTTGGTGTGTCACTGCATGTTGGAGAACTCCTTAGTGTGTACTCCTCATAATGGTAACCTATATTGCATAGCCGGCACTTTGGACGGTTTTGATGGTAATACATATCTTGAGCTCAAAGATGGAGACTGTGTTACTTATAAACGATATTATGAACTAAGGTATGTATTTTGGTTTTTACGCGAGAACTATTCTCTTGAATAAATATCGTGATGCCTAAATTGAAATGTAATTTGCAGACATGGAATCAAGTTGCAGTATGAAGGACAAACTTTTTTGAAAGGGAAACGCATCTTTACTGTGCACAATTACCTTCAAAGATGTAGAACTCCGAGTGCAAAAGGTTCGTTCACTATGGAAACATGTTTACTTTACTTCAATCCTTAGACTAAACTCAGAGGGTGTTGGGGTGAGCTTATAAGCTCTTAGACATCTTATAAGATGTTTTGAGGAGCTTATAAGCTCCCCAAAATTGTTTGGATAAATTTTTTCAGAGGGAGCTCATAAGCTCCCAAAATAAGATGCTAAGAGCTTATAAGCTCCTTAAAAGTAAGTTGGAAATTCTCAACTTATTAAGATCACAACTTATTTCTTAAAATCTTAACAAACCATACACAAACTGCACGCATTTACAAACACTGCACATTTTACACACACAATCCAAGACATTCACACCCACACAACACACTCTACGCACAATTTTGCACAACTCTGCACACATTTTGCACACACTGCACATATTGGCACATTCAGAGCACACATTTTGCACACGATACACATATTGGCACACACAGAGCGCACATTTACACACACAAAACACACATTTTGCACACACTCTGCACACATTTTACACACATTGCACACATTTAAATATTGACATTGCACGCATTTACACGAACACATTCACACTTACGCATGGACTTGCACAATTATTGTTATAGAAAAAATGTCAAAATATTTTATAAGCTCAAACATTTTATTTGATCCAACACTTGAGAGCTTCTTTTTGAAATAAGATCTAAGCTCCTAAAACATCTAACCAAACACCCTCTAACACCAACCGGCACAAATCGATTTTCGTATTTATTCTTTTTGATCATCATTTTTAATTCAGCACTTTGTTTAAATAAGGTTATAAATGCTGTTAGTTTTCACCATACACACAAGTTTGTTGTTCCTTGGCCTGAAATGTAAAATAAAGTCATGTGACTTGAAACTTAAGTAAATGATATAAATGTCAAAAGGAGCATATATTCGACCCAATTATCATGAATGTTTATGGACTCATTATTATTTGAGGGTCGAAAATCATATAACCTTCTCTATTAAGGCACAAGCTTCCATGGTACTACACAATACTAATTAACTGTGTGCATCCATGCTTTTCTTTTCTGTACTCCTTTTCTTTTAACTTTTTGTGAATTTTGAAGAAGAGATCTTTTTGATAGAACATCCCATTGTGCACTGTAGTTTTTTGTTTAATCTTTTCTCAGCCCAAACTAGATTGAGGTGGGTTATCAAGATTGCCACCCACGTTCAAAGCAAATAGGAAAATCGTGTACCCAATCTTTACTTTAGAATTTGAATTATGTGTCATGTTTTACTAATTGAATTATTCTTTTTGGAGCAGGACCGAGTACTAGATCATCTGAATTGCCACCTGAGCTTTGTTCGATCGTCATGGCGCCTATATCTATATCTACATTTTATTCTTACTCATTTCTCCCATCTGTTATGCATCGGATTGAGTCCTTGCTAATAGCTACCAACTTGAAAAATAAGCTTCCAGATCACTGCACGCGAAATGTTCCAACCTTCACGGTATGTTTCTGCTGTCTCTTGCTGCCGTTTAATTTTCTTCCATGTGATATGTAGTGAAACAAATCACGATAGTTGATACTTTTCAGCTTCTTGACATGGTCAATTAATCTGGAGAAGGATTTATTACACATGCAAATTTTGTTGTGTAGAACACTTTTGTCCCTAAACTCTTGCCTGCAAACCAAGTCTTTGTTATTCTTAAATAAGTTATTCTTAAATTTTAAGCAATCATTTTAATTATGTTTGCGCTAATTTGTTTGTATTTATTAGATTTTGGAGGCAATCACCACAAAGAAATGCCAAGAGAAAATTCATTTGGAAACGCTGGAAACTCTTGGAGACTCTTTTCTCAAATATGCTGCTAGTCAACAGCTCTTCAAGACATATCAAAATCGGCACGAGGGGCTTCTCAGTCTTAAAAGAGAGAGAATAATTTCGAATGCTACATTGTGCAAGCTGGGATGTGAGCACAAAATCGCGGTAATAAGAAAGGGTGATTCTTTTTGGATTTTTATTGTAAATGGAAACAAGAAAAGAATGGATCAACTCATTTGGTGTATTCTGATGATCTCCACCTACCCCTACCCATCCCCAAAAAAGGAAAAAGAAAACAATAACTAAAGAAGAAAATGAGGAGGGAGGTTGGTGAGTAAGAATGAGATTTGCGCGTTTCTTTTCTTATGGGTAATATATTTTGATAGCTCAACTGTCACATGCATTTTTTGGCTTCAAGTTCACTTAGGCACTCTTATCATTGATTCCATGTAAGTAAATAAATAAATAAAAGAGTTGTGAAAAAATTATTTAAACCCATAGCAGAGTTTTAGTAACAAATATTCACATTGTACTCAAGTGTACGAGAATAATTTTACTTCGATTATACTGTCCTAATGTTTTCCATTTGGTCTAATCATAGCTTATGTATTTCAGAATGACATATTCTTTTGGTTACTCATTCTTTATCAAATTTCCTAGACGTGACTTTTCTACTTTTCCTTGATTCGAGTTCCTTTTGTTAATGCGAACAACTGTACATTTCAGGGCTTCATTCGCAATGAACCATTTGATCCTAAAACATGGATTATACCTGGCACTAATTGCGCAAACTGTATACTAGAAGAAGAGGCGCCGTCATCTAAAAAAGTGTATTGTGGGGGGAAGAGGAAGATAAAAAGTAAGACTGTAGCAGACGTGACCGAAGCACTAATTGGTGCATTTCTTAGTGCTGGAGGTGAAATAGCAGCATTGTCCTTTATGTCTTGGCTTGGCATCACTGTTGACTTTGTTAGCGTACCTTATGCAAGGAATGCTGCTGTTAATCCAGAATCGCATATCAATATCAAATATTTAGAGTCTCTTTTGAACTACAAATTCCATGATGTTACTCTTCTTGTTGAGGCTCTAACTCATGGTTCTTATATGCTGCCCGAGATTCCAGGATGTTATCAGGTATATGTTTCAGTGCCCACATATGGAATTTCTATTTTTAATTTGAGAATATTAGATCTTCACTTTGTTACAACTCTTAGACCAAGATTTGCATTTCATTTGAGGCAACATTATTTTGATTTCCTATGGTTTGTTGTTCTTGTCATGACATGTTAGTTGCATATTTGTGAATTGTGATCAAGCCAAGGGAACGAGGATCTTGCTTTCACAAATTTAGAAATGATATTATCAATAAGAGAAGCGGCTTTTGTAATATTTGGAGGTCTCAATTAGACATAAGTCCTCGTTCACTTTCTTTGAGCCCAAATGATTATCTGCATGATAAGAAAAGTTGCCTTGATTAGTTAATTATTAGGGGATCAAGTCCGCTAAGATGGTTTGAGATCACATCCTAAGGAAACCCAAATCATGTCCTGTAAGCTTGACTATTTAAGATTATTGTGTCCCAGATTTTTGATTTATATGTAACTTTTTTACAATTTTATACTGACATATCTTTATCATGGGATTTAATGGGAATTTCTTACTCTAAAAAACATTATATGTCATAATGACTGACCTAGAGAACCCAAATTCATATGGAACAAGGTTATTAACGAAGATGGGGATCGATGGAGTACTAAAGAAGGCAATTCATGTAGTTGACATGGGGGTGCCCCATGAAACTATATGATGGTCTCTATTGAGTTGAACTAATGCTATGTTGTATTATTCTTAGGAGGCCTTCAGACCTTAGGTCCCGATATTCTTAATTGTCTATTTCGTGACCGTGGGTCCCAATAGTCTATGAGGCCCACCTATATGCTGACGGTTTTGATCCATTCCAGGACTTCCTAAAAGTCCTAAGAATCACTCTATTTTGTTATAATATGTTTTCTTCGACATGACAATGCATGCTATTCCTTACTATATTTCAAATGCTACTTCATATCATTTTAGATTCAATCGATCATGTCTACCTTTGCACTCAAATCCTTGTCGGGTATTTTGACTTTCTTGATGCGCTCATAACATTTCATTGCTATTCAGCGTTTAGAGTTTCTTGGGGATGCAGTGCTAGATTATTGTATTACGATGCACCTCTATCACAAATATCCTGGCCTATCTCCTGGGCTTCTAACCGATCTAAGGTCAGCATCAGTGAACAATGATTGCTATGCCCAATCAACAGTTAAGGTGGGGTTGTACAAACATATACTTCATGCTTCCACAGAGCTTCACCGACAGATAGCTAACACAGTTCACAGTTTTGATGATTTATGTTTGACCTCAACTTTCGGTTGGGAATCTGAGACTACTTTTCCAAAGGTTAGTCTTTTGCTACATTATTTAATTGGAAATATTATCTCCTCTGAAATCTATTCAATGTTCGAATTAATTTTTGTTTTTAACCTATTTTAGGATATTCTTCCCTTTCTTTTGCTTATTAACACATGGCTGGTAAATATATTTAGCAATATACTAACTAGGAATTCGAAAATGTCAACTTTATGGAGCTTCAACTAGATGGTTATATAGAATCATGACTTTTATTTATGGAGACTCAAATTATAGGGACTTCTGAAACTTTTTGCATGATTTGCATGATATCAACTCAACGGAATTTCTTCTATAAAAAAAAAAGAAAAAAAAAACTCAACGGAATTTTCTTTTCTTTTCATAGCTCGAAGGCATAATTCTTGCTGGTTATTAACGAATGTTGTTACATTCTTTCTTTCTTTCATGCTAAAAGTGGATTTTTATAGATCTTTTCGAGATTTTGGGCTTTCTCCACTTATTATTTTTCAAATTCTAGGTATATTGAGTTGCCATGGATCTGCTAACATAAAGAAAAGGGATAATTACATGCAACCCCCCTTATTTATACATAGGGTAATTAAACGAGCCCCTTGAGGTTTTGCAAATTTTGAAGACACCTCCTATGAGACAAGTTGAAAGACAACTAAAAAATAGGGGACGAAGTTGTAATTTACTTTATTGACATGGGGCCAAATTAAAATACTTTTACTGACACTGGAAGTTATGGTAATTTCTCAATTCTTGGGGTATTTTTCGTATTTAAGGTCTCACACATGCTGGGGGGTGAAAAATTGTATCTTTTATGGAATATTGTGTTGATGTATTGTCTTTGTGATGGATATAGGTACTTGGCGATGTAATAGAGTCTCTTGGCGGGGCAATCCTTGTTGACTCAGGGTACAACAAGGACACGGTTTTCGAAAGTATGAGGCCGCTTCTTGAGCCACTGGTCACGCCCGCGACGTTGAGGCTCCATCCGATTAGAGAGTTGACTGAATTGTGTCAGAAGGAGCATTATAATTTGAAGAAGCCTCTATTTTCCAGTCAAAATGGAGTCGCTTGTGTTACAGTAGAGGTCGAAGCTAATGGCGTGGTGCACAAAATGACTTGCTCTGAGGCAGATAAAAAAACGGCTAAAAAGCTAGCCCATAAAGCTGTTTTGAAGTCCCTGAAAGAAAAGGTTTCTGTGGCATGAAAGCGAAGGCTCATTTAGTTTAGTTGGAGGAAATTAGTGAAAATTTATAATGTTTCTGGGATTTTGAAGATGGGATCCTTTAGGCTATGTTTGGGTTTTGAATTTTATTGAGGAAAACATTAATGAAAATATTTTCTAGGGAAAATTACTCAAAACCCCCTAAAATAATTTTTCATATCCAAAAAACCCATGAAAATATTTTTCAATATCAAAAGTTTATTTTAAGGGTTTTTTGGATTTATTTTAAGGGTTTTTTGGATTGACAAATATTATTATGGATTTTTTGGATATAAAAGTTTACTTTTAAGGGATTTTTAGTAATTTTCCCTATTTTTTACACTTTCGCTTCCTCACCAGAATTCAAGATCCAAAATAGTCTTAGTTTTCATTTTAAGCGCCTTGAAGTCTGAGAGATCTCTGATTCTTTAGGGAATTTTGTAGAAAGACTGGGCAATAGAATATTTGTACTTTAGATAGTTGCTTTCATTTATTGTTGCTCAGCTATGTGTTTGTATGATTTATACTAGTGATGAAAACATCATGTTCATAACCTTAAAGATCTACTTTTGAAGGTTAGTCAAGGGTTTTTAGGAGTGCATTGTAATCTCATTTGTGTTAACAATTATTAAAAAAAATTGAATGAAGAAAGGAAGATGAAATTTTTTTCCCTTTTCTTCCTTGTTGACCGACGGCTAGGGTGTAGGAGAGAGGGATGAGTGTTTTCTTTTTCTTTCTAGGAGAATTGTATGAATTATGAATTTTTCTAGGTCAAAAGTCTTTTAAGTGATGTATTTAATATCACTTGACTTGTTGACTAAGACAAGAGTCTAGAGCCCATGTTAAGCATCCTAGTGGACGCTCAACTTGGTCATAGGAGGCATCCAAATGGACCCCCCAAGTCACTTGGCCCGGCTCGTCTCTTGTTTTAATTGATTTATTTTAGGTTCAATGTGCCTCATTTATAATATCATAATCATATTTTATAATTTATTTAATGAGTTTACCATTAAATCAAGTTTGGGTCAAATTATGCTGAAAATTAATTGTAGAGAGGCAACGGGCTATAAATTATAATAAATGGGTGGAAATTATTTGAGTGAACTCGATTTATTCCCTATTAGTGTAAATACTAACGGTTAAATATTGTTGGATATTGTGTGGATATTGTATGTTATGAAAGTGTGTGAACACCACTTTTGCGTACGAAATTCGAAAATCATATGTATCCGGGATACGAAATATTATTGGATAATATTAATCTACGCCGTGAGTAGATAAGTTTAGCATTTCGAATTTCTTGATTCGTAGTAGTAACGAATGAGAAATTAAGTGTTAAAGTGAGGTGTTTGAATGTGGATATCCCACATTGGATATAAACCATAAGTTGAATGGATTTATATACAATTGTCTTAAGGTTAAGGGTTGGCCCTTTGGGTCATAAGATTTTTGTGGGCTTTGTGAGGGGGAAGGGCTTAGTCATGGTCCGGTTCACCACACGCGCGCCGCCGCCGCCATCCGCCAGCCCGGACCGGGTTGTGGGCTTAGGCTAATGGGTTCAAATGTATTATCTTTTTGGGCCAAACTTATTTGAATTTTATTTAACTAATTTGTGCTCCAAAAATTTCCCCAACTTGAAAATCCAACTACTGAAATTGCTAGACAAATGTTAAAAAAATGTGTTTGAAGAAAAAGCTGGCCACTTTTGTTTCAGTTTTTAAATCTGCTTTTAGAAGGGCTGTTTGAATTTTGTATTCAAACAGTCAAATATCCATAACAGCCAGATTAATTCTGCTGTTACAGATATTTAAGAGCAGTTTTAATTCATTTTTAATGCCTTGTCTGAATTTCACGCCTATAAATAGGCTACTCCACATTCTGAAATTTCACATCGAAATCAAGCATTTCATTCGTATACTCTTCTCTCTAAAAGTTCAAAGTTGTTCTTGAGTTCGTTTGTTTCTGAATTAGAAGTGGTTCGTAATTCAGAAATTAATCGTTGTAGCTTGGGACGCTATTGTATAAATCCGTACCACCTGTAGCGGGGCAATTTTGCGTTAAGGAAAGAGAGTGTTCTCTTGCCTCGATTAATCTTTCATTAGTGTTTCAGTTTGTTCGTTCTTGTTCGTTTTGGTTGACAGAAGTTTATGACAACAAAATATTCTATTAAGCTACCTCCAAATAAAGAAACTAAAATAAAATAAGAAGAAGAGAAGAAATATGAAACTCAAAGGCACGTTTTAGAGTTCACAAGACGTTAACGTTTAGTTTAGTGTAATTATAAGAGTCAACAATATACCTATAGTTATAAATTGTTGTTTTTGGACTATAATAAGAATTTCTAAGGTACTTCTGGTTATTCCTCACTGTTTAGTAATCACATAAAATCGGGAAAATTGCATTTTTAGTCCCGTAACTTTGCCCCATTTCACTTTTGGTCCTATTAGTTACGGGATTCTCACTTTACGTCCTATATCTTTCAAAAAATTCTCACTTTTGGTCCCAAACCCATGATTTCGTCTATTTTTAACGTAAAATGGCACGTGAGTGACCCGTGCGCCGTTAGCCAGCTAGGTTTGGGGGGAAATTGTTCACTTTGACTGTTTGGGAGGCAAAATTAGCTCCAAAATTGAGAAAAAGCTATCTAATTTTGCCCCAAAATCTTATTTCTCCTTCCTTTTTCTCAATTTTACCTCCAATTTTGCCTCCCAAACAATCAAAGTGAACAATTTCCCCCCAAACCTAGCTGGCTAACGGCGAACGGGCCACTCACGTGCCATTTCACGTTAAGAATAGATGGAACTAGGGGTTTGGGACCAAAAGTGAGAATTTTTTGAAAGATATGGGACGTAAAGTGAGAATCCCGTAACTAATGGGACCAAAAGTGAAATGGGGCAAAGTTACGGGACTAAAAATGCGATTTTCCCCATAAAATCTGAGTTTATTAGCAGCTCTCCTGTTGCTTGGGTTTGAGCGTAAACCTTATTCTGTTGAAAATGAGCCCAACGCTTGAACAGATTTGGTAGAACAAAGAAATAATGTAAATTCTAACCGAAATGACAATACTGATGATCCAATTCAGAGATAATAGAGATATAAAATAATTGATTTTAGCTATTTGGTGTTGGGCTTGTTGGTGGTAACGTGCCAAGTGCCAACGCCCGACGCCGTCGAAAAGGTAATACAAGGGTGCTTCCATTTTGAAAGATCTTCTCATCTACTATATGTATTTTGTATTATGGTATTTTTCTTGAAAGTCATTGTAGCTAGTAGCTAAATTATCTGTCGTATCATGTGATAATGATATGACAAAAAGATTCAAGCAAAAAATGAAGAATCGATTAGTTTAAGGGTTCTTTATTTTTTCTTGCAACGGCTAATTGCATACCTAGTTTAATCATGTTTTGATTGATTTTCTTCTTAATAATCTATTGTTGTTAAATTTGTAGTTTAAGTAGTAAATTATTGAAACCCCCTTCTAAGTTTTCATTTTTCCATTTTAACTTTTCTATCATCATATGAATTCAATTTTACTGAAATCTTATTTTATCAATTGGATTATGCCACAATCCCATCATTTTCATGAACTTGGGTTTTTTTTTCCTCTTATATGTATATTCCTTAGATCCACGTGCGCTTTCGATTTGTGAATAAACTTTTTTACAGGTCTAATTTTTTTGGAAAAATAATATTAAAAAAAAATAAATTATTTGGAACATTAATGCCCAAATTGTATATGAGTTAATATAATATCACCAAATATCATTTATATGAATAATAGAAAATGTTATGTTTTTTCAATTGAAAAAAAATAAATAAAATATAATGGTCATGTCATCTACCATTTAATCTCACTTTGTAAAAAGTTAATAATTGACATTCATTCATGCATGACAAAATAACTGGACATAAACATATGTATTGAGTTATCAACCTAAAATTGGTAGGAAAAGCATGTTATGAAATTCAAGTTGAATAAATATCGAAGTTATTGACAGGTCATTCTCTTCATTTGGAGTTCAATGGAGATTTTAATCCTCATAAATATGCATTTAAAAGTTGAGATTGATTTAATTTTAATAAAAATATTTAAAAAATACAACACATCAAAAACTACTCACATCATATTATTTAGGATTTTTTTGTTGACTTTTGTCTCGTATATATGTATACTTTTTTAATATACATAAATTGTGGCACTTGAGTGCTTTTAATTTGATAATATATATATATATATATATATATATATATATATATATGTATGTATGTATGTACTTGTTTATAATTTCAAAAATAGTTCACGTGGGTTAAGTTGTTTGATACCTAAAGTAATATGAAATTATTAAGTAATATATGATTATGATATTACAATATTTGACAATATAAAAACCGAGAGCACGTCTTTTTACTCAAATATGACTTTTGCAATTGCGAAAAAGTTAAAAACGTAATATAATCTTTAATCATCTCATTACGTGAACCTTCAAGGATCGTGTAGAAAAATATTAGAAAAAATAATCAGCCACCAACCCTAATTCATTTAAAGATAAGTGGATAACCCCTTCTATATTTATATATTCTCTAAGATTTTAATTTCTCTCATTTGCTCGTCAACTAACTTATTTCTATTATAATGCTAGAGGACAAAGAAAATGCAAATTTTGGTAAAAACAAATAACTATATTAATCCCATGGCACTTTGTTGTTAAAAAAATAAAATAAATTCAAAACATTTTCTCTCATTCACTCGTCAATTAACTTAATTTCTATTATAATGCTAGAGGACAAAGAAAAGGCAAATTTCGGTAAAAACAAATAATTATATTAATTTCATGGCACTTTGTTGTTAAAAAAATAAAATAAATTCAAAACAAAATTGTCATTTGTTTATTTCTTCAAGCAGTTGAATGGAGTAGAATTTCTTCCATATAAAATATATTTATTCTCCTTTTCAATTAGGTGTTCATGAGACGAACTCTCATAATGTTAGAAATATTTTTTATTTTATGTTCTTATCTTTCCAACTAAATTTTTAAATTAATAGTCAAAAGCCAATTAACTGGAAAAAAATTAAATTCTTAAAATGTAAAGCATGCATAATGAATATATTTCCAATAGCCAGCATCCTTTTCCACTCAAATTTAATTTTTCACATTCTTTTATTTATGGAATTCATGTAGAATACACATCAAAATTTATGACATGTGATATAAAATATTTAGAGTACATTTAAAAGTCTTATATAGCTCATAAGATAAAAAATAATTATTCATCATTCAAGAAAAATGTGTGGTGGAATACATATATGTACTCACTGCAAATATATATCAACCATTTTTACAATAATATTCAATAAAATAAGTAGGTACAATCTTACTTGTGAGTATATGCAATGAACATAAAACTTATTTACTGTAGTAGTGTATACAATGAACACAATTATTACTATTGAAGGTTATATTAAATTAATTATTAATATAATCATTTCATTTACTTAATTAACCTTACATTTTTCCTAGTATAGTATTCATGTAGGGTTATTTTAACCTTCACAAAAAAGTTAAAACATGTAAATCATTCCTCATCATCCACACTTTTATAATAGTTATTATTATTATAGATTATAGATTAGTTACAATTAGGTCCTATGTATTTAGGTTCCTAAACTTTGCAAAAGTTATAATTAGGTCACATGTTTGTTAATTTTTTACTCATCCATGATCTATGATTTTACTTTAATTATAAATAAAAGATAAATATTAAAACTAGAACAAGATGCATATACCATATAAAATTAAAACATTGAAATATTCGTATCAACATTGAAATAGTAATGCACATGATTGGTGAATAATATAGTTATGTCTTTTTTTCAATCGAATTGTATTATTGTTAATTAATCAATGTAATGTTTGTTTTGTATGTCTCTTTTATATCAAATTTTGTTCTATGTGATATATAAATTTTAGGGCAAAATACACTTAGTACCCCTGAACTATTCACTATGTCTCATTTAGGTCTCTGAACTATCAAGTGTGACAAAATAATCCCTGAAATATCAAACGTAACAAAATAGTCTCTCGACTTTAAGGACATGTTTGGCTAATGTTTTTAAATTGATAAATAGTATAATATGAATGTTATTTTTGAATATTAAGTACTATAAATATTTATATAATTTACTTTATTTTTAATATGGTAATTATTTAAAATATATTTTTTAAAACTTTTAAGAAGATTAAAAAATTAAAAAATGTAAAGTTCATATCAGAATTAGTATCAGTTTTCAATATAAATTTTCTACATATATAAATTTTTAGATGAAACTACAATTGATTCTTTTTTGCTCTAGAAGACTAAGGATATTAAATCCATAAATTTATTAACCTAAATGTTGGATTTTTTTTTAAAAAAAAAATTGGTGAAATGAGTTTTTTGAATTGAAAAATATTATAAAAGACTTTTTTGGATATAAAGTTTAACTTAAGAAGGTTTTAGTAACTTTCACACAAAAAATTAGTAGAAAATCGGCGTATTATTTTCCGCACAAAATTGCGTAAAAAATGATAGCCAAATGGTTAAAAAATAGCAAAACTATAAGTACTAAAAAGATCTATTTTATTGAAAACAAGTGAAAGCAAAATTGACAAACTTTTTCAATGATCAAATTGCAGTGATCAAACTCAGTGTCACATCAACAAGATGTCACGGTAAGCCAAATACATCCATCAAATTGAAGGACTATTTTGTTACGTTTGATAGTCCAGGGACTATTTTGTCACATTTGATTGTTCAGGGACCTTAATAAGACAAAGAGAATGGTTCAGGGGTACAAAGTGTATTTTTTCCTAAAAATTTTAAGCTCGGTCTTTATATTATTGTGTAATTTTTTATTTAATTTTACAAATAACCAAAATAGATTTAAATTAAATATTAAATATTTATTATTACTAAATAACACAAATATTGTTAGTGTGATATTATAAAATAACAAAATATATTTCCTTAGATGATTATGTAATAAAAAAAACTTAACGTTGAGTGTTATTTGCAAAATATACGAAATAGTATAAATGAGGTGTAAAAAGAAATATATAGAAAATATTCCTTTTGGTGATAAAAATTGTGTAAACATTGGAGTGAACACCATAATGGAGCAAAAATTGCACCATTTTGGTGCAATACATTGGAGATGCTCTATAAACAGCAATGGGTGAATAGAGAGATTTGCCCAACTTGAGGATTGAGCGACCTCGCCTTTTTGAATTATAGTGTCCTCAGCAAGTACCGGGCCTAAGTCACTCGGAGAGGGGCTCCCTATAAGTTGGAAGCTAAAGATAACAAGGTCCGAAATGATACTGACTCTGGAACCTTGGGTTTTGGAGAGGAAAGTATTTTCTTCATTTTGGTTTTTTGTCTTTTCTTTTCTCCTTTTATCTTCCTTGCTAAAACCTTCGGTCTAACCATAGCATATTGATATGCACCAAAAATGTCTAAGGGTATTATGGTAATTAATCTACCCCCGGCTTGGGCCGGGGGCGCCACCCGTGAATCAAGTTTGCGGTTAATATACTAGTCAAGCTCAAAAGGCTGAAGACCCAATAAGAATATGGCCCGTTAATTTATAAAGGCCGTAAAGTTAATTAGGTTACTTTGATAGTCTAAAGGCTGAGTATTGGGTATATTAATAAGTCTAGTGGACTACTGCTAGAATTGAGCCCACGGCCCATAGCCAATTATCAGTCCTATACATATACCATCAAAGGGGCTGATGCATTTCATTATCTACTCTCTAAAAAGCAATCCATCAGCTACTTCTGAGAGTAATTTCATCATAGAACTACGAACTGACTGTTAGGTATTTTCCACTATAATAATAAAGTAAACAAAAAGAAAAGAAAGGAAGAAATGGAAATAAATGTCATGGATGACATATTGTTTAACCAACTTGCAATTGCTCAACCAATAGGAGTGTTTGGCGGTGGGAACAATTGCTATAAATAGGTGTTGCATTTCTTCATTTCAAGCATCCCAAACCAAGAGAGAAACATAGAGAGCAAAGTGTGAATAGTGTAGTATATATTAAGAAAAGTGTAGTGTATACCAGGGAAAGCAATTTGTGGTAGATACAAATTGTACTACACGGGAAACACTTGTGAGGTTTTTCTTTCGGGGCAATACAAAGAGGGGTTAAGAGTAGTGTTCTATATAACTTTGAGTGTGGTTGTACAAGAGTGGTTTTCTTGAGTTTGTCGATAAACTCAAGTGTGTATTTTTGTACCGGTAAATTTCTCTCATAGTGGAAGAACGGAAACTCTCGTGGACGTAGGCGGATTTTGCCGAACCACGTAAATCTTATGTGCATTATAGTATATTCTTCAGGTATTATTTTTGTCATCAATTTGTTGCTGGGACTTGCCGAATCTTAATAAGTTAAATCTCGAGCCCAAACTTTCGCTGTGCCTAACAAGTGGTATCAGAGCCACTTCGTTAAGGGTTGATAAATTGAGATTTATTTATTAAGATGGAGGGCACGTCGAGGCCAAATACGTTTTCGGTGCAACAATTTGATGGCAAAGGGAATTTCACTCTTTGGCAAAGAAGGGTGAAAGACCTCCTAATTCAACATGGCTTGGCATTGGTGTTGAAGGGAGAGGAGGCGAAGCCGAAGGATATGGAAAATGCACGATGGAAAGATTTGGAATTGCGCTGTGTTAGCATGATTCGACTTTGTATTGCGGACAACATTATTAATAATGTTGTGGATGATGATTCTGAAGATTCGGCATCAAAGTTGTGGGCAAAGTTGGAGAATTTGTATCTCGGAAAATCTTTGTCTACAAAATTGCATCTAAAGCGGCAACTCTATAGGCTCAAGATGTTGAAGGGTGATAGTCTGATGGATCACATGAACCAGTTTAACGGATTGGTGGACCAACTTCGAAAAGTTGATGTTAAAGTCGATGAAGAAGATAAAGCTCTTTTACTTCTTACCTCGGTCCCAGATTCATATGATAGTCTAGTGACGACATTGCTATACGGGAAAGATACACTAGACTTGGAATATGTGAGTGCATCACTTTTGTCCCATGAAAAACAAAGGAAGGTAAACCAGGAGGAGAGACATGAATATGCGTTGGTTACTCGGGGCTTGAATCGGTACGGGAGGTCATCTGGTGGTGAATCTGCGAGTAGCAGGTCAGATTCAAAGGCTAGGGGGAAGGGCAGGAGATGCTACCATTGCCACGAGAAAGGCCATTATAAAAGGAATTGTCCTAATAGATCGAGGGACAATGTTAGACATAATGGTGGTGGTGGTGATGTTGTAGTGGCATACGATGGAGATGTTTTCACAGTCTCTACTCGTATGGATACTTCATCTCGGGATGGATGGATTTTAGATTCTGGATGCGTAATGCATGTATGCTCCAAGAAAGATTATTTTGATTCGCTCCAAGAAAAGAGGGCAGGTACTTTGTCCTTGGGTGATGGTTCTACTTGTAGAATCATGGGTATAGGAGTGGTGAAAATCAAAATATTTGATGGAGTTGATCATACTTTGGGTGGTGTGGCATATGTCCCGAAGATGCGAAGGAATCTAATTTCCATGAGCCAATTGGAATCCGAGGGTTGTGAGTATTCAGCTGGAGGTGGAGTCCTGAAAGTCACACTTGGCGGAAAGGTTCTAATGAAAGGAGAAGTATGAAAGCTTGTATCGTCTGGTGACCTCAAAGGATGACTGGGAGTGGAGTGTGCCAGAAAACTTCCAGGGTACAGACGGGTGTGAAGGAAATCATGCTGGACGAGAGGATGGGTCGAGGTCGTCCCTCTCGGCAGTCGACTAGTGGTGTTGACTGGGCTGCATGTGTGCATTGGATGGTTTTGAATCAGGTGGAGTTAGAACCTTACTGATTCGGTATGTGCAGCAGAACTGTTTAAAGGCCAATGGAATTCCGTAATTTGGTTTGGCGGGAATTATTATTGTGGAGATGGAGATTTTTAGGTATTTTTCACTATAATAATAAAGTAAACAAAAAGAAAAGAAAGGAAGAAATGGAAACAAATGTCATAGATGACATATTGTTTAACCAACTTGCAATTGCTCAACCACTAGGAGTGTTTGGTCGGTGGCAACAATTGCTATAAATAGATGTTGCATTTCTTCATTTCAAGCATTCCAAACCGAGAGAGAAACATAGAGAGCAAAGTGTGTGTAGTGTAGTATATATTAAGAAAAGTGTAGTGTATACTAGGGAAAGTAATTTGTGGTAGATACAAATTGTACTACACGGGAAACACTTGTCGGGTTTTTCTTTCGGGGCAATACAAAGGGGGGTTGAGAGTAGTGTTCTATATAACTTTGAGAGTGGTTGTACAAGAGTGATTTTCTTGAGTTTGTCGATAAACTCAAGTGTGTATTTTTGTAACGGTAAATTTCTCTCATAGTGGAAGAACGAAAACTCTCGTGGACGTAGATGAATTTTGCCGAACCACGTAAATCTTGTGTGCATTGTAGTTATATTTTTCAGGTATTATTTTTATCATCAACTTGTTGGTGGGACTTGCCAAATCTTAATAAGTTAAATCTCGAGCCCAAACTTTCGCTGCGCCCAACACTGACTTGATCCCACTTCTTCGGGTATGTAGGCAGCTCCCATAACTACGAGTGCAGTCTATAAATTCTTCAACCCCAACCTAGTTTGTCGTGACTTAGACCGGATTCCCGTCCTAAGTGGTAAATCACGTGATATTATCTGTCTGACAAATTTTACCATCATCACATATTAAATTAATAACTAGAAAATGACTAACTTCAGATGAATAACCTGGGAAATTAAATTAACCAAAAGCAATTGACAAAACAAAACAAAAAAAATGATCCTATCCAAGTATTGTTACTTGTTGAAGATGCTAGCAAAACCTGAATTGGTATTGACAAGTTTGTTATAAAACTCGGTCTTTAGTAGCCTATCAATGTATCAAATCTTCACTATCATCTAGCAGCGACGTCGGAGCGAATGACTCTCGACTTCTTTCATCATTTCTTTGCAAACGCATTAACCTCATCCAAGAACACCAATCTTTAAGACACATAACACAAGTCGCCATTTGACAAATTTATGTCGTCTCATCAGCCAAAACTTACCCCAAGGAGCTTTCTGCAGATCCCATGAACTTAAATGAATCAAGAATCATGATAAACAATGGGGATCTGAACGGAACCGTTTATCGGCGTTAATGATTCACTCGGTCAATGCCATTTGCAATTCCTTCTGCAATTTACCTCCAACTTCAACATTGCAGACTATTTCTGTCAAGTCCTTAAGACCACAACAAGGCACTCTCTTAATTCCCCTCTCCTTCATCATATACTTTATCCTAGCAACTTCTTCCCATCTACCACCTGCAGCATAAATATTAACTAGCAAATTGTAATACGAAAAATTTCGAGGATCTTGCTCAATCAACTCATTAGCAAATTGTTCCCCTAAGGTCACGTCTCCATGAAAACGACATGACCCAAACAATCCAGCCCATAAAGAAGATTCCGGAGAAACATCCTCGTCCAGCGGAATGTTCTTTAAGATATCAACTGCCTCTTGAATCAAACCAACATTAGCCATCAGATTAGCCATGCACCAATAATGAGCAAAATTGGGTTTCACATTAAACACATTGATCATCTCAGAGAAGTAGCTTTTCCCTTCTGCTAACATTCCTTTTCGAGCACAAGCACACAAAACGCCAATAAATGTAACTTCATCGGGCGAAAATTTATTTACTACATCTTTTTGACTATTTTTATCCACCATTTCTGAGTAGAGACTAAGCCCGTCGATTGGATTAGCGTGAATACTGTGTCCTAAAATCATTGTATTCCACGAAACTAAATTCTTATTCCACATCCTATCAAAGATTACCCTAGCAAGATCTACCCTCCCACATTTACTATACATATCCACGATAGCAGTACCTATGACCAAACTTGAACCGGGAAACGTCTTAACAAGAAACCCATGAACCGATTTTCCTTCTTTTAAACTATTAGACCTCCCACAAGCTGCAATAACATTCACCACAGTTGTATCGTTACCCTTGAACCCAACGGCCATCATTTCCCTAAACAATTTCATCACATTCCCGGGGTTTCGAAAATTCAGATACCCAGTCATGATAACATTCCAAGAAACCACATTTCTGTCGGTCATTCCATCAAACAGCTTATGAGCTAAACCCATCTCACCAACCTTTGCAAAACCATCAATAATGGTATTCCACGAAACCAAGTCTCTCATCAGCATTTCCTCAAACACTTTCAGTGCAACATTTATGAGCCCACAACAAGCGTAAAAATGAATCAAAGAGTTCTGCACCGGCAAAACAGCGTCCACCCCGAACTTCACAGCGTGGCCATGACACAATTCTCCCAATCTCAAACAGCTCAATTTGGCGCAAGCGCTAATCAATGGTGGAAAAGTAAAACTATTAGGATAAAAATTACTGTCCTTTAGCATGTCAACATAGAAAACCACAGCTTCTTTGTGAGAGTTACTGCAAGAATAGTTCTTAATAACAGTGTTGACACAGAACGCATCAGGGAAATCGATACACTTAAAGATCAACAATGTGTGATACATATCATTGTATATATATGAGGAGAGCTTCAAAAGGCGGCCGGAGAGAGATGGATCTTGGAAGAGACCCGAAGTTATTAAGCGGGCTTGGATTTGTGAAAGGTGGATTGAGGATTTACAGTAGTTTAGTAAGGAAATAGCTTGGTGTTTGATATTGGCGGAGAAAAGGCAATTTTGTTTGGTATAATGAGACGAATAAGAAGAGGAAGAAAGAGATGAAAAGAAGAATGGGTTATTAGAGGAGGGTTGTGACAAGAAAAGGGTTCTGAAACGAAGGAATTTACCCATTCATGCGGAAAATTATTCTGTTTCATTTCCGCCATTAGCAGCGTTCATTGCTAAGAGGGGAAGTTCATTTTTCAGCCTATGAGGAAAATATTCATAAGAGATCTTAAATACTTAAAATACATATGTTAGACTTGGTTGGTGAAAGATGAAAAAGAAAAGACTTTTAAGAATATTTGGGTAATTTACACATTTCACCCTAAAATTGAAAATTTAGTAGATTGTATTTTAGAATTATAATACCTTAACATATTGCACCCTAATTTTCGGGCAGCAGAAAAATCGAGTTGATTCAATTTGAGTGGGGTAAAATCGTCAATTTATGCCCCGTTTGTTTCCTTCGGTTTCGATCCTTTACCAAAAACATGATTTTAAGCTGCAAAATAAGGGATTTAAGAAAGGCGAAAACAATAAACGCGACAAAAAGTATCATAAACTTGAAGTAGAGTTTAGGCTAAATTTTTCAAAAAATTCCAATTAGAGATTTTCCCTAGATTTTTGCTTTCCTGTACATGTTTGTGATATCCTTTCACGTATTCTTTTTTCCTTCTTGCTTATGTTTTATTATCACGATTTTGTTCTTGAAATCATGTTATACGCATGTGAATGAAGCTAGAAAAAAATGGGATGGGAAATTGACGATTTTACCCCACTCAAAATGATTATGCTCGATTTTCCCGTGAGTTTGCGCAGTCTGAATTTTTTAGGGTGCGATGGGCCCAAATAATGTCATTCTATGGTGCAATCTGCTAATTTGTAATTTAAAAATGCATTATGCAAAATAATGATAAAGGATCAACGTGCCTATTATTCAAAAGAAGTCGCATGTAAAAAGTGTTGGTCTCCAACATCATATGTAGGGATTACATGAAAGTCCATATTCAAACTTAAGATATCAACAAATTGAGTCTAATCGAATAAATTTTTGTTCAAATTTATTTTAATTTTGTGGGATGATAATAAATGGAATTTAATTGAACGAGTATTCTGCTCAAGTTTGTTTTGAATTTTGGGTTAACACATAATTGAATGTAGTCGATCAAGTTTTTCTTCATACTTGTTTGAATCAATGTTGAGATCAAACACTTGTATTTGGATTTAATTTGACTATACATCGAGTTGGGTATCTAGTTTTCCTAATCTCGTTTTGAGATGAATTGGTCTCAGTGGAACTCTAAATAAAAAAAACTAAAGGTGAAACTTGATCAATTATATATAACAAAACAAACTCAAACAAACTTTTAATGATCAATCTCGAATCAAGTAAATCCATCTTAATTTTCAACCATTCATAAGAAGTTGAAAAGAATGAAAAATTGCATACAGATCCCCTCACATATTGAAAATTACCAACACATCCTCTTACAGTTACATCCCTGTACGTTTAATAATTCTTATAATTTTACCCCTGCAAACCCCTAGAGGGGTATGTTGATAATTTTTAATAAATGAGGGGGGTTTTGATTATTGTGAGGGGTCTGTATGTAATTTTCCCTAAAAAGAAAAGAGAAATCGCTCTTGAAACAAATAGCAACTCTTAAAGAAGATAACAATAGCTTTATCTTGTTTCTAGGCTCTCTCTCTCATGTTACAACAAAAATGGAGGGCGTTTCTGTTGCCCTGAGCTATACAACAACACCATTTTGTATTCCAAGATCAGTAAATTCACCAACCCCACGCTCAACACTTAGATTTTCTCGGGAATTGTCGCTTTCGTTATCAACCCACTGCTTTTGTAATCGTTCTTCGCAATTTTCAGCTATTTCTTCTCCAAATGGTAAGTGTTTTTTTTTTTATTCCTCCCTTTTCTTGTCTGCGCAGTGGTTAGCTCATCATATTTCAGCAAATGAAAACGTGGGTCTTGTTGCTAATACTGTCAAACTTGTTCCCTTTGTCCAGAGTTTTCTAGTTACTTGGGTCTCTGCAGTTTTATGATTCATTAGAATATATATATATATGTGTGTGTGTGTGTGTGTGTGTGTGTGTGTGTGCCATTTCATTGATGCAAAAGTTCTTGTCTTGAGTGAGTGTGTGTGCGTGTGTGTGTGATGAGGGTCTTTTTTATATCCATTCATCTTTTTGCTTTTTGATTATCCAACTGTAGTTGAGATTAACCTTCTATTAGTTTGTCGTGATTGTTCGTTCTTGGAAATTGTCTACTCAAGGCAGCAGAGTTTTGTTTGCAACACCTGAGACGGGAGTAAGTACCGAAACAAGTGAATGGGCAATGCAAGGTAATGCTCTACATGTTTGTGTGTGTTCGCAAGCGTTTATTGTATGCTTCTTATCAATTTCGCTGAATCTTGAGCATAAGACTTTGCAACTCTGTATAGTTAGTTCTTCTGACGAGTTGTATGATTATTTAAAGTAGCGCGCAAGTAGTTGAATGGAAATGCATATGTTAGTGCATCTTAATTTTCTTCATATAAACTATATAAGACATAATGCTGCTTTCGATCTTTGTAATGAATTGAAAAATTGAATGTTAACCTTGATGACTCTTTAAGTAAAGATGGCCCTCTTAGCATACAATAATGCGGAGATTTTTCCTAGAACCAGAGCTCTAATACTATAGATGGCAAAGACATTGATAACCATAACACTTTTGAGAGCCTGAAACAGTATAGATATTTATTACTTATCCTCCTATGTGGACCATGATATCGTTATTGTTAACTCTATTGGCAGATTTCTATACTTTAAGGAAAGAAGTCGAGACTATCTCAGAGCGTGTTGAAGAGATAAGGGATGGTGCTGGTTTGAAACTTCTAGAAGAAAATCTTGCAGATTTGGAGGAAGCTGCAGCTGATAGCTCTCTATGGGATGATCGTGTTAAAGCTCAGCAAACGCTTCAGGCTTTAACCGATGTCAAAGACAAAATAAAACTTCTCAATGACTTCAAAGCACAGGTCTCTATTTCCATCTCATGAAGCTCTCGATCAATTACTTTTTTACAGCTTCATATGAAATTTCAAAATTAAAGATTTTGATGATAAAGCCTTAACGTTTGTTTTTTGTACCCCCTCCGTCTCATTTTATGTATCCAGTTTCATCCAGCATAGAGTTTTAGACGAGAGTTGGAAAAGTGTGAGTATTTGTATCTTAGCGGTATTGTCCTTAAAAGCCAAAGTGAAAGTTTTTGTATCTTATCGTTATTGCCCGTAAAAGTAGTGGTTAAGAGTTAATAGTGTCGTACATTAAGTTAGAAGGAAGTTTTGGGAGGGAAAAATATATTATAGGACGTCTCACAAAGAAAATAAGAGTCATAATTTGGAAATAGGGAGTATTATCTGAAAAATTAGCTTATGATAATCCAGGTTGAAGATGCAGAAACAATAGTTAAGCTCACAGAGGAGATGGACTCGACTGACACAGCACTCCTTCAAGAAGCTGCTGGTATCATTAAAGGATTGAGAAAGGCATTGGACCGATTTGAATTGACTCAACTTCTTTCGGGCCCTTATGATAAAGAAGGTGCTGTTATCAGCATCACAGCTGGTGCGGGAGGAACAGATGCTCAGGTAACACCTGCTCCGATTATCAGAAAATAAATAAATAAATAATAAATTTGCAAAAACTCATTTTCCCTCAAGGAATGATGAGATTCATAAAATACACTTAATATATCCTGAAAATGGACTTAAGTATTGAGTTGCAAAATTCTGTATCGTGTGTTCTTATTTTTTGTAAAATTCTTTTGATAAATTCCAGTGCAGGATTGGGCAGACATGCTTCTCAGGATGTATGTGAGGTGGGGGGAGAAGCAACGGTACAAGACAAAAGTGGTTGAGAAATCAATGGGAGAAGAGGCTGGGATCAAGTCTGCTACAGTTGAACTAGAGGGCCGATATGCCTATGGTTATTTATCTGGTGAGAAAGGGACCCACCGCATTGTACGACAATCGCCTTTCAATTCCAAAGGTCTTCGCCAGGTAGACTAAACATGGTCTTATGGCATGAGATAAATATTGAGTCATATACGATGGCAATTTAGAATTAAGAATTAGAAGGAGCACAGTATTTCAATTCGGTTTAATTCACGTATAAAAATTGAAACTATACCAACTTGGACCAGGGGTTGCAAAGTCCAGCCCCACCGCTATCTCTGGAGAGGACTAGGAATTTTAAGTCTTGGGGGACGAGATAGATGTTTTGATGCACATGGGAGGACAATTTAAGAAGGCAAAAATGTGAGATCAGTCCCATAGCTTACCCTCACTCTTGTTTTGGTCTTATTCAAACTCAATCAGCCAATTTCGTCCCCAAGGTTTTCATTGTTACCAATTTAGTTCCATTGCTCCCCCAAATTTGGAACCTAAGCCAATTAATGTTGTTTGGGCAGAATCTGATGTCCGCAGAAAGAGCATGTGTACATAAATCATCATATTGTATATTTGGGTGGACAGTTTGGAACAAAATTGGGAGAAAATGGATAGGGTTGAAATTTGGGGACAGTCTCCAGTGAGATTCTTGAATCATTTTTCTCCAATTTCGTCTCACATTGTCCGCTCGAATATACAAGCCATCTGCATGTCAAGTTCTGCCTAAACAACATCAATTGGGCTAAAGTTCAAATTTGGGAGAGAAATGAGATGAAGTTGGCAATAATTGAAAAGCTACGGAACTAATGGTAAGTTACGGGACTGATTTGACAATTTTTCCATTTAAGAATTAAAAGGCGGGATATTTTTGAATTTTATTTAATTCACGTATAAAAGTTGAAACCAGACCATCTTGGGTGGGTGGGGTTGTGTCGGGGGTGCCAAGTCCATCCCCTCGTATCGCTCCGTCTTTGATGAGGGCTCCAATTTTTTTCCCGAACCCAATTGTTCTAGTTAAAAAAGCCACCTCACTGTTGTGTTTCCATAAATGATTTCTTGCAGACTAGTTTCTCTGGTGTTGAAGTGATGCCTCTTCTTCCTGAGGAGTCGCTGGATGTAGAAATACCCGAAGAAGACTTGGAGATCAGCTTTTCCAGAGCAGGAGGAAAAGGTGGCCAAAATGTTAATAAAGTCGAAACTGCAGTGCGCATTACTCACATACCGACCGGAGTAACTGTTCGTTGCACAGGTTAACTTCTTCCTATTTCTTTTTTGCATTTTCCCATTCACTCCCATTTAACATAATTACATGTTCAGCCCCTCACTTATTAGATAATGGTACATTACCATGAACCCGAGTTTTGCAAATCACTATCTTGGCAACTCGAAAAACATGAGATGAAATTATAATTTGCTTTTACTGACAAGAGATGAATTTATAATTTGTTTTTATTGACATGGGTGAAATTGTAATCTGCTTTTACTGACAGTAAAAGTTAATGTAATTTCTCAAGCCTTATGATGTTTTCTGTAATTATGTCTCACGCTGGGATGTTTATGTTATTTACCTTTAACTAAGTACTTGTTTTCTCGCGCTAAACATTATAACCAAGGGAAATAAAAAACAATTGTTTTTATTTCTTCTCACGTGTGAGTGAAAATATTATATAGAATTCTTGCTCAGTCCCTACATACAATAATGAGAATAATCCTAAGACTTTCGTCGTATTTGTGGGTACTTGATTCGTTTTTTCAGAGCAGAGATCCCAGCTGGCGAACAAGATCAAAGCTATGAGCAGACTAAAAGCGAAACTATTAGTGATAGCTGTGGAGCAAAGAGCATCTGAGATCAAGCAAATTAAGGGAGATGTCGTGAAGGCGGAGTGGGGGCAACAAATACGCAACTACATATTCCATCCGTACAAGCTGGTGAAAGATGTAAGAACGGGACAGGAAACATCAGACATTGCATCTGTAATGGATGGTGAGTTAGATCCCTTCATTAAAGCCTACCTTAAGTACAAGTACAGCACGTCCATGTCGACTATAGGGGAGCAATCATAAGTAAAGTGTAATTGTAGCTTCTTCTTCTTCTATTTGTTGTATTCTCATCACACATATGAGTTACCATTCTGTTATTTCATAGAAATTATGGAAAGAAGTGTTTTTGTAATAAATTAGGAAAATTGTTTTAGTAAAAAAGTCGGCTTCTATTAATCCGGTACAAATCCGGTTTTCCAATTTGTTGCAAAGTTGATGGTAAAAGCTTAGTGTTAAAGCTTTGAAGTACAAGAAGTTGTCTACGGCGTCATTTGAAGTACAAGAAACCGACTCCACGCATCATTCTTAATTATTCACGGGATTTTCAATTCTACTATGATCATCATCATCCATGTATAAATTACACGATGTGGTCCTATCATTTTAGTTGTACACGATGCCTACTCAATGATCCAACAAGAGGAGAAACAGATGGCTATTTCTCACTTTGCTCCTCTTGAGGATAACTCTGCTGCTTTGTTCACTCATCAGTCTAGTTCCACTCATCAATCCAAACAATTTTCCCACACTTCAAATCTTCCAAGGAAGCCTCTCTATTGTGATTACTGCAATTCTCCTGGCCACACTCAAGCCAAGTGCTTCAAACTTCATGGTTTTCCTCAGAATTACAAACCTAAGGCCAAGAAACCCTATGGAAGTTTTCAGCAAAGGGGACCCTCACAGCAAGGGGGAATGCATTCTTATCATAGCAACAGTGCAGGATATAATGGACCCCATCTTCACCAGCATATTCCACCTACTACACTTGACTCTCAATCCTTGGGCTCTTTTGGTCATGGAGCAGGTGAAGTGAATCCTTCTCAGCCATCATACTCCAATGTCGTAGCCTTCACTCCACCTCCTTAGCTCACTCAGGACCAAATCAACCAACTTCTTTCCCTTTTACACAACACTTCTTTGTCATCTGTTGACACACATACTCACCTTGCAGGTATAAGTCACTGTTTATCTTTCTCACACACCTTTTCAGACTGGATCTTAGATAGTGGAGCCACAGATCATATCACTTCTTGCTTTTCCTATTTGACAGCACCAATTACTCTGAATCCACCCCATCTGGTCTATCTTCCAGATGGCACAACCACTGCTGTCACACACATTGGCACAGTGCACCTCACTCCACATCTCACTCTAACACATGTTCTTTATGTTCCTTCTTTCAAATACAACTTATTGTCTATCAGTAAACTCACACACGATTCACATTGCAATATCCTCTTTACTGCTAACTCTTGCATCTTGCAGGACCAAGTGCTGAAGACTCACATGGACATTGGTAAACAGTTCAATGGCTTATATTATCTTGCCACTTCAAGTCAGGGATCTCAATCTTCTTCTCTTTCCATTTCAAGGGATGTTACCTCTTCTTCTTTTCATAATAAAACTGTACTTTGGCACCTTAGATTAGGACATACTTCTTTAGACAAACTCAAACATTTGGTGCCTTTTCTTGATGGTTTACATTCTATCAAACATGTTGATTGTACAATCTGTCCATTGGCAAAACAAACAAGACTGCCTTTTAATAAAAGAGATATTGCTTCTGTTCAAGCATTTGATTTGATACACTGTGATGTTTGGGGTCCTTATAAAACCCCCACTCATAATGGCTAAGTATTTCTTGACCATAGTTGATGATTTTACAAGAAACACTTGGTGTTATCTTATGACATCCAAAACTGAAGTCCCTTCCTTGTTAATTTCTTTCTTCCATTTAGTTTCCAACCAATTCAAAACTTCTATCAAGGTTGTTAGAACTGATAATGGGACTGAATTCTTCAATCATATTCTTAAAACTCACTTTCTTAATCATGGTGTTATACACCAAAGCAGCTGTGTATACACCCCTCAACAAAATAGCATACCTGAGAGGAAACATAGACATGTTCTTGAGCTTGCTAGAGCACTTAGGTTTCAAGCTTCCTTACCAATTCAGTTTTGGGGTGAGTGTGTCCTCACTGCCACTCACTTAATCAACAAACTCCCCTCTTCCGTTTTGCACCACAAATCTCCCTTTGAACTCCTTTTTCACACTGCCCCTAACTACTCTCACTTAAAGGTCTTTGGTTGTCTATGTTTTGCATCCACTCCTTCACCACTTAGAGATAAATTTGATGCCAGGGCCACTAAATGTGTGTTTATTGGTTACCCTTATGGCCAAAAAGGATACAAAGTATTTGATCTTTCCTCTCAAAAGATTTTTGTCAGTAGAGATGTTCACTTCTTTGAACACATCTTTCCTTTTTCTTCTTTTCCCCCTTCTAATTCTTCTGTTCTTCCTTTTCCTTCTGACACTTCTGAATTTGTCATTTTTACTCCTCCTCCCCTCCCACCTCCATCTCCAAATCCTCCTGATCCTACCCTCAGACAGTCATCTAGACCAAGAGCTCCTCCACGGTGGCATCAAGACTATGTTTGTCATTTTACTTTGTCCAATACAAATAGCACTGGCCCTAATTCTCTTTCTTTTCCTTTTCATTCTACTACTTCTCTTCACTTTCTTAATTCTGTACATGTACCACATGAACCTACCTCTTATTCTGAGGCTTATACCAATCCTAAGTGGAGAGAAGCTATGACTTTGGAAATTAAGGCTTTGGAGGATAACAACACCTGGATCATTACTGATTTACCCCCTGGAAAACGAGTTGTGGGTTGTAAGTGGGTCTACAAGATCAAATTTCTTCCTGATGGCTCCAATGAGAGATACAAGGCAAGATTAGTTGCCAAAGGTTACACACAAACTCAAGGGTTGGACTACTTTGACACATTTGCTCCAGTAGCCAAAATGACTACTGTTAGAGTTCTTCTTGCTTTAGCTGCTCTCAAGAATTGGTTTTTGGTTCAATTGGATGTGAATAATGCCTTCCTTCATGGGGATCTTCATGAGGAAGTCTATATGCAACTTCCTCTAGGCTTTGACATGAGGGGGAATACTATGGCTCATCCTGTTTGCAAACTCACAAAATCACTATATGGGCTGAAGCAAGCCTCTAGACAGTGGTTTGAGAAACTCTCATCAACACTCATTGAAGTTGGCTTCAAACAGTCACAATGTGATCACTCATTGTTCACAAGACTTGATAATGGACACTTCACTGCATTACTTGTCTATGTGGATGATGTGGTTATTACTGGAACTAGCAAGGAGGTCATTGATAAGTTCAAGAAGCTATTAGATGATAAGTTTAAGATAAAAGACTTGGGTAATCTCAAGTACTTCATAGGATTTGAGATTGTTAGAAATTCAGATGGGATATATTTGAACCAAAGAAAATATGCACATGATCTTGTAGAAGATGCTGGTCTTTCTAGAGCTAAAATAAGCAATATACCCATGGAGCAAAATCACAAACTTAATTCCACAGATGGAGAAGAATTGCAAGATCCAACAATGTTCAGAAGGTTGGTTGGCAGATTAGTATATCTCACCATTTCTAGACCTGATCTGGCTTACCCTATTCATATACTCAGCCAATTCATGTCAAAGCCTAGAGAACCACACTTAAGAATGGCATACATGCTGCTGAAATATGTTAAAGGGACACTAGGACAAGGGTTGTTGTTTCCATCAAAAGGAGAGTTAAAATTAGAGGCTTTCTGTGATGCAGATTAGGCTGGCTGCCCTATGACAAGAAGGTCCATCACCGGGTATTGTGTGAAGTTGGGAGGTGCTCTTATATCCTGGAAAACTAAGAAGCAAACCACAGTATCACGTTCATCAGCCGAATCTGAATACAGAGCAATGGCATCAGTTTGTTGTGAATTAACTTGGCTCAAAAATCTGTTGAAGGAGTTCATGGTTACTGATTTATGTTCAATTCCATTATCTTGTGACAGCCAAGCTGCCTTACACATAGCTTCCAACCCTGTATTCCACGAACGCACCAAACACATTGAGTTGGACTGTTACTTGGTGAGAGAAAAAGTGCAAGAAGGGCTGATCCAACCAAGTTACATACCCACAAAGTTACAACCTGCTGATCTGTTCACAAAAGCCCTTGCAAGGCCACAAATCCAGTTTTTCCTTGGCAAGTTAGGTGTTTGCAATCTATTGCACCCACCTACTTGAGGGGGAATGTTAAAGGGCAAAGATGTAATTGCAGCTGTTAAATTAACTCGATTTGTTAAGTTAATTAGGGTGGTAATTTTGTAATTAGCCATATTAGTTACAGCTGTTAGCCAAAAATATCTAGTGGTTAGAGTTTTGTATATAAATAGAGATGTACGCTCTTTTTGGTAGTTGTACAGTACATTTCCATTTTATAATTGAATCTAAAAGTTTCCCCAATATTCTTCTCGTCTTTCTCTCTCTCATCCATGGCTTCCATGAAATTCAACAGATAAATATGTTTTCTTTCAACATTTAACCACAAAATCTTCTGCAGAGCCTAAAAGAAAGATTCAGAAGATCATGAAATAAGTTGCTGCACCTCCAGAAGTTCATCTCAAATTTAGATTTTTAGCAAGATCAAACATCATACATCACATTTTTACGCCTACCCTATAAATCCTTGAGGTTTACTATAAATCTATAACAGCCCAAATAAAACTGCAGCAAATTAAGCAAGATGTCACATTAGAGAGAGGGGGGTGGGGGTGGGGGTGGGGGTGGGGGAGGGAGCTTCAACCATTCAACTTCTACTTTTTTCCTGCACACTGCTGGACTCTTATTCCTCTCCTTTAAAATTTCAACTTGTGTTCTACAATTATCTTTCAAATTTCATGTTGCCTTCTTTTTCCCGAAAAGCAAGCTCAATGAATATGTGTTCCCCTTCTGAGCAGCAGCTACTACCCGCTTTTCCCCGATCTAAACCAATTTGCAACAAGAACAACTTTTTCAGAGATGCAATTTCAATATCTTAACCATGAAAGTCAGAAGCACATGATATATTGTGTTCAGTCTGTACATTAGTTAGGCGAGCTATTGAATACCCAATGGTTTTCATAACACATCTAGAGACATTGATCTTCATCAAGATTTTTACTCACAAGACAGCATAGATCGAGGGCCAGCATTGACGGTCTGACTATACATGCAATGGAATAATTATATTCTATCGGCTCAAAATTAGCGTTCCCATTTGAATTAGTATTCAGTTTTAGGCTTTTAGCTGAGAGTTGAAAAGTAAAATTTTGTGCATCTTTACATTATTGCCCTTCAAAGCAGTGTTTTAGAGTTAGTCATGTCGTCATCATACTTTAAATGAGGGGGTGGTGTTATTTTTTTTTGGGGAGGGGAGGGAATCCCATTTTAGGAAATGGAGTCGTGAATGTGAACATGAGCGATAAATTTACCAGTGCAGTTATAACTTCAGGCGTGGCAGCTAAACAAGTTGTAGAGCCAGACAGTATATATATATCATACCTTATCCATGAGCCAGAATCCAACACTTGGCATATATTGCACTAGGTACATGACAGCAAGCACGGGCTGCACAAAAAAGGGTGGGGAAAACCAAAAAGAAAAGAAAACCATTAGTTTAGAATTCAAGTGTGTTTTGCTGGAAAATTGTAAGTCAAAAATAATCATCTTAGTAAATAAGATCGGGAAAGATGCTTCAAATAGAATAGGAGATGGAATGAGCCAAATTCGCATAAGTTTAAATAATCTGCAACTAAGAGAAATCCTTTAGAACAGAGAGTCGTGCTACAGCTCATAACCAGTTTGAAAGGTGATCCTATATTTGTGTCTCTTTTTCTCCTTCAAAAAGGTTTGGATCGTAGTGACAGATTCTATATACGAGTACTAATTCTTGAAGGAAACAGACTGAAATCTTATATACATTGCCAAAAGAGTTTGATATCTCAATTTTCAAAGCAAACCTGATATGATATCCATGCTTCCTTTAGACTATGGCTAGCGGCGATTATTGTGAGCTCTGCACACCTCTCAGATGACACGCGCTTCTGGGAATCAATATATGCAATATATTAATGTAACATTCGCAAGTCACTAGTTCTCTAGTCAAGAGATTAGCAACAATGATAGGAATTAAGAATCCTCTCGGGAAAGCTTAATATCACAGTTTCTCCATAGTAGATTTATTATGGAATATTTGATGGGGAAGGCAATTGAAAGTATTTTCTACTGTGTCTATCAAAATACATATTTTTAAAGGCTATGTAGGCAATGACACTCATTGCAGTGAGCTATAGTACATGACTTAAAGACTTTGTGACACATATACCCATACAAACAAATAGCACATAAAATTTTTATTATTGTCAACATACTTTGTCATCCCATAGACAAGAAAACTACTCATTACAAGTTGCACAGTTGAGAATTTAATCAGGTTTTTCTGATCCTTTCTTTCACCAAGGAGCCAAATTCACAGGGAAATGGTGAATGATGAAAAGAGCTGATTATATGAACCAACAATAATCCTTTTTTGAAAAAATTATGCAGGCAAATTAAGAACCTATCAACACTAGTTAATACCATCATACCCAAAAAAAACAAAAAAAACTCACCTCAGTAGAACCTTTTTGATCCGATGTACTTGCTTCAGAGCTACTAGAGGTCTTCACAGGCCCCGGACAGACAACAGTCACCTTGATCCCTCTTCGACAAAGCTGAAATCACAAAATTCAAGTGATTGCACAAAAGATTGATAATTATTCACAAAAAATCAACATCTATGAGTCCCCATATCTAATTACATCAGCTACTTTCACTAATTTCAAATTTGAAGTACACACATTATGTTCACAACTTGTACTGAACCAATCTCCGTGAAACAAAAATCCTTTCTTCGCATCCCGTAAAATGTTACTTAAATCAACATAACTAAAGAACTTTGAATTAGTGTGAGGGGCCCAAATACCACTAAATCAGGCAGATACTTGAGTGAAAGTTACAGTATTCATGAGGAAAAGCATACCTCAGATCGCAGGGTGTGAAAATAGCCATTTACAGCAAATTTCGAGGCAGAGTACACAGCCTGACCAGGTGCAGGTGCCTTTCCTGCAGCACTGCTCATCTACATAGATAAACCATTCAAATGGAAGAATTTAAGAATGCATAAAAAAAATTCAACTTTAAATAACATTTTCAAACGATGAATTTATCCAGTTATGCATATGAAACTGCTGGTCTGGGAAAAGAAAATGTCTCGCGGAGTACATAGATCATGGATTTTGCTACACAAGGAAATTCTTGTGTAACATATCATCAAAAATTACCGTGAAGCATTTATGAGTAAACCCCAAGAAATCATACCACCACAAAATGTCCTCTGCCTCGCTTCAGCATGTGAGGCGTCAGGAGTCGTGTCAAAGATATTGGGCCCAGAACATTGACATCAAATGTCGCCTAATAAGAAATCAGATGATTAAATGATTGCTCTCCTTAAGCTCTTCTGATAACAAAAACAAGTAATAAGATTAAAATAGAGACGTTAACTAATTTCACCAAAGCCAACGCAAGCCATATCTGTCAACATGTCACTGCAGCAATAACAATATATACTGAATTGTGAACTAATTACATCTTACCTGTTGTGAAATAATAGATTTTAGACACCACTGTATTGTGCGCACACACACTCACACACACACACGCACATATATATATATATAAAGAGAGAGAGGGAGAGAGATTTAAAAGATGCACAAAGGAAAATGACCACAATTCCTGCATCAGATGCACCGCAAATTGTTCTTTACAGGCCCCATTTCATATGTTTTAAGTTGCTTTTAACAGAATATCTCCATAAAGCACCATATATTTAAAATCAGTTTCTAGGCTTCCAATGAGACCATAAATTAGACTAACCCATCACCTGAACATACAAATTGAAATGAACAAACATAAATAACAGGTCTATAGATATCAATGACTCTTTACCAGCATATGATACCTTGAGACTCGCTTCAGTCACATCTAATGCTATTGATTTCTGCAATAAGAAGAAAGTCAGAAAAACCAGCTCAAAACAAATTCTCATTACAGATTTCAAATTGTTTCAGTTTGAAAGGATAGCAAAACGGTGCGCAGATTTCATTTAAGAGCAAAAGACAAAACAATGAAAAGAAGGGCGAAAATTCTTGTCATCATTACCGTTCCTTTATTTAATTCTAAAAAAAAAAAAGTCTACAGGAATGTTGCACCTCGCTTTTCAACTATCATGGCATAATCACTCTTAAGTGCTTAAAAAATTGGGGTGATGAATTTTCTTTAGTTAATTATCATAGTTGCCAGCCCTCTATATGCAGATAATAGTTTGCCAAACTTTCAGATACAGCTCCATTCTCATACAGTCACTCAGTCAGTTTTACTGAAGTGTTCTGCAATACATTGTCTAGTTCAACATGTATTTACTTACAGGGCGCTCATACGCTGCATTGTGGAACAGGTAATCCACACCAGCACCCCCGAAAAATGATTCTGCTTTCTGCACAGCCTCTCCCAGATATTCTTCACCCCGAGCCAAATCCAAAGGCAAAATCATCACCTCATCTGGAGCGTGTTTTCCTGGATTAAGCCAAGACATAATCAAGATAAGGAAAGAACCTTGAGAATCTTCATATTTTCATAAGACAGCAAGAATATGAGTGGCAGAATAACAAACCAGTCAGCTGTTTCTTGACACGTTCCAGTTCCATTTCATTTCGAGCAGAGAGAATGAGCTTTGCTCCCAAACTTGCAAGTTGTTTAGCTAGCACTTCCCCTTATATCAGATACATAAGATCAGTTAAGGCAATTTTCACAATACGAGGAACAGTAAGAGAAGGCTGCTTTCAAAAGATGCAGTAAGCAGCTGTTCTTTTGTAGATCTAAATAAAATGATGTAAAAATCTCCAAGAGAATAAACTAAGACCTGCTGACTTAAGAAACTTAATTGCAGTGAATCATCTAGCCACGGAGCTATCAAAGCAAAGAGGATGGTTACCCTATATGCAAAACAATCCTTGTGATTGTACCATCACGAAAATTAATCCCAAAATTCTATGATAAGATATCCAAAAGATTGCAAAACCAAAGTGAATCTTTTGAATGCCTTAGAAAGGCAAGCAAAACTGATTTCCACAGCCAACTTATACAAAATTTCTCATTCTCATTTCCAGGGAAGAGTGCTACAGTGCAAAAAAGCGAAAACAAAATAAACGAAGTATTACTCCATTTAACGATCATCTAAACACTAACAATTCAAAGAAACTAATGCTATAAACGACATACCAATACCGCGGCTAGCTCCAGTAATCCAAATAACCTATTCATTCATGAAGAATAGAACTCTAAGCCGAAAGGAAAATAAAAGCTCAAGACAACATACAGGAAATCGAGCTGAACAACAAAAAACCAAACCTTATCCTCAATTTCTTCGCGCTTAACATGCTTTCTGGACAACAAAGTGAGATCCCCTGACACAAATTTCAACCCAAAAAATTACTGCGAATGGAATTATGAATACGAAAATTTCAAATATGCAGCAGCTCTAGTTATTGACTGTATACACATCAAAAAGGCTGAAAAATGTGTGTGTGTGTATATATATATATATAACAAAATGTACCATCTGCTTTGAGGAATTTGAAGAAGAATGCGATGAAGAAAGCTACAAACAATGAAGAAAAGATTAGGGTCAGCATTTGTTTTTAAAGATATGATTGGAATTATTCAGTTTCAAGGTTGAAATTAAGTGTGTGATGGTGGAATTTATAGTATTACGAATTTGGTGAAAGAAGAAAGGAGACGGACTTTACTATGGATTTAACAAGAAATCCCGTTAATATGCTTTTAATTCAATTAATTATAATTTATATTTGTTGTTCTTTTTTAACTTCTTCAAATAAATAAGTTTTCTCTAGATAAATGATTATGAAATCAATCTTGAATAATTTAATTATTAAAAATTTTAAGTAACTTAGCTTTGATGGGTAGTTCTTATTTACACTTTAGTTTAATTTATTTGTTAAATTCTTATTTATTTTTCAATACTTTTGCTAATAATGATGTCACTAGATACCGATAATTTCTCTAAATTCATTATTCAGTTTTCGTAATGATAATTCATCATTGACACACTAATGTCTTTCTAATATTGTGTCTAATTTAAGTTTATTGTCAATTAAATCGATCGTGAATGAATACTAATCGAATCAAACTTGAGTATTATAATTTTGGAAAAATTACTAAAAACTCTCTAAAATAAATTTTTATATCTAAAAAATCTTTGATAATATTTTTCAATCTTAAAAACCCATTCCACCAATTATAGTTTTGTATCGATATTTATTTATTTAGAAATTTTATATTGATAATTGGCTAAATATAATTTTAGTTTTAAATTTTCAATCTTTTTAAAATTTAAAAAAAATAGATAATTACCATAGTAAAATAAAAAATAAATTATATAAAAATATTTAATGTTTTTAGTACTAAAACTAAAAATATGTATTATTCAACTTAAAATTTGAAAATTTTAAAACAAAAAAAATTGATAAAAAAAATCGATCAATTGATCAATTAACTTAATAAATGAAGGGTAATTTAGTCCAAAAAGTTTTTAATCTTAACATTTGGATTTTTTGAATGAAAAGTTTGTAGAATGGGTTTTTGAGATTGAAAAATATTTTCATAGGTTTTTTGGATATAAAAAACTTTTTTAGGAAGATTTTAGTAATTTTCCCTATAATTTTTAATATACATATACAATATATTCCTAACTATTGTAGTCCATGCCAACCTGACCTTTCACATTTATCGAATGGAAAAAGATTATAAGATTATAGAGCTCAAATGAATTCCGAACAATCGATTAGGGATGTCAATGAGGTGGCTTTGAAGCGGGTTTGACAATATCGCTACCTCTCCCATTTACCTAACTAAAACCCGCACTCACCCAGCCCCACAGAATACCATGTGAAGTAAGGTTCAAACCATTAAACCAAAATAAACATGAAAATTCAATAATATACCAGAAGATTCGTCTCAACCCACGTGACCCAATCTGAACCCGTTGATGCCTAGTTCAACCTGAAATTCGCTCAAACAACATACTAAAATTGAACGCTGGTACTAATTAGATTAAAATTCATATAATTCAACAAGTAATAAAGCAACAACATAAACAAACATCATGACCTTTCACACAAATAATCATCAAATAAGGGTTTCTCTTATTTCTACTAGTGCTGAGTGGATGGGAGTTTAGAGAAGGCACCTCGGAGTTGGTGTGTCTTTGGAAGAAAAGGAGAACATTTTTGTTGTTTTTGCTGTACGACTTGGTTATTTATTCCCAAAATCCACTTATCCTAAATTAAAATATTAAATTATACTTAATATAATTAAAAAAAATTAATAATATTAATAGTTATAGGACAGGTTACGGCCGAGGCAGAATTTGTAAAATTCATTCCCTGACCCAAAACTCATTTAGTGCACCCGAACCGCTCCAAACGAAACAGGTTCAGGATGAATACCCATCTAACCTGCCCATTGCCATCCTGATCGATCATAAGATAAGTACTAATTAAATTTTATAATAATTATTATAATTATATGAAGGGGAATGATATTGGCACTCCATAAGTTATTATAGGAGCTCCAAGTTTAATTTTATTACTAAAATATGACAACAATACCCATGGAGTATAAAAACATTATAAATTTCAAAAGCAAATTCTAAAAGTATTTTTATGCAATCAAAACAAGTTATTATACTTCACTATTTTATTACATATTAAATAATAAAAATATAAAAATAGAACAGTTTTAAATATGTATATGGAATGAAGCCCATCAATGAAAACTCTAGATCATCATCAACAATATATTATAGTAACATATGTCAAATTAGAAATGACAAAACATTGAATTTCATATGAAAATTATTTCATTTTTATCACATATTAACACATTAACACCAAACCATCAATTTTATGTAGTTTTTTTTTATAATAATAAATCAAGACTTAGGCTTAAATAAGTACAGCCAGATAAACTTAATTCCTATTTTTTTAAAAAACATAGTAGTAGTGGTAATAATAATAATAATAGTGGTGATGACGCTGATAATGTTAGAAATAGCTGATAATTTCTCCAATTGTAAATAAAGAGACAAAGTATATAAATATATTTTATATTTAAATGTCCAAATAATAATAATAATTTGTTCCTTGCGTAATTCTTTAATATTCTTAAACTGATAGTTTTGTGCTTGTGTAAGTGTACGTATTGTCCAATTATGCATTCTTCAAGCAATTATTTGGATAAATTATTTCGAAAAATGAATTGATTATTAAAATAAACATTTATTTATAAATTTGTTAGCAATTGATTTTTTTTTAACAAATGGATACTATTGTCATTTGTCTAAAAAGAGAAAAAAAGTGGAGCTCATATAATAATTTTTGGAGCTTCAATGTCATTCCCGTCGTATGAAATTAAATATTTTTTTTAATACTCATTTTGTTTTATAAAAAGGAGAAAGGAAGCTCTGTACATACCTAAAATGAAACTCTAGAAAAATCTCTCTCAATTTCGTTGAAGCCGTTCTTGGCTGAAAGCCCTTTTCTCTCTCCTCTCTCTCTCTCTCTCAAAACACGAAAATGGCGGCCAGAAGCGCACTGCTGAAGTACCTTAGGGTGAACATAAACCCGGCCGTGCTGCCACATCAAAACCCTAGACCAAGCGCCGCCGGCTTGTCGCAGCTTATCCGGCGCTACTTCTCCGAGGAAGCCAGGGGTACTTTCCTCGACAAATCTGAGGTCACCGATCGTGTCCTCTCTGTTGTCAAGAACTTCCAAAAAATTGATCCCTCTAAGGTCGTTTCACGCTCTTTTCTGTATATATATAAATTTATATATATATATATTATGTATATTGATTGATGTTTCTGCTGTTGGGAATTCTAAAGAGAATCTTTGAGCCAGTAATGGTGTTTTTTTATTTATTTATTTCGTGGTTTAATGTTACTCACTTCTGTAGCAGCATTGGAACAATGAAAATTTTTGGCGGTTGGGAAATATATAGGAGTAACATTCATAATTAGATATGCATGATACATTGTATATTATGAAGATGCAAAAAAATAAAAAAAATGGTTCAGCTAAGGTACAATGTCTGAGATGACAGACCCTGGTTAATTTTATCATCAAATGTGATAGGTTTCTGTTTTCTATATTGGAATGCTGGGTATGCCATCTGGGAAGGAGGTATTACTTTGTTCTGTGGTGAAAATGTGGGGAAGATGGCCTGCAGTAGCAGTGATTATCGTGATGCTAAAGCAAAATGTTTTCTTCCAAAGTGCCATACTATTTGATTTATGCTTCCGTTTAAACTCTAGATGGATAGAAAGACTTAAACGTGAGTGTTTGATATGCAGCATTGTTGTTTATGTTATTTTCTATGTTGCATTGTTCAGTGACTTGTTTCATACTAAACACAAACATTTACCAGTGGGTGATTGATGAACGGTACGAAAATTGAATCGGTCATTATTGTGTAACTCTTGGAAGTTAGATGACCAGGAACACGACCTTGTACTAGGATTTCATAAGATGATTGAGATTCTTAATTACAAGTTTTAGTTTATAACTTTTAATTAACCGACAAACTTTGAGTATGTCCCATTGATTACTTATTAGTTTTGATTTCGAAAAGACACAAACACACACAAGGTATGATAGGTGAAAATCAACCATTTGTGATTCTATGTTGTCTTATAAGATGGATCATAAAATAACAAGTTGCTTGTTTAAGAAATAAATTTCAAGCACTGGTTGCGATTTTAGAGAGACAATGAGATGTGTGGTCCGGGCCCATGTCATTCAGTTATGTTCATCTTTGCCATGTAAAACATAAAAGATAATGGGAAGTACCTGAGTGGATTGAGTAACTGCTCGGATGCTTACAAATTTTGACTTCATATATTTGAACTGTTGTTTATTTATCATGAGTAGATCAGGGTTGAATATATGTCTTTTGTGTCATAACAGAGCTTCTTTTCATAGCTAGCTTAAATGTTTATACGCCTATCTTCATCAAACTGCTAACTGATGTCTATGTTAGGTTCTCCTTGTCCATGCTTACTTACTCAAGCACACTCTTCTTCCCATATTTTTGTCTGGTGAGAGCATTGAAATTATTTATCCTGATTTCATGGACTCCAATACCAGTAGGAATATGAGCTAGAATGGTAACTTAATAAATTTCTCGAATTGAGCTAAATTACTTCGCCTTTATTATGCAAGGGCCAGTTACTATGTCCTCTTTTTCCTTCAGAATTCTCATTTATGCATTCATATGGCACTAGTTGGAAGCTGCATTTTCAATTTTACCTATATCTTTCCTTACTTTTGCTCGAAGGTATTGCTCAATTTCAGTTGCATCCATTTGACTACTAACCTACGTAATATATGAACATGTTTTATAGGTTACCCCAAATGCTCATTTCCAGAATGATCTCGGACTAGATAGTTTAGACACTGTGGAAATTGTGATGGCTCTTGAAGAAGAGTTTGGTTTTGAAATTCCAGACAATGAAGCTGACAAAATCAACTCCATCAATCTTGCTGTTGATTTTATTGCATCCCACCCTCAGGCAAAGTAGAGGAGCAACGAGACTTGCTCTTTTATTTTCTCGTCGTCCTTCTAGCGATCCAAGATGGAACCAGTTAATTCCCATCCAAATATTTCTATTTCTAGGAGAGCTTTTTTTGAAGTTGAAATATCCAAATCATGCTTTTTTATACATTTTGTTGAATTCTTGTCAAACTGTAATTTCGTTTTGCCGAGATATGTTGGCCCTTTGCATAATTCCTGGTTACGGGAACAAGTGAAGTTAAATTATAATGCTTCCTAACTATTCTCCCTCTCTCTTTGAATTACTGGATCTCTTAGAGGTATGGAGACTCCGAACGCTGCATTTTTAGTGTCACAACTATCTTTGTACAATGGACTGTAAGTGAGTTTCGTCATATGAATTGCTGTGATTATCCCCTAAACTGGGCTTTTTATCACAATAATATGAAAAAAATAAAAAATTATCAAAATAATATTATTTTAAAAGAGATATAGAATTAATAAAAGACGGTATGGTACACGTCGTTTTCTAAAAGAGCTATAGAATTAATAAAAGATAGCATGGTACTTGTCGTCTTCTAATTAAAAGATGACATGTACAATGCCGTCTTTGAACATTTTTTTTTTTAATTTAAGAAATAGAAGACAATGGTACGTGTCAACTTCAATTTTCCTTTTTTTTAAATTATGGAAATTGACGACGACATGAAAAATAATAACTTTTTCCTTGTGTTCGACTCATTTTTCTATCTTTTTTGTACATTTTTAGTTTTTGATTTGAACATATAAATTGTAGACTTTTTTATAAACTTTGTAGGCAAAAATAACTTTTTGGTACTTTATCTTTGACGTATTCGCAATTTTGGTACTTTAATGTGGAGGATGACAATTTAGGTATAGAAATGATATAAAAATTGGCAATTTGAGTATAAATTTGGCCCGAAAATTGAAAATTGACCGGAAATTGTCACATGCTAAGCATGTGATATCAAAATTTGGGGAATTTTCTAATTTGGAGGGAAAATTTATGATGTGACATTCAACTAGATAATAAATTGGTGACAAGACAACCAATTGGACAAAGTGTAAATTATTTGCTTCCAATGAGGTTTGAACTCATGACCTTTAAGCAAAAATTTAACACTCCCACCACTACCCCACATGCCACCTCGTGTATTTAGTTACTTTCATTTAGTTGATATTTTTCTCTAAAGTAATTTTCTTTTTAACATAAAAATATTCCTTAAAAATATTTTAATAAAATATATCTATATTAGAAATACATATAAAGATTAAAAAAAATTAAGAATTTAATGAGTTTCAAAAAAAAATATTTACATTAATTATTAATAATAATATATTTTAGTTGATAAATTACCATATAATTGAATATTCTAATATATAATTTGTCTAAATTATTTTTTCAATTATATATTTTTTTCCAGAAATTTTGTTTTCCATAAATATATTTTAATCAATAATTTATCATATATTTTTCAATATTAATTGTATATTTTAGTTAATAAGTTATCATATAATTAAAATATTTTTTCCATGAAATTATAATTATATATATCAAATATATAATTACATAATTATTCATATAGATTATAATTAATCTAATTGCAGATTTTATAGTAAAAAAATAAATATATATTCGACATATATAGTTATTTACTGATATTAATCTTCGATATATATAAATATATATATATGTCGAATATAAAACTAGTTTATCTATGATTTATTATAAAATACGCAATTATATTAAAAATAATCTATGTAAATAATTATAATTAGTTTATTCATATATTTCTATGTCAGAAATAAAAATGCTTATAAGTAACTAAACAGAAGGTATATAAATCAACTTGTCTGTTGTGGTGGAGTGGTGGGAGTGCAACTTTTGTATCCCCAAGTTCATGGGTTCAAATCCCATTGATAGCAAAATATTTCAATATTTTTTCATTTGGCTGCCATGTCACCAACCCATTATACACTTGGCGCGATATCATCAATTTTCCCTCCACTTTCGAAAAATCCCCAATTTTGACATTTTTCGACAGCTACGTCAGCAATTCCCGATATTATTTGGTGCCATGCCAGCAATTTCCAGCAAATTGTACTCATATTCCCAATTTTTATATCATTACTGTACCTAAATTGCCACCCCCCTTCCCACATTAAAGTACCAAAATCGCGAATACGCCAAGATAAAGTACCAAAAAGTTATTTTTGCCAAACTTTGTAACCCCACAAGAATGAGATCATTTCGATGTCGGATTGAAAAAATACAAAAAAGCAACATTTGAGCATTTTTTTAAAGAAAATAATGATTTTTTTCATGTTTCCGGCTCATTTTTCTCCATGTTGCATTTTCATTTTTTAATGCTCAAATGTTGCCTTATTGTATTTTTTCAATCGGGCATCGAAATGATCCCATTCTTGCGGTGTTACAAAGTTTATATGTAATTTTACAATTTATATGTTCGATTAGAAACTTAGAAATGCACGAAAAAGAGAGAAAATGAGCCGAAAAATAAAGAAACAGTCATTATTTTCTTAAAAAAAATGCTCAAATGTTGCTTTATTATATTTTTTCAATCGGGCATCGAAATGATCCCATTCTTGTGGGATTACAAAGTTTATAAGAAAGTCTACAATTTATATGTTCAAGTCGAAAACTAAAAATGCACGAAGAAGGGAGAAAAATGAGCCGGAAACAAGGAAAAAGTCATTATTTTCTTTTAAAAAAAATGCTCAAATGTTGCTTTATCGTATTTTTTCACTCGGGTATCGAAATAATCACATTCTTGTGGGATTACAAAGTTTATATGAAAGTTTACAATTGATATGTTCACGTTGAAACCTAAAAATGTGCGGAAAAGGGAGAAAAATGAGCTGGAAACAAGGAAAAAATCAATATTTTCTTTTAAAAAAAAGCTCAAATGTTGTTTTTTTGCTTTGTCGTATTTCTTCAATCGAGCATTGAAATGATCCAATTCTTGTGGGGTTACAAAGTTTATATGAAAATCTACAATTTATATGTTTAAGTCGAAACATAAAAATCCACGAAAAATGAGAAAAAGTCATTATTTTTTATGTCGTCGTCAATTTTTCGTAATTAAAAAAATGAAAAGAAAATTGAAGGCGTCAATTTTTCTTCAATTCTTCAATTTTATTGAATCATCATTCTGTGAAGGACCAGTTCATTTTAGTTGTTTTCCAAATTTCACAGTTTCACTTTCAGATCCGAATGTTTTTCAATCATTAACTCTTAATGTTAAAAACAGAAGGATTTGATATGCTTCCTGGATCTCAGAATGTTGTCCAAATTTACAGGATTTGTTATAAAGTTATGAATACTACTGTGTCTAATTATAGACCAAATACTGAACAAATTAGTTCAAGAAAGGGTGAAACTACCTTGTTCCTTACTAACCTAGCACGCTCGTTTTTTTTTACATTATTTGGAGAGTGTATAAATGACAAATAAGTATGTCAATAAAGGTGAAAAACATGAAAAACACGGTCGTTTTTTTTTTACAAAAAGTGACTTTTGCAGACTTTTTAAGAACACGGGGGGTTTATAGGCTATTTCATGATCACATGGGGTTTTTAGCAAAAAAGTTATATCAAGGGTTTTTTTTTGCATTTAACCCAAATTTAAAGGCAATACTGATAAAAACGTTGCTGAAGCCATAATTACTGGCTTCGCAGGGATGGTGGGATTTTTATCTCTCAGATGCTGCAAAGCAAAGAATCCTTAATGCAAAAGTTCTAAACCATTCAGTATAATCTCCTATCATATGGAGATATTTCAGCTGAAATTATGGCTGAAGGCATGGAATTATGCACTGACATTAAGCTCAAACACCGGATTGAAAAACAACAACCTGAGAAGAAAAAAAATTGGGGAGATTTTTGTGAACAAATTGGTGTTCAACCTATCCAGTATCCTGATGCTAAAAAGCATAAAGAGGTTTTCAAAAGAAAAATTTTTAAACACAAGAATCGTAGAGATGAACAAAAATCTTCTAAACAGAAAAAGAAATTTGTTAAAAAACAACATCCACAACCTTCCCCAACATCCAAACCTATTTGTTGGAAATGTGGTTGTGTTGAACACAAGGCTAATAAATGTTTTGTGTATTTTCGTGCGTTTTTGAGTTTCGACTTAAACATAAGAAATGTAGATTTGACCATAAACTTCGTAATACAATAAGAATTGGGTCGTTTCGATGCCCGAGTGAAGAAATATGATAAGGCAAAAAAAAATAGCAGTTTTTTTTAATAAATAATGACTTTTTCTTTGTTTCCGACTCATTTCTCTCCCTTTTTCGTGCATTTTCGGGCTTCCGCTCGAACATAAAACTTGTAGATTGTCATATAAACTTCGTAATACAATAAGAATTGGCTCATTTTGATGCCCGGGTCAACAAATACGACATGACAAAAAAAAAACAGTTTTTTTTAAACAAATAATGACTTTTTCTTTGTTTCCGTCTCATTTTCCTCCCTTTTTCGTGCTTTTTCGGGTTTCGATTTGAACATAAAAATTGTAGATTGTCATATAAACTTCATAAAATACGACATCGCAAATACATATACAAACCAGAATAACAATTTTTTTTTAATAAATAATGACCTCAACATAAACTAAACTATTTTTAACTATAATACAAACCGAGAAACTAAACTACCCATGTGGCCTTGTGCCCAGATGTCCCCCTGTGCCACACTGTCGAGGGTGACCCGTCCTAGTAGACCGTCTTGGCCTTACTATAACTTCTTCACTCATTTGGTTGTTCCTATCCAAAGGGAACGGAATAGGCGATATATTCCATTGATGTTCCACTGGTGAAGGTGTTAACCGTCCGTAACAACACGGAATCGAACAAATAATATAGTGAAAGTAAGATCGTCTCCACAGGGAAGGTTATCAAGTACCAAACAAAGTTTATCTTATTATTTAGACTATCGATTATCAAAGATTTGAGATTTTAACTAATTAAAAGCAGAAATTTATAAAAATAGAATTAATTATGAATAATTAACACAAATATAATTAAAACGAACAATCAATTAACGAAAGGCCTAGGGATTAAGATTTCATCAAGGTATTTCTATGGATTATTAACTTTCAATGGATTATCATTCTTGTTTAAATTAAAGACCCAATTTCCTTAAATACACGAATACTCTCCCGAGATTTTCATGAGTACCCACCTAAATTAATTAACGTCACTCCCATGATCAAAAACCAATTTAGATGAATCCATTAAGTTCTATGAATATTGTTTAACTAGTCTCATGCAAAATTACCAATATCCCTATTAAGCAATTTACACATGTCTATTAAATCCGAACCAATAAACTAATTCACCTCCCGGTACTTCTTAATTTATCTTAAATCATGCAATTGGTGATCAATCAATTACAAGCATTAAACACTCATTAATAGATAAACCAAACAAGAAATCACATCCATCAATCATCAATAATCCAAATCAATACACAAGACTACATCTTAAACCCTAGAAAATAATTTAGCTATACATAATTAAAGAAAAACAAGAAATAAATTGCATAAACATAAAGTTACTCATGTTCAACAATGGAGGATTGGAAGAATACAACTTGAGAAGATGAAGCTTTTCTCCAAGAACTCTTCAAGATCTCCTTTCTCTCTCTAGAAGTCTTCCTTTTTTCTCCAAGATCTACTTTTTTTGTAAGAATGAATGAATTATTCTCCCACCTCACTCTAGCCTATAAAATTTTTTTGCCACTTTCTTTAACTAAAAAGGAGTCTTAGATACATAAATTATGCCCATCTAAGTCATAAAATCGGCCCACAAAAATATAAAAATCCGCAGCTGCACAGCTGTGCAGAATATCTGCACAGTTGTGCAGTTGCCTGTGCAGAAATTTTTCTCTTCATTTTTCTTCAACGAAACATTCTCGTTTGGCCTTTCTAATGCATTTCTTCACATCCTCTTGGATAGCCTTCATTATTCTCGTAATAAATACTCCTTCAACTCATCAAAATCATCGCTTTTATGCCTACAAAAGCATTGAAACGACTTAGAAATCAAAATACATAAATTAGGCTAAAAATAAAGGAAAAGACTAACAACAAGGCATAAAATAAAGATAAATATGAGGTAAATCATAATGAAAATATGTAAAATATGAGACCTAACAAACACCCCACACTTAACCTTTACTCGTCCTCGAGTAAATCCAAACAAAACAAAAACAAAAATAAAGATAACACCACTTTCGTAGGGAACACGATTGCACTTAGCATGTGCAACAAGCCGTTAAACCCCTAGGTTACCCCTAGTGGACGAGTTTTGTCTCGTGAGGGTTTGCAGAGAATATACCCACAAAATTCATGACAATCGTCTATCTGTCTCACCGTGCATCAAATCAGCAACTAGTCACAACATTTATGACTCCCCACAATCATCACACATAAACCAATAAACACATAGAATCATTATTTTTCCACATATGAACATCTTTACTCTCACGTCATCACACTAATTCCAAACAAGTTCAATTTCATATACATCCATTCGTGCTTGATTTATGAGTTCTAGCAAGGGAACATTTCGGATATTTCAAGCAAGAACACAACATCTATCTTATTTCATCTTTATTCTTTTTTTCATTCAAAATTTATCAACCCGTGCAATGTCTCGCTAATCAAGCTTTCTATGTCACCCTTGTAACGAGTTTTGGGCCAATGACTCTCAAACCAGTCGGTTTTAAGGCACTAGGTGTCAAGACACCCCAACGGACTTAATCACTCAAGTGACAAAGGCTAGAAACGAAACTGGGTGATTTTAGCTTTCATTAACCACTGAATCAACTTTCTTTCCTTATTTTCTTCATCGATTTTTTTTTCTTTCTTTTTTTTCCATTTTCTCGACTTTCCTCCAATATCACCATGTATCGAAAAAAAAAATGTAATTGCTTTTATCTCCCCGATCAATCCCTTTTACTAGAACTCGTGTGTAGTGTGTAAAGTTGCATAGAAATTTTACAAATTTCAGGCTCAGCGATCAAACTCAATAAAAAGAGTATCCATGTACAGAAATCAGATTCATATGTTTATATAGTCAAGAGCTCAAATATGGGAACACAAATATTATGAACAAGTCAACCAATTTTCAGCAACAACTCAGCAAAAATTGACGTATGCCCAATTCTTTCACCACTTAACCACATTACCCCACACTTGAGCAATTCAATAAACTCTAATCACAATTTGCAAATTTCACCCCACACTTAAAATCACACATTGTCCTCAATGTAATTAAGTGAGATCGATATGCAAGAATGAAAACAACATGTAATTAAAAGAACTGTGAAAGAAATACTCCCCTATATATATGTGCGTGATGGCCCGGGAGTCGGTAGGGTGGATCTCACTGTGGTGGAGGATGGAAATTCACGAACTGGAAGTAGGCTGACAACTGCCTCATCATTTCTGTCTGAGTTCGTTGAATTTCTGCCACAGTAGACTCAAGGTTGGCGAAAGCAGAAATGGGAACCGAGGTACTGCTAGTGGAATGATCATCAGATGAATGCACTTGATTATTACCCTCTGCTGCCATGTGAATCGGATCTCTCGGGTGTCTCTTGAAAATATACCCTCCTCGTTTGTTAAGTCTCAGAAGCTTCATGTCACAGAGATATTGATAGTCAATGGTCAATGGTCCCGGAATGGGCTTGAGATTTGTCTGATGTCGATCAAAAGCTCCTATACTTTCTGCAATGCGTGTAATCAACCCACCGAGGAGAATTTGACCCTTATGCTGCCTGGAGACTTGAACCATATGTCCAAGGAAGAAATTTGTCAAGTCACACTGTTCACCACGGTGGAGACAATAAAGGACACAGAGCTCCTTCGAAGACACTTTCCCACATGCTCCTCTCCCAAAGATAGTAAATGCTAAAATTCTATGAAAATACCGAAGAGTGTAATCGACAATATCCGAGGCATTAGAACAATGACCAGAGTATATCGTATTTGGCAATCGAGTAATCTCTCGCCAAAATTCAGTTTGTTGGTCCTTGGTCAATTCTGTCAGTCCACTAGTTGGCCATTTAAAGATATGAGCTAATTCCGATTTCGTGAGCGTATACGGAACATTGGCAATACAAAACTTCAACAACTCATCAACATACTCTACGGTACCCAAAAATTCCAACGTAAATGATCGATAACTCGGTTCATTCATATTAATCAAATCACCCCATCCCAGAACAATTAATTTTTCAGTCAAATCATCTTCAATAAACAGAGACAACATAGCAGCTTTGTCTAAATAACGGGATGGGGAACAATCTAACTCACTGAGAATCACATAAGCCGGTGAAGGGTTTGAGATTTTCGGATATTTGGTCAAACCTTTGTTGATTAATCTTTCTCTCTCGGTAATATTCGTCGGAACCAATTGTAGAGCCTGATCCGTGGAAGATCCCGTACCTGTTCGTTTTCTTTTGCTCATCTGTGGTGTGGGATGTCGGTCAATGGCGACTGAATTAGACGGAGAAGAAAATTTGTGGCGGACGTAGTGCGGCGATTCGGGCTGGGGTATGGTGTCGCGGTGGTTGTGACTCTGGCCGTAGGCAGTGGTGGAAGACAACGGCGGCGTTGGGCTCGCTGGTCGAGAGGCGGCGACGGCGTGGTTGACGGAAACGATGGCGGCTTTGTGGTTGTGAAGCGCGCTCGGTCGCGCGGGGCTGGAGCGGCGGTGGAGTAGATCTGTGACTTTGAGATGACGGCGGCCGCGTGGGATATTGGAGCTAAGCTCGGTCGAGCTGGTTTCGGCGGAGAAGCTCGACGGCGGTGGTTGCGAGTCCGGTGGAAGGTGGTTGAACGACGGAGTGGGGCGACGGGAGAGGCGGAGCTGTTGCGGCGGCTGATGTGTGGGAGTGTGGGGTGAGGCGACGCGGTGGTGTGAGAGAAACGGGAGAGAAAGAAATTGGGCTGGAGTGTTTTGTTGAAGTGAGAGAGAGAGAGATTGGGCTGGAGAAATTGAGAGATAGATAATGTGTTGACCGAAGTTGGGGATTTTGACCCAATTTCAATTTTTTTTTTTTTGGGTGCAAAAGTGCGAAAATTCTGCACAATTGTGCACGAAAATTGCACAGTTGTGCACTGCGAGTTTGGATTTTGTGCGAAAATTTTGCACAACTGTGCTGAAAAGTTGCACAACTGTGCACATATACATCTTCTAAGTGCGAAATTTTTGCACAGTGGTGCTAATATGAGCACAATTGTGCACCTGATTTACATTGTATAAGAACCCATGCACCTCGTTTTTCATGTTTTTGACCTGCAACAAGAATAACTTGCATTAGTAAATCACTTGAGCACCGAAAATAAAATAAAATTCAAACATAAAATATGGAAAACAAATAAAGCAAAAAGAAGAAAAACGAAACGACAAAAAGAATTGAAAACTCTTGGGTTGCCTCCCAAGCAGCGCTTGTTTAAAGTCATTAGCTCGACTTAGAGGAAAATCATTGTTGATGGTCGACGAGGGAAATTTTTTTCCCTCGAGGAATATTGTCTCCTTCGAAGTATAGCTTTAACCGTTGCCCATTCACTTTAAATACACCGGACCCTTCTCGTACAATATCAACTGCTCCATGGGAATAAACTTTGACAACTTCAAACAGACCCGACCATCTAGACTTAAGTTTTCCCGGAAAAAGCCGAAGACGGGAATTAAAGAGTAAAACTTTTTGACCCACTTGAAATTCTTTTGGTTGAATGTGCTTATCATGCCATCTTTTAGTTTTTTCCTTATAAATTCGTGCACTTTCATAAGCATTCAACCGGAATTCATCAAGCTCACTCAATTGCATCAATCTACTCAATCCCGCTTCTTTTAAGTCCAAATTTAGTGCTTTAGTTGCCCAATATGCTTTATGTTCGAGTTCCACGGGAAGATGACAAGCCTTACCATAAACCAACCGATACGGAGACATACCAATGGGAGTCTTGTATGCGGTTCTGTATGCCCATAGTGCATCATCTAGCCTGTTGGCCCAATCCTTTCGTGAATTATCAACGTTTTCTCCAAGATATGCTTGAGTTCACGATTAGAAATTTCAACCTGACCACTCGTCTGAGGGTGATATGGAGTCGCCACCTTTTGAGTAACCCCATACTTTTTCAAGAGATTTTCCACTTGTCGGTTGCAAAAGTGAGCTCCTCCATCATTGATAATAGCTCGTGGTACCCCGAATCTTGAGAAAACATATTTTTTTAAGAATTTTGTCACCACACGAGCATCATTAGTCGGCGTCGCTATGGCTTCAACCCATTTCGATACATAGTCGACTCCAACCAAGATGTACTTATTGCCATAGGAAGATGGGAATGGTCCCATGAAGTCCATCCCCCATACATCAAATAATTCCACAACCAATATAGGTTGTAAAGGCATCTCATTACGGCGAGAAATGTTCCCTGTCTTTTGACAACGATCGCATTCTATGACAAAAACCCTTGCGTCTTGATACATGGTGGGCCAATAAAATCCTGATTGCCAAATCTTAGCAACCGTCTTTGAAGTACTGTTATGACCCCCACATTCCAAGGAATGACAATGCTCCAAGATACTCTTAAACTCGTCAGATGGCACACAACGACGAATGACACCATCCCCACACTCTTTGTAAAGAAGAGGCTCTTCCCAGTAGTAATGTTTTACTTCTGCCAAGAACTTCTTCTTTTGGTGATAACTTAAACCGGGAGGAAGAATGTCACTCACCAAGTAATTCACGTAATCAGCATACCATGGTATAACGTGTTTTATCCCCATCAACCGTTCTTCTGGAAATGTCTCATCAATTGGTATGTCCTCAACAACTGTGTCATTTCCTTGTTCAAGCCTCGAAAGATGATCCGCGACCACGTTGTCAGTACCCTTCTTATCACAAATTTCCAAATCAAACTCCTGTAACAATAGAATCCAACGGAGTAAACGTGGTTTTGCATCCTTCTTTGTCATTAAGTATCGGATTGCAGCATGATCCGTATACACTATCACCTTCGACCCCACAAGATAAGATCTGAACTTGTCAAACGCAAAAACCACTGCAAGCAACTCTTTTTCATAGTGGCATAATTGACCTGAGCACTATCTAACGTTTTGCTTGCATAGGCAATGACATGAACCCGTTTATTCTTCCTTTGCCCGAGAACAGCTCCTACTGCAAAGTCACTGGCATCGCACATCAACTCGAAAGGCAATTCCCAGTCTGGTGAAGAGATTATTGGGGCAGATATCAATGCTTGTTTTAACCTGTTGAACGCAAGTAAACATTCATCAGTAAAATTAAACACCACATCTTTTTCAAGTAAATTACATAAGGGTTTAGAAATTTTTGAGAAGTCCTTGATAAACCGACGATAAAAGCCAGCATGACCAAGGAAACTTCGTATGCCCTTTACTGAGGTGGGTGGGGGTAATTTCTCAATCACTTCCACCTTTGCCTTATCCACCTCTATTCCTTTGTCTGAAATTTTATGCCCCAAAACAATTCCCTCAGTCACCATGAAGTGACATTTTTCCCAGTTCAAAACTAAATTAGTTTCCTCACACCTCTGCAAGACTTGAGAAAGATTAGCTAAGCAGTGATCAAATGACGAGCCATACACAGTAAAATCATCCATAAACACTTCCATGGATTTCTCAATAAACTCAGAAAAAATGGCCATCATACATCTCTGAAAAGTAGCAGGTGCATTAGAAAGTCCAAAAGGCATGCGTCGATACCCAAAAGTACCATATGAACAAGTAAAGGTGGTCTTTTCTTGGTCCTCGGGTGCAATTGGAATTTGAAAATATCCAGAGTAACCATCTAGAAAGCAATAATACTTATTACCCGAAAGTCTTTCCAACATTTGATCAATGAAAGGCAAGGGAAAGTGATCTTTTCGAGTAGCATTGTTTAACTTCCTATAATCAATACAAACCCGCCACCCTGTTACTGTTCTAGTGGGAATTAATTCATTTTTTTCATTATAAATCACAGTCATTCCTCCTTTTTTAGGCACTACATGTATAGGACTAACCCAAGGACTATCCGAGATAGGGTATATTATGCCAGCATCTAACAATTTCATAATTTCATCCTTAACAACTTCTTTCAACTTGGGATTCAATCTACGTTGAGGTTCTATTGATGTCTTATGATTTTCTTCCATGAGAATCCTATGCATGCATAAAGTAGGGCTAATTCCCTTTATATCAGAAATAGTCCATCCTATGGCTCTCTTTCTCAACCTCAACTCCTCTAATAGTTTTTTCAATTCAAGTTCAGACAGAGTACCACTAACAATAACAGGTAAAGATTCATTGTCACCAAGAAAGACATACCTGAGGTGTGGTGGAAGAGGTTTAAGTACTACCTTTGGTTTAGAGGAGATGTCGGGATACGACTCTAGTGGATCTCTTTTACCTTGAAGAAGATCTTCTTTATGCAAGTCATCATCGTTGTCTAGAGCTAGAGTCACTGTTTCAATCGCTGGATTCTCATCATCTCTAGTTTCCAACTTCTCCAACGGATCCTCAAGAAACTCCCCCTCGAATTCAATCTGGGCTATCTCATCATCTCTAGTTTCCAACTTCTCCAACGGATCCTCAAGAAACTCCCCCTCGAATTCAATCTGGGCTATCTCATCAATCACATCCACCGAACAACAACTCTCTTCTAGGGCAGGCGACTTCATTACCTTGTTCAAATCAAATTCCACTTTCTCATCTCCAATGTTCAAGGTAAGCTTGCCTGCCCGTACATCAATGTTGGTCCCAGCAGTAGCAAGGAATGGTCTCCCAAGTATAATCGGGACCTCTGAATCCTCATCCATTTCTAACACCACAAAGTCACACGGAATGTAAAATTTATCCACCTTGACCAACACATCCTCGATTATGCCCAGAGGATGTTTGACACTCCGGTCTGCCAACTGTAAGGACATCCTTGTGTGTTTGAGTTCTTGAAAACCCAATTTCCTGCAAATAGAAAAAGGCATTAGACTCACACTCGCTCCTAAATCACACAATGCCTTAACAAATTGAACTTGACCAATGGTGCAAGGAAGAGAAAAACTCCCTGGATCTTTGAGTTTAGGAGGAATACTCCTTTGGATTATAGCACTGCACTCTTCATTTAAAGATATTGTTTCCACGTCTTCCAATTTTCTTTTGTTGCTCAACAATTCCTTCAGAAATTTCACATAAATTGGCATCTGAGCCAAAGCATCCGCGAATGGTATATTGATACGCAACTGTCGAAAAACTTGAAGAAATTTCTCGTACTGCTTGTCTAATCTCTTTTGCTGCAATCTTTGAGGGAATGGGATTGGAGGAACATACGGCTTCACATATGGTTTAGGTTGAACTATCTCTGGTGTAACCTCTTCTGAAGGCTCAGAAACTGGATCCTCAGTTATTCCTTGTTCCTCATTAGGTTCCCCCGGTTGTTCAGATTCTCCTACGGTTCTTCCATTTCTCAAAGTTACTGCATTACACTGCCCCTTAGGATTCTGCTCAGTTTGACTTGGCAATGTACCTTTTGGTCTTGAGCTAATAGTACTAGCCAATTGCCCCATTTGTGCTTCAAGATTCTTGGTTGCACCTATCATCTGATCCATCTTTGCCTCAAGCTTCTCAATACGGTTTGCAGTTCCGTTAGCTAGTTTTTCAATGGCTAATTCCCAAGCTTGTGGTTCTCGAGGTGGTGGTCCCTGCTGATTTGGTTGTTGAAAATTCTGAGGACCATGTTGTTGGAAACCTGGAGGAAACTGTTGTCTAGGAGGATTTGCTTGAGCTCCTTGGTTCCCTTGGCCTCCCCAAGAAAAGTTAGGGTGATTTCGCCAACCCGAATTGTAGGTGTTCGAAAATGGATTTCCTTGCTGCTTATTCTGATTGGATAAATAGTTAGCTTGCTCGACGAGTGGGCAATCAGTAGCCATATGAGGTGCCCCACAAACATCACAAGCTAAAGTAGGCTGAGATACTGCACTGACATTTCCTTTGAGTCCCTCCATATGCTTAACGAGTGCTTCAATGTTAGCATTGAGCAATGTAATGTTATCTACATTGTGAATGCCCGGTGTTTTCTTGGTAGCCCGACTATCACTCGTCCACTGATATGTATTGGATGCCATCTCGTCCATAAGAGCCAATGCATCATCCGGATTCTTTGCCATAAAACTCCCTCCTGCAGCTGCATCGATATTCATTCGGATACTATGTGACAGACCATTGTAGAAGGTTTGCACAAGCATCCAACTAGGAATACCGTGATGTGGGCACTTTCTGAGTAGTTCTTTGTACCTTTCCCATGCTTGATAGAGGGTTTCACTGTCAGTTTGCATAAATCCTGTCATTGCATTCCTTAACTGAGCAGTCTTAGCTGGGGGAAAATACTTGGTGAGGAATGCAGTCGACAAATCAGCCCAAGTGGTGAACTTATTTGATGGCTGGTTTTTCAACCACTCCTTAGCTCTTTTAGATAGGGAGAATGGGAAGAGTCGCAATTTTATGGCATCTTCAGTAACGCCATTCATCTTGAAAGTGCTGCAGATTTCCAGAAAATTCCCCAGATGGGAATGAGGATCCTCCCTCTCAATACCTCCCTCAAATGCAGTGTGTTGGAGCATTTGAATAATAGCCGATTTCAACTCAAAGGTATTGGCTTGAACAGTTGGTACCGCTATGCTGGAGGTTAAATTCTGATATGTTGGTGTAGCATAATCCCGGAGAGTTCTCTGCGCAGCAGGTTCAATCCTTTGTATGTCTTCTTCCATTCTACGATGCTCTCTTTGTTGACGTCTGCCTCTTCGAAAAGTTCGTTCTGGTTCTGGATCGATTTCAAGAGCAGGTGCACTCAAAGAACGCCTGTGCATCTACCAATATTCAACCTAAAACAGAAATTAAGATCAGAGCGAGACAGATAATAAAAAAAATTCAAAAATAAAATAAAAATAAATGTCGAAACTAATAAGAATTAACTTTTTATTGATATTGACTATTTGTTGCCTTCCCCGGCAACGGCGCCAATTTGTTAACCGTCCGTAACAACACGGAATCGAACAAATAATATAGTGAAAGTAAGATCGTCTCCACAGGGAAGGTTATCAAGTACCAAACAAAGTTTATCTTATTATTTAGACTATCGATTATCAAAGATTTGAGATTTTAACTAATTAAAAGCAGAAATTTATAAAAACAGAATTAATTATGAATAATTAACACAAATATAATTAAAACGAACAATCAATTAACGAAAGGCCTAGGGATTAAGATTTCATCAAGGTATTTCTATGGATTATTGACTTTCAATGGATTATCATTCTTGTTTAAATTAAAGACCCAATTATCTGCACAGCTGTGCAGCTGCCTGTGCAGAAATTTTTCTCTTCATTTTTCTTCAACGAAACATTCTCGTTTGGCCTTTCTAATGCATTTCTTCACGTCCTCTTGGATAACCTTCATTATTCTCGTAATAAATACTCCTTCAACTAATCAAAATCATCGCTTTTATGCCTACAAAAGCATTGAAACGACTTAGAAATCAAAATACATAAATTAGGCTAAAAATAAAGGAAAAGACTAACAACAAGGCATAAAATAAAGATAAATGTGAGGTAAATCATAATGAAAATATGTAAAATATGAGACCTAACAAACACCCCACACTTAACCTTTACTCATCCTCGAGTAAATCCAAACAAAACAAAAACAAAAACAAAACTAAAGATAACACCACTTTCGTAGGGAACACGATTGCACTTAACACGTGCAACAAGCCATTAAACCCCTAGGTTACCCCTAGTGGACGAGTTTTGTCTCGTGAGGGTTTGCAGAGAATATACCCACAAAATTCATGACATTCGTCTATATGCCTCATCGTTCATCAAATCAGCAACTAGTCACAACATTTATGACTCCCCACAATCATTACACATAAACCAATAAACACGTAGAATCATTATTTTTCCACATATGAACATCTTTACTCTCAAGTCATCACACTAATCCCAAACAAGTTCAATTTCATATACATCCATTCGTGCTTGATTTATGAATTCTAGCAAGGGAACATTTCGGATATTTCAAGCAAGAACACAACATCTATCTTATTTCATCTTTATTCTTTTTTTCATTCAAAATTTATCAACCCGTGCAATGTCTCGCTAATCAAGCTTTCTATGTCACCCTTGTAACGAGTTTTGGGCCAATGACTCTCAAACCAGTCGGTTTTAAGGCACTAGGTGTCAAGACACCCCAACGGACTTAATCACTCAAGTGACAAAGGCTAGAAACGAAACTGGGTGATTTTAGCTTTCATTAACCACTGAATCAACTTTCTTTCCTTATTTTCTTCATCGATTTTTTTTTTCTTTTTTTTCCATTTTCTCGACTTTCCTCCAATATCACCATGTATCAAAAAAAAAAAATATGTAATTGCTTTTATCTTCTCGATCAATCCCTTTTACTAGAACTCGTGTGTAGTGTGTAAAGATGCATAGAAATTTTACAAATTTCAGGCTCAGCGATCAAACTCAATAAAAAGAGTATCCATGTACAGAAATCAGATTCATATGTTTATATAGTCAAGAGCTCAAATATGGGAACACAAATATTATGAACAAGTCAACCAATTTTCAGCAACAACTCAGCAAAAATTGACGTATGCCCAATTCTTTCACCACTTAACCACATTACCCCACACTTGAGCAATTCAATAAACTCTAATCACAATTTGCAAATTTCACCCCACACTTAAAATCACACATTGTGGTGGAAGACAACGGCGCCAATTTGTTAACCGTTCGTAACAACACGGAATCGAACAAATAATATAGTGAAAGTAAAATCGTCTCCACAGGGAAGGTTATCAAGTACCAAACAAAGTTTATCTTATTATTTAGACTATCGATTATCAAAGATTTGAGATTTTAACTAATTAAAAGCAGAAATTTATAAAAACAGAATTAATTATGAATAATTAACACAAATATAATTAAAACGAACAATCAATTAACGAAAGGCCTAGGGATTAAGATTTCATCAAGGTATTTCTATGGATTATTGACTTTCAATGGATTATCATTCTTGTTTAAATTAAAGACTCAATTTCCTTAAATACACGAATACTCTCCCGAGATCTTCATGAGTACCCACCTAAATTAATTAACGTCACTCCCATGATCAAAAACCAATTTAGATGAATCCATTAAGTTCTATGAATATTTTTTAACTAGTCTCATGCAAAATTACCAATATCCCTATTAAGCAATTTACACATGTCTATTAAATCCGAACCAATAAACTAATTCACCTCCCGGTACTTCTTAATTTATCTTAAATCATGCAATTGGTGATCAATCAATTACAAGCATTAAACACTCATTAATAGATAAACCAAACAAGAAATCACATCCATCAATCATCAATAATCCAAATCAATACACAAGACTACATCTTAAACCCTAGAAAATAATTTAGCTATACATAATTAAAGAAAAACAAGAAATAAATTGCATAAACATAAAGTTACTCATGTTCAACAATGGAAGATTGGAAGAATACAACTTGAGAAGATGAAGCTTTTCTCCAAGAACTCTTCTCCAAGAACTCTTCAAGATCTCCTTTCTCTCTCTAGAAGTCTTCTTTTTTTCTCCAAGATCTACTTTTTTTGTAAGAATGAATGAATTATTCTCCCACCTCATTCTAGCCTATAAAATGTTTTTGCCACTTTCTTTAACTAAAAAGGAGTCTTAGATACATAAATTATGCCCATCCAAGTCATAAAATCGGCCCACAAAAATATAAAAATCCGCAGCTGCACAGCTGTGCAGAATATCTGCACAGTTGTGCAGTTGCCTGTGCAGAAATTTTTCTCTTCATTTTTCTTCAACGAAACATTCTCGTTTGGCCTTTCTAATGCATTTCTTCACATCCTCTTGGATATCCTTCATTATTCTCGTAATAAATACTCCTTAAACTCATCAAAATCATCGCTTTTATGCCTACAAAAGCATTGAAACGACTTAGAAATCAAAATACATAAATTAGGCTAAAAATAAAGGAAAAGACTAACAACAAGGCATAAAATAAAGATAAATGTGAGGTAAATCATAATGAAAATATGTAAAATATGAGACCTAACAGAAGGTTGATTCAAAGTTTGGGGAGGGGGATCATTAAAGATGGAGTCAACAAACGAACGCTCCATTGATGGATCATTAAACCCAGAATAGAAGGAAGGCCCGCCTCGGTACTCAGGTGGAAACCCGGAATAGGAGGAAGGCCCGCCTCGGTACTCAGGTGGAAACCCGGAATAAGAGGAAGGCCCACCTCGGTACTCAGGTGGAAACCCGGAATAAGAGGAAGGCCCGCCTCGTTACTCAGGTGAAAACCTGGAATATGAGGAATGCCCGCCTCGGTACTCAGGTGAAAACCCGGAATAAGAGGAAGGCCCGCCTTGGTACTCAGGTGGAAACCCGAAATAAGAGGAAGGCTCGCCTAGGTACCCAGGTGGAAACTCGAAATGTGAACGCCCGCCTCGGTACTCAGGTGGAAACCAGGATGGTCCAGCTCGATATTCAGGTGCTGAAGTCGGGGCTAAGGATGGTCCATCTTCATCATCATCATCTTCCAATGCACTCCGACTTCTCCTCTGTGGAAGCATGGTTTCTCCTCCACATCTATGACTGTGAGAACCAGATGCTACATCGCCATGACGTCCACATGTGACCAAATTTGCGAGGCCGGTGAGACCCGATCGCATCTGTCCAAGTACCCTCCTAACTCCATGGCTACTAGGAGGGAATTTTTCAATAGTCGTTTGCAGGCCTTGAATGCGATTATACTGAAAAGATAAAACAAAAGAGTTAAGCAAAAAATCATAGAAAAAACAACTAAATTAGAACAATAAGTATATTTACTAACTACATTTTGCAATAGAGGGGCCTACCCTGTTTGATGTCCCACTGTTCTCCTAGTCAAGGTGGCTGAAATATAACGCCGAGTGATTCTATCATACCACTGGTTGTATCCCGGCTCTGTGTCGTTTCTATCCTGAATAGGTTGTCCAGTCACAGTTCTATTGCCCCGATCATTCCACATTGCAATATAGGTATCATTTTTGTTTGCCCAATTTATGTTCCTCCCCCTACGGTCCTTTCTTCGCTCAGGTGCAGCATGATGTGGAATATTTTGTAGGAGTCCAAATTGCCGCAAAACACGCTCAGGACGATGATGCTCCACGACGTCGAAGAATATCATCGGAACTGATGCTTTCCACACAACAATGTCCAAGCATTCAGGTGGTAACTCGCCGATGTCTTCATCATTGAAATTGTATGGAGTCCAGATAAACTGAAATATGAAAAGGTATTAAAAAAAATTTAATACAGAAGGATATAATAGAGATATAATATCATAATATAAAAACGTTATGATAATTTTTTTGTCACATGTCCTTCAGCCATCTGATCAAGTCCATCTCTAATTGTCCGGACACTGTGAGCGACAACAATGGCATTTGTAACTGGGCGATACCACCTTTAAACATCAATCACGCAATTAGGTACAAAAATAAGGTTTTTCCTAATTGATTTTTGTTAATTAATAAAAATTCATGAAAATATCAGTAAATTACCGTGCACCATAAGGAGCTCGGGCAATACCATGCTCATCAATTCCTGCCACTGGCTCAGGAATGTTACTGGGTCTGACAACCAAAATTCTAGACCACGCCCATATCTGTTAATGAATATATACACATAATTAAAAATCACGAATTATCATAAAAAATAACATAACAATATTTAAATAATCATCCTCCCCACCTGTAACAATGACACACAAGCATCTATATTTTTCTGACCTATACTGCATGCTTTGCTTAGCCCTCGGTATAACCACGCCAACACACCACTCCCCCAGCTATAGGTGTTTGTTGTGTTAACATCTTCAAATAACGACAACCATAGTACCGGAACAACATCTCCGGTGTTGTTGGGACACAACACGCCAAGCAACATAAGTGCCCAACAACGGGCTATCTGATCGACTTGCATTTTTTCAGATTCTGGGGTGATTTGGCCAGCAGCCGAGGTCACATGGGGAACAATTTTCTCGATTTTCAGTTGAAACCCTTTTTTTTCAAAATCTTGCCTAGTCATTGGAAACCCTAAGTGTTCCAAAATATAGGCTGCACACTCATCATAACTTTGTAACACACGATTAGTTATTAGAGGTCGACCATCGACTGGAAGACCAAATATTATAGCAATATCTTGAAGAGTAATTGTAGCCTCTCCAGTTCTGAAATGAAATGTATTGGTCTCCGGTCGCCATCTCTCGACTAGCGTCGTTACAAGACACATATCATTTGTCCATGACCCTAACTTATATACACGATATAACCCCATGTGTTGCAATTTTAACAAGACTCGGTTATGTGGGGTTCTTCCATAAGCACTCTTAAAATACGCACTGTTCGCCCGTCTAGCACAGAACACGAAATCGGGGGACTCACCAAACTGCTCGAACATATGATTTGACTGCCCGGTCAACACCCTACGGTCTATCGGGCCATATATATGATCAACAAACTCCTCCGCCATCCTACATTAAAATAAAATAAAAAGATTATTTGCAATTAAAATGATACTTGAGCTAATTAGAATAATACAAATTAATATTTCATAAATTCAAACACACACATCACAAAGAAATAAACTTATGTAACAAAATTAATCCACACATCTATAATTTGAAATTATACACATCAAGATTATACATCTATAATTTGAAATTATACCTAAAAATTCAAGATTATACCTGAAAAATCAAGATTATACCTACTAATTGGAAATTAAAACATCAATTCAAAATTATACCTATAATATGAAAGTTATACATAAAAATCGGAGTTTATACCTAAAATTTTGAATTTATAGATAATTTTTTTTTTGATATTCAACATACTAATTAAAAATTCGAAATTACACAACAAATTCGAAAATTACACAACAAAATCCCACAAATTAAAACACTAAATTGATAAAATTCGAAATTACACCTGAAACCCAAATCCGAAATTACACAACAAATTCGAAAAATGACACAACAAAATTCCACAAATTAAAACACTAAATTGATAAAATTCAACAAAAATTCTAAATTACACCTAAAGCCCAAATCCGAAATTACACAACAAATTCGACAAATTACACAACAACATTCCACAAATTAAAACACTAAATTGATAAAATTCAACAAAAATTCGAAATTACACCTAAAGGCCAAATCCGAAATTACACAACAAATTCAAAAAATTACACAACAAAATTCCACAAATTAAAACACTAAGTTGCTAAAATGCAACAAAAATTCGAAATTACATCTAAAACCCAAATCCGAAATTACACAACAAATTCGAAAAATTACACAACAAAATTCCACAAATTAAAACATTAAGTTGATAAAATTCAACAAAAATTCGAAATTATACCTAAAGCCCAAATCCGAAATTACACAACAAAATTCCACAAATTAAAACACTAAATTGATCAAATTCAACAAAAATTCGAAATTACACCTAAAGCCCAAATCCGAAATTACACAACAAATTCGAAAAAATACACAACAAAATTCCACAAATTAAAACACAAAATTGATAAAATTCATACACAAATTCGAAATTACACCTAAAGCTCAAATTTGAAAATTACACAACAAATTCAAAAATTACACAAAAATTCGAAAATATAATGGCTTCTACACATTTTATAAAGCAACAATATATAAATTTTACCTTGTATTCTTGAGGATGATGGAAAATAAGATGAAGAAGATGAAGAATATGAAGAAGAAGATGAAGGGAAGAAAATGAAGAGAAGTGATGAAAAAACCGAGAGAGAAAGAAAGAAAGAAAAAGAAAGGAGAAGAAAGAAAGAGAAAGTCTGCCTCTGCCTGACACGGTCAGGCATTTTCTGCCATTCCGTGCTCGGGCAGCGCGGAATGACATTAAATTATTAATATATATATATATATATATATATATATATATGCCCATTCCGCTCTCGGGCAGCGCAGAATCGACAGATATATTTAAAATATATATATATATATTATGAATGAAAGGGATCTATTAAATAGACTTTACAATGGATTCGATATCCTATTCCTGATAAAAGGGATCTATTAAATAGACTTTTTAAAGTAAGAGTATTTTTCAAAATTCGATATGAAATCTGGATTTTGGCAAATACAGATTGCTGAAAAAGATAAGTATAAAACTGCCTATACTGTCCCTTTAGGACATTATGAATGAAATGTTATGCCTTTTGGATTAAAAAAATGCTCCTTCTGAATTTCAGAGGATTATGGATAATATTTTCAGCCCTTATACGGGATTTTCTATTGTTTACATTGATGATGTTCTTATATTTTCAGAAAATATAGAACAACATTTTAAACATTTTTATTAATACAACTAAAAAAGCTGGATTAAGAACATAAAACTTTTTCAAACCAATGTTAGGTTTCTTGGAAAATAATGTCATAAGACCTATTGAAAGAGCAAGACAATTTGCTGATAAATTTCCTGATCAAATTACGGATAAAATCCAGTTACAAAGATTCTTAGGATCTTTAAATTATATAAAAGATTTTTATCAAGATCTTTCTTATGATTGTAAACTATTATTTCAAAGGCTAAAGATAAATCCTAAGTCTTGGACTGATGCTCATACCATAGCAGTAAAAAATATCAAGCTAAAAGCTAAAGAACTACCCAGCTTAGCCTTATCCAATCCTTCTGCTTTTCAGATTTCGACTAGATTTTTTGTTAGTCAGTTTTTCTCTCTCTAGATTTCTCTCCCACCTTGGGAGTCTTTTCTCTCTCTCTCTCTCCTTGGGAGTTTAGAAATTCCGGTAGTTCTAGATTTTGCTTCTCCTTTCCTTGACTCTGTTCTTGTGCGATACACGAGAGTTGATTTTCTTGGAGCTTAATCCCATCTGTTTAACGAGGACTTACACCAAGCCAATTTCGTGATGCGTTTCGTTCCGCTCTGCTCTACGCCGCGCTTTTCTTCCCCGCCTGAGTCTTCCTGCTGCATTTTATTCGTTAATCTTGAATTCCCTGAACAGTTCACTAGAGCCCTCCGGCCTCAATTTGCTTTTTCATGATCAAAGCACAAATAGTCATGGGACCCAATATAAAATGAGGATATCTTTTTGCCCTTAACTTTTGCTTTTTCTTTTGGTTTTTTCTTTATCCCACGCTGGGAGGTTTTCCCTATTACTTTTGCTCTGTCTATTGGCTTTACTTTTTCTTTATCTTTTGCTTTTACTTTTCTTTTACTTTTGATTAAAAAACTTATTATCTTTGTGTTATTAACTGAAGTCTTTCTCTCTCTCTCCATGGGAGCCTTTCTTATGCAATTCGAAGTCCGATCAGAAATATCAATAACTGGAATATGTCTCTCTCTCCATGGAAATTTAGGATTTCTGAATTTCTAGATTTTGCTTCTCCTTTCCTTTGATTTTGTTCTTGAGCGATATACGAGAGTTGGTTCTCTTGGAGCTTAATCACATCTACCTGACGAGGACTTACAATAAGCCAAGTTCCTTGCTGCGTTTTCGGTCCGACCTGCCCTCGTCTGATTCTTCCTGCTGCAACTTCGTTTTTTGTTTGCTACCTTCTTAGTTATTCTCTCTTGTGTTTCCTTTTTTTTTTGTTTAATATTCTGGTGTTTTGTCCTCGTTTTTCAGGTGTTCGTGGCCTTAGGATTTCGTTCAGAACCAGTGGATACCCTCGGTTTTGCTCCTCAGTTTGTTCTTCACCAGAGTTCTGATTAGTGTAGCTCTATGGATGCTGAAATATCCCGTATGGCCCGTGATTTTACGTTGACCGACAGAGAGGCTACCAAGGTGAGTATTCCGGCAGATAGTTGTCGTCCGGGAAAGGGCTACAACCCTAGGATCCTTGTGGGACGCATTACTACAGATCGTCAGATCAATTTTCCTGCCTTTAAGGATACGGTCATAGGCTCGTTTAGACCAAGGCGGGGAATGGAGGTATCACGCCTTGGAAATTCCAGGTTTTTGCTTGCTTTCAACCACAGTGTCGATCTAGATCGAGTCTTAGAGAGTGGTCCATGGAATTTTGATAATGATATGATAATTCTAAAAAAATTGAATGAATTTGATGACCCACAATCTGTCAACTTAGATTGGAATGATATCTTCGTTCGAGTGTCAGGGCTTCCTTTGGGTCTAATGAATCATAATGTGGCTCAAATTATTGGTAATCACATGGGTATCTTTGTCGACATGGTCTTGTCTAAAAGTGGGTTTTTTTGGGATTCGACTCTTCGTCTTAGGGTACGTATTAACGTGACCAAACCCCTCCTTCGGCTCATGACTCTTACTATTCCGGGTGGGCAAGAGGTTAAATTGTCTTTCTCCTATGAAAAACTTCCCAACTTCTGTTATCTATGTGGTGTGATCGGTCATATCGAAGACCGTTGTGAAAATCGGTATAATCAATCTTTTGTTCACCCGGGTGATCATACCCCTTTCGGACCCTGGCTAAGGGCCTCCAATCGTCGTGCTAACCCGTCGGGATCTTTGCATTTCGGTTTTGGGGAGCCTCAACCAGCCATTGACTCGTCCCATCGTGAGGGTCACTCTAGTAGCTGGAAAACTCCGGTTGGAAATCAAACGAATATTCAATCCCGCTCTTCGAGCCCTCTTTACCGCCCTCCTCACATTCGTCGTAACTTTGCGGATCATGACGTCAGCATCCCTTCACGGGCCCCTGAAAATCCGAGAGGATCCCGATCCCGCTGCCGACTCAGGTTGGTAGACGAATCGGACGATGATCTTGCAGGTGAAAACCTTAATTTAATCGGCCAGGCAATGTCTTCTCCATTAGGGACGATTGTTTCGAATTCTCTCCCTGTCAACCCGCCCCTTGGTTCTAATCTTTCCCCACATGCAAAGTCTAACTCTACAACTAATCCGGCTAGTATATCACCTCAATTACCGAACCCGGTCTCATCCTCCCGTTTGATTGAGATCTCTTCCCCTATAGTTATTTCCCAACACAAATGTGACCGTGCATATCCTGCTTTGAGTGATAATATTAGCTGCATGCCCCCACACTCTCTTCCCATGCAACCCACGTCTCCCATGCACTCTCCTACACCTTCTGTTCATAATATCCTTCACATCATCAACCCACCCCCATCTCCAATGCTAATCAACATCCCTCTCCAAATTAGTTTAACTCCCCCTAAAGTACCTAAGTCTCTTTCAGTCAACCGTAAAATTAGAAAAAATAAGCGTCAAAAGATTTCCCCACCTCTCATTATTAACAACCAAACCCTTCGTTTAACTGACATTCCGGTTTCAGAGTTTGCTCAGGTTAGGAACTGCTCTGCTACCATCTTTGCTTTGGATGAGGATTCGGCGGCGACTGCGAAGCAGTCCCGCCGCACTCAATGAATCTTATTGCTTGGAACTGCCAAGGATTGGGGGGGGTCCGGGGCAGTTCATTTTCTTGTGGAACTTATCAGTATCCACAACCCCTCGATTATCTTTCTTTCGGAGACTAAGTGTAAATCATCTGCGTTTGATCGTCTGAAATCTTGTACTAATATGTTTGGCTTTTGTGTTGAGTCGGTCGGGAAGGGGGGTGGTCTTGGTCTCCTTTGGTCTAAAAATGTCGATGTTATCCTCCAGTCTTACTCGAAATCTCATATTGATGTTCGTGTTTACCCGGGTCCAGGATCGGACTCTTGGCGGTTCACGGGTTTCTACGGTGACCCTGATAGCGTCAAGCGTAAAGATTCATGGACGCTTCTTAAGCGCCTCAGCCAAAATTTGTTCTCTCCTTGGCTCGTGGCAGGTGATTTCAACGAAATCCTTAGCCAGGACGAAAAGGATGCCACCCTTCCCCGGCCTCTTTGGCAAATTCGTGCGTTCCAGGATGCCCTTGATAACTGTGATCTTCATGATTTGGGCTTCACTGGACCAAAACTGACTTGGTCTAACAAATGGATTCACCCGCGTACTGTTCGCCTGCGACTCGATCGGGCTTGTGGTAATTCGGGGTGGATTAATTTGTTTCCTAACACTCGTGTTACAAATCTGAGTACCATTGCTTCTGATCACTGTCCTATTCTTATCCAGCTTAAACCCCCGGTCAAGTCTCTGCCTAGTCGTAAAAAACGTACCCTCCGCTTCGAATCTGTTTGGCTCAGATCCTCAGATTGCGAGCGAGTGATTCGGGACTCTTGGTCTTCGGCTTCTAATGATGACCCCATAGATCTCGTTTGGAACAATATTAAAAATTGTAGGGTCGGTCTTCTCCAGTGGAGTCGTGTTTCCATAGGGGATACGGGTCGTAGGATTAAATTGATAGAAGAGGAAATCCTTGAACTTTGCTCGGGAGAGATCACCGCTGAATCTAAGGGCCGTGAATCTACTCTACGAAAAGAGCTTGAGGAGTTAAAACCTAGTGAGGAAACTGCCTGGCACCAAAGAAGTCGGGCCTTGTGGATGAAAGATGGTGATCGTAACACAAAATATTTTCATAATTGTGCTTCTGAGCGTCGGCGTCATAATAATATTTCGAGACTTAAAAATGAGAGAGGGGAGTGGCAGGTTAAGCCAGACATTGTCCAAAACATTATCACAGGCTATTTTAGGGATATTTTTACCTCCATACAGCCGTCATCTTCAGACTTGGATGAAGTACTCGCAGATGTGCTACCAAGGGTTACACCAGCTATGAATGAATCCCTAAACTGCGAATACTCTGGTGATGAGGTAATTCGAGCTTTATCTTCTATGCATCCCCTTAAATCCCCGGGCCCTGATGGCATGTCCCCGATTTTTTACCAAAAAATTTGGCATGTTATAGGGGCAGATGTTACTGCTTGTGTTCTCGATATGCTTAACAAAAAGTCTTTTCTTCATAAGCTGAATTTTACACATATTGTGCTTATTCCTAAGAGAGACGATCCCGAAGTTGCCTCCCATTTTCGTCCTATCAGCTTGTGCAACATTGTCTATAAAATTGCTTCTAAAGTGATAGCTAATCGTCTTAAACCAATCCTTGAAAATATTATCTCTGAATCTCAGTCTGCTTTTGTTCCGGGTCGTCTCATTTCCGATAATGTCCTTGTTTCTTTTGAGATTAATCATTACCTTAAGAACAAATCGTGGGGCAAGGAAGGGCATGTCGCACTTAAATTGGATATGAGTAAGGCCTACGACAGAGTGGAGTGGATTTTTATCGAGAAAATTTTGGTAAGGTTAGGGTTTGGGAGGGATTTTATTGACCTTATCATGTCTTGTGTCAACTCAGTGTCTTATTCTTTTATGCTTACCGGTAACCAATTTTGATACATTCGACCTCAAAAGGGAATCCGTTAAGGTGATCCTTTGTCGCCTTATCTATTCTTATTGGTTGCCGAGGTTTTGAGTTGTTTGATTCAAGCTGCAGAAAACAGGGGGGAAATCAAAGGAGTGGCAATTGCAAGACATGCCCCTCAGGTGTCTCACTTGTTGTTCGCTGATGACACCTTGATATATATGCAGGCGTCGACTTCTGCGTTTCTTTGCATCAAAAATATCCTGTCAAAGTATGAAGTGGCATCTGGGCAACAGGTGAATCTTGAGAAGTCGGGATTGGTTTTTAGTAAGAACGTTTCGCTGGATTCTCGCACGGAGTTAGCCAGGATACTAGGGGTCCAAGTGTTGGATAAGCATGACAAATACCTGGGTCTTCCGTCAGTTATTGGCAAATCAAAGAAGGAAATTTTTGCTTCCATTCGAGACAGAATTCGGGCTCGTATTAACGGGTGGAACTCTAATTTCCTATCTCAGGCGGGAAAGGAAATTCTTATTAAAGCAGTATTACAAGCTATTCCCACGTATAGTATGAGTTGTTTCAAGCTCCCTGACTCGTTATTGTCTGAGATTGAATCTGATATGGCGAACTTCTGGTGGCATAACAGACAAACGAGGAAAATTCACTGGCTAGCTTGGAGTAAACTCTGTCAGAGTAAGGATGAGGGTGGCTTGGGTTTTAGAGAAATCAAGGCTTTCAATTTGGCTATGCTAGCTAAACAGGCTTGGAGGATTTTGACAAAAGCCAAACTGTCTAGTTAGTCGGATCTTTCGTGCTAAGTACTTTAATAGCTCATCTCTTTTTGAAGCGGAACTTGGCCACAAGCCATTGCTCACATGGAGAGGGATTTGGGAAGCACGAAATTTGGTGTTTGCGAGGGTTCGGTGGAGAGTTGGTTCGGGGTCCCATGTTCGAATTTGGTCATCTAAATGGTTACCCAGTCCACCGGCCTTTACAGTCACTACACAGCCAAATACTTTACCATTGGATGCTCGGGTTAATCAACTGTTTGACAACGCAACAGGTTGGTGGGATACGGTACGTGTTCGCGAGATTTTTCAGCCTGAAGATGCCGCGAGTATCCTCTCTATTCCCCTAGGATCGAGATATAACCCGGACTCTATCATGTGGCACTACACTAAGACGGGTCAATTCTCTGTCCGTTCAGCATATCATTTAGCACGGGATACGGCTCGACGGTTCGCTCCTAGCTCGCCCTCGATTTTGGTGGGGCCGAAACGAGGTTTTTGGGATTTTTTATGGAAAGCGAGGGTTCCGCCCAAAGTCCGACTGCATGCATGGAAATTCTGCAAAAATGCACTGCCGCTTGGTGCAAATCTTGTCAAACGGCGTGTCGAAGTCTTAGGCTCCTGCCCGTTGTGTGCTAGCGAGACAGAGGATGAATATCATGTGGTCTTGGGTTGCTCCTTTTCTAGACAAGTTTAGGCATTGTCAAACATCCCCTGGCAGGAAATTTACTCATGGATAGGGTATGGGAAGCTTGGCTCCGAGGGCTACACCGCAGGTTATCCGGGGAGGAGTTTTGTCAAGTACTAGTAACGCTTTGGTTCTTATGGTATAACCGTAACTCAACCCTCATGGATAACTCGACTTCTTCTTCTTTTAACATCATCAACTCGGTTCATCGTTTTATCGGAGCTTTCAGGGAAGTTACGACGATCCTCCCAATTCGATCTCTTTCGCTGCAAAAAGCTAAATGGCAGCCTCCGGAATTCGGGATCATGAAAATTAACGTTGATGGGGCGGCTGATGTGCATAGAGGGTTGGCAGCGGTGGGTGTGGTTATTAGGGACTGGCGTGGTTCGTGTGTGGGTTGGACGGGTAAATTTCTGAATTTTGCTCCTTCACCGGATTATATTGAAGCTCTGGCTTTGGTGGAAAGATTACTTCTTGCGTCTAGGGAGGGATGGCCAGCAGTTGTATTGGAAGGAGATTGTTTATCGATCATCTCCAAAGTTATAGCCGGATCAATTGAGTTATCACCCTTAGGCAACCTTGTGTCTGATATTTTACGCTTATCACTTCCTTTTTCTTTGTTTAGTTGCTCTTTTGTAAAACGTTCGGGTAATTCTGTTGCTCATTTTATCGCTAGAGCTATTCTAGGTGCTCAGGGGCCTGTTCCTGAAATCCCAGCTCTCGCCATCTCTGCTTTGTCTTCTGACATTTCTCTCTCTGAGTATTAAAATACACACCGCTTTCTCTTCAAAAAAAAAAATCCTTCTGCTTTCAAAATTATTGAAACAGATGCTTCAGATATTGGATACGGAGGAATCCTTAAACAAAAGGAAAATAATAAAGAAATTTTAATAAGATTTACTTCTGGATTATGGAATTCAGCACAAAAGAATTATTCAACAATTAAGAAAGAAATTCTTTCTATTGTTCTTTGTATCACTAAATTCGAAAGTGATGTTTAAACCAAAAATTCTTATTAAGAATTGATTGTAAATCTACTAAAAGTGTTTTACAAAAAGATGTTAAAAATATGGCATCCAAGCAAATATTTGCTAGATGGCAAGCATTATTATCATGCTTTGAATTTGATGTTGAGCATATATCTGGTAAAACCAATATACTTCCTGATTTTCTAACCAGGAAATTTTTACAAGGAAAATCCTTGGAGGAACCCACGGAAACCTTTTATGAAGAAAGGTGAATCAAGTAAAACTAGAGTTCAAGCGGGACACAAGGCAAATATATGTTTTGTGAAAAAAGCCATTCACAATCTTAATTGTGATGAAGGTTTAAAAATAAATAAATTTAAAGACGACATGTACCATGTCGTCTTCTATTTCCTAAATTTAAAAAATAAAAAATGTTTGAAGACGGCATGGTAAATAGAAGACGACATGGCAAACGTGTACCATGTCGTCTTATATTAATTCTATAACTCTTTTAAAATAATATTATTTTATATTAATTCTATAACTCTTTTAAAATAATATTATTTTGATAAAAAAAATTTATTATTCTGAACTACCCCTCTTATTTAGTGTAATTACAGTTCAGTCCATTTATTTGTGGCACATAATAAACACTTTCCTCTTGAAATAAAATCTTACATTTACCCCCCTCTGACTAACAATACTTTGTCAAGCAAATCGTGATATTGGCAACTTACTAATTTAGAATTATTTGTATTGAACTGTGATATTGCTCCTAAAACAAATCGAAACTCGGTATGTGTTTTCATTTTTTAAAAGATAATTAAATTGGCATAAATGTAATTTGCACCTCATTATCAGAATGTTAATAAGTCTTTACAAAATTATTTATTGAAGATCAAATTAAAAATTACAATTACATCCTTTTAATATGAAAAATTACCGCTCAAGGGCAAAATAGAAAATTTTAAAAATATTTTTTAATGATGTTAGCAAATTCCATTAATAATTTTATGGAAGTGGGGATCGTAATGTTTTATTATAAGAGAAGGCTATTTGTTATGTATCCAAAATAGGGCAAAATACACTATGTACCCATGAATGATTCTTTATACCATTTAGGTCCCTGAACTATTAAACATGACTAAATGGTCCCTGAATTATCAAACGTAACAAAATGGTCCATCGACTTGACGGACGTTTGGCTTGTCTTGATATGTTGCTGACGTTGCACTAGGCTTAATCATTGCAATGTGAAAATTGAAAAAAATTGCCAATTTTGCCCTCACTTGCTTTCTATAAAATTGATATTTTGTGTGCTTATAATTTTGCTACTTTTCAACCATTTTGGCACCATTTTCTATAACTTTTGTGGTGAATATAATATACGAACATTCTACTTATATATTTTCGGAGATATTATTTGATCAATTCTTAATTTAATAAATGAAGGGTAGTAAAAAAATACTTGATCAGTTCTAAATTACTTTTTATTTAAGAATTGATCAAGTAATTTTTTTATCGGAATCTTTTTTTCTAAATTTTAAATTGATAAATAGTATAATATGAATTTTATTTTGAATATTAAGTACTTTATATCTTTTTATATAATTTATTTTATTGTCAATATGATAAGTATTTAGGGCGAATAGCAATTTACCTCCCTATGAAACTTCGGAAATGCATAAAAAACCCTGTGAAACAAAAAAGGTCAATTTAACTCCCTCAGTAAAATATAATGAAGCATCCTGCCTCCCTACATGCGCCCCTCGCGCATTTTGAGAGTGGTTATGAAATTTTTGCTTTAATAAGACCATCTTACCCCTATCTAATAACCATTGGATCTAACTGATAGAAATCAACAGTTGAGATTAAATAAATATATATTATTCAATAAAATTAATATCAACCATTCATTTTTATAGAGATGGATGGTCCAGATTTATCTACTTATATGAATTTCTTTTATATATATATATATATATTTTAATATTTAACTTTTATAATTAATATATAATTTTATAAATTAAATACATAATTAAACTTATTAATATAAAGTTATTATATTTATATATATATATACACAATATATGTTATTTGTGTATATATGTATATATACACAATGAAGAGGAGTGAACAGAGGGCAGGAGAAACCAGGCGGCAGCGGCGGAGGTTGGGGAAGGTAGGACAGACGGCGGCAAAGGTGGCGATGATGATGGTGGCGACAGGCGATGACGACGATGGTGTTCGAGCAAGGGAGGCGGCGGATGCCATTGGTGAGTGTGGGGAGGACGTTGACTGGTAGCGCTTTGGCTAGGGATGGTGGCACTGGAGCAGTAGCGGCGGCGATTTGAGAGGGCCAACTTTGCAAAGATGGGTTGGTTTTGGCGATCTGGGTCTGAGACTTGGGAGGTTGGTGACTCCGGCGGAAGCGTGTCTTTGAGCAGTGATGGCGGCGGCTATGGCAGCTTCGTCAAGGGGGTGCTCAAGCAATGGCGTTGGCGGATTTGGCAACTCCGTTAAGGGATTTTCTCGCTTGGGGATGGCGGCGGTTGGAATAAGATGCAGGTGGCGGTGGTGGCGTGGGTGACTGATATGGTGGCCTGAGTCTAAATGGTTGGTGGCGAGGATGAATATGGTGTTAAGGGGAATGAGTATGAGGGTTAGGGTTTTGGGAAGATGGTGAATTGGGGAAGAATATGAATGAAAATAAAAAAATTAAAAATAAATGAAATATTAAAAATTAAAAATTAAAAGTAAATAGAAAATAGAGACTTTATTGTAAATATCTTTAAAAGGCAAGGGCAATTTGGTCTTTTTATTAATGAATATAGATGAAATTTGTTTAGGGAGTCAGTGTGCTTTACCAAAAATTACTGAGGGAGTTAAATTGACCTTTTTTGTTTCACAGGATTTTTTTGGCATTGCTGAAGTTTCACAGGGACGTAAATTGGTATTCGTATTCTTTTAAAAAATTTAAGAAGATTAAAAATTTTGAATGTAAAGTTAAAATCATAATTAGTATCAATTATCGACATAAAGTTTCTACATAAATCAATTTCTAAATAGAACTACAATTACTTACTTTTTGCTCTAGAAAGTTAAGGATAGTTAAATCCAAGAATTTATTAACCTTAAACATTGGATTTTTTGGAAAGAAAAGTGGGTAAAATAAATTTTTTGGATTGAAAAATATTATTATGGATTTTCTTGGGTACATAAGTTATTTTAAGGGGGTTTTAGTAAATTTTCGTTAAAAAATTAGTAGGAAATCAATATACTATTTTTTTCACAAAAGTCAATATAAAATGATAACGAAATATTGGTTAAAACAAGCAAAATTATAAATACACAAAAAAACTCATTTTATTAAAAGCAAGTGAGGGTAAAATTGACAAACTTTTTCAATGGTCACATTGCAATGGTCCAACCCAGTGCGATATCAACATGTCACGACAAATCAAACGTCCATCAAGTCAAGGAGACCATTTTGTTACGTTTGATAATTCAGAGATCATTTTGTTACTTTTGATAGTTCAGGAATCATTTTGTCACATTTAATAGTTCAGAGACCTAAATGGTACAAAGTGGATAGTTTAAGGGTACAAAGTGTATTTTGCCTTTTAAAATAAATGGACTATATTGGAATTACACTAAATTAGAGAAGTAGTTAGTGTAATTAATCCTTATTTAAAATTAGGACTCCAAGTTGACTTTCTACTCTCTGGACCTACTATCATGGAAACTTTTTCTACATTTTTTGGTGTATGGTGCACCAAGTGCATTTAAGAACTTTCCGTGCATTATACGAAATTATGAATTACAAAATGAGAGTTGATTGAACACAAAACTTCTCAATCATCCACGAGATACTAATGTCATTCAACAATAGCATCATCTAGTGTAATATAGTTGCTGAAACAAATGAGATCCGTACTTTTGGCCAAAAAAGCCACACTAATATTGTGGTCAGTATAACGATTAACGAGTGGAAAATCACAAGAAAATTATAAACATAAAAACTTTTAAATATTGAAAAATACTATCTTTCACAGACATATTGTAAAATTTAATACCCTCTCTTCCATGGATAAACAATCCAAAGGAAGATAGTTAAGTAGTGGACACCTTAACTCAAGCTAAATCTACATTGACCTGGTTGTCACAATCACAAAACTTATATGATTGATATAGCTTCTCTATTTCCTGGGTTCCTCTACTTACTCAAGATCACAATGAATGCTTGTAATAATTGGAACGAATGAAAAATATCTTCTTCCTGGAGATGATTATATACATACTGTTGTAATACATACATACACAAATTTCAAAAATCCTTACCAGAATATATTTGCTTGAAAGGGGCCGTGACAGACATTTCCAGCATCAAACTGGAAATAATACGCATTATTCTCCTAGAAATACACTTCTTTTGGCATCAGTCATTCATCACGAGTCTGAAGCTTTGCTGATAATGACTGAGGCATAATTGGCTATTGTGGATTCTGGTGATTGTCGAAGCTGTGCTATTAGAGGAAATAGTTCTGAAGAACGAATGAAATGCCTACACTGTGGATAAGCGCACATCTTCACTAGTGAGAACAAGGCTATCTTTAGAGGCGACTCGTTTATGGCATCTTTCCTTGGGTTTAATGCTACCGTAGAACAATCTGCCACCACCTTTAGTAATGCCTGAAATAGCTTTTTTCTTTTAGAAGAAATGTACAAGTATTAATATAGCATGCATATCATCTAGACATTTGCATTAACTATCAATATACCTCATCAATCTCAAGCGTTAAATGTTGATATAGCCCACATAATTGAGTGCATGATTCATAATTTTGGTAGAAAAAATACCAAGTTTTAGTGACAATAATGGAAGCATAAGAAAACCTGCATGGCTCCTTTGGAAACTATGTCTTCACAAAGCCGGTTGGAGTTACGAACAAGATTACTGAGAGCACCTGCAGCATTTGCTTTGGTTTTGTCTTCCTCATTGGAGAGCAGCAAATTTGTTAACTGAGGAATGGCTCTTTTGAGTTCGTCATATAACGAGTCATTATGATAGGCAGCATTTCCAACCTGGTGCAAAGACGTTATGTTCATCAATTTATGTTATCCAAGGTGACTTTGTGAGGGTCATCTTAAGACAAAAAACTTTTAGGACAATCTTACAGCAAAACAAGCAAATTTCCTTGTTCGTTTGTCAGGATCAGCACATTGATCAATGAGGGCGCTAATGATATGATGTTTTGCCTTCAAAGTAAATAAAAACTGTTAGTAAAGATACAAGGACAATTTACCAGAAAACAAAAAGCATAATTTTAGCATACATTCTCGGAATCGACTATCGGAAGTCCAAATTAAATGTAAGGAAAATTACATACACACCCCCTTCGTGAGACCCTAATTACGAAAAACACCCCGGTTTAAGAAATTACCATAACTTCAATGTCGGTAAAAGCAAGTTCCACCTCACAGGGGGTGTGTGTTGGTAATTTGCAAAACCTTAGGGGTTGCTCGTAATTACACAATAAGTGAGTGGGTGTGCATGTGATTATTCCTTAAATGTAGTCATAATTTAGGAAGTAAAAAGAGAATGGTTCTTGTTGTCATGTGTTCTATACCAGTAAACTATAGAAATAGGAGCTGTGGCGGCACATGTTTCCAATAGCACTGCAAGTCTTGTAACGCACATTAGGATCATCATGTGTGAGAAAGCGCTTCAGATCCTCCAAGATATCCGCTGCATGGATATATTCATAAAATAGCTGCATGCATAGTTTTGCTCAGAAACATTTCATAGATCTGATTCAATAATGCAATAACAACAGCATTTCCAAGAATCATTGAAGATATTGTTCTTTTAATAGGAACAAACATGAAAAAGATTATGCTTCCAGCAGATGGGTAAGGTGGCCAAGAGTTCAGAGTACCAAGACTATGCAATTTAAACTCAGGCACCGTATGGACAAAAGAAAACACAAAATGAAAAACTATGTTTAAATAATCAAAAAGAAAGCATGAAAATCAGATGAAAGTCTTAGTGAAGAGCTTAATCAGAAAACTTTTATTCACGCTGGTTGACCCTCAGATCCACAAATAGGAAACATGTTGAGAAGAATATAGATGGGAGTGAAACAGTCTTAGTTTTCACCTTGTTGAGAAGAATATAGATGGGAGTGAAACGGTCGTAGTTTCTTGTAATGGCCTCACCATTCTAATCTATTTTGTGCTGCTCTCGGCCATATTATTTTTACAATAAGAATGGGATATTTTTAATAATGGGCATAAAACATCCGTTTCAGATAGACAAGACATAAGAATAAGTAACAAATGAGCAGTCAATGACAGGAATGCTTCCAGCAGATGGGTAAGGTGGCCAAGAGTTCAGAGTACCAAGACTATGCAATTTAAACTCAGGCACCGTATGGACAAAAGAAAACACAAAATGGAAAAATATGTTTAAATAATCAAAAAGAAAGCATGAAAATCAGATGAAAGTCTTAGTGAAGAGCTTAATCAGAAAACTTTTAATCACGCTGGTTGACCTTCAGATCCACAAATATGAAACATGTTGAGAAGAATATAGATGGGAGTGAAACAGTTTTAGTTTTCACCATGTTGAGAAGAATATAGATGGGAGTGAAACAGTCATTGTTTTCACCATGTTGAGAAGAATATAGATGGGAGTGAAACGGTCGTAGTTTCCTGTAATGGCCTCACCATTCTAATCTATTTTGTGCTGCTCTCGGCCAAATTATTTTTACAATAAGAATGGGATATTAGTAATGATCGGCACAAAACATCCATTTCAATAGACAAGAGATAAGAAACAAATGAGCAGTCAATGACAGGAGGGAGTACAAAGTGTCATTCACTGCAGTTGTTTGATGATATATAACAACTCAGCATAAACTTTCAGTGCCAAGATGTGATATCACTAGTCAACACAAGTTTAAACCACGACTAGTATTAGAACTTATGAACAGCAACCACACAAATAAAACATCATGGCAATACCTTGTCCATTCGAGCTAAATCTGAAATAACCATAAGAAAATCCAAGGTGGCTTCCCTGGGGCAGGGGCTACTAAGCAACCTTTTCACTCTGGTTGGATCCAATAAGCCTTTGCCTACAAGTTGAACAGCAAGTGGCTGTTGGGTAGATAGCTTGGCAATAAATGCAACCAGTCTGGCAATATCTTTAATTTCCATATGGTCCAAGCAGCGGAGAATGATGGCGGGCACTTCAACCTATGAATAAGAAGCAACTATATCCAATGAGCAATAAACCAGAACATGCACCTCAAAATAAGACATGTATTGTACATTCCAAATTGTCCATGTCGAGGACAACTTATCTTCTGTGCATCAATTATTGCCATCTTGAGAAAGTTAAAGGCATGAAACATTCCAGTCTATCAGGGAAAACATCTTCGACAGTCCAAAAACTAGTTTATGCTGGACTGACATGGTACCTGACACCATATGCCATATTCCTTTTTTAAAATTCAATCTGCACTTTGTCAGTACATTTCAACTAGGAAGATTAGATCATTTAGGTAAATTTCCATCTAATGTTTTGTCACACTTTTTGAACCAATTTGGGTTGTCTAATGAAGGTCATCATCACATTCAGATTCCAAATTTGCCCTCATCAAGCTGGTAAAATAAAGTCGAGAAAAATAACAATTGGCAAATATTCTCACTCACTTCAAACCTTTAGTAGCGAGTGGAAGATAAATTTCAAATAAGAAATACAAAGTCATTTACCTTATGGCACTAGGACTAGGGTGCAATGAACAGTAAAACAGAGGGAATCCGGGGGAAAGAACTATTCATCATAGCATCTAATAATTGAGGAATAAGTGAATAACAAAGGCATCAGTATCTAACCTCCAGAAGAATCTGTATATACTTTTTCATGTTTGTTTGTATTGTTTTCATCATGTCTTTGTCTTCAGCACAAACCTTCCCTCCAGGAGAGCCCATATTCAGAAGGAAACCACTGTTCACTGAAGCATTGGCAGAAGGCAGACCAGGTACACTCTGTACAGCTACAAAAGGAAATGCTAATAGGTCAACCACTGCATTTATTGTACATCTCACTCCATATTTCCCTCCACCCGGTCCTGTCCAGGACCTAACAAGCTTAAGATAAGCATCAGATATTAAATCAGTGATGCACTTGACGTGATCTGTCCTTAGCAAAATAAGACGAAAAGTTGACACTCCACCAGAAAGACATTGACATATTGAAGAAATAGTCCATACAACCCCAGCAGGCGATAGTCCAATTTGATCTTGTGAGGAGACAGAGAGTTTTTGAGAAGCATGTGAAATATTGTTGGCTAATAAATCGATAAGAAGCTGTGGAACACCACTTGCACATAACTGCTGCACAGCCATAGGTCCTCCCCAGTTCAGTCTGGAGTTCAATAACCCAACACAGCCATCCCTAATACCATGCCTGCAAGGGAGCATCCCCTTCGACGTTTTCAGGTTCACTGCAGTTTCATCATTTGCTGGGCCTCTAAGACGGTCACACAATGTTGCCGTTCGTGGAATTAAAGGAAGGGCCATCTCAGAAATAGCATTTTCAACCACAGTTCCCATCTCAAGAGACAGAATGGATGCAAGAGCTAGCATGGAAGCTGCACAAGAAGGCTGCAGTGAGGACTGCATCCTTTCATCTGAAGAAAAATGGTGTGCGAGGATAGAGAGCCGAGCAAACTGCTTTTTTGAAGATGTTGTCAGCATAAACAGTGCAGAATTTCTTCCAGATGATTTGAAGCACTGAGCAACTGTGGCAAGTATAAGGCATGAGTGCATAATCAAGGCACGTGTATCCATGGCTTTGAGTTTCGAATTATCTGCTTCTGTGCCATTAGTCTCTTTATTTGAAGCAGCACAAAATGATAGTATAGAGAATATTTCTGAAACAATTGTGCCGTCTCCACCACCACTCACGACCGTAGTCACAGGTAACTTGGTTGGTAACCCGCACAGAATATTTGTAATAACTTCACTATGCATGCAACATCTCAAAATAAGCTGTCATACAGTAACTCAATCGTTTATTTTCGCAGATAAGATAAAGGTTACTTGTATAATCACAAAGTAGAATGAACAGAAAGAGCTGCATCACATCGGAATCCTAACTACAGAATTTAAATGGATGAACTTTATAATAAAATAAATGCAACTAGGTGAACTCAATCATTTATTTTCGCAGATAAGATAAAGGTTACTTGTATAATCACAAAGTAGAATGAACAGAAAGAGCTGCATCACATCGGAATCCTAACTACAGAATTTAAATAGATGAACTTTATAATAAAATAAATGCAACTAGGTGAACTCCTGCATCCATAAAACCAAGGTACATTACATGAAAGACATCCAAATAAATGGAAAATGAATACCTGAATGCCAGCACAGAGACCTATCTCGTGGCGTTGGTGAAGACAAAAATAGATAGCAACTTGTATGGCTTTCGACTTGAGAAATGCTCTTGTGATCACATCGGTGACTTCTCCTGAATCTGTTCCATGCAACGGTCCCTCATCACGGTCCTTAATGTCAAGTCGAAGTAGAGAATGGCTCCTCAAAGAGTTTAGCGGAAATAATGTGCTTCCTTTCATGGATAGGAGTTCAAATGCATCAATGAGTGACCAAATTCCCCTGCAGGCTTCACAAGCAGCTCGTAACAAATTCGTAGAGCCTGATATGAGACTCAATCCTGAAGATTCCAAGCACAAGCACAAACAATCCACTATGCCTGAAGACTTAGCATGGTCCAACATTTGTTGAACAGTTCTATTTACCACGGACAGGGATGAAGCTGCCTCGGGGTTTGAAGCGACTGCAGATGCTCTGAGAGACTGTGCTACTTGAGATAACATAACTGCTATACATGAAGTGCATTCGTAGAGAACTCTTGTAGACATTTCGTCTCTGTTACCTGCAACCTGCAGATATTTACTATGACAGCTTAATGCAAATGCATTGGATATTTCCTGCTAACAAAAAGCAATTACAAACAAAGAAACTAACCTGTGAATATACTCCAACTATGGTTACCCAATGCCTAAAATAAGGATCACCCATACTACCTCCATAGTTATCTAGCAATCTTTTCACAATTGAGAAGCCCTGTAAAGAAATTAAAATTGTATTAAGCAACATGAATAAGGACTGACACTAACTTGATAAAACTAAACTTCTCCAAGGCAATAAAGCAAGTCAAGCCACGTGTAATACAATTAAATGGAACTGAGCTTCTTCTAAATATAGTAATTGCAATTATCCTTCTAGAGAGGGTGACTGCGTCCCTCGGGCTAGGGAATACTGCTCATAAGACACTTCCAAGTTATGATCTCATCCGAGTGTCCAGATTAAAGCTAAATATCTCATTCCAACATATATGAATTTTAGAGGGAAAGGGAAATTCACACATACTCAAGCATGCATGACTGTAAAGAACAATAACAATGTACCTTTGCCATCAAGTCCTTTCCATCAGATACTTTTATTTGATCTATAGAACAAGTGAATCCAAGAAGTCCACTAATAATTTCATCCAGAATTCCCCTTGAATTAACAGCTCCAGCAGCAATTAAATTTGAAAGAATTCTCAACGACTGGTTAAAAGTAACGACATCCTGATCCCTATATCAGAGATGAAAGGAACTTGTAATCTTCAAGAAGCTTGCTCACAATGAAGAGAAATTCCACTTGAAATAGTGTGAAGTAAGAGCTAGAGAGACTAACATACATATTATATTAGATACATCCAGAAAATTTTGCTTTATTCTATAAATCATAAATAGAAAGGTAAATTGTAATGAGAAAGTAAGCTACCTGCAAGAGTTTTGGGATCCATCGCTCAAATTTTTTAATGGCAAAAGAATAGCAGACAATGCTTCATTGTCCTGACCAATTATTTTTGCACCTTTAACCGTGCGGGAATTATTTTCCAACCGGTCCAACACTTCGCAGCCTGAATATAAGACAAGGCAGTTCAGCACATGCAATTCCATCAGTACAAAATTAGATAAACTTATAAAACTCATTATCATTTCAACACAAAGAGGACAATTGAAGATTGTAACAGCTACTATATTACATGTCGCTGATCTTATGTTGCATTAAAAAATTAAAAACCCATGTATCCAAATAGAAAACACCTGCACAAACATATTCGAGAACTGTTGGGGAAGGGAGAGAGGGAGGAGGAGAATTATGACACCAAGGCATGTGCATAGACGAACTGACTTCTCTGAAACAATCAGACAGAATTTATTTACTTACTAACACTTGGCAGCTAGATTGATTGTTTAATGTTATACACCATAAAACAAAGACTTAAAGAGGATCTAAGGGGTATTTCATAGAAAACATTATCAAAATGACATTCCATTTAGAGTCGAAACCTCAATAATCTTTTGAAGAAATATCTAGGGCGAAGATAAAGTTCTTCTCGAGAAACATACTTGGATGATAGATAACCTCATTCTTTGAAAGAATTAAACATCTCAACTACCGGAGGTTTAAAAAAAATAGAGATCCTCAATATTAATAAAGAAGATGAATGATAATTCATAGGGACTTTTCTTTAGCATAGACCAAAAACATACCCATACAACATATCGGGTTTAGGATATAGTATGATACGCAAAATGTTAAAGAAAATACAACAGAAGAATATGCTTCCTTTAATTACCTGACTGTACAACACCTCCCTGACTTGGAAAACCTGGAAACTCCTCCCTTGGCACGACATTCTCTACTGCAGAGTTAGCTCCACCAGAAATAGGATCTATTGGAGAGCTGCGAACAATCCCATTTTCACCACCAGCAGGAGAACAATTTCTACCTATAACCACATATTGTGACAGTTAGATTCCCTAAATACCTTTTGGAGAATAATTGATGACTAGCTCTATGTATTTGTAACATTCCCTTAATTGGTTTTCGAGAATAACAGAGGACTTACTCTGTGGACTTGTACCAGTAAATCCAGTTGGTCTTTGAGCATTCCTTTCTTGCCTCAGAGCTGTGTCACCTCCTCTTGGAAATGCTGTTGTGACAGCATTTAGCTCCTGGCAATTATTGTAGATCAAACAAAGAGTTGGATAACCAAAAACCCCAAACCAAGACTGTAAGCATAATTTACACAAAGGAAATGCCTGCTCTCACTTCTAATTCTGAAGAAGCTTCTTTAACAAATGGATGTTCAAGAAGAGCAGGCCATGTCAGTCTGTTCTGTGGAACCTATTCCCATGAAAGCAAGTATATATTAGATTCACTGAGAACAAGGAACGTTACTGCACATGTATTAACTTCTGCAAACACACCTTATTCAGCAAACCCTGTAAGAAACTCCTGAAACTTGAGCTCATATTGTCTGGATATTTAACAGGATCCTGCAACAAGTATTACAGAACTCAATAATAATCCGATGCATTTCATGTTAAAGTAGACAAGAAACTGAGAACAATATTGTTACCTTAATGATGTGCCGGATAAGTGCATATACCGAATTTGTATAAAATGGAGGTTGGCCAACAAAGAGTTCGTACCTGCATAGTTTGCCAAGAATCTTATATTAGCTTAGGAAAGAGTACAAACTAGGCAGTAAAAGCGCGAAAGGAATAGTATGAAGTTGGATATAGCAGTGGAAGTCATCGCTTGAGACACAGCGACTTACCCATCAGCTTTCCATGAGATTAGCTAAATTATAAGGATGGCCCCATTAAATTCAGGTACACCGTGATAGAGAAGAAGATAAATGTATTCATTTTGGTACTAATAAAAATTCCCAGTTTCTAGCAGGAAGATGAATCATTTCTCTAGCAATACTGATATGGCAGTGCTAAAAATGCAAAATTATTTAAGTGTTTGTCACCTACATCAAATTCCCTCTATCATAATGCTGCTAGTATTTGCCTGGACTATTTCCATGTGAGTAAGTTAGCTGGATGCAAAGGTATAGGCCTGCTTGTTTTGAAGGTAAAAAGGTAAATCTAAGGTTATGAAGCTAAGAAGGGGCTAATGGTTACAGCCACGCTCATCAATAACACAAACAACTAGTCTGGAACTTTTTTTTTTTCCTTTTAGAAAATAATCGAATTCATAAAAGATCAACTTATATTTGTCATCCATTATAGACACACAATGAAAGGACGTTTTACTTACAAAATAACACCAAGGGACCAGAGATCAGCAGTGTGGTTGTACGGCTGTTCTCGTACTAATTCTGGGGCCATGTACAAAGGAGTCCCTGACATAAAGTATTAAAAACAGAAGTCAGAAGCATTTAAAAAAGCAATCATTATGCTAGTAACAACAATAAAACAAGAGCAGAGGACTAACATAGAGACAAACTTACCTTTTATGGACCTCAAGACAACCGTGTTTGCAGACATTGCACGAGCAAAACCAAAATCGCAAAGCTATGTAACAGATACAGAGAAAAAGAAGAAAATAAGATGTCCGGGTGATTATTTCATGTAACAAAGGAATACAACACAATCTGTTTTGTGATGACCATAGCATGGCTGCTAGTTGTAAATGTTATGTTTAATGTCAAAATTTTCTTTAAAGACTCTAGTGAACAATACAGGCCAGGTATGAATGCATGTGAACAACGAAAAATAAATGCTACTCAGCCAACAAACCTTAACAACAGATCCTGCACCAATGAGGATGTTTTGTGGTTTCATGTCGCGATGAATTATACGGTTGGAGTGGAGATAATGCAATGCTCTCACCTGAAAATTAAACAGCACAAAGTTAGAACCATAAATTGAAACAATTGCATACCATTTCAACTCCAATTATTATACCTATAAGTGAAATTATCAGGTTCCATGCTGAGTAAAAATTCTATAACCACTCTCCCAGGCTAACAAAAAAAACAAAAGCAAAGTTTCAGAAACTGAGTACCAGCTGTTTTGCAATTGCTTGAACTTGTTCTTCCGGAAGACACTTATCATCCTCGAGAATTTCGAAAAGTTCGCCCTGCAAGATAATATCATTAACTAATAGTGCTTTCACTTTTCCGTACACTGGGTGCAGCATTTTTGCATTAAATATCTCAGATAGCATTGTAATACAAGAATTAATCAACTGGAGACAGTCTGAGAAAAGTAATAATTACTTGTGCAAATTCCGTCACAACACAGAACTCTTGTGGGTTCTCAAATGAGTCCAGCATTGCTATAATATTTTCATGCTTCAACTTTCTTAGAATCTGCATTGATCAAAGTATCAAAAATTAGCATTCAAGCACAAAACTGCAACACATCACCCTACGACTGCAAAATGTAAAAGCTAGCAATCATTAACACATGGATTCGCATACTATTGTAGTATACTAATTGCAAACGATAACGAACTACCGTTTTAAGTATTATAGTAAACAAAACATCTTAGGATCAAGAATGGAGATGGGAGGAGGACGAAGTAGAGAGAAAGAAATAGATGCAAGCATATACTATCTATCGAGGAATAAGGATAGATTTTACGGAAGTAGGAAGCAGAAAAGAATCGCAACTGCAAGCACACATGATGATGTAAATAAATTCAACATAAAACAAGAGACGAGCAATCAGTTTAGCAAACAGAAAATTGTGCCTAAAATTCTAGTATTGTTTAGAAACTAATAACCCTCTAGGCCTTCGCATAATGGTTAAATTAAGATATAGCAGTATGTCACAAATTATGACCCAAGACAAATGCAAATGCAAACTGATTTCTTACAAAAATAATATAAAATGATTGATTTGCTAATATTCAGCTGCTAAATTGATTGATATTCATGCACAAACTATATAAGGAAATGCCTGAAGAACCTGGAGAGTCTGTCTAGCAATTGTGGCCAAAATTATATTCCACTTTCAAACTGAACCTCAAAGAGCTTTCCCTTTTTCTTTTTTAAATCTTTATAATTAAGGTTCTTTTCCAGAAATCATATTTGAATAATAAATATGCTTATTCTCTTTTACAGAGTAAAAAATCAGGAGAACCATACACTACCCCAGATTAAAAAGGTAACACATTACAGTTACCCATATCAGCATATAAATAGATACGGCACTTTACAGAGAAATTAGCCTGAAACAAGTATACGAATTGCTTCATCCACAACCTGCCAATTTCTGAATACGGTAAACTATGTACTGTATAATGTTAAAAGGAAACACAGAGAAAGAATATGCATCATATATCAAAAGCAATATTCCCATGCTTCAGTTTTCTTAGAATCGGCAATGGTCCATCCAAGCCAAATTTCTCAACCAGGCATACTTACACACATCACCCAATGACAACAAAATGTGGAAGCAAAACAAAATTACTAAAATTGAAAAATAGCATATATCATGGACTACTAACTGAAGGAACCCACAATCGTTTAGCTTCTATAATAAATAATAAACAGAGTACCTCTATTTCCTGTCTTAAGTTCAGAATGTCCTTCTCACTTTTGCCGTGTTTGGGGATAAACTTCATCGCAACCGTCTGTCGATATCAACAATAAACAAGATAAGAAACTTAGAGCATAATTAATCACACAAAAAAGGAAAATGAGTAAGTAAACAGCAACACAGACCTGGCCAGTGAACTTGCGCCGTCCTTTGTACACTTTGCCAAACGATCCCTCACCCACAAGCTCTATGACATGATAATTTTCAACACCCATACTTTCTAAACCTGCAAATTGGAAATGTAATCACGAATCAGCATACATCAATAAGCAACATTTGATGAATAATCTTAAAATAGAATGTGAAACAAATCAGCTAAGCTAGTGAATAACAGTTCATCATGCGCGCAGTAATTACCGAAAATTCAATCATAAAATTGGGGTGGAAAAGCAACAAAAAAATGGTGGAGGAGACGCGTCTGAACAAAATTTCACCTGGAATGTGAACAATTTTTAAAATAATTGGGTGAAATTAAGACAAATCTGAATATCTATTTGAGAGAGAGAGAGAGAGAGAGAGGAAGAAATGCAGATTTGAAAAAATAGGGGATTAGCGGTTTGGTGTATTTTCTGCCGTTGGTTTGACAATTTTTCTATTTCAAATATTTCAAATGAAGTCGAACGCGCTTCCCAAAACCTGACGATCCGTTACAATGTCGTTTTAGTCTTTTCCTTTTATGATTATTATTATTTTTTTTCACTTTTTTATTTAGGCACATTTTGACCTTCAATTGAAATGTTCGAGATGTAAAAATTATTTACATGACTGTTTGACCTTTTTTAATATAACTAATATCCAGATACTTTTATTTAGGCTCGTTTCGATCCTCGATTAAAAAGTAAAATTTTGTGTTTTTAAGTTGTAGAAATTATTTGGATGACTGTTTGACCTTCTGTTGTATAAATAATAACCAAATACAAAATTCCAACTTAGATAGCAAGAAACCCTTTTTGGATAATTTGATCTGTTTAACCCCTTTTTTGTATATTTCCATTGCTTTTTGCCTGTATTTTGCCAAAGCTAAAAATATATACGTTTATTGTATTAAGTTATACAATAATCAATCACTGGCAAGAATAATGATGAAAGTGACTATTGGATAAGAAAATACTGAAGGGCTGCAAAAGAAAATCTATAAGGACTCGTTTGGTTGGGAGGTTGGTTTAAATGTGTCTAGACAACCAATGGGTTTAAAACTATAGAGTATTGAAACCACATCTTGAAAAAATGGTTTGGTTGCTAATTTCGGCCCAATTAAAGTTGTGTGTCAGCAACCTTGTTTAGTTAGGTGGTTTACATGGGTTAGGTTTAGGGTAAATACGTTTTTAGCCTCAAGTTTAACATTATTTCCTATTTTGCCCTTATGTAATAAATGGGTCTATCCACCCATCTACCCACATGAGATTGTTAAGTCTCTTGCAAATATTAAAAATAAAATGGTTTTGTAGTGTTTGTTGGAATTATATTAATTTATGCTCAACACAAATTACTTAATTTCTGTTCGACACAAATCTTTGGACCAAAAATTACTACTATAGTCTTCAAAATGGTAGTCATAAACTACTTATTTATGCTCATTTTTCGTGAAAGTCTACCCAAATGTCCATTTTTTATTTTAAGACGTACTTATATTTTAGTAGAACACATTTAAACACGTCAACCTCAGTCACAACACTGCTTGTTGTCTAGATTTGTCAAAGTAAATATCCATAATCAGCTGGAAAATTTCATACATTGTTTCAGCTGCATCAAGCATTATGCCATTGCATAAGCCTAAATCAAAATGAAAATGGTTCGGCACGGTATAGAAGTCCCTAGACATGCAAGATTACAAAGATTCAGAGGAGCTAACAAAGTAAATGACTCAATGCATAACAAAAACCTCCTATGGCAGCCCAATAGATCCCATTCAAGCTAACTAAGGATACAATACTCAACACAAATCTCGGTTTTTTTTCTCTCAATTTCTTTGATGAGAAAAATCGAAAAATATTTTCTTCAAGATACAAAGCCCTACAACACTCGGTACTTGGGAAGTGGTTGTTGTGTTTGTAGCAGACCGAAACGTTTCTTTAGGAGAAACCTCTGCCTCGCTTACTTATCATCAATTGAGAAGCGGGCTGCATTAGAGGAAAAAGTTTAGAACAAGGAAAATATATTTGTGCACATTCTTGATAATTTTCATTGAAAAATTGTCAAATTGGAACACTAGACAGAATAGAGCACATGAATATTTGTGGCACTTACTCGATTGTCAAATCTGGTAAAACCTTTCTCCGAGCAGAAGCAACCCTATCAATCATCAATAAAATGGTAATCGCGCAATGAGTTATCATCACCAAGAACTTAAATGCGTGCGTATAAATGTGTTAACAATAACGACAACCAGAAAGAAAATAGGAGAAAAAGACTCACACTGCCATTTCTCAGCAATTGCCAATTCGGTGATCCTTCAATGCCAGTATATGACTCAACTGAGGAGCAAACTATTATGATTCACAAATAATTTAATATAAGAGTCTGAAACATGAAAACCCCTCTTTCAACAGTTGACATAAATTCTAGAAAACATACAAACAATACTTATAAATAAATAAAAAACGAATTATACCAACGAATTTCCATTCAATAATACCATGTTCTACATCACTCTACCAAGAACATCAGGATGAAATAATAAGGCAATATGCATAAGAATCAGATTTTGGGACTACATCCACCCACACATGATTGCACGCAACTATCGAAGGAAAAAGTCCTAAATTGGCTTCATACATCCTCACCCATGAATTTATGTCAAATTGTGTTACACAACCAAGTAAGTACACTTCATTAATAACCGGAAAAATGAAAATTACGAAGAGGTACTTGTATAAACAACAAACCCTAATTTTAAGAAAACTGAACATTATCGTTTGTAAACAACAATAAAAACCAAAATATCTTCAATGAAATCGGTCAATAATCAACATACTTGCCCATTTTGTATTTGGAGGTGAAGAAATAATCAGAAATGAGTCAGATCCCTATTTTTTCTTCAATGGCAATTACAAGCTCAAGAGAGTGAAAAATGGCCGCTGAATTCTATGGGGTTGGAAAAAGGAGAAGTGAGCCCTGTCTTGTAATAAAAAAATGGAAAAGGAAATAGTACTAGGATATTTATAGAAAAGGGGTAAAAAAGACTTTACACACTATGTGGTATTGAACCCAGCTGATGGGTTTGCTTTGACTCACCTAAATAAGTAGGTTAGAATACCCATGGTATACAAATTCTAGGACCGGGCCTTGGGTTTGTTGGCTTATTGTGGCCAACCACCCAAACAAATAATACATGTGTCAGAATAAGGAAGGAAACTGATGTAAACACTCCAACCAAACAAGGCCTAAGAGGAGGGTGTAATTTTTAATATCTTACAATATAAGTCATAATAATATTGTCTCTATTTTTTAAAACTATAGACATACTATTACAAAATCAGTGTAATAAACTTGACATGAGCCCCCTTATAATCGTCCCGGACTCCAAATGCCGGTTATTTCAAGTAATGAACCGTCTAGCAACTGCAAAAGCATACAAAATGGTGGAAGATATGGATTGACATGGATTTGTGCTGAAAAAATTTAACATAAGTAATAATTTATTTGACATTCATATGCGAAAAGTTCTTCGACTCCCATCAATATAATCACAAAATGAACTGAACTCTACGTGAACAAGGATGACGGAAATTATTCCCTCCCACAAACTCCTAAGAGTGACCTGAGGGAGATGACATCTTAAATCTTAGTATAGAAGTCTCGGCTCATATAAATATTCACTTTCTTTTACAAATTACAATAAGTTCGTGTAAAAGAAGAATATTGAACTAATTTACGATGATCCTGCAAAAAAAATGATAATTTAAAATAACATGTTAATCGTAGCCTGTTCTAGAGAAGTAATTCCACATTGTTTCTTAGAAGAAACTAAACCCCCTGCACCGACTAATACAAACTGCTTGTCCACCTTAAGGAGGAATTGTTCTGCATAAAGCAATTCCAGTTCAAAATCAAGTGGTCATATACGGGCAACAACCTGCAGCATTAGAGAAACAAAATCATATAAGTTGAATTGAACGAAGGATGCTCCTTTTAAGTTTCTCAATCTCAACTGCCAAACAGTCATGCAACCAATTACATTTCAGTGTCTCAACTGAGAGCAAGGACAATAAGAAAACGGAAATTCAACATTTTCTTTTTGTCTTTTCTATATCAAAGAACAAATGATAAATGTAAAAATTCATTCACAATCCATGCTTAAAGGTACCAAGTGGTCCCAAGTTCAAATACATGCAATTTCATGATTATAATGGGATAAGCATTGGGGAGAGCTTTTTCTTTAATTAACTAGAGAGAAATTTATCTACATTATCCAACCAGTTACGGGTTCAAATTCATGGAAACCATGGTCATCCTAAGATTACGTACACAGAAGTCTGAATTTCTTCTTGGAATCAACTCAGATATGGCTAAATGATATTGGTGATGCTGTGTAAACTTCCTTCACTGGAACTCTCAAATTAGTCCCACTTAAGGGTAGAAAACATTATTGTATTCATTATATTCATGTTTACAATCACTCCACACCCATCCCCACACTCCAAATTAGATTGTCTAAGAACATTTGAAAAAAAATGAAATGAAAAGAAGAAACTCAAGTATGAAATCACATGACTACCAATACAAAGGTTTAGATAGGTACCGCCAGATAAACTTTATCAAAAGGAATTGATCATCTTCTTCGGACTGCAGTAGCCTGACCACGTCCTGCAGTTACTTGTTGTGTTTGTGAGGCTGGTTGCCCATTAGCCGCTTCCTCGGGCATGTTCATGGCTTGAGTCATGGCATTCATCACAATGAGCCCAAGAGGGATCAAGTACATCCACTGACAAAATATAGAAAGAAAAAAAACATTCAGTTTCCTGCTTGGTCCTGTAACGCCCTTAAGTAGCCTTAAGGTGAAGGGTAAGAAGAAATCATTACATAAAAAGGTAAGTTTTCAGTTTGTGCTCACATATTTTGCCCAGAAGGATCTCTCTGGGAGCTTTACTTCTTCTCCTTCTCCATTCTCGCCAATGACTTCTTCAGTAAACACTGGAGTTCTGCTTCAAAATAATAGCTCTAATTATAACATAGCCAAATCAGAAATGCAAATGTTTGACAAATATGTTGAACTTAGAAAATGTTGCCATTCTGATGCACAACATCAAACACTTTAGATCATTCATCCTGATTCTCATAACAGACAGTCATGCTATTTGATGCTCCGGCACTAGCTTACTAGAACAAGCCTAGAACAGCTATGGATGAAAAGCAATCGAGTTCCGGTAATAAGATTGTCAAGTCTCGATGTTTATTTCGGCATTCGGTGCCCGATGTTGCATCAGATGCTCCAACATCAACACAAACTCCCAAAAATTCAACCATTGGAAATATCTTTAAGTCAGTTCAATTAAATAGATCATTGGACACGCAGAAATCAGAGATTATGGAAACAGGCAAGAAAGACTTTACCTAGGGGCCTGATCACTGTTCTTCAAGACTGTATGCGACTTAAAAGACCACTTTGTAGGCTGAAATAAAAACAGTCAGGCATATAGCAAGAAGTTATATGATATTGGCGCAGTCCCAGGAAATCACAGTAAAAACTTGGAATAGCCATTAAGCTCGATGATATACGTAGGAGAATATTAACAATCTGAAGATAGTATGGCCAAGCTTACAAGTTTCATTTGACGGGGATACTGGCACGATCCTGGAGAACCATAATTAACTGCCAATATATTTACACCCTCCTGCATACATATCAATAATAACAAAACAAAAGAAAAATGACTACCATGAGGTACAACCTTTGGACTTTGGAGAAACACCAAAATTAGCTATTGACAATATAGCAGCGAATTCTTTCATTAAAAAACATCATTAAAGGAGTAACTTATGCTTCCAAAATTTTCGAGTCGGGATTTGCCATTACTTGAGTCTGATTGACCAAAATATCAAATCAAAATACTCTAACAGCTTGTGCTTTCAAAAAGTGTCTTTTAAAAACACTGGCAATTTTATAAACATAACGTTAGTACATTGTACTTCAATACAAATACAAAGCTATTCATACTTAATTTATCTTAAGTTGCATTTTAGCAGACTGTCTCCTAGAAACTCCCAATGCGTATGCAGGAGCATGTGAAAGATGTGTTTAAACTGAATCTAGATATCAACCAAAGATATGATAAAGCTCCACTAGTCCTTTTTGTCATAGATTGTATAAACGTTTGATTACTCAACCCATTAACAGGTTAAAGATAAAGAATTTAATCCAAAAACACTTGTACTTGTGGAACTGCTTTTGCAAACTGAATATTTTGGAGGAAGTTCCAGAACTGCCTGATTAATTTCCATGAACATGGAACAGCATCTTTCTGTCTGTGGCAGTGTTAAACATAAGGGTACACCATTTTTATGTTCTGTGTGTGTGTGTGTGCGTATTCAGCATTGGGGACATTAGAAAAGGATGTGGTGCTGTTGTCACATCAGCTTCAACCTTCTAACAACTCCTTTCTATGGTGTTTTTGATGGAGTATGTGATAACTGGGGTTGCCAGAAGGAAGGGAGAATAGGGAGACTGGTAATTAGGGGCAGCAATGTTAAACTTGTTAGTAGTTAGGAGGGCACTTGAGGTCAATGGTGAGAGGAGGGGATTTTCGTGACAGTGAAGGGGCAAGAGGGAAAGCTGTAAGTGTTATGGTAATTGTTTTCTGTTTGCCTTTCTTTCATACTTTGACTCTTTCATATGGGCCCAGAGAGAAAAACATGTTTCACAATTTTTGTTGCTTTGAAGTCTGAAGATAATGCAGGTAATTTTGGCCATAAACAGGGTATACTGTCAACTCGCTATTAACAGGACTGACATGAATATTCATTTCAGATGCATATGCCAACATGATAACAAAACCAGGGGCAGGACATAGAGCATTATACATCAAATTACAATTTTCAGCAAAAACTTTATTGTTCGTGAATCTATTACCATGTGTATGATAAAATGTTCATCCAAAGCATCCCGCGGCAGACATCTCTGGAAGAAAACAAGACCAGTAATTATGACATTGTTATTACACAATTTCAGAGTTATTATATACAGGAGGAAGAAAGGAAATTATCATCGTAATTTATAAGACATGTAATAGAGGAATACAACCCAACCCAACATAAATAACACATTAGTTCCATGTCAAATAACTGATTATACACGCAACACTTCCACTCAGATAGCCACGAGACAGAAAGTAACATAGTAACAGAAAAGGTTTTTGAATGTAGCAGGTCTTGTGGCTGATTCCAACAAAAAAAGGGTTCTGCACTTGACACTTTAAAACACCAGCTAAAATGCAGAAAGGTGAGCACTGCAGTATCATATTCATTCCAAAATCCAAAGACAATTTACTGACAATATATTAACAGAAGTGTGATGAGTGAATGGGCTATAATATGCTACAGCGTATATTTTGTTTATTTGTATGTACATCAGTCCTCCACAGGCGCATATAACATACGCAAGCATGCATGCATGTAATAAAACAACATATATGAATAGAACACATATTCATTCAAACTCAGTACTCACCGCCTTCACAGATGAAATAATGTAGTCTCTGCCAGGTGGGCTTAACACGTTAGATGGTAATCTTATTCTATAGAAGTCATCTCCTTCCAAAAGCCTCTGTAAGATTAGTTCACAAACTCATCAAATTCCGTTGAAAGAAAAATCTCAAACTTTAAAGACAGAAATTGCCACATATATTTACTTTGAAATTTTCCTTCTGAGTGTCACTGAAGACTTCCCTCGAGAATCGAAGCTTCGTAAGAGTCTGTCATGGATCAAATATTGTCAATATTCAGCCCAAAAGTAAACAAAAAAAAAACTATTAAAATATGGCAAACACATTTGATGTTTAACTCATTGTCGCTTTTGCATATAGCCCCATCGGTTTGCATTAATTAACTTACTTTATCACACTATCATTCGTTACCAATAATGGTTTAATTATACCAAAATACACTTTAACTTTCTCAGGAGTAAACTACTGCTCGTTAAGAGTATATCAATTTTTATCTGATTCAAAACTCAAGACACCAAGCCTAAGTACACTGCTTAATTATGCGTCCTGCATAAATATGAACCATCTACTTCACATAATAAAGATAAAATATTTACTGCACGAAACACCAAATTTCATGTCACTCCTTTGTTCTTGAACTATGCAAATAATGGAAAACAGAGAAACGCCACAACACCATTTCCTGTAGAGTTAAGAAGAATTACAACATAAGTACAGCTCTAAATGCATGTACCTCTCTTATTATCAACCACCATTCATCAATAATAACGTAAATTTTGTGCCGAATGGCCCTAATCCCAATTTTCAGCAAAATCCAACTAATTCTGATGACAAGTGTATTAGCCTTCAAATTGGTCACTCTCCTTCGAGTCTATACCACTCACATGACAAGGGTAAATCACAACCCTCCTATCGAATAGTTCGGGTTAAACCGGCTAGAATTTCCCAATAAATATATGCTTATAGTTTAATCAATGCATATATTAAAGTACATCCCCATGGCACCATATAATCTTTAACCGAAACATTAAATACCTAAAGCTAAAATTCATAATACACTCGCTAGTACAGTACAGTACCGTACCTGACCGCCGTGAGTGGACGTCTTGACGCGAGCGGAGAAGGTGCCGGCGGGTGAGAAATCGGAGTCTCCGAAGGCATGTTCGAGGGAGAACTGGATTTTGGAGTCCGGATCCGAAACGGAATCCGACAGGCGCCTACGAGGAAGAGAAGTGGGTCGGTTTAGGGATGCGGGATCGGGAGATCGGGCGCCCTCGAGGCCGAATTCATCGTCGTCGGCGAGGAGCTCGTCGGATTGGAAAGCAAGCGATGGTGTAACCAAAAGGAAGAGACTCAATAGGAGGAGGAATAAGAGTCGCAGAGATGAAGAAGAAGATTTGGTTCTCATCGTTGATGTTGAACGACGCAGAGTAGTGGTGGTTCAGTCGAGGAGGCTTCTTCTTCTTTTTCGTGTTCTTTATATTGTTGGTGGAGGAGTTTGTAGTTTTATGAGAGTTTTTTTTTTTTTTTTTTAGAAAAATAACTAAACACCTCGAAATAAACTTTTACATCTAATAAAAAGGAGTAAAAAGCATATTGCCCCTATAAAATTAGATTTTTGGCACTTCCCACCCTCAAAAATTAAAACACACTCTTTGCACCCTCACTTTTAGGGCTCGTTTGGTTGGATGGTTTAGGATGGTTAGCATATATATACCCTTCTTATTTCATGTTTGGTTGCTTGTCATAAATCTACCCACCAAACCCATAGCCCGGTTTAAGCCCGTTTTTTTGACCCAAGAAAGGGTCATGTGTAACTCACCAATTTTGGTGGGTTGCATTTAACCCATGTTGTTGGTTTTATTACATTATACGTAAAATGACGTTATTACCCCCCCTAAATACTCCCCAACACTATTTTAGATATTTTTCTTACACATCACCACCTACCTCAATTTCTTTTTCACAAACCAGAGGGGGAGTAGCTTCTACTCGGCGTTGAAGAGGTAGAAACCAATCTTAAGGTCGACATTTTCCCATCGTTTTGTTAGCTCATAAGAAGGCAAGTGTGTGTTGCTGTATGATAAGAGGTGTTTTTACGTGTTTTTAAGACCGTAATTCTTATGATTTGGATTCACTTATTGCTTAAATCATGTCACATTTGCATTTAATAGGTGTGTTAAGTGAATACAGGTAATAAATGAGAATACATGAAGAAAAGGGAAGAAAAAAATAATGTACAAAACAAGTTCAAGTATGTTTTTCAACACTTAGGCGGTTTATGCATCTCCTAGCACATTCGAGCGATAATTCTGTACATTTTGAGACCTAATTGGACAAAGTTTTCTTCTACAAAGTTGTATATCTATGTCTTTGCTTCAAATGGGAACTTGAATCATCCAAATTGAAGGTCTATAGAGAAAATTGTGAAGGAAATACGTTTGTTGCGCTGAACAGAGAAATACATGAGCCAGGACACGCCCCAGCATCCTCCTAGTCACGCCTAGGCGTGGATGTCCGAATGTTACTCCTTTTCAGTCTAAATTCCAGCATTATATGATGGGAAGGAATCACTTTTAGCCATAATTCAGCACATGTGTTGATGGGATGTTATAAGTGTGTTTCTTGGTAGAATTACTTTATGGAATTTTATAATACACACTTTAGAGTAATGGAGGACACAAGAAAGGGACAACACATGGGAGGGAGAAGAATCTACATCTATAAAGCTAATCATCTCTTGCATTCATTCTTCATCAATCAAATAGGGGAGGAAGTGACCGATCCGTTAGAGAGAAAGGAGAGGGAGAAGGATTCTTGGATTCATTATAATCATTGGAGAAAGAATATTCACTTGGAGTTCCATCATTGTTCAATTAGAGGGAGTTTTTATAGCCTTTTCATTTTCATTCATGTCTATGAATATGTGTATTTACTCATTATTGTTTTTCATATTATCTATTATGAACTAATTTCATAAGACTAAGGTCATGTAAGGTCAAATTGAAATATATGCTTATAATAGATGATTGTTGAGGTTATACTTATATTGTTATGTGATGTATATTTGTGTTTTTACCTATCTTGCATATATTTGATCACTATATGTTAGAATCTTATGCCTAGGTTGATATTTCGAGAGAAAATTGACTTAGGGTGCAAGAAATTCACATCATGACCCGCAACTAATGAGGAATTACCCTAGACATAGGTAAAGATTCCCCGGTGAAGTTGTTCGATTCAAATCGAGTGAACTCTAGTACGTTAATGCATGTTTAGTGGTTAGATTTCCGGATAGGAATATTTGGGAAATCACGATCTAAGCATAGGAGTTTATACGCGAGACATCGGTTATTCTCTACCCTCGGAGCTCTCACCATAACAATATAAGCGTAACTCTCCAACGAGAACCTCTATAAGTATATTTGATCAATTTGGACCTAGCATGTGCCTTAGTCTCTCTTTATACTTTGTTTAAAATCAATTGTGTACTCTTGTTCTTATTGCATGCATTTTACATCCAATTTACTTTAATTATATTTGTTCTTTATCGTTACAAATCATCAACTAGAATTCAAGTCTCCGTGGTTCGACAACCTGGACTTTTTGTCCACTTATTACTACACACGACTAGTGCACTTGCTATCATAGCACGTTAGCTTTTAGCGTGTCACTCTACCTATGTATTTTCTCACAAAATGGGTTATGTGTTTAAATATCTTGTTTATTTTCAAACGACCACACATTATAATCTAAGGTTCGATTTAAAATGTAATGTGACTGATATTTAGATGCATTTTGACACGAAAAATCCTTACGTGTTTGAAACAGCAAGTGGGCTGGTCGTGTGCAGTAATAAAATGGATTTTAAGTTCGGGATGTCGAACCCACAGAGACTCGTATTTTCGATTGACAGAATTTAAAGCAATTAAAATTAACTTAATTTACTACGATTGTATTAAAAATAAAAGAAAATCTGGAAACAAGACTTGACAATTAGATTGAGATTCTTATGATAGAAAATAACTAAGACACATGCTTTAACCGTCTTACTCCTTAATATATATAATCAATTCTTTGAATTATTAGACTACTATTGCTTTGGTGGAAAAAACCTTAAATAATTACTACCCGATGTCTCGGCTGTAATAATCCTAGGACTAAGTGACGGTTCTCTAAATGCGTCTATCCGAGAATCAAATCATTAGCCATGGATTCACGTTTTAGAATTTTCCCGGATAAATCCGGCTAACTGCACCCGGGAATCTATACCTATCCCTATGAGCAATTCCTCATGTTTTTCGGATGATGTGATGATTTCTTTGAACCCTAACTTATATTCTCTCTAATGAATAAACTAGGCTAATTAGCAAGCATATGGTGATCAAACATATGATTGGAATTAAAGCACAAAATCAAGACACAGAGCAATAATAGATTGATATGAAAAATCACATCACATATATAAACTCATAAGTTTGGCATCCACATGGCCCTAGTTAACGGAAATTTAGTTCATAATTGTAATTGGAAAAACAATCACAAACTTATGAATTCGTACGTCACCAGCCCAACGTTCGTACATTGTGACATGGCTTAAGTTGTTGACTGGGCCAACGTTCGAATGTTGAATGCAGTAGCACTTTCTCTTCTGCGCAGCGATATTGTTTCCTTCATAACGTTTTCCCTAGATCTCTAATTTAGGTGATTGAAGCTGCCACATGAAGCTAAGACATAGCTATACAACTTTGTAGAAGAAACATTTGTCAAATTCAGTCTCTAAATACTCTAAAATTCTGCATTTCCATCTAGTTTTCCTCAATTGCACTGATTTTCCACCTTTACTCATAAATATGAGGCTCTAAAACACGTAAATCTCACACCTATCACATTTGACCTAATTTCCCCCCAAATTCTATGAACTGTGAAATGCTTGATTAATTGTTGTAGTGGGTTTAAAATTTCCTATTTGGTTCTATATTGAATGAGTGTGGAATATAGATCTGAAGGGCATCTTGTGTTTTCATAACCTAGCTTGTTATCTTGTATATATTTGCTCAACAATTTGTCATATCTGGGTTTAGGGTTACAGAAGTATTTTTCTATTTTTTTTTCTCATTCTATTTAATTTATCAAATATAGCTTGGTTTAATGTCATATTAAATTATGAGTAATTTTGGTTTGGTTGTCGTTTCTTTGTTATAAATGCAGTTGACAAGATTACAATGTCTTGAATTTCGCGGAACAACTTGCAAGTCATGTTGGTTGTTGAGGAAATAATATCACACAGTCTTTTTTTCTTGAATTTAATTGCTTTGCTTTTGAGTGATGAGCGATTAGGTAGTCGTACAACGAGGGAGGGCATAGTTAGGTATGCTATGGTACATCGACAGCCAACATGAGTGTCTCGTGTTTTCCGACTTACGCATAACAATGATAAAGACACACTAGATAATTTGCGAATGAATATGTCGACTTTCTGTCGATTATGTTATTTGTTACAACATGTTGGAGGTCTGGTTGATTTAAGGCATGTCAAATAGGAAGAGAAAGTTTCGTTCTTCTTGTCTATATTGGCCCACCACAAGAAAAACTGCACTGTGAAGTTTGATCATTTTAGATCGGGGCATACGGTTAGCATACATGTCAATCAAGTGCTCATCTCTTTACTTAAACCATCCTTCTTGTTACACCAAGATGGAAGTGTTTTAAGGCAATTATCCTTATGCAATTTATTATAATTTAATTCAATTTTTGATTACATATAGTAGATTGGGTTCTGACGTTGACAACTATCTACCGCCTAATGTGATAGTTCACTAACACAAGATTATGCCTGCAATGCCATCTGTATAGGGTTGTTTAGGCGCATTGGATGGAACATACATTGACGTGAAGATCGCGCTATCCGACAAGCCTCGTTATCGCAATTGTAAAGGAGGTGTAAGTGTTAACGTCCTGGGAGTTGTGGACCGTAATATGAACTTCATATACATGTTGCCTGGTTGGGAGGGGTCTGCCGCTGATGGTAGGGTCCTATGTGATGCTGTGAATAAGCCTATTGGACTTAAGGTGCCTACTGGTAAGCCATGTTTAATGATTCATTTGACCAATTTTCTCATTGTTGGTCTTCTATTATTTGAATTCACTTTGAAAGTATATTTTATCTAAAAAAGAACTGTCCATTTAACACAGGGCAATACTATTTGGTCGACAATGTGACACGCTAGAACCTAACGTGCTTTGTATAGCAAGAGTACTAGTCGTGGTAGTAATAAAAGTGGACAAAAAATAAGTCCGGGTTGTCGAACCACGGAGACTTAGATTTTTAGTTTCTGATTTTCAAAAAGGTAAAAGACACTTAAAGTAAAGCGGGACTAAAACAATTTAGTAAATGAAGGACCAAAGGAGGGAACAAGATATGGATTAAACTTCACGTATGATAAAATGACCAAGGCACATGCTACAACCAAATCTACTCGTCAATTTATATGGGTTACTCCTTGAATTATTAGACTCCTATTGCTTTGGTGGAAACTCCTAAATTAATTATTACCCGATGTCTCGGCTCATAATAATCCTATGATTAGATGACGGTTCTCTAAATATGTCTATCCGAGAATCTAATCAAAAATCACGCATTAACGTTCTAGAGCTTCCCCAAATAAATCCGGCTAACAACACCCGGGAATCTTTACCTATTTCTAGGAGCAATCCCTCATTTGTTTCGGGTGATGTGTTAATTCTCTTGCACCCTAATCTATCTTCTCTCGAACACCTAGATTAGGCAAGATAGCAAGCATATGGTGATCAAACACATGATTGACATAAAAGCATAGAATTAACACACAAAGCAATAGGAGAATTAATACAAAAAGTAACTTCACATATATTGACTCATAAATTGGCCTTCACATGGCCTTAGTCTCACAAATTTAGCTCATAATCAATAACATAGAAGATCCTAATGTAGTCATATACATAATCATAGACAAGTATGTAATGAAAAACATATGAAAACTCCCTATATTGCTTGATTGATGATGTATCCGAGTCAAGAGCCTCAATCCCAAGCTAGATCACCTTCTTAGCCTCTTAGAGTTGATGAAGAATGGCCCAAAACCCAGCAAATCGCCCCTGATCTCCCAGATTTCCAACCCACAAAATGAATTGAAAAATCCCATTTATAGTTCCAAATTTCTGTTATCGCGGCGCCTGGGCGCGCGTTGATCGGCGCCTAGGCGCCGCCTAGGTGGCGAGTCTTTCTTGGGGCAAAAGTTCTGGGGGAAAATGGGGCGCGGAAAATGGGGCGCCCAGGTGCGCGATATGTGGCGCCTAGGCGTGGTGGTTCAGGTGCCTAGGCGCGGAAGTGCGAAGCTTCGATTGTTGTTTGCTGGGTCACGCCTGGGCGCGAGAAAAATGGCGCCTAGGCGCCTCAGTGCAAAGCCTTGAGCAGCGTTGGGTAAATGAGTCGTCTTTTTGCCCTTTTCTTCGTCCATCGTCGCTTACTACCTAAAAGCACTTTATACACATATTAAACGCACGAGTGGCACAAAATAAACGATATATGGGCATGAATAGTCATTAAAAGGACCTAAAAACTTATGTAAAAACGATCCATCTAACGAGTGGGCTGGGTGGCGTAATAACCTTGCGATTGAAATGTTCAATGAATGGACTAGTGGTCGTTGAAAAAATAAACTTTTCATTGTAGTTTGTATACTGTCTGGTGTTGTGTGATTTATATTGTGAATTGAGCACTCGTGAACGGTTATGTATGTGAACTATGTTTGTTGTGTTGTGATATGTATGCTATGTACCCTTGTTTGTATTTATACATATTTTTTATTATGTATTGTTGGTGAGCATTCATGATAATTAGTCATATCTGTTTTTTGGTTGCCCATTTAACTTGGTTTTCATAGTTGATCACATATGGCCCCTTCTGGAAGTAACACGACAAAGGTTGGGAAGAAGGCAGTAACATCTAGACAACAATGGACTAAACCAGAGGAGGATGCATCGGTAAATGCATTGAAAGACATTCTTGTTAATGGATGGAAGGTTGACAATGGATTTAAAGTGGGGTACTTGAATGTTTTGCAAGACAAGATGATGAGGGCTTTTCCTAATACAGATCTTCGTGCGCAACCCCACATAAGTTCCAGGATGCATTCGTGGAAGAAGCAATACAATACGTTGTATACTATTTTTGGAGGTACTGGTGTAGGATAGAACTCTACAACGAAGATGATTGATACTGTTAACGACGAGGCTTGTAAGGTAAAATTATATTTTACAAGCATGTCATTACATAATTCAAAATAATAATGAATCTAGACATTGAGCAGTGCGGTGTCAACAAGACTCATTTGTTAGTGTTTTTTTTTAAGCTTTGTGTAGAAAGACGCAAATGCTCGTGGCATGAGGTATAAATCGTGGCCATACTATGATTCTTGGGTTGAGATACTTGGCAAAGACCGAGCAAATGGGACGTAAGTCGAGGACTTCCACGATGCAATGAATGGGATATTGCATGTTGAAACTGAACCGCAATCCCCAATGGACATTAACTTGGAAGACATACAAACTCTTTACACTCCGATTAATGACGAAGAGGCTATGACTTCTGTTTGTGAGCCAATGTGTAGTAGTTCAACCAAACACACTAAGAAGGGTAAGAAAAAAGCTATGGATGGGATAATTGGACCAATAATGGAGGACATTAACAATTTCACCGACAAAACACATTCTAGACTTGGAGAAATCGTGCGTAAAATGGGTCATGAGTTCGAACTTACTAGGAAATGTGGGGCTGTTTTTGAGCTTATTAATTAAATTGATGATTTGACACTAGATGAAAAGCTCGTGGCTACAAATATGATTGTTAAGAACACACAAGTGCTTGCCATGTTTTTTAGCCTTCCGGATGATGCAAGGGTAGGTCAAGTCAGATTGATGTTATCCAGGAAAATCTAATTGTGTGATTAGCACCCTGTCATCTTATGCATCTTTTCATAATATTCACTTTTGGAATGTAAAGATACTAATTATTTAGGCACTGTTAGTTATGCTTGTACTATGGATCTATGTGGGAGTTTTGATTAGTGTCATTATGTTTATGGAATGTTATGACTTAAATTAATATATTATGTCATAAAATTTTGGTATGTACAATTCTAATAAATATGTTTTGCTATTACATCTGAAAAGTTTGACCAAATAAAGGGTGTAATGCTGTCAGACTTTAGGTGCTGCATTTACATTGGTGGTTGGGGTGATTTGTAGGTGCATACTTATAAATGTTTTGACCAAATTAAATGTAAAATGGTGGTATTGAATAAAGAGGTTGTTGTGGTCATAAATTCACTAGTGGACCACTACCCTCTATTTATAGTGGGTAGTGTTTGGGCCACATTGTTACACACAAAAACCATACTGCTGCAAATTAGCCCTCTGTATCCTTTCAAGTTTCCATATTCTTTCAGGGATGGAAGGGGAATTCAAACCGGCAATGGGTTGGACAGAGTTGTCTGAGAAATTTTCATCGGGTTACTTCATGATGGGCGTAACGAGTTGACAGTAACCAAAATTGACGAAACTCAGTGGGTTGCCTGGCGCGAGGAGTTGAACAAGGAGTTTGGTGGTTTTACAATTTCATCCATCAAAAACCGTTTCAATATGCTACACAATCGTGCCCGCATTTTTAACGTCATCACCTCGGACAAGGTTTTCATTGGGATAGAGAGAATAACCAAATATACTCTTCCGAGGCCAAGTGGAATGCGTTGACTGAGGTATGAAAAAATTGACCATTCTTTGAACTTGAATATTTACATAACATACATAAATTGTTTTGTAATGAATCACATACTACTTTAATGTCAAAAATTTCCGGATGCATGGATGTATCGATTTCGTGGGGAAGTCTGTTGGGAGAAATTGTCCGAGGTTTTCGATGAGGATCTCGATGGCGTGTGTGTTTTGGATCCCGATGGCATTGCTAATGAAGATGTTTGTGTGTTTGAAGACTCGTCGGTTGTTTCGGATAAAGACTACCAATATTTTCTTGCTTGCGGGCCTTTCGCTTATGAATTATCATAATTCGAATGAGTTATAATATTTACCTTTTATTAATATTTAATTTGCAAGACCTACCTATATTTTCTTTATGTTGTAATGTAATGTTTTTATTAAATTTAGGAATTTTTCGTAATGTGTTGTGGTTATTGTCGGCAGGGATGATAAATGAATGGTTTAATTTAATGCGTTGACTTATTTTGGGACAATATAATTATGCACCTATTTAATGTTAAATTTTGTTATTTTTGGGAAGAATAATTATAATTATGAACATACTCCAATGTGGCTTACCTTTTGGAGGGAAATTTTCACTCCATAAACTCACCTGCACTGCACATGTTTGCCTATATATCCTCCAAAAATCTACCCACTTCTTGTTAAAAGCAAACAACCATCCAAAAAACTATCTGCAAATATTTTTGAAGGCCTCCTATTTTATTTAATTGCTACACTTCAACCGGAATGGCTCCTAATTGCTACTGCCCAACAACGTCTATTATGAAAACATCATGGACGGATACCAATCCCGGTAAGCATTTTCGGGGCTGCCATTGGCCTCTAAGCAGAGGTGGTTGTGGGTTTTTCCAGTTGATAAATCCACCCATGGGTCAAAGGGCCACCGAAATCATACCCGGATTGTTGCGTAGGATTAATGAGCAAGAGGAGACGATTACTAAATTAGAGGCCAAAATTGCAACAATGGAAGCTCTGAATACGTTTCTCATTGTGGTTGTACTCATCATTTGCATGAATTTATTTAATATTACTAAATGGTAGAATCTAAAATTGCTGGTTAATGGCAGTATGTAAAATTGAGGTTTTCTCATATTTTGTAGGCACTATGTTAGTTTAATCGGATATGTATAATTTGTATAATATTTACATGGTTCACTTTGAACTAGTATCATTACATTCACTTATGTAGTTTGAATTAGTATCATTACATTCGCTTATGACCGGATCTTCCATTGAATTAGTATCATTGCATTATGTAGGCACTATATGATGTAATGTATAGAATGGAGTTTTATTTGTAATGCTTGTCATAATAATCGTTTATCTCTCTTGTTTTTGTTTTCAAGGTAAGTATAAACACTACATGCATAGTTAAATGGATAATGTAATATAAGCTTCATAAAACTGATAAAGCAAACTAATTAAGGCCAACAAAATAAATTCCTATATAAAGGTAATTGAAAAAATGGGGTTACATCCGATGTTGGCCTAAGTACATAATAAGAAACTTGCCTGAAATAAATATTTGAATACCAAAATAAAAACTAGAAATTCAAATATAAGTATACACTTATATTTCCTAATGCATTTTCGAATATGATCGTGTTCACGGAAACAACTTTTTCCCACTCTTATTGGCAATGTTGCTGAATTCGAGAGCGGGTCTTTGATCGGGCTAAGGAAACGGTCCTTAATGAGCTTTGTCATTATCCTCTCTATCGAGGAAGTTGTTTCTGTAAGTTGGTCATCATCGACATGGTCTTCGATCTTCACTTTCATGGGCGTAAAAGGAACTGGTGGCATAACCAAAACGAGTGGGCGGGAAGTTGGAAGATCCTTCACTCAACTTTTGGAAAAAACGAGCTTTGCATTTTTCCCATAGTGATCCTCCATTTTAAACGTTATGTCTTCCAAATCATCACTATCTTCAACGATGAGAGTTTCATTCAAACTAGCAACCGGCAGACCAAATCCATTTGACCAGGAAAAATCACTCGACACGTTAATGATACGTGGACCAAAAATGTTATTTAGATGTACAATGATCGGATCACCGTTCATCAAATACGCATTAACAAGCTCATTTTCCTAAATAATATGTATGTTAAACAATTTGTGATTATGAATATCCAAAAAACAAATTATATCCGAATAACCAAATGCATACAAAATTCGAGCGTTACCTCCGCCATGGATTCCATCACACTAGGCTGGGCAAAAATCTGGTTTCTACATTTATCCTAATGCACACCAGGATTGTCGGCAACTTGTTTGAATGTTGTGTAGCGTTCAAACAAAAATTGACAACGACTCTTGCAAATAGCAAAATTCAAAATCGAGCCGAACTTTTTCCTTAGTTCGTTCATTGCAAATCAAGTGATGTTGGGATCAACATTGTCCATGCTCAATGTCTGTCCCCCGCAACCGGCTAGAAGGGCTGATATAAAACATGAATCATGTTCTTTATCCTACCCATTTACGTACAAATGAGCATCTTGAGAATATGTGTTCATGGTTTTTTTGTGTGAACAAATGAAAGTGCGGAGGTAGTGTGTATGCTTGGATGTAAGAAATATAGCCATTGGCCACCAACATATATATATATATATATATATAGTAAAATTATTAGATACTTGTATGAGGAGTTTGTGTGTACTCATTCACAAATAGTACTTTCAAATCTAATTGACAAAAAGAGGGGATTTTTGTACAAAAATTTTGCCATATCGAACACAAATTTGCTTTTTATGAGGGCAAGATACATGACATGACATGGTAGATGCATGATTGGATGTATCACAATAAAGTTGTAATAGTAGTGAGAAAATTAACACAACAAATATCAGAAACGACCCTATCCTCACATTCAAGTAATTGAAACACGCGTCACAGTGAAGGAATTAGTTGCATGAAGTGATGAAAAATTCACACATAATCGACTATCATCACGCCATGCAACTCCCCTCTCCATGACGGGGATTCACTTATTAATGTAAAACCGAATTACTGATGAAATGATTTCCATGTTGTAAGATGTTTGTATTTCATCATCATCTATATAGGATTGGCATGTTGTGGTGCTATTCATTGTCACATCTAACTCAAGCAGAAAGAGTGAAAAGCATTTATTTTTGTTTTTCAAATCCATACACAATTCAGTACACATTTATGTATGGTGGTTGGGATATTCAATTGACCAAAGAAATAACCATGTACATGGTGATGCAAATATAAATATAACAAAATGAGAGCGTGAACAATTATTTCATACAGTATCATGCAGATGTCACTTTCTGCATGTAGTATGACAATGGGTTAATTGCTTATCAAAATCATCACTACTGTATAAAAGTTTAATTTATTTTTTTTGGTTTATACCAGGGTTTCCCCCAGCCGAACTCCGGAGACTATTTCCCTTCGAGGCGTAGAGATCACCGAAGTGGGTTTTGTCTCTTCCAACAAAGTCTTTTCCATACACACCGCCACGAATCGAACCCTGGACAAATGACTTAATTCCATCCAAAATATCACATAATTAGATACACACTTGTATATTTGTCATACCCCACAAAAACCCATCCAACAAAACCATCCAAAACTTTTACGAAGGACTACGTGCCACTAACAACCAATCATTTAGATCCTAACAACGTTAATCTTTACCTCAGTAGCTGCCTGTTCAGTTATAACAAACATAAGTCGGTCTCCCGCCTTGATCTTGTTGTGTTTGGCGAACTCCAGCCATCTTTCCTTCAGCCATAATATTCCACCTGAGCTGCAGCCAATTCGTCGCTTTCATTCAAAATTCACAGTACAATCATCTATGAGAGAATCTTCCATCTTCAACACACCAGTCTTTTTCGAAATAAGGTGTAGATTCTTCCGTGCTTGCATAGGTATGCACTGTCAACATCACTGTATATACAATCATAATTATTATAGTGTACATACATACTAATATGGATAGGATTAAATAAATATTATTATAATTATGAAAATTATATTACCAGTTTGGCCAGTCGAGGATACTTGTAATTAAAGGCACTGGTGCGGGGTACTGTCATCTCGAAGGAATTCTCAAGGTTTCCTTCATCCTCAGAAGAAGGGGCACTTTCATCATCACTTTCATTTTCATGGTCATCATTAGTGAGGTAGTCAAAAGTGTTATGGCCATTGCAAGATGACTCACTTGCACTAGAATTTGTATTTGACAAAAATATGCTGATAAATTACAAACAAAATGCAGGATGCGTATATAATAACAATGATATATTAAGTATTATATGCTAATTACTACCGTCACTGGTAACTGCTTCCACTTCATACTTTTTGGTAGATAGATGATGGTCAATAACCGTAACATCAAATACCATTTTTCCCCGATGATTGAAAAAAAAAATGCCCACCATCCAAATCGTGCACGGTTGCAAACCGTTGCCATTCAACACGTTCAAAGATATAGCAATGTGCCAAGCGCTCAACTCCAAATTCAAATGTACCCAAGATTGTTCGAACCGTTAACATGGAACGAAGATTCACTTGGGCACGAGTGACAAACGACTTTGGGACAGCCTAAACAAAACAATACAACCAAGTTATCCAATAATACTAAACTAGCAAAATTCAAACATGCAAAATTGAAACATGTATAAAACAATATAGGCAAAGTAGAAAAATATCACCTGCTCAACTTTGCAATCGCTGAGAACAAGCCACAGAATGAAATCCAATCAACTTTTCCTAGCACTCGGCATCTTCTCACCCAAAGTTAGTCCAATGTGCCAGAATAAAAAAAAGCAAAAAATTATCAATAGCACAAACATATTCATATGGTATTACGAAAACATCAGTTTAATAACAGAACATTACTATTCTACTGAAACATTTCCCCGAAATTGTAATGGTTCACAAAACTTGAGTTCAACATGATCGATAAACTTCAACATTTTAATAATATGGCAGCAACCAACCAAAAGCAGTCATAAAGATTTGAAAAAAAACGAATATCACTTCAAATGTATGCAATAAACTAGTAAGGACAATTAAAATTACACTACTTTTCTATTATACTTATAAAAGGCATATCAACCTAGAATGAAACCCATATTTTCTGTAAACAAAATTCCCCACACTTCAAGTTTACATTTCACCTCAAAATAGCTTGGATTATAAACGGAAAAAAAACCCTAAAAAGGACGGAAGTTTTACCTTGATGAATTTCTTCCTCGAGGTTGTTTACAGTTGCCGCCGAATCACCTCAGCCTGGAGGTGGAAGGTGAAAAGGACATATAGATTCTGGCCTTGGGTTGTGTGGGGCTGAGTTATTATGGTTGTTGAGATGGAAGAGGACAATTTCGGGTTAAATCGAAAATAATGTGGGTATTTCGGGTATTTAAACAAGAAAGCATAAAATAGACACACCTAAACCCACTAACCAAACATAGAATAAATTAACTGACATCCAGGTCAACTTGGGCTAAAAACACAACCAAACAAAAGTTTAGGTGAAGTGGTTAAAATAGCCTTGGGTTTCAAACCCATTAGGTCCATAAACCACCATAAACCTGACCCACCAACCAAATGAGCCCTTATAGTCTTTGGCAACTTGCACCCCTGATCCATAATCCGGCAAAAGAACTCGTCGGGTCCCTTTGACTGAGGGCAAAAATGTCTCCACGCCTTATTTCCCGCCAAAAATAAAGAAAAGTTGGAAATGCGTCATTTTCTACCTCAAAACTGACATATCTCCATTTATTTTTAGAAAATAGAACAAACAAAGCTTTTTCATCTCGATAAGTTAAGCAAATGGATTCACAAACTTTAAGCAATGGGCAAACCTATTGGCACTATGGATAAGAAATTCCACTTGTACGTTGTCATTGTGGCCATGTTTTGCCATTAATAACCTACTGGCAAAAGGATAGTTCGGCTATAAATATTTCACAAATGCCCAAATTATGCAGGAAGATGTTATATATTTTCATTTATTTGTTTTGTATTTAGTGATGATTATTTATTTTCAGATTCAAACTGTTATATTATATAAATTCTAACTTATAAATGAAATTTATCTCAGTGCGAAAATGGATGTAGATTTTTCAAATGGTATGACCCGGAGATGTGTTACAGAGCAAAAAAGAATCATACCAAATCACATGTGGGTTTTTAGCAATAATTTTGGCGGAAAAAAATGTGTTAGACTGATTTACCCTTAAAATATTGGAAAGATTCGCCGGAGCTCTTGTCTCGTTGACTATTTTTGCTGAAATATGGATCAGGGGTGCAAGTGTTGAATATCATGAAAGTAAGGGTGCAAAGTGTGTGTTTTAATTTCTGAGGGTGGAAAGAGCCAAAATTCAACTTTATAGGGTGCAAAATGCTTTTTACACAATAAAAAAGTCATGATAATATTTTTTAATCCAAAAGGCTAGGATGTTGCTATGATCTATTTCTTAATTATTAAGCCTGATACAATCATAATATCATTCTCAGTTTCTCACTATTTGGGCTTATACTAATTGGGCCGTAAGAGGAGTTCTTGACGTAAGATATGATCTCCATATCCCCGACTACACAAAATCGGCCAACCACCCCCCAAGGAAGAGAAAAATCGGCCCTTAGGCCATATAAATAGGAAAATATTCATTTTGTGTATTTTTACAAGAGATATATAAGAAAAATCCTACATCTTTTGTATTCTCTCTCTTTCAAGTCAATAAAGCCTTATTTACATATTATGTGCATTTGAGTGTTCGATGAACTTTAGGCATATTATTTCACTGTAGTTTGAAGTATAAATCGCGTTTGGTTTTTACGATTTCTCTGTGTAAAAATCGAACTGCATCAAGTTGCGCCGTCTATGGGAAATCTGAGTTGAAGACATGAGTTCCTATGATGAATTTTAAAGAAAATCATGAAGTTTCTATGCAATTGTCTGGAGAAAATGCCACTGAGCCACCTCCTAAATCGGCTTTTCACTCCTTTTCACTTTCTGATGTGGAGATTTCGGTTTTGGAGTGTAAAGTGTTATTTTCGACCAAATCAGTTGATTTTGTGCTGTTTTGAAAATATCAACATATCTGAAGTTACATAAGTCCATTTTCTATAATTCTTATATAAATGGAAAGCCAAGACAAAGACCTACAATTATTATGAAGAAGTCCAAACCTATTTCGGAAGTATAAAGGCTCGAAAGTGTTTGAGAAGATGTAGCAGAATTCTGTTGTGGTCTAGGTTGCGCAGTTGTGGTGCAAAAATCATAAATCAAGTTACAGGTCTTGGATTTGGTCAAGTCCTGTTGGTCCCAAGTGGTATACGAAAGGGTCTAGAAGCGGGGGGGTTGAATAGACCCTGAAGTCTTTTTCGACTTCTAAAAATTCGTATCACTTTGAAGTATTTGAACGCTCGGAAAGCTTTGAGCGCTGGGTGCGGCGCTTGGGAGATAATGACTTAAGCGCTAGTTTCAGGCGCTTGGGAAAAGTTAACTTAGACTTGGTGATTTCAACGCTTACCAAAGTAGGGCAGAGTTTAGTCACTAAATCAGGGTTAGCACAGCGGAAGTATTTTATAGCTTAGCGTTCGGTTTGTTAATCAAAAGTAGTCGCTTAGTTGCTTTAAAACTTTATCAGAATGTATGCAATATGAATAGTAAAGCAGTAAAACAGTAAATGCTTAAAGCGGTAAATGACACAAGATATTTGTAAGGTTCACTGGGTGATGTAATCCCAGCTACGTCCTTCTTCTCCTTTTATCAGAGAGGTTTTCCACTATGATGATTATCGAAGAGTCACACAGAGACTTCTACAAAATAGAGGGAGATTGGATATGATCTCGGAACTCCTTGGTCACACAGATTTCAGCTCCACTAAAGACCTTCTATCCCCTTGCTTCTTTAACTCAGAAATGGTGCAAGTTACGCTTGATCTCGGAACTCCTTGGTCACACAGATTTCAGCTCCAGTAGAGATCAACTTCAACAAGCTTCTTTTACACAAAAATATTGCTCGTAAGTCAACAAGCTTTCTCACTCAGATGAAAGATGTTGAGGATTGTTGTAACGGTTTTGTTTGGTTTTGGGAAGTTCAAACAACTTGGAATATCTCAATAATAATGTAGGGTTTTTCTAAAAAGATGTTTGAGATATTGGTGACTGTCTTTGGAATGTATTTGAGAAAGCTTAAAGGGTTTTGGCTCTGGAGTGTATAAGCTCTTTCTAAAGAATTCAACAACGTTTTTGGACCCTTTTTCTTATTTTTTACGTCCAGATGTTTTTTTCTATATGTGTCTATGTCGCCCATTTTGCTGAGAAGGATATTTATAGATTGTTATGAGATTTTGTCCGTTGGACACGGTTTGAATCTCGTTTTCCTAAACATTCCATGAGTTCTGACAATCCTAACTTTGGGTATTTTTAATTGGTTAGGCATGGTCTTGGTTTCATAAATCTGACAGTCTCGGTCAAGGATATGGCTTGCCCATAAGTTGTAGTGCTTATATTTTAATAGCACTTATCCGACTTTTGATGCATCTTGTTTTATTTCCGTTTGGGAATAATTTCCGTTGATTCATGCATCTTTGATAACTTGGGTTTGAATCTTCAGGTTACGCTTGGAGAACTAGGCGCTTGAACCCTTGGGGTTTAGGCTTCTTGAAAGTAGTCTTCTTTGTTAATCAGACGCTTGAGAGAGGTCACAATCTTTGCCCGATTCTTTAGACGCTTGTCCTTTCACTTTATCTTTGATAGACTCACTCAGAATTCTATCATTGACTTAGTGTTAAGTACTTGGTCTAAGCTCCGTAACAAATCTTTGAGCACTGAGTTCGTAACCCGGGATAGTCTTTTAGCGTTTGACGGACGCTTGAGACTAATCTTTATCTTTACTGTTTCTTCAGACGCTTGATCTTCAACTTCATCACTTGGTAGACTCACACAGAATTCTTCTAGTGATTTAGTATCATATTCTTAGTCTAAACTCTATAAAGATAAAAATACAAGCCCAGTATAAAACCATGAGCTTTCAGGCGCTTACACATTTGTTCTACGAAAGCTTTTATACTTTACATTTCTTGAGGTCTAACATGGAGTCCTATTTGTCATCATCAAAACATCTAACATGAAATTCCTAACAATTTTCCCCATTCCTAACATGAAATCAGCTAAGACTCGATACCTGTTCACTATATCTTTCTTCTCAAAGTACGGTTTGTATGGAACACCATCGTAGGCGCTAATCTGAGTCCAGACTTCTTGGATTTGTTCCTCAGTGATAGTGTCTAAAGTCGCTCCGTCGTTAGGTAGACAGAAATTCTGGGCAATAGAGGCCGCAGAGAGAGTGAACGTCTTTGATTCTGTCTTGAGGGCAGGAAACAAACAGGTGATGGAAGTCTCATCGTCAGACAAACTAGCATTTCTCCAGAAAAATTCTAATTCTTCAGGAAACATGTACGAGTGTTTGGTAAGAAATTTCTGAAGCTCAGCCTCTGCTACAGAGTCCATCATTTCCGTTAAATCAATTTGGGGGTTTTCATAGAGAAACTTCCAATCGATTATAAGGCCTTTAGTGACCTTAACAATAACTTCAGTGGTTCCAACAGTAGCTTTCTTGGGCGCCATTAGTGAGAAGTAGACAGAGATTAAGAATGAAAACTTTGTTTTTGAGAGAGAGAGATTTTTCTTGCACGAATGAAAGAGAGTGTAAGAGAGATTATGTTCTGCAGATGGTGTGTTTTGAAATACTACAATTTGAATGTTTTTTGTGTTTGAAGGTTGAGATGTTGACACGTGGAGGAGTATAAATCTCAGCCATTAAAATACGACTGTGGACGTGAGTTTAGATTTAATAAGCACGGTTACTTTTAGTAACAACCACATATACTATTTTGACGTCCGATTAAAGGTTTGAAACAGAGACTTTTGATATACTGAAAGTGATACGTGTGCCCATGAAAAGCGGACACGTATTTTATGAAAACTGTTCGGGAACCATAAGTTTGAACAACTATTCAAATACCCGCCAAAAATTTATTAGAGCGTCCGGACCTATTCAGAAGAGAATGACGCTTGAGACAATTCAGTGTTATGTTGGCGCTTGAGAATCTTGAGGTTCTCTTTCAAGTAACATTTTGTGCTTTAGCGGTCGTCGTAACATATAGAATTATTCTTTTCAGGGTGTGTATGAGGACACATTTTCCCAGTACTTATCATTATGTCTTGGTAGTAGTGTGTTACTTTTGGTTTAAAATATTCAGCGCTGGTTGTATTCGTCTAAGATACATGGTAATTGTACTTACGCGTGTACATGTGCTGAACCATCTTTGAAAAACGTGATGAGTGCCCATGGGTTTTCTTGAGCGAAAGGTGAGGAATGTCAAGTCAGCACATTGATTGACTAATCCACTTTCTCATTTTAGCGTAGGGTAATGTACGCTTACTTTTAAAGGATCTTTTTACTAAGAGCTTTAGATGGGAATAAAGCTAAGCGTTTAGTTTATTTTGAAAGAAGTACAGACGCTAAGAAAGATTTGTGTAATAAGCGTCGAAATGATTTAAGTGTATGGTGCTAAGTGCGTATGACCGATGCAAGGGAAAACATTTTTGGTCATATTCACTTAAGTATAGTTAGCTCTTTTAAGGTTCCCCCTGTGTAGGTTCCCCATAAATTACATAAAATAAAGTGAATTCCCCCTAAATTTCATGCCTAACAAAAGTATGATGTTTCGAATGATTAAGCATTTAGATCAATCATACCTAGTTCACTTCTTAAAGTGAGAAAACGTTGTTCGTTAAGCGCTTTGGTGAAGATATCTGCCAGTTGCTTTTCTGTACCAATGAAGTGCATGGAGATATCTTTCTTTTGAACGTGGTCACGTAGAAAGTGATAGCGAATGTCAATGTGTTTGGTTCTAGAGTGAAGAACTAGATTTTGAGTCATTGCTAAGGTGCTTTGATTGTCACAATGGATAGGAGTTGGATCTAGGATTATTCCATAGTCTCTAAGTTGTTGCCTCATCCAAAGGATCTGTGCACAACAGCTTCCAGCGGCTACATACTCAGCTTCAGCGGTGGAAGTAGCGATGGACTGTTGCTTCTTACAATGCCATGAAATTAGTCTATCACCTAGAAATTGACATGTTCCACTAGTACTTTTTCTATCTATTTTGCATCTTGCAAAATTTGCATCTGAATAACCAATTAGTTCAAAAGGAGAATCCCTAGGATACCATAAGCCCACATTTTGTGTGCCTTTTAGGTACTTAAGGATCCTTTTGGCAGCAATTAAGTGTGATTCTCTAGGATCAGCTTGAAATCGTGCACACATGCATACTGAGAACATAATATCAGGTCTACTAGCTGTAAGATAAAGAAGTGATCCAATAATACCTCTATAGTTAGTGATATCAATTTTCTTTCCATTATCATCTCTATCTAGCATAAGCGTTTGGCTCATTGGAATTTTTGAAGGTGATGCATTTTCCATACCAAATTTCTTGATCATATTTCTAGTATATTTAGTTTGGTTTATGAATATGCCATTAGGGAGTTGTTTAACTTGTAATGCTAGGAAGAAAGTTAATTCACCCATCATGCTCATTTCAAATTGATCTTGCATCATTTTCGAAAATTTCTCACATAGACGCTTATTGGTAGATCCAAATATAATATCATCAACATAAATTTGAACTAGGAGAATATCTTCATTATAGGTAATTTTGAATAACGTTGTGTCAACGCTGCCTTTTGAAAAGCTTTTACCCATAAGGAAGATAGAAAGAGTGTCATACCATGCTCTTGGTGCTTGTTTAAGACCATAAAGTGCCTTGTCCAATTTGTAAACCATACTTTTCCCATGGTTGTTGATGAATCCTGGTGGTTGCTCCACATATACTTCTTCTTGGAGTTTACCATTCAGAAATGCACTCTTTACGTCCATTTGATACACTGTAAATTTGTTAAATGCTGCAAACGCTAGAAACATGCGGATTGCTTCAAGACGGGCAACTGGAGCGTATGTTTCATCAAAGTCGATGCCCTCTTCTTGACAGTATCCCTGAGCTACGAGTCTGGCTTTGTTTCTAATCACAATCCCATTCTCATCCATTTTGTTTCTATAGACCCATCTAGTTCCAATGACCCCTTGGTGGGTTGGTCTTGGTACTAGCGTCCATACCTCATTTCTTTCAAATTGGTTTAGCTCTTCTTGCATGGCTTCTATCCAACTTGGATCGTTAAGCGCTTCATCCACTTTCTTTGGTTCCATTTGAGATAGGAAGCTTGCAAACATGGCCTCATTTATTGTAGTGGCCCTTGTTCTAACAGGTGCTTCAATATCTCCAATAATTAGTTCTGGTGGATGATCTCTGAGCCATTTTCTGTCTGGTTGGAACAGGTTAAGAGATTGATCTAACGCTTGATTAAACTGTGCAGGCGCTTGACCAATTCCTTGCGTAGGCGCTTCAGTGTTTATAGTTTGAGTTTGCTCTTGATGAACATTCCCTTCATGATCATCAGCGTTTCTTGCAATATCATCATTGATGTCTTTACGAGTAATCTTAGGATTAGGTACAATGATTTCATTATCTTCATCAATATCACTATCATCACACAGATTGATTTGTGACGCTTGTTGAGATAAATCTTCAATTCCTGTATCATTAATATTATCCTTACTCGGTTCTTGGTTAGCATCATCAAACACAACATGAATGGATTCGTCAACTTTCGATTTGATCTTATTTAAGATGCAAAAGCTCTTTCCATTTTTGGCGTATCCTAGAAAGATTCCTTCATCTGCTTTAGGATCAAATGTCTTTAGGCTTTCGGATCCATTGTTATGAATGAAACATTTTGAACCAAATACATGAAAGTATGAAACATTCGGCTTACGTCCCTTCCATAACTCATATGGAGTCTTTTCATGTTGCTTGTTGATCATACACCGGTTCTGAGTGTAGCAAGCAGTGTTGATAGCTTCGGCCCAAAACCTTTGAGGCAGCTTAGACTCGGCTAACATAGTCCCAGCGGCTTCTTTAAGCGTTCTGTTCCGTCGCTCGGCAACTCCATTCTGTTGAGGTGTTCTAGGCGCTGAATACTCATGAAGTATTCCAAAGTCTTTACAAAATTTCTCAACAATATGGTTAGTAAATTCAGTTCCTCTATCACTTCTAATTCTTGTCACTTTTAGATCTTTTGAGTTTTGTAGTTGACGAATTAGAGAGGTGAGCTTGGCACTAGTTTCATCTTTAGATGCTAAAAATTCTACCCATGTATAGCGTGAGAAATCATCAACTATTACTAGTGAATACTTTTTACCACTAACGCTCATGATTTGAATAGGACCAAACAAATCTAAATGTAGTAATTCAAGTATTCGAGAGGTCGATAGATGAAGCTTCTTCTTAAAAGATGATTTAACTTATTTATACATTTGACAAGCATCACATAAGCAATCTTTATTAAAGGAACCTTTAGGTAATCCCTCTACGAGATTTAGAGATATTAATTGAGAGATTGCCTTGAAGTTGAGGTGATTCATTTTTCTGTGCCATAACCAACCTAATTCGTTTTGATTCTTAGCTACGAAACATGTAGGGTTGTTATCTAATGTTGAATCCCAATCTACTAAGTATACATTGTTTGTTCTTCTTCCTTTTAATTTAGTAGATCATGTCTTAACATCGATTATCTCGCACAAGTCACTAGAAAATTTAATTTCAAAGCCTTTATCACAAAATTGACTTATGCTTAGGAGATAATGTATAAGACCCTCAACATAGTATACATCATTGATCATGATGTTCCCCCTATGCATGATACCTATACCTTTAGTTTTACCTTTAGAATTATCATCGAATATAACTTGAGGACCATTGGTTGCACGATAGTTGATCAAAAGATCCTTTGATCCAGTCATGTGTCTCGACGACCCACTATCTATGTACCAAATTGAGGTATCGGTGTTGGCTCTAGGTACCTGCATTCAAAGGGCAGTTCTAGTTCTTCTTAGGTACCCATTTTGTTTTGGGTCCTTCTTTGTTAGTAACGTTAGTCTGAATTAGAATCTTCAGAACCCACATTTGCCTTGTCTTCATTTTGGGAAGATTGGCCTTTTTGGGTCTCGGTATGTGTTGTGTGTGCTCTTTAGGTGTATGGTAATATCCTTGATAATAGCAATAATCATAATCATAATCATGGTTACCATAGTGTCGATAATATGATCTAGATCTTTGCGGATATTGACATTGGTATTTCCTTGATATTGGCTTAGAATGCACTTTTGGTGCTAGACGCTTAGCGTTTGTGTTAGGAATTTCATATTAGATGTTTTGATGATGACAAATAGGACTTCCTGTTAGCCCCGAAAAGTGTAAAAGCTTTCATAGAATGTTATGTATAAGTACCTGAAAGCTTATTTATCTTAGGCTTATAGTATTTATCTTTGTAGAATTCACTAAGTATGTGACACTAAATCACTTAGGAAAATTCTGGGTGAGTCTACCAAGTGATGAAGGTGAAGATCAAGCGTCTGAAGCTACAATAGATAAAGATATCTTGAAGCGTCCGTCAAACGCTTTAGGGATTATCCCAGTGCTCAAACTAAGAATGGATAACTCAGGCCGAATACTCAACATCAAGTGAAATGACGGAATTCTCAGTAAGACCATCAGGACAAGATTGAAGAGTAAGCGTCTGAAATAAAGAGAAGAAACTCAGGATCAGTCCAAGCGTCTGTCCAATACACGAGAATAACTATTCTCTTCAGCAAGCGTCCAAAAGGTTAAACCAACACAACCTACAAAGAACGTAACCTGAAAACTCAAACCCAAAAAACCATCCAAAGACTTAAAAATGCATGAATCAAACGGACGAATTATTTCCAACGGAAATAAGACAAGATGCATTAAAAGTCGGATAAGTGCTATTAAAATATAAGCACTATAACGTATGGGTAAGCCATTCTTTTGACCGAAACTGTCAGAAGTTATGAAACCAAGAACATGCCTAACTAATTAAGTATACCCAAAGTTAGAAATGTCTGAACTCAAGGAATGTTTGGGGAAACGAGACTCCAACCGTGTCAAACGGACAAAAAACCACCAATACCTTATAAATAGCTCTTTCAACAAACAAGTAAAACACACACAAAAAAAAAAAAATACCTACTTTGTTGAAAGAAAAGTTTACTGAAAATCATAGCCAAATATCCATATAAGCTTTTCACAAATATTCCAGACACAGTCACCCATATCTCAAATCTCTTTTTAAGAAGAACCTATACTACCATTGAGATATCCCCAAGTTGTTTGAACTTTCCAAAAACAAACAAACCCGTGACCAAAACCATCAACACCTTTCATCTGAGTGAGAAAGCTGGTTGACTTGCAAGCAATATTTTTGTGTAAAAGAAGCTTGTTGAAGTTGGTCTCTATTGGAGTTGAAATCTGTGTGACTAAGGAGTTCCGAGATCAAGAGTAACTTGCACCATTTCTGAGTGAAAGAAGCAAGGGGATAGAAGGTCTTTAGTGGAGCTGAAATCTGTGTGACCAAGGAGTTCCGAGATCATATCCAATCTCCCTCTATCTTGTAGAAGTCTCTGTGTGACTCTTCGATAATCATCATAGTGGAAAAACCTCCCTGATAAAAGGAGAAGAAGGACGTAGCTGGGATTACATCACCCAGTGAACCTTACAAATATCTTGTGTCATTTACCTCTTTAAGCATTCATTGTTTACTGATTTACTATTCATATTGCATACATTCTGATAAAGTCTTAAAACAACTAAGCGACTACTTTCGATTAATTAACCGAACGCTAAGCTATAAAATACTTCCGCTGTGCTAACTCTGATTTAGTGACTAAACTCTGCCCTACTTTGGTAAGCGTTGAAATCACCGAGTCTAAGTTAACGTTTCTCAAGCGCCACATCCAGCGCTTAAACTTGTTAAGCGTTCAAATACTTCAAAGTGATACGAATTTTTAAGAAGTCGAAAAAGACTTCAGGGTCTATTCACCCCCCCCCCCCCCTTCTAGACCCTTTCGTATACCACTTGGGACCAACAAGTGGTATCAGAGCGGTTGAAGTTGAAACCTAAGCGTTTCCAAGCGTAACTGCTTGTTCAGATCCATTTTTTTAAAAAAAAAAAAAAAAAATCTTCTTTATAGTCGCTTTAAAATTACTTTAAATTCTTCATGGCATTCTCTAAAGTTCCCAAGTTGACCGAGTCAAATTATGACTCTTGGAAGGTCAAAGCGTTTACTTATTTGTGTTCATGTGATGATGAAATGTGTGATATCATTTCAGATGGGCCAATCAAAATATACAAAGTTATCACCAGAGCGCCCGAAGCCACAGAAGAAACACCTGACGGTTATGTGGAGAAGCCCAAACAAGAATGGTCCACCGATGAGCGTCGACGAGCCAATCTAGACAATGTCGGTCGGAATGCATTATACACAGCCATTGGTGACAATGACAACTTATTCAACAAAGTCAAATCATGCAATACAACTAAAGAAATTTGGGATAAGTTGGCTACTATTTGTGGTGGCTCAGCACAAATAAAGGAAAACAAATTATCAATTGCCGAAGAAAAATTCAACGGCTTCAAGATGCTACCTAATGAGACGCTAGAGCAATTAGACATGAGGTTTACAGCCCTTGTCACTGAACTAACATCTCTGGGTATGGAGCTACAAAATCGAGAAACAGTGGTCAAAATCTTTAGAAGTCTTCCAAGCAGATTCCTGATGAAAACAACTGCAATGAGAGAATCAAACAATCTGGACAGCCTAACTCCAGAAGATGCTTTTTCAGAACTCAAAGCATTTGAGTTTGAGCTGAATTCGGCCAGTGATTGAGTAAGTAATCCAGTGATCGAATCTGGAGCGCTAATGGCATCAATCAAAGGAAAACCTATCAAAGAAAAAGGTTCGGATATAAGTGAGGAAGAAGAACTGGCGCTTCTAAATAGATTCAGGAAATTCCTGAAATATGAAAAGAAGGGAAACAGTCCTAAGCACCCAGGACAAAGTTCATATCAAGCGCTTCCTCAAATACAACCACAATATCAAGCGCCTCACTATCCTGCGTCCTCCTCCCTAGCGCCAATTCAGTATCAAACTCCTTCTCAGCAAGATCTCTTCGCGCCTGCAGCGTTAAACCAACGATCCACAAGATTAACAAACGAACAAAAGATGAAGACCAATCTTTGTTACAACTGCAGGAGACCAGGGCATTTCCAAGTTAATTGTCCATATCCAAGTGTGTCTAAACCTACAAAGCAAGATCACGCGGATAGAAACCAATTCAGGAGCAACCTGAGACAACAAGGCTTGCTAGCAGAATCAGAACCTCTCTATACGCCTGAAGAGGACTTGGAATCATCAGATGAAAGCAGCGATGATGAACCATCAAAGGACTCAGCATTCATTTGTCTCATGGCAAGAGAAAATGAAGCATCTAACGACTTACCATCTGAGGTAACCACTGATTTGTATCATCCTCTCTCTTATGATGAATTACTTGACAAAGTAAAGGAATATTATACAGATTGTCAAGATGCCACCAAATTATTCCAAAATCACCATTGTATTAGTTCAGCACTCAGAAGTGATAACTTAACGCTCAAAGCAGAGTTGCAAATTCAGCAACAGTGCATTGAGAAAAACCAATCACTCGAGAGTGAAATTACTCAGCTAAAAGGTGATCTTGATATAATAGTCAAAAGAGAAGCTGAAATGGTCGCTAAACTTGCCAAATCAGAGCAGCTTATCTCTTCATTATCAAAAGCGTCTAGAACGCTAGATAATGTGACTAAAGTAACCAGGGCATTTGGTGAAAAGACCGGTCTAGGTTTTGATAAATTTAGTTATAAAGCCAAAGCGTCCAATGTTACAACAATCAACAAAGGAAAAGGTGTAATCTTTGTTGAAGAAAGTTCAATCAGACAAACGCTGAATGAATCAACAAATACTGGTACAAAAGCTAATGATAAAGTCAACACTGACTCAGGCAAAGGAAAGACCAAAGCGAATGTCTCACAAAAGAAAATATATCCAAACGCTCAAAAAGCTAAGGAGATATTTTCTGCCAGTGAATCAAACGTTAAGCGTCCCGCACCAAAAGTGCATCCTAAGCCAGTACCAAACAGAATCAAACGTCTATATCCAAAACAATCCAGTTCATATTATCAACACTATGATAATTATGATTACGATTATGATTATTACTATAATCAAGGATATTTCTATACATCTAGAAAAAGTATGCAACTCAAAACAAAACCCAAGAAGGCCAATCTTTCTCCCATAGTGAAGACAAGGCAAATATGGGTTCCGAAAAATCTAATTCACGTCACTAACAAAGAAGGACCCAAAACAAAATGGGTACCTAAAGGAAATTAGATCTGCCCTTTTGAATGCAGGTACCTAGAGCCAACACCGACGCTTCAGTATGGTACATAGATAGTGGATCATCGAGACATATGACTGGATCAAAGGATCTCTTGATCAACTATCGTGCAACCAATGGTCCTCAAGTTATATTCGGCGATAATTCTAAAGGTAAAACTAAAGGTATAGGTATCATGCATAGGGGGAACATCATGATCAATGATGTATACTATGTTGAGGGTCTTAAACATAATCTCCTAAGCATAAGTCAATTCTGTGATAAAGGCTTTGAAATTAAATTTTCTAATGACTTGTGCGAGATAATCGATGTTAAGACAGGATCTACTAAATTAAAAGGAAGAAGAACAAACAATGTATACTTAGTAGATTGGGATTCAACATTAGATAACAACCCTACATGTTTCGTAGCTAAGAATCAAAACGAATTAGGTTGGTTATGGCACAGAAAAATGAATCACCTCAATTTCAAAACAATCTCTCAATTAATATCTCTAAATCTCGTAGAGGGATTACCTAAAGGTTCCTTTAATAAAGATCGCTTATGTGATGCTTGTCAAATGGGTAAACAAGTTAAATCATCTTTTAAGAAGAAGCTTCATCTATCGACCTCTCGAATACTTGAATTACTACATTTAGATTTGTTTGGTCCTATTCAAATCATGAGCGTTAGTGGTAAAAAGTATTCACTAGTAATAGTTGATGATTTTTCACGCTATACATGGGTAGAATTTCTAGCATCTAAAGATGAAACTAGTGCCAAGCTCACCTCTCTAATTCGTCAACTACAAAACTCAAAAGATCTAAAAGTGACAAGAATTAGAAGTGATAGAGGAACTGAATTTACTAACCATATTGTTGAGAAATTTTGTAAAGACTTTGGAATACTTCATGAGTATTCAGCACCTAGAACACCTCAACAAAATGGAGTTTCTGAACGACGGAACAGAACGCTTAAAGAAGCCGGTAGGACTATGTTAGCCGAGTCTAAGATGCCTCAAAGGTTGTGGGCCGAAGCTATCAACACTGCTTGCTACACTCAGAACCGGTGTATGATCAATAAGCAACATGAAAAGACTCCATATGAGTTATGGAAGGGACGTAAGCCGAATGTTTCATACTTTCATGTATTTGGTTCAAAATGTTTCATTCATAACAATGGTTCCCAAAGCCTAAAGACATTTGATCCTAAAGCAGATGAAGGAATCTTTCTAGGTTACGCCAAAAATGGAAAGAGCTTTCGCATCTTAAATAAAGTCAAATCGAAGGTTGAAGAATCCATTCATGTTGTGTTTGATGATGCTAACCAAGAACCGAGTAAGGTTAATATTAATGATGCAGGAATTGAAGATTTATCTCAACAAGCGTCACAAATCAATCTGTGTGATGATAGTGATATTGATGAAGATAGTGAAATCATTGTACCTAATCCTAAGACTACTCGTAAAGACATCAACGATGACATTGCAAGAAACGCTGATGATCAGGAAGGGAATGTTCATCAAGAGCAAATTCAAACTATAAACACTGAAGCGCCTACGCAAGGAATTGGTCAAGCGCCTGCACAGTTTAATCAAACGTTAGATCAATCTCTTAACTCGTTCCAACAAGACAGAAAATGGCTCAGAGACCATCCACCAGAACTAATTATTGGAGATATTGGAGCACCCGTTAGAACAAGAGCCGCTACAATAAATGAGGCTATGTTTGCAAGCTTCCTATCTCAAATGGAACCAAAGAAAGTGGATGGAGTGCTTAACGATCCAAGTTGGATAGAAGCCATGCAAGAAGAGCTAAACCAATTTGAAAGAAATGAGGTATGGACGCTAGTACCAAGACCAACCCACCAAGGGGTCATTGGAACTAGATGGGTCTATAGAAACAAAATGGATGAGAATGGGATTGTGATTAGAAACAAAGCCAGACTCGTAGCTCAGGGATACTGTCAAGAAGAGGGCATCGACTTTGATGAAACATACGCTCCAGTTGCCCGTCTTGAAGCAATCCGCATGTTTCTAGCGTTTGCAGCATTTAACAAATTTACAGTGTATCAAATGGACGTAAAGAGTGCATTTCTGAATGGTAAACTCCAAGAAGAAGTATATGTGGAGCAACCACCAGGATTCATCAACAACCATGGGAAAAGCATGGTTTATAAATTGGACAAGGCATTCTATGGTCTTAAACAAGCACCACGAGCATGGTATGACACTCTTTCTATCTTCCTTATAGGTAAAGGCTTTTCAAAAGGCAGCGTTGACACAATGTTATTCAAAATTACCCATAATGGAGATATTCTCCTAATTCAAATTTATGTTGATGATATTATAATTGGATCTACCAATAAGCGTCTATGTGAGAAATTTTCGAAGATGATGCAAGATCAATTTGAAATGAGCATGATGGGTGAATTAACTTTCTTCCTAGGATTACAAGTTAAACAACTCCCTAATGGCATATTCATAAATCAAACTAAATATACTAGAGATATGATCAAGAAATTTGGTATGGAAAATGCATCACCTTCAAAAATTCCAATGAGCCAAACGCTTAAGCTAGATAGAGATGATAATGGAAAGAAAATTGATATCACTAACTATAGAGGTATTATTGGATCACTTCTTTATCTTACAGCTAGTAGACCTGATATTATGTTCTCAGTATACATGTGTGCACGATTTCAAGCTGATCCTAGAGAATCACACTTAATTGCTGCTAAAAGGATCCTTAAGTACCTAAAAGGCACACAAAATGTGGGCTTATGGTATCCTAGGGATTCTCCTTTTGAACTAATTGGTTATTCAGATGCAGATTTTGCAGGATGCCAAATAGATAGAAAAAGTACTAGTGGAACATGTCAATTTCTAGGTGATAGACTAATTTCATGGCATAGTAAGAAGCAACAGTCCATCGCTACTTCCACCGCTGAAGCTGAGTATGTAGCCGCTGGAAGCTGTTGTGCACAGATCCTTTGGATGAGGCAACAACTTAGAGATTATGGAATAATCCTAGATCCAACTCCTATCCATTGTGACAATCAAAGCGCCTTAGCAATGACTCAAAATCCAGTTCTTCACTCTAGAACCAAACACATTGACATTCGCTATCACTTTCTACGTGACCACGTTCAAAAGAAAGATATCTCCATGCACTTCATTGGTACAGAAAAGCAACTGGCAGATATTTTCACCAAAGCGCTTAACGAACAACGTTTTCTCACTTTAAGAAGTGAACTAGGTATGATTGATCTAAATGCTTAATCATTCGAAAACATCATACTTTTGTTAGGCATGAAATTTAGGGGGAATTCACTGTATGTTATGAAATTTATGGGGAACCTACATAGGGGGAACCTTAAAAGAGCTAACTATACTTAAGTGAATATGACCAAAAATGTTTTCCCTTGCATCGATCATACGCACTTAGCACCATACACTTAAATCCTTTTGACGCTTATTACACAAATCTGTCTTAGCGTCTGCACTTCTTTCAAAATAAACTAAACGCTTAGCTTTATTCCCGGCTAAAGCACTTAGTAAAAAGACCCTTTAAAAGCAAGCGTACATTACCCTACGCTAAAACGAGAAAGTGGATTAGTCAATCAATGCAATTAATGCTGACTTGACATTCCTCACCCTTCGCTCAAGAAAACCTATGGGTACTCATCACGTTTTTCAAAGATGGTTCAGCACATGTACACGCGTCAGTACAATTACCATGTATCTTAGACGAATACAACCAGCGCTGAATATTTTAAACCAAAAGTAAAACACTACTACCAAGACATAATGATAAGTACTGGGAAACTGTGTCCTCATACACAGGAATAATTCTATATGTTACAATGACCGCTAAAGCACAAAATGTTACTTGAAAGAGAACCTCAAGATTCTCAAGCGTCCACATAACACTGAATTGTTTCAAGCGTCATTCTAAATAGGTCCGGACGCTTTAACAAATTTTTGGCGGGTATTTGAATAGTTGTTCAAAATTATGGTTCCCGAACAGTTTTCATAAAGAACGTATCCGCTTTTCATGGGAACACGTATCACTCTCAGTATATCAAAAGTCTCTGGTTCAAATTTTTTTTAATCGGACTTCAAAATAGTATATGTGGAAGTTACTAAAAGAAACCGTGCCTATTTAATCTAAATTCACGTCCACAGTTATATTTTAATGGCTGAGATTTATATTCCTCCACGTGTCAACATCTCAAACTTCAAACACAAAGAACATTCAAATTGAAGTATCTCAAAAAAACACACTTTCTGCAGAAACACAAACACTCTTATACTCTATTACATTCGTGCAAGAAAAATTCTCTCTCTTTCTCAAAAACAAAAATTTTCATTCGTAATCTCTGTCTACTTCTCACTAATGGCACACAAGAAAGCTACTGCTGGAACCACTGAAGTTGTTGTTAAGGTCACTGAAGGCCTTATAGTTGATTGGAAGTTTCTCTATGAAAACCCCCAAATTGATTTAACGGAAATGATGGATTCTGTAGCAGAGGCTGGGCTTCAGAAATTTCTCACAAAATACTCGTATATGTTTCCTGAAGAACTAGAATTCTTCTGGAGAAATGCTCGACTGTCTGACGATGAGACTTCCATCACTTGTTTGTTTCCTATCTCCAAGAAGGAATCAAAGACGTTCACTCTCTCTTCGGCCTCTATTGCCCAGAATTTCTCTCTACCTAATGCTGGAGCCACTTTAGACACTATCACTGAAGAACAAATTCAAGAAGTCTGGACTCAGATTAGCGCTTACGATGATGTTCCATACAAACCATACTTTGAGAAGAAAGATATAGTGAACAGGTATCGAGTCTTGGCTGATTTCTGCAGTAAAAACATTGAATGCAGAGTGGGAACCTTCGACAAAATCAACCCAACCCAGTTCCAGATGATGACTGCCATCCTGCTCAAGATAAAAATCAACTGGAGCGCCTATATATTCAGCAGGTTCAGAGACAGTCTACGCACTTCAAACAGACCTTATGGTCTAGTTTTAAGTGATCTAATTTTTCGAGCAGAGTGCACCTCTTCAGCAGGAGTCACCGTGGCCAAGCATAAGTTCTATGGGCCAAGAATCATCAATAATCTCTTCAAACCACCCAAAGTTGGAGGTGCTGCTAAGCCTCTCTCTGAGCGCCAAGTTATCCGAGCAGCGTCAGATGAGGAGGCTGAGCGTCCAGATCAGGAGAAAGCCAAACGTAATGTGAAGCGTCCCACTGTCACAAAGAAACGGGCTCCTCGAAAGCCCAAGGCTCAACCTATCAAAAGCGATGAAGATGACGAGGATTCTATACCCCTCATTAGTCGGAAAGATCTGGAAAAGGTTCTCAAAAATATTGACTTTGAAGAACCTGCAGTTCCACAGACTCAAGCGTTCCCCGCCGAAGGTATAAATGTGAAGCGTATCTTCAAGAGACGTAAGCGTCCAACTGCTGCCATTTCTTCTGAGGCTACACAAAGTGATCAAGCCATAGCTGCTGTCCCGATATCATCCTTTGAAACACCAGTTGATGTCCATCTGGATGTTGATATAGCCCACATTGTGGCCATTGCACATGAAGCTGCCATCGAATCTACAAATCTCGAGCCTGATGAACCTGAAATCCCAAGGGCTCAACAATTGCTTGCATTACCTAGTACAACAGAGGCACGCTCAGAAGGTCAGAGCGATGCTAACGACGTTGTGATTCATCGACATTTCTTCAAGCTGGATCCCTTAAAGACTATCAATCACTCAGTCGATTATTTGCCTCCAGCGCCCGCAGAGACCTTCATACCTGCAGGATACAATGAAGAAAGTCTTATCAATGCCGAAAATGATATCGCCAAGCTCATAAAGTTTGATCTGGCTGTACGCAACACTCTCTTTAACACAGCCTCAACCCCAGCTGATGAAGCTTACTACACAACTCTTGAACTCGGGAAGACTCCCAAACACATCCCGGCTTCCATAACTCTCCAAGCACAGCGGCAAGGAGGCAAGACTCCTAGAGCTGATGTTGATTTAGCTTATTATCTGGACTGTGGGACAAGCAAACCCACTGGCTTCGCTCTCAGAGACTACAACATCAGAGTCTATGAGCGTCAGGATAAGCTTCTGAACCCAACGGAAGGGCTACTAAACAGAGAAGGCTATTCTCACTCTCCAACACTGGTCAAAAGCAGGGAAAACAAGCGCTCAGCTAATCCTCTCCTCCTGTGGAAGAATAAAGGAGTACATGCCGGTGAGCGTCCAGTTTCCCTGACCGAGATGATTCAACTTGAAACCGATGCATATTTTGACTGCGTCTGGAACGCTAACTACCAACCAGACAGGTTTCATTTTGAATCCATCTGTGATATTCATCACCAAGGGTTTCGTGCTATACTTAATGCAGGAACTGAGTATTGTATGACTGAGATAAGATGGGCTGAAGCTTACATGGGTGACACGTATAAATTTGAAGACTTGGTTAGTGCTCCCCATCTGTTCAGAATAGGGATTCATGATAAAAAGACCAAATTTGCACGCTACATGCTAACGCAGCGCCAACATAGACTTGGACCCGTTCTGAAGCTGCCTCTGATCCGCCATCAACCTGAGCACCGCTTAAGACAAGCATTGCACAAACTGGCCAACTCTTCTCTACGCTTTGCTGATCAAGCGTCCACCAGCGGTTCTTCTCCCCTGTCCTGTCTGAACTGCACCCCTAGCCACTGTGAAGACAACTTTTCTTTCATGATGGCAATTATGCCTCCAGTCTCCCTATTCGACAAAATTTTCACAGAAAATCTGCGACAATGGAATGGCTCTCGGATCAATCCTTTCAGAGGATATCCACTTCTTCCGTCTATTCGACAAGAAGTCTTTAGTCACTATGATTTTGTTTTATCGCTGCTAGAAAGATCTCAAGCGCTTGCTTTAGCCATCTACCCATACTTGGAAGAGTATTACCGGCTCCACGTTCCCGACTCTCGGAAACCGAAGACTCTCCCAACAGATCGGCTAATTGGCTTCTCACAACACTATTGCCCAGATGCCTTATTCTCCATCTGCCAAGCGCCCTCCAAAATCTTTCCCACTCATGTGCTGGATATCCTCGGGCCAATGTATATCAGGGCCCTGGATAGTCCTATCAGAACGTTCATTCAAGGTACTTATCTCCCCACTCTACATTTGAATGAACTTCTACAGATTGCTACGTATCCATATGCAGATGAGCCGTTTGCCAGCTTGGACTTTCGGTTTACGGACTTTAGCCGTATAGAATCAGAATTTACTGCAGCACCAGCTCACACGTTACCTGCTCCTGAGCGCTTATTAGAATTACCTCAAGCGCCTCATTTCCCCAGTCCAACTGAATCCGACTCTACTGCATCCACCGAGTCCAACACTGCCCCAGAGCTTCAAGGAACAGTATTTGATCCTACTTATCAAGTACCTATTGAATCTCTCAAACACACATCTCGTTTTAAGTCTCGAGTCAGCACTGCAATTCCCGACGCTCAACCGTCCATGACTGAATGCCTCACTCAAATACAGCAACTATCTACAGCTACTCAGGCAAGTCATGTGGCTTTAACCAATGATCTACAAGACCGGTTCACGGCTCTAGAGACCTCTCTCACAGACGCTAATCACGCTCAACTCCTGGTCATGAAAGAACATTTCGACCAGCGTCTAACCACTCTTGAGGCCTCTGTCGCTCAGATTGCTACTCAAGTCAGTCTTCTTACTCAGCATTTCATACAGACTGATGATGGCAATAAGGGGGAAAAGAAGGGAGAAAAGAGGAAATCGTTAACATCTAAAGAGGCAATAAGGGGTAATATCCTTGATAATAGCAATAATCATAATCATAATCATGGTTACCATAGTGTCGATAATATGATCTAGATCTTTGCGGATATTGACATTGGTATTTCCTTGATATTGGCTTAGAATGCACTTTTGGTGCTAGACGCTTAGCGTTTGTGTTAGGAATTTCATATTAGATGTTTTGATGATGACAAATAGGACTTCCTGTTAGCCCCGAAAAGTGTAAAAGCTTTCATAGAATGTTATGTATAAGTACCTGAAAGCTTATTTATCTTAGGCTTATAGTATTTATCTTTGTAGAATTCACTAAGTATGTGACACTAAATCACTTAGGAAAATTCTGGGTGAGTCTACCAAGTGATGAAGGTGAAGATCAAGCGTCTGAAGCTACAATAGATAAAGATATCTTGAAGCGTCCGTCAAACGCTTTAGGGATTATCCCAGTGCTCAAACTAAGAATGGATAACTCAGGCCGAATACTCAACATCAAGTGAAATGACGGAATTCTCAGTAAGACCATCAGGACAAGATTGAAGAGTAAGCGTCTGAAATAAAGAGAAGAAACTCAGGATCAGTCCAAGCGTCTGTCCAATACACGAGAATAACTATTCTCTTCAGCAAGCGTCCAAAAGGTTAAACCAACACAACCTACAAAGAACGTAACCTGAAAACTCAAACCCAAAAAACCATCCAAAGACTTAAAAATGCATGAATCAAACGGACGAATTATTTCCAACGGAAATAAGACAAGATGCATTAAAAGTCGGATAAGTGCTATTAAAATATAAGCACTATAACGTATGGGTAAGCCATTCTTTTGACCGAAACTGTCAGAAGTTATGAAACCAAGAACATGCCTAACTAATTAAGTATACCCAAAGTTAGAAATGTCTGAACTCAAGGAATGTTTGGGGAAACGAGACTCCAACCGTGTCAAACGGACAAAAAACCACCAATACCTTATAAATAGCTCTTTCAACAAACAAGTAAAACACACACAAAAAAAAAAATACCTACTTTGTTGAAAGAAAAGCTTACTGAAAATCATAGCCAAATATCCATATAAGCTTTTCACAAATATTCCAGACACAGTCACCCATATCTCAAATCTCTTTTTAAGAAGAACCTATACTACCATTGAGATATCCCCAAGTTGTTTGAACTTTCCAAAAACAAACAAACCCGTGACCAAAACCATCAACACCTTTCATCTGAGTGAGAAAGCTGGTTGACTTGCAAGCAATATTTTTGTGTAAAAGAAGCTTGTTGAAGTTGGTCTCTATTAAAGCTGAAATCTGTGTGACTAAGGAGTTCCGAGATCAAGAGTAACTTGCACCATTTCTGAGTGAAAGAAGCAAGGGGATAGAAGGTCTTTAGTGGAGCTGAAATCTGTGTGACCAAGGAGTTCCGAGATCATATCCAATCTCCCTCTATCTTGTAGAAGTCTCTGTGTGACTCTTCGATAATCATCATAGTGGAAAAACCTCCCTGATAAAAGGAGAAGAAGAACGTAGCTGGGATTACATCACCCAGTGAACCTTACAAATATCTTGTGTCATTTACCTCTTTAAGCATTCATTGTTTACTGATTTACTATTCATATTGCATACATTCTGATAAAGTCTTAAAACAACTAAGCGACTACTTTCGATTAATTAACCGAACGCTAAGCTATAAAATACTTCCGCTGTGCTAACTCTGATTTAGTGACTAAACTCTGCCCTACTTTGGTAAGCGTTGAAATCACCGAGTCTAAGTTAACGTTTCTCAAGCGCCACATCCTGCGCTTAAACTTGTCAAGCGTTCAAATACTTCAAAGTGATACGAATTTTTAAGAAGTCGAAAAAGACTTCAGGGTCTATTCAACCCCCCCCCCCCTTCTAGACCCTTTCGTATACCACTTGGGACCAACAGTTTGATTTACTTGTAGAAGGTTTTTCCTTAGCCCTTCGAGCACTTGGATATACTTTCTTTTGTAGATCATTTACTTTGGTCTTTCTTTTGACTGAGCCAGTGTTAGCTTTTTCATTTGGTCTAATACCAACATTCTGAGTCTCATTCAGCGTTTGTCTGTTTGAGCTTTCTCCAACAAAGGTTACACCTTTTCCTCTGTTGGTTGATATAACCACAGACGCTTTGGTTTTGTGACCAGATTTATCACAACCTAAACCGGTCTTTTCACCAAATTCTCTGGTTATTTTAGTCACATTATCTAGCGTTCTAGAAGCTTTTGATAATGATGAGATAAGCTGCTCTGATTTAGCAAGTTTAGCGATCAATTCAGCTTCTCTCTTGACTATTATATCAATATCACCTTTTAATTGAAAAATTTCACTCTCAAGCGCTTGGTTTTTCTCAATGCACTGTTGCTGAATTTGCAACTCTGCTTTGAGCGTCACTTTGTCGCTTTTGAGCGCTGAGATGATGTAAAGGTGATTTTGAAATATTTTTGCGGCTTCTTGAGAATCATTATAATATTCTTTCACTTTGTCAAGTAATTCATCATAAGAAAGAGGATGATGCAGATCAGTGGTTACCTTAGATGGTAAATCGTTAGATGCTTCATTATTTCTTGCCTTGAGACAAATGAATGCTGAATCCTTTGATGGTTTATCATCGTTGCTTTCATCTGATGATTCCAAGTCCTCTTCAGGAGTATAGAGAGGTTCTGATTCTGCTAGCAAGCCTTGTTGTCTTAGATTGCTCTTGAATTGGTTTCTATCCGTGTGATCTTGCTTTGTAGGTTTAGACACATTTGGATATGGGCAATTAACTTGGAAGTGCCCTGGTCTCCTGCAGTTGTAACAGAGATTGGTCTTCATCTTTTGTTCGTTTGTTAATCTTGTGGATCGCTGGTTTAACGCTGCAGGCATTGAGAGATCTTGCTGAGAGGGAGTTTGATATTGAATTGGCGCTCGGGAGGGAGACGCAGGATAGTGAGGCGCTTGATGTGAATTTTGTCCTGGGTGCTTAGGACTGTTTCCCTTCTTTTCATATTTTAGGAATTTCCTGAATCTATTTAGAAGCGCCAGTTCTTCTTCCTCACTTATATCCGAGCCTTTTTCTTTGATAGATTTTCCTTTGATTGATGCCATTAGCGCTCCAGATTCGATCACTGGATTACTTACTGCATCACTGGCCGAATTCAGCTCAAACTCAAATGCTTTGAGTTCTGAAAAAGCATCTTCTGGAGTTAGGCTGTCCAGATTGTTTGACATTGGAATCTGCTTGGGAGACTTCTAAAGATTTTGACCACTGTTTCTCGATTTTGTAGCTCCATACCCAGAGATGTTAGTTCAGTGACAAGAGCTGTAAACCTCATGTCTAATTGCTCTAGCGTCTCATTAGTAGCATCTTGAAGCCGTTGAATTTTTCTTTGGCAATTGATAATTTGTTTTCCTTTATTTGTGCTGAGCCACCACAAATAGTAGCCAACTTATCCCAAATTTCTTTAGTTGTATTGCATGATTTGAGTTTGTTGAATAAGTTGTCATTGTCACCAATGGCTATGTATAATGCATTTCGACTGACATTGTCTAGATTGGCTCGTCGACGCTCATCGGTGGACCATTCTTGTTTGGGCTTCTCCACATAACCGTCAGGTGTTTCTTCTGTGGCTTCGGGTGCTCTGGTGATAACTTTGTATATTTTGATTGGCCCATCTGAAATGATATCACACATTTCATCATCACATGAACACAAATAAGTAAACGCTTTGACCTTCCAAGAATCATAATTTGACTCGGTCAACTTGGGAACTTTAGAGAATGCCATGAAGAATTTAAAGTAATTTTAAAGCGACTATATATGTATATATATATATATATTTTAAAAAAATGGATCTGAACAAGCAGTTACGCTTGGAAACGCTTAGGTTTCAACTTCAACGGCTCTGATACCACTTGCTGGTCCCAAGTGGTATACGAAAGGGTCTAGAAGGGGGGAGGGGGGTTGAATAGACCCTGAAGTCTTTTTTGACTTCTAAAAATTCGTATCACTTTGAAGTATTTGAACGCTCGGAAAGCTTTGAGCGCTGGGTGCGGCGCTTGAGAGATAATGACTTAAGCGCTAGTTTCAGGCGCTTGGGAAAAGTTAACTTAGACTTGGTGATTTCAACGCTTACCAAAGTAGGGCAGAGTTTAGTCACTAAATCAGGGTTAGCACAACGGAAGTATTTTATAGCTTAGCGTTCGGTTTGTTAATCAAAAGTAGTCGCTTAGTTGTTTTAAAACTTTATCAGAATGTATGCAATATGAATAGTAAAGCAGTAAAACAGTAAATGCTTAAAGCGGTAAATGACACAAGATATTTGTAAGGTTCACTGGGTGATGTAATCCGAGCTACGTCCTTCTTCTCCTTTTATCAGGGAGGTTTTCCACTATGATGATTATCGAAGAGTCACACAGAGACTTCTACAAAATAGAGGGAGATTGGATATGATCTCGGAACTCCTTGGTCACACAGATTTCAGCTCCACTAAAGACCTTCTATCCCCTTGCTTCTTTCACTCAGAAATGGTGCAAGTTACGCTTGATCTCGGAACTCCTTGGTCACACAGATTTCAGCTCCAGTAGAGATCAACTTCAACAAGCTTCTTTTACACAAAAATATTGCTCGTAAGTCAACAAGCTTTCTCAATCAGATGAAAGATGTTGAGGATTGTTGTAACGGTTTTGTTTGGTTTTGGGAAGTTCAAACAACTTGGAATATCTCAGTAATAATGTAGGGTTCTTCTAAAAAGATGTTTGAGATATTGGTGACTGTCTTTGGAATGTATTTGAGAAAGCTTAAAGGGTTTTGGCTCTGGAGTGTATAAGCTCTTTCTAAAGAATTCAGCAACGTTTTTGGACCCTTTTTCTTATTTTTTACGTCCAGCTGTTTTTTTCTATATATGTCTATGTCGTCCATTTTGCTGAGAAGGATATTTATAGATTGTTATGAGATTTTTTCCGTTGGACACAGTTTGAATCTCGTTTTCCTAAACATTCCATGAGTTCTGACAATCCTAACTTTGGGTATTTTTAATTGGTTAGGCATGGTCTTGGTTTCATAAATCTGACAGTCTCGGTCAAGGATATGGCTTGCCCATAAGTTGTAGTGCTTATATTTTAATAGCACTTATCCGACTTTTGATGCATCTTGTTTTATTTCCGTTTGGGAATAATTTCCGTTGATTCATGCATCTTTGATAACTTGGGTTTGAATCTTCAGGTTACGCTTGGAGAACTAGGCGCTTGAGCCCTTGGGGTTTAGGCTTCTTGAAAGTAGTCTTCTTTGTTAATCAGACGCTTAAGAGAGGTCACAATCTTTGTCCGATTCTTTAGACGCTTGTCCTTTCACTTTATCTTTGATAGACTCACTCAGAATTCTATCATTGACTTAGTGTTAAGTACTTGGTCTAAGATCCGTAACAAATCTTTGAGCACTGAGTTCGTAACCCGGGATAGTCTTTTAGCGTTTGACGGATACTTGAGACTAATCTTTATCTTTACTGTTTCTTCAGACGCTTGATCTTCAACTTCATCACTTGGTAGACTCACACAGAATTCTTCTAGTGATTTAGTATCATATTCTTAGTCTAAACTCTATAAAGATAAAAATACAAGCCTAGTATAAAACCATGAGCTTTCAGGCGCTTACACATTTGTTCTACGAAAGCTTTTATACTTTACATTTCTTGGGGTCTAACATGGAGTCCTATTTGTCATCATCAAAACATCTAACATGAAATTTCTAACAAGTCCAATTGCATTGAAGATAACGAGCAAATCTATAACTTTGTAAAAGAAAGCAAAGTCAGATTCTGATGGGATCTTTCACAAAACAGCGTTCAAAGATATTGAAGAAAATCTGGCTTCAAGACGTGAGATATTACTACTTTGGAGGATAACAACCGTGATTTCATGCAGCTAGCTATGGAGAAGACCGGCGTACGCTGTTTGGATTATACCCTCCATGCCATAGAGGAATTAGATTGTTTAGGGCATTTAGTTTTATTTTGTACAAACTTTCTTTACATCAGTAAAAGGTATTTTTTTTGTTCATATCAATCTTGATATTATTAATTAAGTATTGAACGATTAAGTCCCGAGTGATCAAGAGGGATTTTCTACTCCTCAAGGTTTGAGGAGATCGACATTGGAAGTGTCGGTTTCTTGATTACTTAAACAAGAGTTCGCAAGTCGACGAGTCTTAATTGGACATTATGACCAGACTTGTATGATGCAAGCTTTGATAAGGAGTGTAAGTCGGTCACTTTGGAATGGTAGGATCTTGTGCCATAGATATAATTGATATATTCGAACACGACTCATCGTAATTCAATCACATGGGTAATTATTCGGTGACTATTAATAATTGAGTTATTGGTCACGGTAGTGTGCGTGAGCTTTAGACCTGAGGATTCACGAAGATTGTCCTTGTGACACTGAATGAGTTATTAGAGCAGTTAGATCCAATTCACCCTCAAGTGGGATCAACCTCGAAATTCGGTTCAGGTGGACAAGTAGCAACTGTTCGGTGATTGTCAATATGGGATTCGCTGTCTCGAGTAGTAAACGAGTTAACGTCCTGTGCGATCGTAGGTAAATTAAATTATAAGTCTTTCGCCAAAGCAGAAAAACTAACGTGTGTATGGAACATGAGGGTAGTTTATAATTTTATCTTACTATGATTTATTGAGCACAACATTGAGTCCTGTGAGTTTGACACAAACCATTACTCTCACTCAATCGAGATGTTACAATGAAAGGCTTATACTCACAGGGTGTCTGTGACCTAAAGGTTCGTATTGATCTAATATATTTGATCTCAATTGGATTTCGGTGTGAGTCTACAAGACTGGTTAGGTGACACTCACATCCTTGATTTCCTCCCAATGTCAATTGAGACGAACATAGAGAGCCACGCTTTAAAAGACTTGAGTGAAGAAAATTCTTTCGTTGTCAAATACATAAATTAGGTCATTTGTCATTTGATGGACAAATTAATTTATTTGATTAATTAGATTAATGGAACTAAATTAATAATAAATAATTAGATGTATTTATTATAATCATCCTATCCTAAATTAATTATTCGATTATTTAATTTAGAAAATTATTAATTAATATCATATTTTAATTAAATTAAAATATGTCGGACTTAATTAATAATTGAACTAAGTTGAAAGTCAACTTAGTCATGTAAGATGATAATAGGCACATGACAACAAAGAAACAAGAAGAGAAAAAACTCCCCCCCCCCCCTCCCTCTTGTAACCGTCGACCTTTAGGAGTGCAAAGGTGGTGAATTTTTTCTTCAAACTTCTTCCATTGTGATATCTAGAGGCAGGAGTTCAGAATTGCTGCTACCCGGTAGATCAAGAATTCGATTCTTCATAAAGGTTAGTAAATCGATGAAATTAAATTTCATCTTTTTAGTCTTTTAATAATATCATTAAAACCCAAAAGTGAACCGTTTGTGAATCTGAATATATTTTCTCTTTCGTTGCGCATGAACCAGTATTCACAACAGTGGTATCAGAGCCTACTTTATGGTTTTTAATGATTTTTTGATATGAATATGTTAGATTATATTTTTTCATGTATAAATGTAATTTTTTGAAAGTTAAATCTGTGTTGTTAGACAATTACGTGATTTATTTTTTCAATATAAAACAATTTTTTGTATTGGATATGAATTAATGCATGAACATGAATATGTGGTTTGAAAGTTGCTGAAATTTAACTCGAAAAAATCAAGTTGGCGTCGCCAGACGGGTGGCGCGCACAGCAGCACCCGCTGGGCGGACCGCTGCATGGCCCGTTGGGCCACATAGTGCCTCACTTAGCGGGTGTGCTGTGTGTGTGAGCAGGACCGCAGAGCGGCCCACACTGTCAGGTCGCTATGCGACCCATATGTTTTATTTAAAAAAATAAAAAAATCCCGAAGCGGGTTTGACTGGTTTGACCCACGACTCAACCCATGGATAGGCCCACCGGTCAACCTAATTTTTAAAATTAAATAAAATATTTATTGTTTAAAATGGTTATAAAATTAATTGAGGATAAAATTATTTTTTAAAATTAATTTTATTCTTAATTTTAAATTAGATTTGAAATTGAAATTAATCCTAGACAAAGAAATTTATTTTGAATTAATTCTTTGTCGAATCAATTGGAAGTTGATGTTTTGAAATTAAATTGGATTTTTTGTCAAATAGGATTAAAGTTGAATTAATTTATAATTGGATTTAAATTAATTCTATTATTTTTGAAACCACATTTAATTAAAATTAGATTTTAATTTGTTTCTTTTTGAAAGAACTCCAACATATTAGTTATCGTTTTATTATATTTTGATGCTTATTTATTGGGTGATGCCTTCTATGGACTAAGTTTATCTTTGAGTTTTGTTTTTTGGGTTGTATTGGGTCTTTTAGTACCCCCCAGCTTGTATTTTAATTTTTACATAGATTTATGTATAGGATGCATTCTATTCTATGTAATTAGGATATGACCTTTTGGAAAAAGGATCTACTTGGAGTTAGAAGACTTAAAAGTTAGACATAGGTTAAATCTTATAGGTCCCCTAACTCCCGATTGAGCTATTGGCTTGACTCAATCTAGATAAGTCTATCGAAAGCATGTGTGATAGAAGTGCTAGGCATTTTCTATTATTATAATCCATGTACGCGCGCTATAAATGGATAATGTGCAAAGTGAGACCAAATAAACGCAAAATTCTCCCATTGGAATAATATTGTATTTATAACAAAAGGGAATTGAATGTCCCAGCTCACCATCGAACTTTGGAGAATCAAATTAATGACGAAGTGCATAATTTCTTCCCAGTAAATGAGGTTATGCATCATGACATTTCTTTAAGTTTTCTAAATGCATTTGATGCCGTCAATCGAAACAAATTCCACCCCATATATCGACAAAGGGTTGCAACGTGGAATTAAATTGTTGAATTGATAGGAGTTGTTAGGCCAAGTTCAGATAGATCACAACTTATATATCGTTAAAGGGTTGCGGTCATGTGATCTATGAGCCAAATTAAAGATTTAATCGCATGTTTGACAGTGCTGACCAGGATTGTCACTTTAATAAATTTAGTGAGTCGTATATCATTAACGGGTTGCAACTCACCGAATTTATTAAAGAACTCACTCACTATGAAGTCTTTCAATGAGATTTTCGAATATTGTCGTGGGAGTGCAATGATTCAAAAAATGTAGTGGGAGCCAAGTGAAAATTCAAAGTCATGTTTATTTTACTTGGTGTACAACATAATAATCTAATTGAATCTTTCTTTATTCTCTGCAGTTATTTATTTATCTCTCTCAAAATGGTAAACAACCCGCTCTCCACGTTACTTGAGAAAAACGTCCTTACTGGACCAAACTTCATCGACTGACTCAGAAATCTAAGGATAGTCCTTGGTTACGAGTCAATCGACTATGTCTTGGACATGAACCGTCCCACTGTCCCTTTGGTAGATGCAGACTAGAGTGTGTATTCTTTTTTCAAAGTCTAGGTCACGAACAATGCATGAGTCAGAGGGTTAATGCTCAGCTCGATGAGTAATGATCTTCAGCACTCCCACAAAAGAATGGATAGTGCGAGGACCATACTGTTTCATCTGAAAGAGCTGTTTGGAGAGCTTAGTAGAACTGTTTGATACTTCTTATCGAAAGAGCTCTTCAAGGCAAAGATGGACGAAGATGACGTGGCTGACCACTTATTGAAGATGATTTTCATAATTGAGAATTTACAGTCTCTAGATTTTCACATGGATTTTCACCTTCAAATAGACCTTATCCTTGAGTCGCTTCCTGAATTCTTCAATCAGTTTATTGTGAACTTTGACATGAACAATGTTGAGTGTTCACTATCTGGACTAATGAACAAACTCATTACTACACAAAGTCAGATGAAACGAAAGGAATTTACATGTGCATACATCGCTTCTGTTGTTGGGCCTATAGAACCCAAGGAAAAGGAAAAGGATCCCACAAAAGTATTAATGCTGACTGGTTGCTACAAGAGGAAAGCACTTGAAGATGTAAGGTTACATAATGAGAATCTGAAAAGACCAAACACTTGCCTCTATTGGAAGGAGACGGGCCACTGGAGACGTGACTGTTTGTTAGGAAAATTCTTGTTAGATGTTTTGATGATGACAATTAGGATTTATGTTAGACCGCAATTGATTTAAGTTTAATTTCATTAGAAATTATGTATAGGCTTTAAGCGTTAGATTTTTACAAGGCTTTTATTTGTTTTTATTCTAGATTGTTAGGCTAAGTATTTTTAGATTGGGCATCTGATATTACTCTGAGTGAGTTTGTCATTAGTTAAGTCAGAACTACAAGCGTCTGAAGTCTGAATGAATATGAAGATGTCTAAGCAAGCATCCAAGCGTCAAGCTACTTCAAGCATCGATCTGAAGATTCAAGGTAAGGATCATTCAAGGTTGAATGAGCATCTATCAAGAAAGAGTTCACCTGAAGTTATTCCTAAGTCCACAAGGAGTTCAATGCAATTATTCTCAGAGCATTAATGTCCAACGGGCATTAAATTCAAATGCATTAATTGCCAATAACATCATTAATTGTGATAATCACTCTAGGACGTATGGAGAAACCTTTCTATTGGACTGTCAACCTAAAGAGTATGTGATACCAACTTTTGCAACAGAATTTCAAGGATAAAGGACAAAAAGTTTTCCACTCGCGAAAGTGATAGACACACACCAAACTTAGTGTCAAACGGGCACTTTACCCAAGAAAATCTATAAATAGGACTTCAGCAACAAGACATAACATAAAACAACAAGCTTACAATCTGAATCTCTGTTGCGTTGAAGTCTCAACCTTCAACTTTAAGAAAAGCTCGAACATTCATATCAAACATTCCTTTAGCTTTTCTCCAATCCCTGAGACAGTGATTAATATCTCAAATATCTTTTCAAGAAGAACCCTACACTCCTATTGAGATATTCAAGTTGTTTGAACTTCCAAAAATCAAACAAACCAGTTGACAAAAATCCCATTCAACCTCACAATCTGTGTGAAGCTGAAGTTGAAGACTTGCATTATTTCTAGATGAAAGAAGCAAGTGGATGAAAGTACATTGTAGCATAAATTTGTGTGACCAAGGAGCTCAAGCCAATCTTTATCCAATCTACCCTCTTCTTGTAGAAGTTTCTATGTGATTCTTTAAAAATCATTTAGTGGATTTTCTCTGAGTGAAAAAGAAGAAGAATGACGTAGTTGGGATTACACCACCCAACGAACTTTTCAAACTTTGTGCTCTTTAATTTGTCATTTATTTTCTCAATTATTTCATATCATTGCATAAACGGATAAGTAAACACATTGATAAAATTATTCTAAGCTGAAGCAACTAAGTGTATTTGAGACGCTCAACCTTTCTAAAAGAAAACTTAAAATATTTTCGCTGTGCCAACGCTGATAAGAGAACTGAACGCTTTGCCTTATTTGGTTAAATATTCAAATCTTAAGTCTAAGTTAACTTTCTAAAAACTGTCTTCAAATAAACCTTCAACCAAGCGTCTATATTCTTAAGCGTCTAAAAACCTTGTGAATACGAAACTTTTGAAGTTGAAGAAAACTTTAGGGTCTATTCAACCCCCCCTTCTAGACCCTTTCGTATGCCACTTGGGACTAACAAGTGGTATCAGAACAGTTGAAGTTGAAATTTTTAAATTTCCAAGCATAACTGCTTGTTTAGATCCTTTTAAAATCTAGTTGCTTTAGATATCTTTCATGGCATTTGCTAAAGTACCTAAGTTGACTGACACGCTAGAACCTAACATGGTTGGTAACAAGTATACTAGTCGTGTGTAGTAATAGATGGACAAAAAGTCCGGGTTGTCGAACCACAAGGACTTGAATTCTAGTTTATGATTAAAGAAAACAACAAAAGTAAAGTGCAAGTAATTGATTGGACAAACAAAGAACAAAAGAGGAAACGAGCTATGGATTAAACCTCACGTATGACTGTTAGGAATTTCATGTTAGATGTTTTGATGATGACAAATAGGACTTCCTGTTAGACCCCGAAAAATGTAAGTATAAAAGCTTTCATAGAATATTGTGTATAAGTACCTGAAAGCTTATTTATCTTAGGCTTATAGTTTTTATCTTTGTAGAATTTTAGACTAAGAATGTGATACTAAATCACTAAGGAGAATTCTGGGTAAGTCTACCAAGTGATAAAGTCGAAGATCAAGCGTCTGAAGCTACAGAAGATAAAGATCTCTTGAAGCGTCCGTCAAACGTTTTAGAGACTATTCCAGGTTACAACTCCAGCGCTCAAAATACGAATGGATAACTCAGGCTGAATACTCAACACTAAGTCAATGATGGAATTCTGAGTGAGCCTATCAAAGACAAGATTGAAGAGTAAGCGTCTGAAATAAAGAGAAGAGACTCAGGATCAGTCCAAGCGTCTGTCCAATGCACGAGAAAGACTGTCCTCTTCAGCAAGCGTCCAAAAGGCTAAACCAACACAACCTACAATGAACGTAACCTGAGAACTCAAACCCAAAGCTATCCAAAGACTTAAAGAATGCATGAATCAAACGGACAAATTATTTCCAACGGAAATAAAATAAGATGCATTAAAAGTCGGATAAGTGCTATTAAAATATAAGCACTATAACGTATGGGTAAGCCATTTATTTGACCAAGACTGTCAGAAGTTATGAAACCAAGAACATGCCTAACTAATTAATTATACTCAAAGTTAGAAATGTCAGAACTCAAGGAATGTTTGGGGAAACGAGATTCCTATCGTATCAAACGGACAAAAACCACCAATACCTTATAAATAGCCCTTTCAACAAATAAGTAATATACAGAGCAAAAAACCGTGACATATACAAGAGATATACCTGAATATCCTAGTGTGAATAACAGTCACAACCTCTTGTATGCTATACAAAAAGACACAAGAAAAGAATACCTACTTTGTTGTAAGAAAAGCTTACAAAAATCCATAGCCCAATATCCGTATAAACTTTTCACAAATATTCCAAAGACAGTCAACTATATCTCAAACCCCTTTTTGAAGACCTTACATTACTATTGAGATATCCTCAAGTTCTTTGAACTTTCCAAAACCAAACAAAGCCATTACAAAACTTTTCAACATCCTTCGTCTGAGTGAGAAAGTGTGTTGACCTACAAGCACCATTTTTGTGTGGAAGAAGATCTCTACTGGAGCTAAAATCTGTGTGACCAAGGAGTTCCGAGATCAAGTGTAACTTGCATTATTTCTGGGTGAAAGAAGCAAGGGGATAGAAGATCTTTATTGGAGCTGAAATCTGTGTGACCAAGGAGTTCCAAGATCATATCCAACCTCTCTCTATTTTGTAGAAGTCTCTGTGTGACTCTTTGATAATCATCATAGTGGAAATCCTCCCTGATAAAAGGAGAAGAAGGACGTAGCTGAGATTACATCACCCAGTGAACCTTACAAATATCTTGTGTCATTTACTGTTTTGTTGTCTTACATTATACTGTCATATCATATCTTGAAAAAGGCATTTAAACTAATAAGCGACTAATTGGTTAAAACGAACGCTAATCTATAAAAACATTTCCGCTGTGCTAACCCTGATTTAGTGACTAAACTCTGCCCTACTTTGGTAAGTGTTGAAATCACCGAATCTAAGTTAACTTTTCTCAAGCGCCTGAAACTAGCGCTTAAGTCATCATCCCTCAAGCGCCGCACCCAGTGCTTAAAGCTTTTCGAGCGTTCAAATACCTCACGGTAATACGAAAGTTTTTAGAAGTCGAAAAAGACTTCAGGGTCTATTCAACCCCCTCTTCTAGACCCTTTCGTATACCACTTGGGACCAACAAGTGGTATCAGAGCGGTTGAAGTTGAAACCTAAGTGTTTCCAAGCGTAACTGCTTGTTCAGATCCTTATTTATTTTTGTCGCTTTAAATTTATTTTTTTCATGGCATTTTCCAAAGTTCCTAAGTTGACCGAATCAAACTATGATTCATGGAAGGTCAAAGCGTTCACCTATTTGTGCTCATGTGATGATGAAATGTGTGATATTATCTCAGATGGGCCAATCAAAATATACAAGATCATCACCAGAGCGCCCGAAACCACAGAAGAGACACCCGATGGCTATGTGGAGAAGCCCAAACAAGAATGGTCTACCAATGAGCGTCGACGAGCAAATCTAGACAATGTTGGTAGAAACGCTCTATACACAGCCATTGGAGATAATGACAACTTATTCAACAAGGTCAAATCATGCAACACCACTAAAGAAATTTGGGATAAGTTGGCTGCCATTTGTGGTGGCTCAGCACAAATCAAGGTGAACAAGCTATCAATTGCCAAAGAAAAATTCAATAGCTTCAAGATGCTACCTAATGAGACGCTAGAGCAATTAGACATGAGGTTTACCGCTCTTGTCACTGAACTAACATCTCTGGGTATGGAGCTACAAAATCGAGAAACAGTGGTCAAAATCTTTAGAAGTCTCCCAAGCAGATTCTTGATGAAAACAATTGCAATGAGAGAATCAAACAATCTGGACAGCCTAACTCCAGAAGATGCTTTTTCAGAACTCAAAGCATTTGAGTTTGAGCTGAATTCGGCCAGTGATGCAGTAAGTAATCCATTGATCGAATCTGGAGCGCTAATGGCATCAATCAAAGGAAAATCTATCAAAGAAAAAAACTCGTATATAAGTGAGGAAGAAGAACTGGCGGTTCTAAATAGATTCAGGAAATTCCTGAAATATGAAAAGAAGGGAAACAGTCCTAAGCACCCAGGACAAAATTCATATCAAGCGTCTCCCCAAATACAACCACAATATCAAGCGCCTCACTATCCTGCGTCTCCCTCCCGAGCGCCAATTCAATATCAAACTCCCTCTCAGCAAGATCTCTCAGTGCCTGCAGCGTTAAACCAGCGATCCACAAGATTAACAAACGAACAAAAGATGAAGACCAATCTCTGTTATAACTGCAGGAGACCAGGGCATTTCCAAGTTAATTGCCCATATCCAAATGTGTCTAAACCTACAAAGCAAGATCACACGGATAGAAACCAATTCAAGAGCAATCTGAGACAACAAGGCTTGCTAGCAGAATCAAAACCTCTCTATACTCCTGAAGAGGACTTGGAATCATCAGATGAAAGCAGCGATGATGAACCATCAAAGGATTCAGCATTCATTTGTCTCATGGCAAGAGATAATGAAGCATCTAACGACTTACAATCTGAGGTAACCACTGATTTGTATCATCCTCTTTCTTATGATGAATTACTTGACAAAGTAAAGGAATATTATACAGATTGTCAAGTTGCCGCCAAATTATTTCAAAATCACTATCATATTATTTCAGCACTCAGAAGTGATAACGTAACGCTCAAAGCAGAGTTGCAAGTTAAGCAACAGTGCATTGAGAAAAACCAATCACTCGAGAGTGAAATCACTCAGCTAAAAAATGATCTTGATATAATAGTCAAAAGAGAAGCTGAAGTGGTTGCTAAATTTGCTAAATCAGAGCAGCTGATCTCTTCATTATCAAAAGCGTCTAGAACGCTAGATAATATGACTAAAGTAACCAGGGCATTTGGTGAAAAGACCGGTCTAGGTTGTGATAAATTTAGTCATAAAGCCAAAGCGTCCAATGTTACAACAATCAACAAAGGAAAAGGTGTAATCTTTGTTGGAGAAAGTTCAATCAGACAAACGCCGAATGAACCAACAGATATTGGTACAAAAGCTAATGGTAAAGTCAACACTTACTCAGGCAAATGAAAGACCAAAGCGAATGTCTCACAAAAGAAAATATATCCAAACGCTCAAAAGGCTAAGGAAATACCTTCTACAAGTGAATCAAACGTTAAGCGTCCCGCACCAAAAGTGCATCCTAAGCCAGTACCAAACAAGATCAAACGTCTATATCCAAAACAATCCAGTTCATATTATCAACACTATGATAATTATGATTACGATTATGATTATTACTATAATCAAGGATATTTCTATACACCTAAAAAACACACACAACACAAAACGAAACCCAAGAAGGCCAATCTCTCTCCCATAATGAAGATAAGGCAAATATGGGTTCCGAAAAATCTAATTCAAATTAACATTACTAACAAAGAAGGACCCAAAACAAAATGGGTACCTAAAAAGAATAAGAACTGCCCTTTTGAATGCAGGTACCTAGAGCCAACACCGACACTTCAATATGGTACATAGATAGTGGGTCATCAAGACATATGACTGGCTCAAAGGATCTACTGATCAACTATCGTGCAACCAATGGTCCTCAAATTATATTCGGTGATAATTCCAAAGGTAAAACTAAAGGTATAGGTATCATGCGTAGGGGGAACATCATGATAAATGATGTATATTATGTTGAGGGTCTTAAGCATAATCTCTTAAGCATAAGTCAATTTTGTGATAAAGGTTTTGAAATTAAGTTCTATAGTGACTTCTGCGAAATAATAGATGTTAAGACAAGATCTACGAAGTTAAAAGGAAAAAGAACAAACAATGTATACTTAGTAGATTGGGATTCAACATTAGATAACAACCCTACATGTTTCGTAGCTAAGAATCAAAACGAATTGGGTTGGTTATGGCACAGAAAAATGAATCACCTCAACTTCAAGGCAATCTCTCAATTAATATCTCTAAATCTTCGTAGAGGGATTACCTAAAGGTTCCTTTAATAAAGATCGCTTATGTGATGCTTGTCAAATGGGTAAGCAAGTCAAATCATCCTTTAAGAAGAAATCTCATCTATCTACATCGCGAGTACTTGAATTATTACACTTAGATTTATTTGGTCCTATTCAAATCATGAGCATTAGCGGTAAAAAGTATTCACTAGTAATAGTTGATGATTTCTCACGTTATACATGGGTAGAATTTTTAGCGTCTAAAGATGAAACTAGCGCTAAGCTCACATCACTAATTCGTCAGCTACAAAACTCAAAAGACCTAAAAGTAACCAGAATTAGAAGCGATAGAGGAACTGAATTTACTAACCATATTGTTGAGAAATATTGCAAAGACCTTGGGATACTTCATGAGTATTCAGCGCCTAGAACCCCTCAACAAAATGGAGTTGCTGAGCGACGGAACAGAACGCTCAAGGAAGCTGCCCGTACCATGTTAGCCGAATCCAAGCTACCTCAAAGGTTTTGGGCCGAAGCTATCAATACCGCTTGCTACACACAGAATCGGTGTATGATCAACAAGCAACATGAAAAGACTCCATATGAACTATGGAAGGGACGTAAGCCAAATGTTTCATATTTTCATGTATTTGGTTCAAAATGCTTCATTCATAACAATGGATCCCAAAACTTAAAGACATTTGATCCTAAAGCAGATGAAGGAATCTTTCTAGGCTATGCCAAAAATGGAAAGAGCTTTCGTATCCTAAATAAGATCAAATCAAAGGTAGAGGAATCCATTCATGTTGTGTTTGATGATGCTAACCAAGAACCGAGTAAGGTTAATATTGATGATGTAGGAACTGAGGAACTCTCTCAACAAACATCACAAATCAATCTATGTGATGACAGCGATCTTGATGAAGAGGATGAGATTATCGTGCCTAATCCTACACTTACTCACGAGGCTGTCAATAACCAAAGAAATGCTGATGACCATGAAGAAAGTGATCATCAAGAGCAAGTTAGAACTATAAACACTGAAGCGCCTACGCAAAGAGCTGGTCAAGCGCCTGTGCAACGTAGTCAAGCGTCTGATCAAGCTCTAAACCCTTCTCAACCAGATAGAAAATGGCTCAGAGACCATCCACCAGAATTAATTATTGGAGATATGGGAGCACCTGTAAAGACTAGAGCCGCTACAATAAACGAGGCCATGTTCGCAAGCTTCCTATCTCAAATGGAACCTAAGAAAGTGGATGAAGCGCTAAGCGATCCAAGCTGGATAGAAGCCATGCAAGAAGAGCTAAACCAATTTGAAAGAAATGAGGTATGGACGCTAGTACCAAGACCAACCCACCAAGGGGTCATTGGAACTAGATGGGTCTATAGAAACAAAATGGATGAGAATGGGATTGTGATTAGAAACAAAGCCAGACTCGTAGCTCAGGGATACTGTCAAGAAGAGGGCATCGACTTTGATGAAACATACGCTCCAGTTGCCCGTCTTGAAGCAATCCGCATGTTTCTAGCATTCGCAGCATTCAACAAGCTTACAATATATCAAATGGACGTAAAAAGTGCATTTCTGAATGGTAAGCTCCAAGAAGAAGTATATGTGGAGCAACCACCAGGATTCATCAATAACCATGGAAAAGGTATGGTCTACAAATTGGACAAGGCACTCTACGGCCTTAAACAAGCACCAAGAGCATGGTATGACACTCTTTCCATTTTCCTTATTGGTAAAGGTTTTTCAAAAGGAAGCGTTGATACAACGCTATTTAAGATTACCCATAATGAAGATATTCTCTTAGTTCAAATTTATGTTGATGATATTATATTTGGATCTACTAATAAGCAGTTATGTGAGAAATTTTCAAAAATGATGCAAGACCAATTTGAAATGAGCATGATGGGCGAGTTAACTTTTTTCTTAGGATTACAAGTTAAACAACTCCTTAATGGTATCTTTATAAACCAAACTAAATATACTAGAGATATGATTAAGAAATTCGGTATGGAAAATGCATCATCTTCCAAAATTCCAATGAGTCAAACGACTAAGCTAGATAAAGCTGAAAGTGGAAGGAAAGTCGATGCTACAAATTATAGAGGCATCATTGGATCACTTCTTTATCTAACAGCTAGTAGACCTGATATTATATTCTCAGTATGCATGTGTGCACGCTTTCAAGCCGATCCTAAAGAATCACACTTAATTGCTACCAAGAGAATCCTTAGGTACCTCAAAGGCACACAACATGTGGGCTTATGGTACCCCAGGGATTCTCCTTTTGAACTAATCGGTTACTCAGATGCAGATTTTGCAGGATGCAAAATAGATAGAAAAAGTACTAGTGGTACATGTCAATTCCTAGGTGATAGACTAATTTCATGGCACAGTAAGAAACAACAATCCATTGCGACTTCTACTGCTGAAGCTGAGTACGTAGCTGCTGGAAGCTGTTGTGCACAAATTCTCTGGATGAGGCAACAACTTAGAGACTATGGCGTAGTCTTAGGTCCAACCCCAATCCATTGTGACAACCAAAGTGCCTTGGCAATGACACAAAATCCAGTTCTTCACTCTAGAACCAAACACATTGACATACGGTATCATTTTCTGCGTGACCATGTTCAAAAGAAGGATATCTCCATGCAATTCATTGGTACAGAAAAACAATTGGCCGATATCTTCACCAAAGCTCTCAATGAACAACGCTTTCTCACTTTAAGAAGTGAACTAGGTATGATTGATCTAAATGCCTAATCATGTGAAACATCATCCTTTCATTAAGCATAAATTTAGGGGGAATAAAATCCTTTTTACACATAAACTCGTTCAATAAGTTATCAATATTGAGGAAAACCTACATAGGGGGAACCTTAAAAGGGATAACTGAACTTCAGTGAGAATGACCAAAATCGCCTTTTTGTTTTATTATTACATTGGTCATAAGCACTTAGCGTTATAAGCTAAACTCTTTCAGATGCTTATCAAACGTTCTCTTTAGCGTCTGTGCCCTCCCAAAATAAACTGAACGCTTAGCTTTATTCCCAGCTAAAGCGCTTAGTAAAAAGATCCTTTAAAAGCAAGCGTACATTACCCTACGCTAAAACGAGAAAGTGGATTAGTCAATCAATGCAATTAATGCTGACTTGACATTCCTCACCTTTCGCTCAAGAAAATCCATGGGTACTCATCACGTTTTTCAAAGATGGTTCAGCACATGTACACGCGTAAGTACAATTACCATGTATCTTAGACGAATACAACCAGCGCTGAATATTTTAAACGAAAAGTAAAACACTACTACCAAGACATAATGATAAGTACTGGGAAACTGTGTCCTCATACATACCCTGAAAAGAATAATTCTATATGTTACTTGAAAGAGAACCTCAAGATTCTCAAGCGTCAAAATCACACTGAATTATTTCAAGCGTCATTTTCTTCTGAATAGGTCCAGACGCTCCTACAAACTTTTGGCGGGTATTTGAATAGTTGTTCAAAATTTCGGTTCCCGAACGGTTTTTCATAAAATACATGTCCGCTGTTAACGGGCACACGTATCACTCTCAGTATATCAAAAGTCTCTGTTTCAAACTTTTAATCGGACGTCAAAATAGTATATGTGGTTGTTACTAAAAGTAACCGTGCTTATTAAATCTAAATTCACGTCCACAGTCGTATTTCAATGGCTGAGATTTACACTCCTCCACGTGTCAACATCTCAACCTCCAAACACAAAAAACATTCAAATTGTAGTATTTCAAAACACTCCTTCTGCAAACATAATCTCTCTTACACTCTCTTTCATTCGTGCAAGAAAAATCTCTCTCTCTCAAAAACAAAATTTTCATTTTAATCTCTGTCTATTTCTCACTAATGGCACCCAAGAAAACTACTGTTGGAACCACTGAAGTTATTGTTAAGGTCACTGAAGGCCTTATAATCGATTGGAAGTTTCTCTATGAAAACCCCCAAATTGATTTAACGGAAATGATGGACTCTGTAGCAGAGGCTGGGTTTCAGAAATTTCTTACCAAACACTCGTACATATTTCCTGAAGAATTAGAATTTTTCTGGAGAAATGCTAGTTTGTCTGACGATGAGACTTCCATCACCTGTTTGTTTCCTGCCCCCAAGACGGAATCAAAGACATTCACTCTCTCTGCGGCCTCTATTGCCCAGAATTTCTCTCTACCTAACGACGGAGCGACTTTAGACACTATCACTGAGGAACAAATCCAAGAAGTCTGGACTCAGATTAGCGCCTACGATGGTGTTCCATACAAACCGTACTTTGAGAAGAAAGATATAGTGAACATGTATCGAGTCTTAGCTGATTTCTGCAGTAAAACATTGAATGCAGAGTAGGAACCTTTGACAAAATCAGCCCAACCCAGTTCCAGATGATGACTGCTATCTTGCTCAAGATAAAAATCAACTGGAGCGCCTATATATTCAGCCGATTCAGAGACAGTCTACGCACTTCAAACAAACCTTATGGCCTAGTTTTAAGTGATCTAATTTTCCGAGCAAAGTGCACCTCTTCAGCAGGAGTCACCGTGGCCAAGCATAAGTTCTATGGGCCAAGAATCATCAACAATCTCTTCAATTCACCCAAAGTTAGAGGTGCTGCTAGACCTTTCCCTGAGCGCCAAGTTGTACGTGCAGCATCAAATGAGGAGGCTGAGCGCCCAGATCAGGAGAAGGCTAAACGTAATGTGAAGCGTCCCACTGTCACAAAGAAACGGGCTCCTCGAAAGCCCAAGGCTCAACCTATCAAAAGTGATGAAGAAGACGAGGACTCTATACCCCTCATTAGTCGAAAGGATCTGGAAAAGGTCCTCAAAAATATCGACTTTGGAGAACCAGGAGTTCCACAGACTCAAGCGTCCCCAGCCGAAGGGGTAAATGTGAAGCGTATCTTCAAGAGACGTAAGCGCCCAACTGCTGACATTTCTTCTAAGACTACACACACGACACCAAGCGACCAAGCCATAGCTGCTATTCCTATATCATCCTTTGAACCACCAGTTGATGTCCATCTGGATGTTGATATGGCCAACATTGTGGCCATCGCCCATGAAGCTGCCATCGACTCTGCAAATCTCGAGCCTGATGAACCTGAAATCCCAGGGGTTCAACCATTGCTTGCATTACCAAGTACAAAAGAGGCACGCTCAGAAGGTCAGAGTGATGCTAACGACGTTGTAATTCATCGACATTTCTTCAAGCTGGATCCCTTAAAGACCATCGATCACTCCATCGATTATTTCCCTCCAGCGCCCGCAGAACCCTTCATACCTACAGGATATAATGAAGAAAGTCTTATCAATGCTGAGAATGATATCGCCAAGCTCATAAAATTTGATCTGACGTACGCAACACTTTATCTAAGCCAGCATTGACCTCAGCTGATAAAGCTTCTTCTCTGGACTGTGGGACAAGCAAACCCACTGGCTTCGCTCTCAGAGACTACAACATCAGAGTCTATGAGCGTCAGGATAAGCTTGTGAACCCAACGGAAAAGCTACTAAACAGAGAAGGCTATTCTCACTTCCCAACACTGGTAAATAGCATGGAAAACAAGCACTCAGCTAATCCTCTCCTCTTGTGGAAGAATAAAGGAGTACATGTCGGTGAGCGTCCAGCTTCACTGACCGAGATGATTCAAATAGAAGCTGATGCATATTTTGACTGCGTCTGGAACGCTAACTACCAACCAGACAGGTATCGTTTTGAGTCCATCTGTGATATTCATCACCAAGGATTTCGTGCTATACTTAATGCAGGAACTGAGTACTGCATGACTGAGGTAAAATGGGCTGAAGCTTATATGGGTGACAAGTATAAATTTGAAGAATTGGTTAGCGCTCCCCATCTGTTCAGAATTGGGATCCATGATAAAAAGGTCAAATTTGCACGATACATGCTAAAGCAGCGCCAACATAGACTTGGACCAGTTCTGAAGCTGCCTCTAATCCGCCACCAGCCTGAACACCGTTTAAGGCAAGCGTTGCATAAATTGGCTAACTCTTCTCTACGCTTTGCTGATCAAGCGTCCACCAGCGGTTCTTCTCCCCTGTCCTGTCTGAACTTCACCCCTAGCCACTGTGAAGACAACTTTGCTCTCATGATGACAATTATGCCTCCAGTCTCCCTATTCGACAAAATCTTCACAGAAAATCTGCGACAGTGGAATGGCTCTCGGATCAATCCTTTCAGAGGATATCCACTTCTTCCATCTATCCGACAAGAAGTCTTAAGACACTATAATTTTGTTTTGTCGCTGCTGGAAAGAACTCAAGCGCTTGCTTCAGCCATCTACCCATACTTGGAAGAGTATTACAGGCTCTACGTTCCCGACTCTCGGAAACCGAAGACTCTCCCAACAGATAAGCTAATTGGCTTCTCACAACACTATTGCCCAGATGCCTTGTTCTCCATCTACCAAGCGCCTTCCAAAATCTTTCCCACCCATGTGCTGGATATCCTCGGGCCAATGTACATCAGGGCCATGGATAGTCCTATCAGCACGTTCATTCAAGGTACTTATCTCCCCACTCTCCATTTGAATGAACTTCTACAGACTGCTACCTATCCATATGCAGATGAGCCGTTTGCCAGCTTGGACTTTCAATTTACGAACTTTAGCCGTATAGAGTCAGCATCTACTGCAGCACAAGCTGAGATGTTACCTGCTCCTGAGCGCTCACCAGAATTCCTTCAAGCGCCTAATCCCCCCAGTCCAACTGAATCCGACTCTACTGCATCCACCGAGTCCAACAGTGCCCAAGAGCATCGAGGAATAGTATTTGATCCTAATTATCAAGTACCTATTGAATCTCTCAAACACACATCCCGTTTTAAGCCTCGAGTTAGCACTGCGGTTCCCGACGCTCAAGCGTCCATGACTGAATACCTCACTCAAATATAGCAACTATCTACAGCTACTCAGGTAAGTCATGTGGCTTTAACCAATGATCTAAACCACCGTTTTACGGCTCTTGAGACCTCTCTTACAGACGCTAATCACACTCAACTACTGGTAATGAAAGAACACTTCGACCAGCGTCTAACCACTCTTGAAGCCTCTGTCGCTCAGATTGCTACTCAAGTCAGTCTTCTTACTCAGCATTTCATACAGACTGATGATAGCAATAAGGGGGAAAAGAAGGGAGAAAAGAGGAAATCTTCAACATCTAAAGATCAAGATCCTCCTCCACCATCCAAGCGTCAACATATTGATACTTCCCTCACACTAAGTACAGAGCCAAGGTATCCCTATCCTTCTTGGGTAACTACCTCGGTGGGAGCGTCCAATAAAAAAGAAACCCCAAGAGTGCTCTATCCAAATCTTCCATTACCTTCAAGAGCACTGCTTGAACAATTTGATATTCCTCTTCTCAGAGCGTCAATTACAGAACCATCTGATCCAGCAGTCTTAGCCTTAGAGCGAAAAATGTCTGACTTTGACCAAACCTTCAGAATTTGCCTACGATACATAGGCATCAGTCCAGAGGAATGGGATAAGCAGCTCATTACTTTCAAGGCACGACAAGTAACAGAAAACAAACATATAATCAGTAAAGATCATGCTGCGATGATGACGCTAGAAGATCAGATAACTGAAGCAATCCGTGCTGAAATGACTAAGAGATACAAGATCAAATCACGATCTTGATTTTTTTTTACTTATGATTCTTTCATTTCAGTTGTAAAATGCTTGTACTATGAAAGATATATATAAAATGCATTTTACAGCTGAAACATCTCGTTGAAGCTCAAACTAACTTACTAACCTACGCTAACTCTTACTTTAGGTATCTAACGCTTGAACTAAATAGGTATTGCCATCATCAAAAAGGGGGAAATTTTTAGGAATTTCATGTTAGATGTTTTGATGATGACGAATAGGACTTCCTGTTAGACCCCGAAAAATGTAAGTATAAAAGCTTTCATAGAATATTGTGTATAGGTACCTGAAAGCTTATTTATCTTAGGCTTATAGTTTTTATCTTTGTAGAATTTTAGACTAAGAATGTGATACTAAATCACTAAGGAGAATTCTGGGTTAGTCTACCGAGTGATAAAGTCGAAGATCAAGCGTCTGAAGCTACAGAAGATAAAGATCTCTTGAAGCGTCCGTCAAACGTTTTAGAGACTATTCCAGGTTACAACTCCAGCGCTCAAAATACGAATGGATAACTCAGGCTGAATACTCAACACTAAGTCAATGATGGAATTCTGAGTGAGCCTATCAAAGACAAGATTGAAGAGTAAGCGTCTGAAATAAAGAGAAGAGACTCAGGATCAGTCCAAGCGTCTGTCCAATGCACGAGAAAGACTGTCCTCTTCAGCAAGCGTCCAAAAGGCTAAACCAACACAACCTACAATGAACGTAACCTGAGAACTCTAACCCAAAGCTATCCAAAGACTTAAAGAATGCATGAATCAAACGGACAAATTATTTCCAACGGAAATAAAACAAGATGCATTAAAAGTCGGATAAGTGCTATTAAAATATAAGCACTATAACGTATGGGTAAGCCATTTATTTGACCAAGACTGTCAGAAGTTATGAAACCAAGAACATGCCTAACTAATTAAGTATACTCAAAGTTAGAAATGTCAGAACTCAAGGAATGTTTGGGGAAACGAGATTCCTATCGTATCAAACGGACAAAAATCACCAATACCTTATAAATAGCCCTTTCAAGAAATAAGTAATATACAGAGCAAAAAACCGTGACATATACAAGAGATATACCTGAATATCCTAGTGTGAATAACAGTCACAACCTCTTGTATGCTATACAAAAAGACACAAGAAAAGAATACCTACTTTGTTGAAAGAAAAGCTTACAAAAATCCATAGCCCAATATCCGTATAAACTTTTCACAAATATTCCAGAGACAGTCAACTATATCTCAAACCCCTTTTTGAAGACCTTACATTACTATTGAGATATCCTCAAGTTGTTTGAACTTTCCAAAACCAAACAAAGCCATTACAAAACCTTTCAACATCCTTCGTCTGAGTGAGAAAGTGTGTTGACCTACAAGCACCATTTTTGTGTGGAAGAAGATCTCTACTGGAGCTGAAATCTGTGTGACCAAGGAGTTCCGAGATCAAGTGTAACTTGCATTATTTCTGGGTGAAAGAAGCAAGGGGATAGAAGATCTTTATTGGAGCTGAAATCTGTGTGACCAAGGAGTTCCAAGATCATATCCAACCTCTCTCTATTTTGTAGAAGTCTCTGTGTGACTCTTCGATAATCATCATAGTGGAAATCCTCCCTGATAAAAGGAGAAGAAGGACGTAGCTGAGATTACATCACCCAGTGAACCTTACAAATATCTTGTGTCATTTACTGTTTTGTTGTCTTACATTATACTGTCATATCATATCTTGAAAAAGGCATTTAAACTAATAAGCGACTAATTGGTTAAAACGAACGCTAATCTATAAAAACATTTTCGCTGTGCTAACCCTGATTTAGTGACTAAACTCTGCCCTACTTTGGTAAGTGTTGAAATCACCGAATCTAAGTTAACTTTTCTCAAGCGCCTGAAACTAGCGCTTAAGTCATCATCCCTCAAGCGCCGCACCCAGCGCTTAAAGCTTTCCGAGCGTTCAAATACCTCACGGTAATACGAAAGTTTTTAGAAGTCGAAAAAGACTTCAGGGTCTATTCAACCCCTCCCCTTCTAGACCCTTTCGTATACCACTTGGGACCAACAATGACAAAGCGACTAAGGCACATGCTACGACCGTATTTACTCTTCAATATATATGAGATACTCTTCGAATTATTAGACTCCTATTGCTTTGGTGGAAATTCCTTAATTAATTATTATCCGATGTCTCGGCTCATAATAATCCTATGATTAATTGACAATTCTCTAGATATGCCTATCCGAGAATCTAACCCATAACCACGCATTTATGTTCTAGAATTTCCCCGGATAAATCCGACTAACAGCACCCGGGAATCTCTACCTATCTCTAGGGGCAATTCCTCATTTGTTACGGATGATGTGTTAATTCCTTTGAACCCTAACCTATATTCTCTCGAATGAATAGACTAGGCAAAATAGCAAGCATATAATGATCAAGCATATGATTGGCATAAAAGCACAAAATTAACACACAAAGCAATAGTAGAATTAATACAAAACATCACTTCATATATATGAACTCATAAATTCGGCCTTCGCATGGCCTTAGTTCTACACGATTAGCTCATCATCAATAACTTAAGAAGATCTAAAACAATCATATACATAGTTATGAACATAAAAATGTAATGAAAGTACGTAAAACTCCCTAAGGCTTGGTTGATGATAGATCCTAGCTTGGAGCTTCAATCTCTAGCTAAATCCCCATTCTTGCCCTTCAAAGATTGATGAAAAGTTGGCTCAAATCTCAGAAAATGATTCCCAATTCCTAGATTTCGAACCCCCTTCAAGTGCTGAAAAATTGGCTTTATAAGATTGAAAAACGGTTATATCGGCGCCCAGGCGCGAGTAGAACGGGGCCTAGGCGCGGTTGAGGTGGCAGAGCTATCTTGGGGGAGAAGTCGCCTGGCGCCCAAGCGTGGATATGGCTGTGCTCAGGCCCGGGTGGCGTCGGTGCCTAGGCGCGGATAAGGTGGCGCCTAGGCACCGTGCTTTGAACCTTCATCTTTCCTTCTCTTCTCTCACGCCTGGGCGTGGATGAACTGGCGCCTGGGCGTAGCTATGCGAATCATTTTCCTTGAGTTCATTCGATACGTCGTCTTTTCTCCCTCTTTGTCGTTTGCACCCATCTAAGGCCTGAAATTACTTAACGCGCGGATTAAATGCACATGTGGCAAGAATCAAGCGATAAATGTACCTAAAACATAAACACAATGGGCTTAAAAGACATGAAAAAACCACTCCTATCATTGACCGAGTCAAATTATGACTCATGGAAGGTCAAAGCATTTAAATATCTTTGTTTTTGGGATGATGAAATGTGTGATATCATTTTAGATGGACCTATTCAGATCATGAAGGTCATCATTAGAGAGTCTACGGCCACAGAAGAGACCCTAGATGGTTATGTTGAGAAGCCTAAGAATGAATGGTTTAGATCCCTAGAGCTAATTTGGATAATGTTGGACGGAACGCTCTCTATACAACCATCGGTGATAATGATAATCTCTTCAACAAGGTTAAGTCATGTTCAATGACAAAGGAAATTTGTGATAAGTTAGCCATAATCTGTGGTGGGTCAACTCAGATCAAGAAGAACAAGCTTTCCATTACTAAAGAAAGATTTAACAGCATTAAGATGTTGCCCAATGAGAGGCTAGAACAATTGGACGTAAGATTTACTGCTCTTGTCACAAAGTTGACGTCTCTAGGCATGGATTTACAGAATCGAGAAATGGTGATCAAGATTTTCAGAAGTGTCTCGAGCATGGTCTTAAATTTCCTCCTAAATATCGAAATTTTCGACCGAATTTTCAAATTTTCAGGGGCCTCGAAGCGAAATCTCACCTTTGATCCAATTTTGCATAATATCTACTGAAATTTCCCGAAACTTTTGTCGAAATCCAAAATTTCCCAAAATTTAAAATAAAAAAATATTACTTTGTTAAATATCTCCCAAAATTTCCCGAAATTTATCCCAAAATTTCCCAAAATTTAAAATAATATTTATTTATTTATTATTAAATAAGATTCAAAATGAGTCCATTCCAACATTCAATGTCATGGGCTGAATATTGTCAATATTTAACTAATAATTTGTACATGCAGTATGAAAGTGGAGGAAGGAGAGAGACCAACAATAGCGATTTCGACCTTCCGAGAAACTCAATGTGGTTTTAAATGACGATTTGTATTAAAATTGTGGTACTTTGTTTTAATGAAGTTTCTAGGAGATTAAGTATTACTTTATTCTTAAATCATATTTATTTTATATTTTTGGCCACAGATTTTAGTCATGCTACTTAAAAAATTCATTATACATATATTATATATACAATATTATTTATGCAAAAGATGCATAATTATGATAATTAAAGTTATCTACATTTTTATTGAAAAATTTCAAGTATTTCTATAAATTTCCATGATTTGCCTAAAATCGAAATCGAAATTTTAGATATCCCCGAAGTTTTCATCGAAATTTCCCTAAATTACTACTCCAAAATCTACACCGAAATCAAAATTTAATACTCCCGAGTAGATTTTTTATGAAGACAACAGCTATAAGAGAATCAAATATGTTGGCATTTCTAACTCTAGAGAATGCTTTTTCAGAACTCAAGACTTTTGAGTTTGAGTTAAATTCAGCGAGTGATGCAGTTAGCCCGGTTATAGAATTAGGAGCGCTACTGGCGTCAGTAAAGGGTAAATTGGTAAATAAGGAAAAAATGTCAGATCTTAGTGAGGAAGAAGAAATCGCGCTATTCAATAAGTTCAGAAAATTTATGAAATATGATAAGAGAGGAAAGGCTCCAAAGTCTCAAGGACAAAATTCTTACCAAGTGTCTCTTCTTGTTCAACAACAGTTTCAAGCGCCTCAGTATTCTACTCCTTAGCCCTCAGCGTTGATTCAGTACTAAGCATCTTCTCCTTAGAATCTCTTAGCACCCGTGACTTCAAAACCACATGGTATATCCAGATTAACAAATGAACAAAAGATGAAAACCAATCTTTGTTCAGGAAACCAGGGCACTACCAGGTAAATTGCTCTTATCCAAACGTATCTAAGCCACAAGGCAGGATTACTTGGATAAAAATCAATTCAGAGGAAACCTTCGCCAATAAGGGATGCTAGCAGAATCAGAACCAGTGTCTGCACTTGAAGATTTGGAGTCATTAAAAGAGACTAGTGATGATGATGAGCCAGCAAATGATTTAGCGCTAATTTGTCTCATGGTAACAGATGATGAAGCGTCTTCAGACTCGCTATCTGAAGTAAATACTAAATTAACTAATCCCCTCTCTTATGAAGAGCTACTTGACAAAATAAATGATTATCATGGTGCCTGTCATGGAGCTGCCTCCAATCTCTACGTAGAAAAGAGCTCACCAAAATGCGGTAGGGACAAATGCTTTGGAGATGCGAAATAATCCTCCTAGGCGAGGATTTCAAGACCAAGGACCTGCTTGGGCGCTTATGGCAGTGGAACACAAAAGACTTATAAAGTGGCCTCGGAGATCTTACATGGGATCGGTTAATCCTAAGTTTGATAAGTATTGTTGGTTCCACAAGGATTATGGTCGTGGCACTAACTCATGTAGGCACCTGCTAAATGAGATAGAGCGACTAATTAAAAGAGGACACCTGCAAGAGCTCATATGTCGCAACCGCAAAGATAAGTTAGGAAAAAATGAGAGAGCGGAAGAGTCTAATCACCCACTCAAGTTCATCAACATGATAGCCGGAGGGCCTACCGACGAAGATTCCAATAGAGTTAGACGAGCTCATATGAGGGCCCTTCACGAGCATTCCAGTTGCGGATAGCTGAGGAGATAGCAACATCCAATACTGCGCCTCTCATCCAGTTTGGACCCGCAGATGGACATCGGCTCTACCACTCCCATCATGATGCTCTAATCATCACAACCACCAATGCCGACTATGATGTTGGTCGGATGTTTATAGACAATGGAAGCTCTGTTGACATACTTTTCCACGTCGCTCTGAAGCAAATGGATTTGGGAGACATTGAGATGGAGCCTGTGGACACCACTCTCTTCGAGTTTGCATGGGAGGTAGTTCGTCCTATGGGGCAGATACAACTACCTCTCTTGTTAGGAACAGATCCCCAACACATGCAAAAAAAAGAAGAAAAAACTTTAAGCAGAAGACAAGAGAATAAAAAGGTTATGGTGGACAAATTGTTGATTAGATGAGTTTAGGGATGAAGGGTCAAATCAAATAAACAAAAATAATTAAAAAAAGAGAAAAATACAAACACTAACAACTTAAGGGAATTATTTGAAAATCACAAAATATTAAAGAGGGTATGAATTTGATTTCAATTGTTCAGGGTGGTAATTAATATATTTCATAGTTCAAGGGGATAAATGATACACGACATATACGTCACGACTATAAATGTGTATTCTACCATTTTTTTTTCTTATAATAATCGCTCCAGTTTACTTCATCAAAGATCTTTATTTGCAAATTCGACAACATTATAGGCTGCATAAACATTAAAAACTCAATAAGCTTCCAGGTGTAGAATAGTCGCAACAATTTTAGCAAGAGTATATGTTGACTGGCTAATCTCATTGTAGCCAAAATTAACTTTGACCACATATAAACCAATCAAGTTCCTTCAACATTTGTGGATCAAAGTGGTGCAACAAAAGTGGATAGAATGTCATGCCAAGAACATAACATGAAAAAATTGGAACCAGTCTTGATAATTAATTTAGATGAGTACATTGTAGTAGAATGAAACAATTGGAATCAATCTCGATAACCAAAATGAAAGAGTTATGCCTCAACAAGCAATTTAATTTTTCATACGACTTTCAAGCAAAGGATGATTCTTGAGTAAGTGCTTTTAGTTAAAAATATTCCCTTTGGACGAGGTTCAACAAAATTTATCCACGGTATATAAAAATTAGCAATGCTATATTTCTAATGTGGTGGAAAATATCTTTAAACTTGAGTTACTAAAGCTGTCAGACTAAAGCAAGAAACAAACACAATGCTATGTTTGTTTGTATTTTCGGAGCAATGTTTTTGTTTTTATTCTTAGTTGAAAATGAAAATACACAATTTATATCATTCTTAATTGAAAATACAGTTATTTTCATTTCCACTTTCACATTCTCCAATAACTATATTTTACTTAACCAATTCACACTCACTTTTTTCTTTATCTCACGTCTCTATTTCTAAAATTTCATATTTTTGGCAACAATTGTGGTGCTATAATGGAATAAAATACATAGTATTAATCTTCATAGATTTATGCACATTTTAAAACCCATTTTGAGTATTGTTAGTGATTTTTTGTGGTCAATTTTTATAATTTTTATTTACAAGTTTATTTAATCAATATAATATTATCTATTATTTTATCTATATAATATGCATAATCACTAATTTTATCTAACACAATCATTTCATACATCATCATATCATCAATTCCAACAATTTTCAAAAATACAACGAAAAAATTATTCTCCCATATATTTTATAAAATGACGGTTAAAAATTAAATAAAAACACATCCAAATAGGGCCAATAATTTTACTTTGGTTCCACTCCAATCGGGCAACGTAAGCAAGAAGGATAGAGATTTTTTTTTCCATTTTAATATCATTAGAACTTAGAAGAAGGGCACATGTAACCCGAAGAATTTAAAGGGCTAATAAGTTATTTTCATATATATCAGGGACTCGAACATAATTTTACGCTTTTTAATAAGAATTAAGAACTCCGATTTCATTCCCAGTATAACAAACGAAACCCTAACACACAGCTGAACCAGTTCACAGAGCGAGCGAGAGAGAGAGAGAGAGATTGGAGAGAGGGGGAGAGAGAGAGGAGGAATCCATGGATGCGCTGAGGAAGCAGCTCGATGTTTTGATGGGAGCGAATCGAAACGGCGACTCTCAGGAGGTAACACGAAAGTACTATGATCGTGACGTCTGCCGCCTCTTCCTCGCCGGACTTTGCCCTCACGAGCTTTTCCAGCTTACCGTACGTACACCACGCTTATGATGCTTTTCGTTTGTTTTCCTTGTTTAAAAAATGTCGAAGCATGTCATGAATTGATAGTTTGCGGCTAAAATTTAAGTTCGGTTTTACTGTTCATTGATGCTGTTGTTTTTTATGAATTAATCCTGAAATATTTGGAGCTCTTATGCAGATTAGTTTCAGAAATCTGAGGAAAATTAAGTGTATGGTTTTATGAATTTTTACAATAATACTATCTGGATTATTTGGCAAATCCATGTTCGTGGTTGTTTGTCTTTTTATTTAATTATTTTTTGGCGCAGAAAATGGATAAAGGACCATGCCCCAAGATACATTCGTTGCAGCTGAGGAAAGAGTATCCTCTCTATCGCGAAATTCTTGTTAATTTTTTGCTCACTTACCTACCTTTTTATTTGCTTTTTGTTTTTTTTCCCTTGCAAATACCTCGTCTCCCTGTTTTTACTTTTTAGGTATCCGTGGAAATCAAGTTTAATTGATAGCCAAAATTCTGGAATTACAACCTGGAACGTAAATATGTGATTAGCTTGAGAAGCTGTCAAATTTTAGTCATGAAAATTCTTGGGAAAACAGTCTCCTACATCATTATTGACTGTCCTTTCATATGGATACTGAAATTACTTTTTACTGTAAAAATTGCTCTTTCTTCCTAGAAATGTGACTTCCGCTTGATAAAACATCTTGTTAGCTATATGTATGCTGATATACTCGTTCTGATTTTTATGTGGTTATATTTAGTTTTATTATTAGAAGTCCACATTTGTCACATCCCTGCAGCTGTTTAATGTCATGCTGTATACACAAGTATTTTCATAGATCAATCCCGTGACTGATGCTGTTATTCCAGTATGCAACCTTGTAGCCTCAATTGTCCCTTGGGTTACCTTAACTCTTATTAAGATACGAGGAAGCAAAAGCAAAAGGTGTTGATAATTATGACAGGGACTTAGAGGACAACATAGACAGACTTATTGTCGAGTGTGATCGTAAAATTGCGAGGGCATTGAAGAGACTCGATGAAGAGGATGCTAAAGCGGCTATCGCAATCTCGGTGTCAGAAGTTACCCAGGTAGATTTCTATATCTCAGTGTTGTCCCCTTCTGCCCCTTTTCTGCATCTACAATTAATTTTAGTAAATGTGTGGAATTGCAGACACCGGAAGTCATTGAAATGTCAAAGCAAATTAAAGAGAAATTGAAAGAAGCCGATCAATCTGGTAAGCCTATGCTCTTTCTGATTCGATTCGTGTTTACTGTTTCCGATGTTGTTCATGTTATGCTGAAATATATTTGATGTAAAGTGAAGATTAATGTTGTGGTTGGCATATACGGTTTTGATGGGTTAATGGAGATGATGTGAAATAGAAGAGTATCCTCAAGTCAGAAGCAGTTTTCCGAAAGCTGTTCTATTTCTGGATTAATGGTCCAGAAATCTTTCTTCATTTGTTCTATAGTGATAGGTGGTCAAGCAACTTAGCCTATCTACCAACAACATTATCCTTTATATGTTGAAACACACATTTATATCTGATCATATTTCCAATCCTGCTGATATTCATCTGATGATGTTGCTGCACATTATCTGATTTACAGATCTTGAAGCCAAGACCGACATTAAGATTCGGGCTCTGGAAGAGGTTGAAGAATTGAGAACTAAAAGAGCAGACAAGCAGGTTGAGAGGATTTGGGACATTTTACTTTATTGGTAATACATTATCAGTAGAACTCATATAGCTGATAGCAGAGAAGACTGAACTTTGAGTGTTGCTCGATGGCAGTCAATGCTTCTTTTGGAAGCTTTCAACAAGGACCGTGCGTCTCTTCCTCAGCCTCCGACGACTGCTCCGCAATTGGCACCCTTGCCAGCAGCTGTTCCAGATCCCCACATACAAGAATTGATCAATGAGAAGCTAAAGAAAGCTGAAGATCTTGGTAAGACACTAAGGACTTGTTTGGTTTCCTTGATTAGCCTGTATAGACTAAATAGTCCAGATTTATCAAATGATTGGTTTCAGTGTCAGAAACCCTGGATTGATATGAGGCCCGAGAATATATCCTGAATCTTTGGATAACTTATCCTCAACAAAAGAGTGAGATTAAATAATCTCACCCTCATGGTGGTAAACCAAAAAAATTGGTTGACTTTTGTACCCCTTAAAATCTATTGGCAAAGACAATATTATCCTTGCAACTAATAAAATTCTCATATATTCAGCCATTCATTGACTTGATATTATATTCGAAAAATTATATTTACTTTATATTATTTTCCGAAAAGATTGATTTTATATTATTTACTTAGGAAAATTATTGTGAAGTGAATAGGAAGTTTTCAAATTAATAAAGACAATAATTTGTAATTAATTAGTGAGAATGGATTCCTAAACTTTTCAAATGACTAAAATATTCCATTAAAGGCCTTAAATTGTGATCGTTTTCAATTATTTTAAAAAAATTTAGAGGTGTCGCACAATTTTTTTCTACTAATGTTGAATTTCTTATTCAATGTGATGGGTCAATTTGCTAAGAAATTAGTGATAAAATAAATTATTAAATGGAAAATTTGTTATCATTTGCTAGAAAAGAAAAGAATAGAAGGAGTAACATATATTGATTTTGTATTACAATTGGCCTTCTAATATTTTATATCGTTTAGCAATTCCTTTTCCCTAATTAATTAAAAATTATTGTGTCATTATAAATTTGAAAGCTTCCTACTCCCTTAACCATAATTTTTTCTATTTACTTTACATTATTCGCAATACTTAGTAGCTTATGTAGCATTTCGTTTTCTAGATGAATTATTTGGTTTTGATGTTATGTATAACTTTATATTAATTTGTTATTGTGTCGTTTTTCTCCAAACGGGCTAAAAATCGCAAATAAGCTTTGAAACTTGGCTCAATTAGTAGAAAAATTTAATACATATATACATAAAATATTTTACTCGAGCTCAGCTTGTGTTCGACTCGATTAAATATCCTTTGAGCTCAGCTCGATTAACAATCAAACCAAGCTCGACTCATGCATGCATAATAAAAAATTATTGGCATGTTGGTCACATTGATAACATTGATAACCAGAAGGTTAAGAAAAATGTTTCATACAAATAATCAAAAGGTTTCCTAATGAGATGATTTGATGCCAAAAATCAGATCTTATAAATATTGAACTTCCATAAATATTTGAAAATTGAGGAAATTCTTACAATTTTAGGAAATAAAACAAAAGAAAACAGGAAAATTACACTAGACGACTTGCAGTAATATCTTACTGCAAGTATATTCTAAATTAAACACTACCACTGCTTTGGGAGAAAAATACCTTTTCATCTATCCTTTTAACAAACAAGGGTATTTGTGTAATTTTACTTATTAATCTCTAGGTCACATGAACCAAACATTTGATAAAGATAAACTGGATAAGTTGTTGGTTCTAATTCAACTTTCAATCCTGCATCACAAACGCTTGATTGATCATGCTCCCATAGTGAACAGTGTAATCCATCATCATCAATTTAATCATTTCAATCCCATCCTTTGAACCAAACAAGTCCTAATATGACAATTTAAAACATATGCATGCTGTTATATGACATTAAAGGATTGTTAAGGAACATGACATGATGCATGTATGTGGGTTTTTGTTGCCTTTTTTTTAAAAAAAATAAAAATATTTCCGCGATCTTCAAAATCATTTTCTTGTATTAGTGTATGTAGATTGAGAAGCCTCTCATAGTTTACTGTGTTGGAAATTGGTGGCTGTTGTTTGATCTTGTCTTTCACATGAATATGTTCCTTTATTACCATACTCTTCTCCTTTTGCTTTCATTTCTCTATTCTGGAGGCAGGATCCTTTTCTGGGAATAGATACTGCTATAGGTTTGTATAGATAACAAAATCTATATACGAGTTAAAAAGGTTCTGTCTAATACTCATAATGTCCTTTTTAGAACGCCTATTATCAAGATTTCAGAAATGCCAAGAAATGCTTGCTTTCCTTTTCCGTCTTGTGTGTGCATGTATGCATGATAACCGTCTTGAATATGCTGGCCTTTGGTGTGCTTTTTAGGTGAACAAGGAATGGTAGACGAAGCACAGAAAGCATTGGAAGAGGCAGAAGCACTAAAAAAGGTTCACATCTACTCATTGAATTTCATATGGCATGTTGCTCTTATGTGCATGTAGTTTGCATGGTCATTCTCAGCCCCTGCTCTATTATGTTGTTCTTGGACTGTATTGTTTGCCACTTCATATTTCAATTTCACCACATACATTGTGTGCTTAAATGATTATTTTTTACTTTTATTTGATCCAGTTGCCAGCTCGACAGGAACCTGTGATGGATTCCTCTAAGTACACAGCCGTTGATGTGCGCATTGTAAGTCCAGTGTCTCGCTATTCTCATAGTTTTGATTTAATAATGTGTTACTGCTATTTCTGTTTCCCTCCTTTGTTTGGTTGGTTACATATTTGTTCAGTCCGCTGTCTCGCTGTTCTAATAGTTTTTTTGATTTAATAATGTGTTACCACCATTTCCATTTTTTTTTAAATGTCTGGTCAAAATGTCAACTAAATATGGTTTAGTGGCCCTAATGGAATTTGAGGCAAACTAGATACAAATTAATCCTGTCGTCAGGACATGAGTCTTTTGAAAACAATGATTCTGCAATTATGATTTACTGTTTATATGAAGCATTTGAAATTTTGCCTGCCTCTTTTCATGGAAGAACTTATACTTTCAACATGAAAGGTAAAAACTGATTTGGATTGTTGCAATTTGTGAGTCTGATATAATAGTTTTGCTTACTTTCAGACTGATCAGAAGCTTCGTGTCTGTGACATTTGTGGAGCTTTCTTGAGTGTTTATGACAGGTAAATGTTTTTTGAGCTTCTCAGTTGTATAACATACTTCCTTGCATTAGGATGAGAAGTAGTTATAAGAGTTTCGGGTACTTCATTATTTGACATGGCAACTATACCTCCTTGTCACCAGCAGGCTTTTGGGCCCAGTTTTACGAGGATAACTTTTGCAGCTAAACAATGTGCGTTTTTTTTATTATATGCTTGTCGATCATGCATTGTGACTAGAAAATTTGCTGGGCCCTGTTTATAATTCCTTCATCTTATGCACTTGAGCTTGTGATGACAAGCAATATTGCTTATGTTGTTTCCAGTGATCGCCGTTTAGCAGATCATTTTGGTGGAAAGCTCCACTTGGGCTATATGCAAATTCGTGAAAAGTTAGCTGAGCTTCTGGTACGACCACTTAATCTTCTATCTAATCTTATTCGCTTAACTATTTTCTTTTATGTATTCAATACATCTTCTGCATGTTAGTATAAAAGTGCTTTAACATCTTATGGTGTAACGTAAATCTATATCCTGCATACCTCAAGCGGCATGTTTGTTAATTACATTGTTTTCTATGTTGTTGAGTTTAGGGTTTAGAAAGTTCATTTGTTGTTCTGTATACTTGTGTGATGGCAATCTGTTTCTTTGCTTTGTTCAAAGGCCATGCATTCCTTCAATGCCTAAGTAGGTACTCTGAATATTTTGGTTCAGGTGCTGCTATAATCTTTCAATTTCGTCTATAGAGATTCTCGGTTTACTTGTTCGCTGTGAGTTTTCTTATCCTAGTAGTAGAGTGTTTCTTTGATTACTTAAATTGGTGGATTATTCTCGGAGAATCCTTGTTCATCTGCGACGTATTTGAGAGTTGAGGAAGAAGAAAGACGAATTAGCTGCGGATGATCATATTTAGTTTTTGTTGGTGTGCTGTTTGAAGTTCGCTGGAGTAAAATTATGAACTATTGAGGTTAAACTCAACTCGACATAAAAATAAAGCTTAATTTAATGGATAAGCTGTAATGATATAAGATTCAGGAATGTATAATATGCTTAGGCTTTACCAAGCAATAGTTGAACTTGTGGTATTTTGGCTTCTCGTGCCAAAAAGGTAATGTATGTTTACTGTCTCGCGGTTTTGTTCTGCATCAAGTTTGCTTGCAATTGAACTAGTAAAGTTGTTGTGCATCTTTGTGAAGTGGAGGTATTTAGTTTTATGTTGGGCTAATCACTATAATTTTTGTCTACGGAGATTCCAATGACAGTCTTTTTTGACAGCCAGATATTATTTCTAGTGGCCCTTATATTCTGTATCCTTTGCATCTAGAAATGCAGTTGCGGTGTCTTATTGAGGCCACTTGTCCTGGTAAAAGCCAACACATATTCCAGTATTATAGTGTGCTACCACCAAAGTTGATTAGCTTTTGCTATTTAAGATGCACTCGGACTGATTTAAGATCTATTTCAGTTTCCTTGGTATGGCATGGATTGAGTATGATCATTCTGGTTTCACTGGAATGTATGGTTCCTAAGTGCATTCAGTTTTTCTGTATTCTATCTTTAAAATTATCCACTGGGCACAGGTTTATTACTATATTCTGCTTGGGGGTTATTTATTCCTATTAAATATTGAACATTTAAATATTTTGATACTGGCCCATTCCATACTACACCTTTTCAAAGGAAAAATCGTCCTTTTTATTATATAAATCATTACACACTACCTTTATGTGCGATGTAATCTTATTTTTCTTTTGACTGAAGAATAAGAGCACTAGGACATATTTTGGCAACTGGTTATAGAAAAGGTGCTTTATCTGATAAATTTACTCCTTTTAAGTTTGAGATGCAGAGATTAAATAAGGGCCTTAGAGTTCCTTCAGTTAATTACATATCTTTTAGAGGAAGAACATGAATAGATTCAGTTGTCTCTATCTTATGTCTAATTTCAACTGGGAGAGTTATGTTTTATCAAATGCGTTTTCTTTCTTTGTTTTCACTGCCAGGAAGAGAGAGACAAGAAACGTAAAGCTTATGAAGAAGAGAGAAGGTTGATTTGAAGTTTTTTGCTATCGCACAATGCCTTGTTATCTTTGTTGTCCATTGGTATGAGAGTGAGAACTTTATATTTTTGATTCAGGTCAAAAGATCGGAAAAGCCGGGACCGTGACAGGGAATCTAGCCGGGACCGTGATAGAGGTGGCAGCCGTGATCGTGGAAGGGATTATGATCGCAGGAGCAGAGATCGTGATAGGCATTATGACCGTGACTATGAGCGAGAGCGTGAAAGAGATAGAGACCGCTCTCGTAGCTATGACTCAAGGAGTCAACGAATATCCCGATCCCGGTCAAGAGAACGTTCAAGAGATTATGATCGTCACAGGTATGTATTTGATGTGTTAATTCTTTTTGTTTGCTTGCCCCATTGAAGTTCATTTGAAATGTATTATTTTCGATCATTCTTATTACTTGGCAGCATAAAGTCTACTGGGTTGTATGTTGAGATCTTTAGGACTCTAGAATGAACTATTGTGAGATCTAAGTTTCTAAATAACTAACGGATATGGATATTACTAGCAGTGTCGTCTATTGTCAATTAGAGTATATGTGGGTGTTAGATTCCTTATCACTTCACTGGCTTTAAAGCTTTGTATGTAAAAAAGAAAACTAGAAACTTTTCTTGTCATCTTTGTCTTTAATATGTAGAGAGAGCCATGTGTGTGAACTAAAATCAACGACCTATAGCCCTTGGGGAGAAAAATGCCAAAATTAGTGCATCAAACATTGTTGGTTTTGTTACTCTTGAAGTTATTTGATTCTGAGCCAATGGCATAAACATGCTTTTATTCTTTGTTCTTGTTTATTATTACCCTTCTTTGACGTCTGTTAGTTTTCCTCGAAGAGAAGTACATGTCTGTGTGCTACTTGAGAGTGTAGTTATCGCTTCTATTACTTTTCTTTTTGTCTATTTAATAATTTGTAAGTGGCATATTTGGTAATATTGTAAATGCTGGTGCCCATAGTTGGCTCACTTGCCCCTCAAAGTTCTGAATGTAACGACCTCTTCCTTTGTGTCACCATTTTAGTGGTCGAATTTTGATATCTTTGTGACACAGGTTGTTCCTGTTGTATCATTCTCATGCCATTTTCTCTGTCTAATGTGCCTTATCTTTTCCCCAGGCGTTATGATCGCTATTAGCAGGGCAAACAATGCTTCATCTAAGAGATATGGACCCGAAGTTCGAATGTTGTGTTTATTGATGCTGTGGTAATTCACTAGAAAGATGTTGCTTGTCCTACCTTAAAAAAAAATTCATGTGGATTGCGTAGCTTCATTTACTCGAACTAACAACATGGTGCTATTTGTGACTGTAAATGATACTTGTTCTGACTGGAATATGTTATAATGAATTCTTGAAAAAGAGATTTATCACGTTTGAGGAAGATTCAAAGATCAGATGCCACCTCTTATCGAATTTTTGTGACTGGTATGGGTTGAACCCTAACCATTCACAAAGAGGGTGAATTACAACTGTCTGGGGACGGGTGTATATTTGAGGAGAGTGTGAACCAATGTTATGAAAACCCGACTGGACCAGCCGGTCCGACCGGTTAAAATCGGAACCGGCCATCAAACCGGTCAGGTTATGCGAAAAAATCGCTCAGGGCTTAAAATCGGTTAGAATCGGTCAAAACTGCGGTTCAATCGGTCAGAACCGGTAAAATCGGGCGTTTTTGAAAATAAATGAAATTCAACCTTTTAAAATCTAAAAATCTGAAATAGATTTCTTCAAAATCTTAAAATCTGAAATTCGCCACCAAATATAGTATATACATATTTTTTTTTCTTCATATATATATATATATATATATATATATGTTCATATTTTATATATTTAATAGTATATTAATTATTATTTATTGCATAATGATGACATCATTGGTTCGATTCCGGTTGACTCGACGGTTGAATCAGTGACACGTGATTCGATAATTTTTTGGATTTACTGTCCGATTCGATTTTCAGAACATTGATGTGAACATTAACAGAGCAAGTGCAATCAAGAATAAGGAAGATTCTAATAAAAAAAGCATAAGGTACTTGGGCCATTAAAGTTAACAGCAAAAAATTGTTCTTGGAGTTTATATTTGTTTTCCACAATTTAGTGGCCCCTTTCTAAATTAGGGGAAATTACACCTCTTCACTTATTGTATAATTATAAAAGAATTTCACTTTCTTGGATATTATGTAAAGTACGCTTCTTGTGCATTTAAAAATTCTTAGTATAATTTTACTCCTTATAAACTTTACGATAACCCTTGAATGAGTGTGTTGGTAAGTTCTAAAAAGTGAAGGGGTTATTGATAGTTACACTTGCACAATTAGTGATGGTGTTTGTGTGTAATATTCTTTTTTAATTATTTTTAAAATTAGGGAGTTAACTTCTCTGTTAATTAAAACTCATATTATATCCGGGGAGGGGGGGGCACCGCCCCCCCCTCAATCTTTTCATTTTCTAATTTTCAAATATAAAATTTTAAATTTTGAATTGTCAACCCCCCTTGAAAATAATAAAAAACAAAATCAATTCACATTCCTAACCCACTAGCTAGTCCAAACACACATAGTAAAACAATTAACCAAGTTGAACATTTAGTAGGCTATATAATCTAAATTTTAAGTTAGAATTCTTGTTATAATTTTATATTTTCTCATCACCCATGATTTGTTCAGATCCCATCAACCGTTTTTCGTCTCTTCTATATGAAAAGTATCTTTTTATTTTTGCTTTGTCTTTTTATAGTCGATTTCCATGAAATTGGATATTATTGATGAAATGTAATTATGATTGCTATATTTAATGTGAAATTTTAAAATTGATATTAGTCAAATCACACTTCTTAGGTTTTTTCTATTTTGTTTTATTTAATATTAAGACCATTTTCCATTTTAGTTTTAAAACTATATTTTATTTGATCAATTATAAAAAATGTACCAAATATTATTTTTATGTGTTGCCTACGTTCACGATAGAGGATAAGAGAATTTCACTATTAACAAGAGAGATATAAAGTACAAAGTATATCAAAAGTTCTTACTAAACCTAATCTCCAATCTTTTCACATACATATAGCGTACCGTACCGCGGGGGCTTGCAATCCTTCGGCTACCAAACTAATGAAACGCACGTATATCACAACAATTTTGCCTCCCCCTGAGTATAATTCTGGCTCCGTCCTTAACTATACCCGTATCATAAGTGTACATATGTATAATCGAAAAATAATTTTATTTTCCGTATGCATTATGAACGTAACGAATAATACTCGTACTTTTGAGTTAAATTGTTTAATACATGTACTTTACATATTCCGTGTTATATTTAACGAATAATACTATAATTTTGATAAAAAATTAGTTTTAAATTTAAAACTTGAAAAATATAATTAACCTTTATAAGTACTAATTCAATATTCTACAATTATAAAATCTACAAACATTGATAACTTATCAAGATATTAATTATTGTCAACTAACTAGAGACTCATATTGAAATTTTATTTTTATAAAATAAAAATGAGTACAAGCGATACATGAAAATAAATTGTATTTTTACTCCAAATAATTCATTTGTATTTGTATTTGTATTATAGACATATGTTTATGAATTTGTTCATTTTTCGTTCTCGTATTTTTTAGCCGATTATTTTATTGTAACTTTCAAGGAAATTTTGTAATTTACTCCTATGTGCTTAGTAACAAATTTTTACTGTTTTGTATTTAACTAACTAGAAAAATTGGAGACTTGATACAAAGATGAAAGTAGGAAAAAAAAGATTTTGAAGTAAATTCCCCAAAAGAATAAAGGAATGAAGGATCATTGTACTTTTATCAATTAAAATGGAACAAAATGAGAGTGAGGAGCAATTATTACTCTTGGACTTTGGAGGGCCTTTTTTCTAAATTTAATGGCGAAAAGCTTAAAATAAAAGGAAAGGATAAACAAAATAGAGAGAAAGGCCGAATTGGAACCATTTTTCAGTTTTTCATAGACTTTTTTTAATAAAAAATGCTCTTATTTTACGTTTCTTAAAAATGTTCTAAAGAAATACTACAGTAAATATTCCCTAAAATAATCTAAAATTCCCTTAAAAAATGGATTTAATTACATTTCTCTCAAATTTATCTCAAAAAAATTAAATTATTTACTATTCATGATTGGACAGTTTATCTAATAACTAAAAGACTTTTATCCACCAATATCTTACCATATGCAACTAAATAATTACATATCTTAATTCGAAATGACGCAATGTGCAAAATAAGATTTTCTTTGCATATTTTTGGATGTCTTAATCAATGAGTGATATGGGCCAAAAATGTCTAGGGGTATTTTAGTAATTTATCCATTCCCAAGACGGGTCGAGGCGCCCACCACAGGTCAAAGACTGCGGTGGAAGGATTGGCCAAGCCCAAAAAGGGGTGGGTCAATCCTTTAAGCGTAATAAGGTTATTCCTCTAATTTAATAATAATAATAATTATATCAAGCCTAGTGGGCTGGTGACAAGACAGAGCCCAAGAGTCCATAACCCATAACCAACTCCTTATAAATACCTCAAAGGAGCCGGAAGTGGCTCATTATCTACTCCCCCAGTAAAAATACACTGACAATAGAGAGTAACCCCAATAACGAACTACGAATTGACTTGATCCCACATCGCTTGGGTACGTAGGCAGTTCGAAGTAACCGAGTGTAGTCTATACAAAAACCAACCTTCAACCTAGTTTGTCGTGAGTTGGATCGGTTCCTCCACTCCACGTAGTTGAACACGTGATATTCATACTGTGACGATTTTTACCGTCATCAATGAGTTTAACTAAAATATATTTATATTTTCTTATAAAATAAAAACTCGTTCATACCATTTCTAAAAAAAAAATAACTTTTCTTGCAAGAAAAAAAGACATATCACATCATACCTAATTATTACATTTTTTTTCTATTAAAAAAATTCATTTAAATACACTTTCACCGTCATATTTCTACACCTAAAAATAAAATCCTTTTTAAGAAAAATAAAAAAATAAAAAATAACATACCATTCAAGTCGTCTAGTCTTAAAAGCTTCAAATTACCCAAAATTTATTGATCTAGTGATATCCACTTTTTATTTGTGAGAGGTTCTGAGTTTAAATTTAAGATGTTATAAGTTTTGACACTTTCCTCGTTAAGGAGTTTGATAGAATGTTTATGACTTTATCGGGCTAATTATGACTAAAGAAAAAAAAAAACAATAAAGCTTCAAAATTGCGCTCTTTCCCCCCTTCTGCCATCCACAATTCCACATTCCTCAGACAAAAGAATCTCTCCCTCTCTCTCTCTAAACATTTACCTCAATAACAAAATCAAACCCTAACCCCTCCCTCTTACACGGAAAATTCCAGAATATGGCTTCCCAAAATCACACAAAAATCGCAGTGTTGATAATCCTTACATTAACCCTAGGTACGGCCAAACAAAATTCATCCCCAAATGATTTCCGATCGCCGCCGCCGACGTTTTACGACGTCCTCAACTCCAACGGCCTACCGATCGGCCTTTTCCCCAAAGGCATTTCCGATTTCTCTCTCGATCCAGCCTCCGGCTGTTTCCAGCTCCGTTTGCTGTCTCCTTCTCCGTGCGACACCAAATTCGAGACGCGTGTTAGATACGAATGCAATATTACCGGCTGCGTTGATTACGGCAAGATTGCTAATTTGTCCGGAGTTGCTGCTCAGGAGCTGTTCTTATGGCTGCCCGTGAAGGGTATCCAGGTCGATGTTCCCAGCTCCGGGTTGATTTACTTTGATGTTGGGGTGGTTTCGAAGCAGTTTTCGTTGTCCTTTTTTGAGACTCCCCTGGATTGTAATGCGATGGAGACTGCGGAGGGTGGTGGAGGAGGAGATGATGACGTCATTTTGATTGATGATGATCGTGTCCGGATTGCTGAGGTTGGTGGTTATGATTTTTTGGATGTTGAATTTTGATTTGTTTAGTTAATTCGTTAACTTTGGTTTGTTTGGGTGGATGGATGATTTAGAACTCGGGGAGGTTGTGGGATTTTGGGGGTTTATGCTAGTTGTGTCCTTAATCGTTGAACATTTATGTTACTCGCGTCTGCATTGATATTGTGATTGTTGGGAATATGAATAGGTTCCTTTGTTTGGTTGATAATTGAATTATCATTGATGAGAGATAAAATGGAATTTGATAACTTCTGAACACGCATAGATGTCTGTGGCGCTATGTTTATGTGCGATCAATTGTACAATTTTATCTGGCTAGTGGAGAATACCCAACATTTGACACTTTTAATAGCTTGGCTTTGTTGGTTATGGATGATATTACCTTATGACTTCATATCTTTTGTTATACTTTCTTATAAATCTCATTGAAATATATGATGTGCACTTAAAAACACGATTCCTAAATTCACCTTCCTAGGAAAACAACATACAACCGAGCAATATACCTTTGGAGCTTGTTATAAAATTTCGTAGCTTATGTATTTTATAACGAACTGTACATGTCCAGAATGTTTTTTGATGTGCAGTTCCACACAAAACTAAACAGTAAGTGTGAAATGGGATATTGCTTAGGCATATTTTAGTAATTGGATGCATAAAGAAAGAGTTTAAGTGATACTCATACCGTAATTTTGTGAGTCTTCTTCTAGTAATTGGATGCATCATTTGTTCTCAAAATTCAGAAATTAGTTTTCTAGACCCCGGACTTCATTGATATGTATGTGGGTATACTAATTAAAAAAGTAAGAAACATTAATGTTCTTTAGTAGAATCTTTTCTTCTTTATAGTTGTATATGGATTAGATCCTGATCTCACTAGTCAATTTGTGTAGTAAAGGAGCAGTGGTAAAAAGTGGTGGCAGTTGCATATAATTTGGTATTGATTGTGGCTGTAACCCAGAACCTTTACCTACCTAGACCTTGATTATATTTGTCTGGAAAAAGGCCAGTCCCAGTAGCTGAATAGGCGTGAGAAATCTACCTGAAAAAAAGGCTAGGTATACTATAGATTCAACGGGACGTTTCACATTTTTCCAGATGTTCCTGAGGTTTAACTAAAATAGGAATTACACGAGTACAGGGGAGCCAAGATTCACTAAAGAGACGAGATCTGCTTTAGTAGGGAATATGAGATAAAAACTTTACTTATTGACCCTTATGAGCATGGGTGATGAGAAGAGGGAAGGGAGTCTAAATGAACATTAATTAACCATCATTGATGGACGCTGGACATGATACAATCAATTTGACTATAAAAGAAAAATAAGCAAATAATTTGATTTAGTGCATAAATCATTTGGACAAGAAATTTGTTTTAAATCCAATGTGTCTTTTTCCATATAGAAGAATTTGAGTAATTAATGCTGTTGTTGTTTTACCAGTCATTAGACATCAATATGATCATTTTCTTTGTCAATTTGTGAGCATAAACAATTTCTCAGCAAGTGGATGGTAATATTCAGTCCTGTGGTGCTAAAATTTCACTGATATTATATTGCAGAACCAATCCGCTGAGTTTATGAGAAAACGTTTAGCGGACCAGGAAAGGAGAGCTGTTTCGTGATTGGAAGTCAACAGTTTGAATACGGGTTGAGCTCTACCTAATTAATTAGTCCTTTCGCTTGAGGATTGCTGGCACATACATGTGATTGCTCGTTTCAAATTGCAGGCTTATTTCTTAAAGCTTTTGCCCACGCAGGGCAATGTTGAAGTAGTGTTAGCTTACAAGGTGTACAAGCAAATGATATTTAGTTGTATCTTTTAGTGAAGTATTGATTGCTCGAGTTGTATAATAGTTACATGATATTTAATTGTGTGGTGTTCCTGTATATAGACGCTAAATTAAAAATGTGGATTGTATTCTAAACTTCTGAATTTGAGGGAAATTTTATCCTTTTCCTTCATATCTTTTTGCGGGAGTTTATTGGCACTCCAACATACTGTATTGGCTTCTGTCGTGATTTTTATATGCGCTTCATTATCCAGATCACAAAGGATCAAGAAGTTATGATTGAGCCCCATTTTTGCGACATAGTCTGCAACCTGATTTTGTCTCCCTCCAATTATGCGTGCCGCTATTCTTCCAAGGCCTGTCAAGCATCTCACGGATCTTTGAGATGGTCTCAAAATAGGTATGTGCAACTTCAACAGAATTAATCACTTCGACAGCCTCCTGGAAGTCTGGTTTCCAGCTTTTTATGTTAACCAATTGCAGCTGCCAAGCAACTTGTAATCCGAGGGATATAGTATAGACTATAACCTGGAGTTCCGCTTCTAAACTGGAGTTAGCTTTGATTTGACCCGAGAAGCCCTGAAGCCATCTTCCATAGCTATCTCCAATACATCCACCGATGCTAGCTTTGGTAGTAGTATGCTGGTTTTTATTGTGAGTAAGAGCTGCATCAACTTTCACTTTAGAACAACCTGCATGCGGTTTCAACCACCCCACCATCATGAGTTTGTCGTTACCATCCGGGTTGTGGTGCGCAATGTGTTTGGCTCCGTTGATCCTTATGCGAATATACCCGAGAGAGATTGTGGGCGTGTTAATTTCCTCGCTATGAACCGCATCATTTCGCCCCTCCTAAATCAATTTCACCGTCTCAGTAAAAACAGTATCCCATAAATCAAGCAATCATGCTTGAGATTGTGGGCGTGTTAATTTCCTCGCTATGAACCGCATCATTTCGCCCCTCCTAAATCAATTTCACCGTCTCAGTAAAAACAGTATCCCATAAATCAAGCAATTGCTTGAAATTGTGGGCGTGTTAATTTCCTCGCTATGAACCGCATCATTTCGCCCCTCCCAAATTAATTTCACCGTCTCAGCAAAAACAGCATCCCATAAATCAACCAATCATACTTGTTGACCAGAGTTGTCATATTCCAGTCAATCCACTCTTTGGTATTGAGGTTGAAGAACTGATAGTGATATTTGGAATCCACAAGTGTCTTCCAAATCTGTCTTGCCCATGGGCAGTCTCTGATCGCATGGATGTTGGTCTCCTCCGCTTGCCCGCAAATCTGACAAGTTTCGTCCGAGCCAATGTGTCTCCGTTTCAAGTCATGGCGAGTTAGAAGCTTTCCATGTTTGAGTAACCATATAAGAAACTTTCAACTATACGCCCCCTTCACCTGTAGATTCTTTTTCATTTCCTCGCTTCACCTGTGTGCATAAGTAACCCGTAAGTTGATCGTATGCACTTTTGCATGAGTAGACCCCGTTGGTAGTGGTCTCATGTGGGTCCTAATTAATCCGCCCCATCTCCAGCCTCAAGTTAAATGGTACATGAGGGATTTCACGCCATTTCCAGCCGATAGAGGGTTGCCAATAGCTAGAAACCGTGTGATCAACGATATCGTCTGTGATGTGGATTTCAGGCATGCAGTTGGTCGAGAACCTTATCCCCTATCCAAAAATCCGTCCAAAAGTGAGCCAATTCTCCATTGGCAATTTTTCGCTTCATACCGGCTTCAAGTAGAGGGATGCCGATTCGATACTTCTCCAAGTGTGAGAGGTAGCTCTTTGGCTACGAGTTCTACCTCGTAAAAAGTACTTACGTCAGATAATCTGAATCCATAATTTGGATTCCTTGGTGACAAGTTGCCAAGACAATTTTCTCAAAAAAAGCAATGTTCATTGCTCACGTCTGTTTGATCCCCAAACCACCATACTATTTTCTTCGACAAACCAAGTCCCACGAGGCGAGGTGTAATTTTCTATCGTTTGCACTATCACCCCAAAGGAAACGACGATTCTCTTTGTCAATTTCATCACATATGCCGAGACGGATTTTAGATACTTGCATGCAATATGATGTAATAGTCGTCATGATTACTTTGATTAAGGTAGTTCGTTTCCATCGTTTCAATTTTTTCCCAATTCTATCAATCAAGAAATGATAATATATTTTTCGGACAAGCGAATGATAAAGAGCCCCCCCAGGTAGAGATCAAGATCTTTTTTGTGCTTAATTTGTGCAAAGTTGCTTAGTGCTTGAGGTCCCGAGATATTGTCAGAAAAAAGGATCTAGGATTTATCCCGATTCACCGACTGGTCCGACATATTGTTGTGAGATTCAAGAATTTGTCTAGTAATGGGAACTTGAGTCAGAGACGCCTCCCCAAATAAATGAGATCATCTGCAAACATGAGATGCGAAACTCGGGGTCCCTGTCTGGAAGTTGGGACTGTTTTCCATTTCTACGTTTTGAACAACCTCATTGATCAAAGCACCTAGTTTTTCCATGCAGAAAATGTTGGATAAAATTGTTCAAATTGTGGTTGAGTATGAAATTCGAACGCCGTTAGTATCCGGGATACTTAAGATTATTGGATAATCTTAATCTACGTTCCGAGTAGATGAGATTAGCATTTTGAATTTCTCTAATCGGAACGAATGAGAAATTAAGTGCTAAATTGAAGGGTTTGAATTTGTGTATTCCATATTTTGATATAATTTTATTTAATATGTCATGCATATATCATGAATGACACAACACATTTTAATGGAAAATATGTCATGAATACATCATGAATGACATATGAGCACTTCAAGATGGTGGAGCATCTTGGATGGCTAAGATTTGATCTTAGAAATGGATGGTGTGGATTGATTCTTATGGAAATGGATTTTGCCTATAAATAGCAACCATTCCAATCATTTTGAAACACACCAACTCAAAACACAACATATTCTCTCTAAGTGTTCTTGAGTTCTATAAAATCATCTTCATCTTTTTCTTGAGATTTCAACAGTAAATTAAGTTCGTAGTTTCTGAAATTGAAGTGGTTCAATCTTCAGAAAAGTATATCGTTGTATCTTGGGACACTTGTTGCAAGAACTCGTACCACCAAGGCGGGGCAATTTAGTGTTAAGGATAGAGAGTTCTCTCTCGCCTCGATATAATCTTTCTTTGTTAGCAATTTGATACGTTTGTGAAATTTTGAAACAACAAACTTAACACTAAATTTTCTTGTTGTTGTTCAAAAGTTATCACTTGTTCAAATGGAAAATATGGGAAATGTTGATGGTGCTACTCTTGATTTCGGTCTTGGACTAGGTGCTATTCATGGTCTCGGTATTATCAATGGCTCCAGTGGAGGTTCTGGTTTTAGTTCCGGTTCAGGGCTGGGTCCTGGTTCCGGTTTTGGCATTGGCTCTGGTGGGGGTGCCGGGCTAGATTTTGGTTCAGGGCTGGGCCCTGGTTCCGGTTCTGGCTCTGCTCCGGTCCCTCCATTTGTTTCAATGGCTAATCCTGTTATACCGGTTCAGGTTGAAAAACCGGAGAAGTTCAGCGGGGCTGACTTCAAGAGGTGGCAACAAAAGATGTTGTTTTACCTCACGACTTTGAACCAAGCAAGGTACTTAAGGGGAAATGCTCCTTATGTCCCCGTTGAGTCAACTGATAGTGATCTGAGGAAGGCATATGATTCCTGGATACATGGTGATTTCCTTTGCAGAAATTACCTACTCAATGGATTGAATGATTCGCTTTACAGCGTATATTCTGAAGTAAAAACTGCCAAAGACCTCTGGGAGGCACTGGACAAGAAGTATAGAACTGAGGACGCTGGACTAAAGAAGTTCGTGGTCGCGAAGTTCTTAGACTTCAAAATGGTAGACTCTAAGTCTGTGACAAGCCAAGTTCAAGAGTTTCAAATTATATTACATGAAATTCATGCTGAGAACATGGCTCTGAGTGAGTCCTTCCAAGTAGCTTCTATCATAGAGAAGTTACCGCCTTCTTGGAAGGATTTCAAGAATTACTTGAAGCACAAACGAAAAGAGATGAGTCTAGAACACTTGGTTGTCCGACTCAGAATTGAGGAAGACAATCGGGGATCAGACAAGAAGCTCCTTGTGCAGGCAATGGCAAACATTGCTGAAGTTCCGGAGAGTTCTGACCGGAAGAGAAAATTCCAAGAAAAATTCCAAGGAAATTCCCAGAAAAAGAAGGCTGCCGGGAAAGGAAAGTCAAGGGCGGGAGACCGCTGTCACAACTGTGACAAACCTGGTCATTGGGCCAGAGATTGTAGAGAGCCCAAGAAAAACAAGTTTCATGGGCAAGGTTCTGGCCATAACCAGAACAAAGGCAAGAACCGGGTGCAAAATGAAGTGCACCTAGCTGTTGATGATGTCCAGGGTATCAACAAGATGATCGATGACATGTCGGACAAACAGGTGCCGATCGATCTAACAGATCTTGATCTCACTGCCGTCGTGTTCGAAGCCAACTTGGTGGACAACCCGAAGGAGTGGTTTGTTAACACTGGAGCTACTCGCCATATCTGTTCAGATAAGGCTGCCTTCTCGTCCTATACCCCAACTGAAGGACGAAGATTGTTTATGGGCAACTCAGCCACATCTCCAGTGGTTGGAATGGGGAAAATTGTGCTGAAGATGACTTCAGGCAAAGAACTGACATTGACTGAAGTTCTGCATGTTCCGGAGATTCGCAAGAATTTGGTATCCGGTTCAGCTTTGGTGAAGAATGGGTTCAAGATAGTCTTCGAGGCTGATAGATTTTCTTTAACAAAGAGAGGATTTTATGTTGGAAAAGGTTACCTTGAGCAGGGCCTTTTCAAGATGAATGTAATGAATGTAATCCGCTCTGTTGTAATTGAAAATGAAAGCAATAAAAGTATTGAGAATTCTGTTTATTTGCTTGAGTATTCTAATTTGTGGCATGTCAGACTAGGTGGTACGTGTCGAATGCACCAAAATATAATTACTGTTCACACAAGAATTTGTAGTACTCGTAAGTCCAGGTCGAACCCTAGAGATTGGTTGATCAAAATAATATTCAATGGGGAGGTTTGTTTGATGAATTAATAATGACAGGAATTAAATAGGAAGTTCAATAAATGTAAAGCATCGATTCAAGGATAGTTCGTTCTTCAATTCAAGTTGATCATAGACACCTAAAATACTATCTATTCTTTGATTACTTAGCCAAGAACATAAATAACCAGCTATTTATATCCCTATTAACTTCCGTATATCATTAACCAAAGCCCAGCACCCGGTTAATTTCTTATTATCAACTGACTCGGTATTAAGCAATCCTAATCATGTTAATAATAGCATAACGAATTAGAAGCGACTAAGGATAAACAATAGTTTAAGCAAGCGCCAACTATTTAATTTACTCTAATGTTTCCCTTAGGTTATCAACGAAAATTGGGATCCTAATCATGAAAACCTAATTGCTACATGCACAAATCAAACATAACAATTACGGATTATGAAGATTTGTTAGCAATAGATTGTAATAGATAATCAACTAATGTGCACCTTAGATTATTATCTAAACAAGCATGAACATTAAGAATAAGAAACAAAAGATAATCAAACCGTAGATAGATAGATGAAGCTCCGTGTCTCACAACATGTGAATCAAAATGAACTCCCTTGAATCGAAATAAAAACTTAGCTACTCATAATTGTAAGCATAAAACTTGAAAATACTATTTTTTCTAACTCTCTTCTCTTTGTTTTCTTCTTGTTTTTGTTGTTCTTCTTCAACTCTTGCAAGACATATATATAGGCAATGAAAAGATGACATAATCATAGAGAGAATATATTCCCTCTTCCTTTATCAAGACATGGAGAATATATTCTTCCCTTTAACATCAAAGCATGGAGAATATATTCTTCTCTTTAACATCAAAGCATGGAGAATATATTCTTCCCTTTACATTCTGATTTGTCACCTCTAATTCATCGAATCTGACTTTGACTCCTTCTATACATTTGTAGCTTTATGTGTTAGCTTTCATTTCCAACTGGCCTTGACTGAATCCAAGACACATAACTCTAGTTATGAATTTTTCACCAAAGCTGCGCATTCCAGTCCAGTCCAGAACAGAAATCTTCATTAAATTCTTCAACACTTTCGAGCCCTTTAACTTCCGAACTGGGTTTGGACTTCTTCATAAGAAACATAGGCCTTTGTCTTAGCTTTCCAACTAGATAAACTTCAATAGAAACTAATGTCTGCATCTCCAAATATATTAATATTTCCGAAACATCGCCAAATCTGTCATTTTGATTGAAAATGATATTTTGCACTTCAACTCTTGCCCAAATCACAAAATGAGATAAAATCAGTTCCAATGGCCATATAATCACAATAAAATGCTAAAGATATAGGTAATAAAATATATAAATATTTCACTTATCACTAGGACATGTAAATTATAATACTATTCGAAGATTGGTCAACTTGAACTTATTACCAACTTTTAAAGTTGAAAATGAACATAAATGTGGAATTTGTGTTGAGGCAAAACTAGTCAAACAACCGTTTCCTTCAGTGGAAAGAAACACCGCACCACTAGAACTTATTCACAGTGACATCTGTGATTTGAAGTATGTGCAAACTAGAGGTGGGAAAAAGTATTTCATTACATTCATAGATGATTGCACAAAGTATTGTTATGTGTATTTACTAAGAAGTAAAGATGAAGCGCTAGGAGCGTTTACACATTACAAAACGAAAGTTGAAAATCAACTTGGAAAAAGGATAAAAGCTATCCGTAGTGATAGAGGTGGCGAATACAGAGCACCGTTTGATGAATTTTGTGCAAATTCAGGCATTATACATCAAACAACGACCCCATATTCACCACAATCAAACGGAATAGCAAAGCACAAGAATCGTACTCTTAAGGAGATGATGAATGCGTTGCTGATTAATTCTGGGTTACCTGAGAATTTGTGGGGGGAGGCGATCCTCTCCGCCAATTATATCCTTAACAAGATTCCCCACAAAAGTAGGAGTGAGACTCCGTACGAACTTTGGAAAGGTCAAAAGCCTTCTTACAAGTACCTCAAAGTGTGGGGGTGTTTGGCTAAGGTAGAAATACCCAAACCCAAACAAGTTAAGATAGGGCCTAAAACTATTGATTGCATATTCATAGGTTATGCACTTAATAGTAGCGCCTATCGATTTTTGGTACATAAATCAGAAATATCTGAGATTCATGAAGGTACTATCATGGAGTTTAGAAATGCTTCATTTTTCGAGGATATCTTTCCAAGTAAGGAAAGAAATGAACAAGTTCCTCTCAAAAGAACATTTGATGAGTCTACGAGTAGTTCTAATCCCGGGGATAAAGAACCACGTCGTAGCAAAAGGGCAAGAGTTCCAAAATCATTTGGTCCCGATATGTATCTTATACATTAGAAGGGGAGCCAAGGATGATTAAGGAAGCTATGTCCAGTCCAGATGCTCAACTCTGGAAAGAGGCTATCAATAGTGAAATCGAGTCTATTTTGCACAACCATACCTGGGAGTTGGTTGATCTTCCAAAGGGAAGTAAGCCTTTAGGATGTAAATGGATTCTGAAAAGAAAGTATAAGGCTGATGGAACTATTGATAAGTATAAGGCCCAGTTGGTAGTCAAAGGATACCGACAAACAGAAGGTCTTGATTTCTTCGATACTTATTCTCCAGTAACGAGAATAACATCCATAAGATTATTCATCGCTATTGCTGCGCTGCATAACCTTGAGATACATCAAATGGATGTTAAGACTGCGTTTCTGAACGGAGAATTAGAAGAAGAAATATACATGGAACAACCCGAGGGGTATGTTGCTCCTAGAAAAGAGAAGAAAGTGTGTAAACTTGTAAAGTCGCTATACGGACTTAAACAAGCGCCAAAGCAGTGGCATAAAAAATTTGATAGCACAATGTTATCAAATGGTTTCAAGATCAACGAGTGTGATAAATGCGTGTATGTTAGACAAACACATAACGCATACGTCATAGTGTGTCTATATGTAGATGACATGTTGATAATGGGTAGTAATCATGAAATTATCATGAATACTAAAGGAATGTTAAAGAAGAACTTTGACATGAAGGATATGGGACTTGCAGATGTCATCTTAGGGATTAAAATCCTGAGGACTTCTGAAGGACTAGTCTTATCACAATCTCGTTACGTTGAGACGGTTTTGGAAAAGTTCCTTCTGAGTGATAGTGCACCAGTTAAGACGCCAGTGGACTTGAGCGTTCATTTACGCAAGAACCATGGCGAACCCGTATCACAGTTAGAATATGCTAGGGTCATTGGGAGTTTGATGTATATCATGAACTGTACTCGCCCTGATCTAGCTTATTCTATGAGCAAGTTGAGTAGGTTCACGAGTAATCCAAGTGAAGAGCATTGGAATGCTTTAACTAGAGTTTTTAAGTATTTAAAGTATACTAAAGAATATGGATTACACTACTCAAGATATCTAGCTGTAATAGAGGGATACAGCGATGCTAATTGGATATCAGACACGAACGACTCTAAGTCCACAAGTGGTTATATATTTACAGTTGGTGGAGGAGCAATGTCGTGGAAATCTTCTAAGCAAACTTGCATAGCACGTTCCACGATGGAGTCAGAATTCATAGCTTTAGATAAAGCTGGTGAAGAAGCTGAGTGGCTAAGAAATTTCTTAGAAGATGTTCCCTGTTGGGAAAAACCTGTGCCTCCGATTTTGATTCATTGCGACTGTATGTCGGCAATTGGGAGGGCTCAGAGTAGTATGTATAATGGTAAGTCTAGACATATTCGTCGTAGGCATAATACCATTAAGCAGTTGATCTCCAACGGGATTATTTCCATTGATTATGTGAAATCAAAGTAGAATATTGCAGATCCTTTGACGAAAGGATTGCTTAGAGATCAAATATACTGCCTATCAAGAGGGATGAGATTAAAGTCTACAATTTAAGAATAGACACAGCGGAAACCCAACCATGTTGACTGGAGATCCCAAGATCATGGTTCAATGGGAAAACTAAGTTGTGAACATTCAGTGAGGCACTTAAGAGTTAATTAATAAACTCTAAACCCATTGCCTATGATAAAGAAGTGCAACCTACAAGTTGTAGCAAAGGTTAAGCCGGGCTTTTAATGATTCCTATACTGTCTAAATGAAGTGGAGTATGGCAGGATACTCTTAATTAGGAAGTCACCTATGTAAGTGTGAGGTGTAGGCCGCCTCAACATTGAGTAAAATGTAAACACTTCTGAAACCAAGAGGGGGTGCCACGGCCAAAATGGACCCAACCGTGAGAACTGAAAAACTGCTGAAAGTTTATTATGTGAATATTGTTGTCTAGATTTACACGAACGGCTGACCAATTCAAGACATCACGTTCATTGGGGAGCCTAGTAAATCCGATGATATTTCACTAGGAAAGGTTCAAAGCCAAAAGCTACATCTTTTGATGTGATAAACTTTCAATCGAAATTTCAAGAGCATGCATTGCATTAATTTAATTCGTGTGGGGGATTGTTGGATAAAATCGTTCAAATTGTGGTTGAGTATGAAATTCGAACGCCGTTAGTATCCGGGATACTTAAGATTATTGGATAATCTTAATCTACGTTCCGAGTAGATGAGATTAGCATTTCGAATTTCTCTAATCGGAACGAATGAGAAATTAAGTGCTAAATTGAAGGGTTTGAATTTGTGTATCCCATATTTTGATATAAATTTATTTAATATGTCATGCATATATCATGAATGACACAACACATTTTAATGGAAAATATGTCATGAATATATCATGAATGACATATGAGCACTTCAAGATGGTGGAGCATCTTGGATGGCTAAGATTTGATCTTAGAAATGGATGGTGTGGATTGATTCTTATGGAAATGGATTTTGCCTATAAATAGCAACCATTCCAACCATTTTGAAACACACCAACTCAAAACACAACATATTCTCTCTAAGTGTTCTTGAGTTCTATAAAATCATCTTCATCTTTTTCTTGAGATTTCAACAGTAAATTAAGTTCGTAGTTTCTGAAATTGAAGTGGTTCAATTTTCAGAAAAGTATATCGTTGTATCTTGGGACACTTGTTGCAAGAACTCGTACCACCAAGGCGGGGAAATTTAGTGTTAAGGATAGAGAGTTCTCTCTCGCCTCGATATAATCTTTCTTTGTTAGCAATTTGATACGTTTGTGAAATTTTGAAACAACAGAAAACAAACAGGTAAGGCGAGAAGGGACCCCCTTGTCTCAGACCTCTCTTCGGATTGAACCACTCCATCCACTCTCCATCCCGGAGGAGAGAGAGTTTCGCTGAAGAGGTACATTTCATGATAAGACTAATCCAAGTCATAGGGAAGCCCACCTCAATCAACATATGTTCCAAAAATTGCCAGTTAATCTTATCATACGATTTTTCAAAATCAGTCCTGGCTATAAAGCTTCTCTTCCCACCTGTAAAAGGGAACTCAAAGTATGAATTATCTCTTGGGTGACAATCACATTATCCACTGTTTGTCGCACTTTGATAAAACTACTTCGAGGTAAGAGGCTATATTTTTTTTTCGTATCAAGATGAAGGGGGTACCCTAATCTAGGGTTGTAAATGAGCCGAACTTGATCTGAGCCGAACTTGATCTGAACCGAGCCTTGCCAATAACATAGGCCCAAGCTCGAGCTCGTCTTAAATAATTTGAGCTCGAACTCGGCTCATTGGCTCATTCGAGCTCGAGCTCGACTCGTTTGCTCGTTCGAGTTTGAGCCAAGCTTGAGATTTTGGCTCATTTGCAAGCTCAAGCAGTTTTTTTTATTGAATGTACATATATTTTAAATCCTTAGATTTGTACAAAATTACGCAAAGACGAACAGATAATGGTAAGCACGCGGATCGTCAGTGGGGAAGAGAAGTTGGAGAAGAATATAAAATAAAATTTATTCTTTACAAAAATATATGCATAATTTCGAAATGAATAGATGACAAAATGAACAAAATGAACAAATATATTTAGTGTGAAAGACAATAGTTAGATTGGATTCATCTGATTGAAAAATTATAAAAATGAAAATTTTGGATTTAAAAGAACTTTCATATTATTTTTAAATATATTATTTCGTAATTACTTAGTTATTATTATTACAATATAATTCATATAAATTGTTATTACTTATATAAGTAAGACATGAGCAATAAAAGCCTTATTACTATTATATATACATATACAAAAGTTGGCACTTAACATGTGAAATATTTAATTACTCAGTATCATTTGATCAAATATAATGTGTAGGAACAAAATTACAAAAAAATTGAATATTATAATATAAAGCAAACATAAATATACCTATATATATAATAATAGTAAAAGCTCGTGAGCTGGCTCGTGAGCTTATGAACACTCAAATGCAAGCTCGAGCTCAATTCTTGAATAAGCTCGAGCTTGACACATCTTGAGTTTGAGCTGAGCTTTAATCGAGCCAGCTCGATTCACCTTACACCCCTACCCTAATCTATTAGTCCGACAATCCCCGACTATTAAATATTTGTTGGGATACGGTGGCTAACCCCCTAGGATTGTGCGTGCACATCGGAAACAGATAATTAAAATTATTAAGCACAACCCCGAAACCAGGATTAGACATGCATGTTACCATCAAATTTTGGCGAGGAGTTTTTCGCGAGTTACCTTTTTGATGAATCCTATCACCAAAACTCCAGTAGCACTTCTGCTTTACAGAGAGAATGGTTTTGCTCCAACCATGTTTGAGTATCCATATAACAAACTTCTGATGATATGCCCCCTTCACCTGCCAGATTCCTTTTCATTTCATCGCTTCACTCGTGTGCATAAAGTAACCCGTAAGTTGATCATATGCACTTTTGCACGAGTACAACCCATTCGTAGTGTGACGCCATATGATACTATCGTTTGTGGTCTCATGTGTGTCCAGATTAATCCGCCCTATCTCCTGCCTCAAGTTAAACGGGATATGGGGGAATTCACACCATTTCCAGGCAACCGTATGATCAGCCATATCTCGGTGATGTGGATTCCAAGCATGCAGCTGGTCGAGATCCTTATCCCCTATCCAAAAATCCATCCAAAAGTTAGCCAATTCTCCGCTGGCAATTTTCCACTTAATACGGGCTTCAAGTTAGCCAATCCATCCAAAAGTTAGCCAATTCTCCACTGGCAATTTTCCACTTAATACCAGCTTCAAGTAAGGGATGCCGATCAGATACTTCTCTAAGTGTGAGAGATAGCTCTTTGGCTACGAGTTCTACCTCGTAAAAAGTATTTATGTCGCATAATCTGAACCCATAACTTGGATTCCTTGGTGACAAGTTGCCACGCCAATTTTCCCCATAAAATCCATGTTCATTGCTCTTGTCTGTTTGATCCCCAAACCATTATGCTCTTTTTTTGGACAAACCAAGTCCTTTGAGGATAGGTGTAAATTTCTATCATTCGCACTACCTCCCCAAAGAAAACTACTGTTCTCTTTGTCAATTTCATCACATGCTGTTGGATTAAGCCTTGCAATTAAGTCACAAAAAATAAGCAATATATTATAACAATAATAAATTCAAGATATTAATATATTAGAATTAATATGATGATAAAATAAATAAAGAGAACTTATCGGAATTAGTACTGAGCTAGGCGTGCAAAGCACTGTCCTTGAAGGTAGATTTCCGCCCCTCAGAGTCAATGACTTCGCGCAATAGGTCACTGACGGACTACCCCCAAGATTCAACAGCCCCTTTCCAACGTACGTGCACTCGTAACGTGAGGATATCAATGAGTAGCCTTGCTATCTTGTTCGGAAGAAGAATCGTGGAGTTGCAAAAGTATAGATGGAATAGATGAGAGACAGATTGTGTGTATATATATAGGGATAATTGCACTGGGCATACCTGAGGTATTGCGAAATTACAAAAATATCCTCTAGTTCAATAAATTACATCTAACATCCATTTCGTTTCCACCGTCTAACATCGAACACCTTCCGTTAGGGTTCCGTTAAATTTTTAGGTGAACTTAAAAAAATACCCCTAACTCTTTCTGGACCAAAAGACCAAACTTTTCTTTGACAATTATACCCTTTTGGTGTTATTTGTAATATTTTATAAAAGTGTAGGTGTTATATGTAATGTTGTGTATATAAAGTATATAAATAATTATTTATAATTAAAAATTATTATCAACAAAATAAAAAAAATTATAAATTATTAAAATTATAAAATAAAAATGTTATGTGTAAAATATCATTTGATTCTTTTAATTAAATTAATATGTAATAGTTTAGGTTATATAATACTTCATATAAATTAAAATTTTATATTTTAAATTAATTTATGAAATTTATGAATAAATCTAAAAATTGTATTTTAATTAACTAAATTTTAAAAATAAATTATTTATTAATATATTACTTTATAAAAAAGTACACAACAAATACACACACACACACACAAAATTACACAGTCACACACACACACACAATTACACGCACACACACACTCAAAAACACACACAATCACACACACACACACACAAAAACACACACACACACACACACACAGAGTCACACACACAGTCACGCACATGCACACACGCACACACAAACATACATACATACATATATATATATATATTTTCTTTTAAGTTTATTTTTTATTTTAAAATTGGTATTAGAAGTAAATATAGAGAGGTAAAGGGGCAATTTGGTAGTTGAGCTTGTTTTCATTTTTTTAATTTTTTTCTTTTTCTTAAAAAAATATTCAGTAAGAGCATTTAGGTTTTTTGTCACTTTCCATCCATTTTTACATCAATACATGGAAACCTTGGATGTTAGATATAATTTATTAAATTAGGGGATATTTTTTGTAATTAGGCAATACCTCAGGATCCCAGTGTAATTATCCCTATATATATATATATATGTTATGTGCAGCAGAGGGAAATAAAATGTTAGAGGAAAAGGGATAAGCTTTAAACATTGAATTTAATTGATATTATAGAGATGACAGAGAGCTTTCAGTTTCTTGTGTTCAAATGAATTGGAACCACTACCTTTTTGTAGGCAAAACAAATAACATGTGAAACTAAATATACAACCATTAATTTAGATAAATGGCTAATTGATTTGCTGCATAATCAAGGAGATTTCAAATCAATTTGATTGGTCAAAATGTGTGAAGTTAACCATTATGGAAAAACCGAAGTTAAAGGGATTTGATATTCTCAATCAAAATAATTTCCTTGTCTTTGAAATATATAATTTAATAATATACAACAATCCCCCACATATTTCAAAGACAAACTCGACAAAGAAGAATAAAAGGTATATATTTAAAAAAGGAATACACGAGAAAGTAATGCATAAACATTGGTGCCTTTTAGGCTGTGAACCAATGCATAGGTTAATAAGACGTGAATCACATGGACTTTGTGAAATATAATATTTCTATGAATCTCATCCCATATTATGATCCAATCATCAAATCACCCACATTACATTCTACTCTTGCGGTTTGGCACGTTAACGGCCTTGCGCCACTCCCGGTTTCATGAGTGCTCTGGAGAATATGCCCAAATTCTCATGAGAGGCGGCCCCACCTCTACACTCACATAGGTGAATTCATCAAGTGCGTACCACAGTCAAACACATCACCCAAATTTAGGGCTATGAATTCATTAAGAGCAATTGCTCAACCTTACACCCTGCAGTCACACACTACACTATCCCATACCATAGGGATGGACACATCATTAGTGGATAGTGCCTCAACAAGTTAATCAATGACTTATTATTACCCATACGAACCTACTTCATGAGATCACCAAACATATAGGTTGGGTTATCATCATTGTTAACTTTCACAATAAGCATTAAGCCCATCCTCCTCGATGTGTTTACCATTAGTTTTTGATAAGAGGCATTTTTACGTGTTTTTAAGCCCATGAGACTTATGCTATGGATTCATTTGTTGACAAAATCATGCCACATTTGCGTTTAAGCGGGGTGTTAAGTGATTACAGGTGATAAATTTGAGCATACGAAGAAACGAGGCGAAAAACGACGTATAAAACAAGTTCAGGCCAATTTGCTTCTGTCGTCCACGCCCAGGCGCCAGTATTACCACGCCCAGGCGCCGGACAAGATGCAAATAACGTCAACATTCTGCTGTCCACGCCTAGGCGCCGTACTGTCCACGCCTGGGCGTCGTATCTGCATTAGTTTCCACGGTTGAGCGCTATTTCCGTATGTTTAGAGACCGAATTGGATGAAGTTCCCTTCTACAATGTTGTAGAAATATGTGTTAGCTTCAGATGAGGACTTGAATCATCCAAATCGGAGTTTAGTGGAGAGAGTTATGAATGAAATACGATTGCTGCGCAGGACACATTGCATTTAATTTCAGCATTCTGTCAGCGGCGCCCGAGCGCCGTCATGCCCGCGCCTAGGCGTGACCACACCCGAGTTTTGATTCCTTTTAGCTAAAATTTCATCATTTGATGGTGGAATGGAACATTTAAAGCCAAGAGGTCATCACATGTGTTGAGGGGATGTCATAAGTGTGTTTCTTGGTAGATCTACTTTATGGAATTTTATACTACACACTTTAGAGTAGTGGAGGAGACACTAGTTAGACACACACTAGGGAGCCCATCAGTTTCTCGTCTTCTTAACCCATTTTCTTCACTCTTGACCGAACACACCTTGGAAGGGGAGGCAGCTGGACATTACTCTTCACCCATCATCATTCATCACCATTCTTCATCATTTGGAAGATTGCAAAGAAGGGGGATTGAGCTAGAGATTGAAGCTACAAGCAAGGATTCCTCATCATTCAAGACTTAGGGAGTTTCTTTTGCATTTCATTTACATGTTTATGTTAATAACTATGTATATGATTGTTTTAGACCTTCTTGAGCTATTGAATATGAGCTAATCTTGTAGAACTAAGGCCATGTGAAGGCCGAATTCATGAATCTATATATGTGAAGTTAATTTTTGTATTAATTCTTCTAATTGCTTTGTGTGTTGATTTTGTGCTTTTATCACAATCATATGCTTGATCTCCATATGCTTGCTATTGTGCCTAATCTAGTCATTCGAGAGAAGATATGTTAGGGTTCAAATGAATCAACACATCATCCGAAACTAATGTGGAATTGCTCCTAGAAATAGGTAAAGATTTCCGGGTGCGGTTAGCCGGATTTATCCGGGGAAACTCTAGAACGTTAATGCGTGGTTGTTGATTAGATTCTCGGATAGACATATTTAGAGAACCGTCAATCAATCATAGGATTGTTATGTGCCGAGACATCGGGTAATGATTAATTAAGGAGTTTTCACCAAAGCAATAGGAGTCTAATAATTCGAAGAGTAGCTCATATATATAGACGAGTGGATTTGGTCATAGCATGTGCCTTAGTCTTTTTAACCAATTTGTGAGGTTTAATTCATAGCTTGTTCCCTCCTTTGATCTTTCGTTTACTTAATTGTTTTTCTCTTGCTTTACTTTAATTGTCTTTACCTTCATTACGAATCTTAAACTAAAATTCAAGTCTCCGTGGTTCGACAACCCGGACTTATTTTGTCCACTTTTATTACTACACACGACTAGTGCACTTGCTATTAAAAGCACGTTAGGTATTAGCGTGTCAGTTTTCTATTAAGTGGCTTAGTCAGAGGATCAGCTAAATTCATCTCTGACCTCACAAAATCTAGAGATATAACCCCATTACACAACAACTGCTTCACAATATTATGTCTTAATCAAATATGCCTACTTTTACCATTGTAGGTCTTATTTCTTGCCTTAGCTATCGCAGCTTGGCAATCACAATGAAGAGACACAGGCGGAACCAGTCTCACCCATAAAGGAATGTCTGCCAAGAGGTTTCTAAGCCACTCAGCCTCAGCACCAGCCTTCTCTAAGGCAATAAACTCGGATTCCATTATGGACCGAGCAGTACAAGTTTGCTTGGACGATTTCCAAGACACTGCACCTCTCCCAAGGGAAAACACATATCCGCTAGTGGATTTTGTCTTATCAGAATCAGAAATCCAGTTTGCATTGCTATACCCTTCTAATACAGTGGGAAATCCACAGTAGAACAAACCATATTCTAAAGTACCCTTGAGATACTTAAGAACTCTACATAGTGCAATCCAATGATCCTTATTTGGATTTTGGGTATATCTACTTAGTCTACTCACAGCATACGCAATATTAGGTCTAGTACAATTCATTAAGTACATAAGACTTCCAATTATTTGAGCATATTCAGATTGTGATCCACTATTACCCATATTTTTCTTTAGTTGTATTCTAGAATCATATGGTGTACTCACAGGTTTAGCATCAAAATGATCAAATTTTTTCAAGATCTTTTCAGTAAAATGTTGTTGGGACACACTAAACCCATTTTTCATTTTCTTTAATTTTATTCCCAAGATAATGTCCGCTTCACCTAGATCTTTCATGTCAAATTGAGATGACAAAAATGATTTAGTTTCATTTATAGCCTCAAGATTAGTTCCCAAAATTAATATGTCATCAACATACAAATACACAATCACCCCATTAAGTTTTTCATCGAATTTAGTATAAATGCATCTTTCAGCATCATTAACATTATACCCATTAGATGTCATTACATAATCAAATTTATCATGCCACTGTTTGGGGGCTTGTTTAAGGCCATATAATGATTTAACAAGTTTACAAACCTTTTTCTCATTACCAGGTGCTATAAATCCCTCAGGTTGTTTCATATAAATTTCTTTTTCTAAATCACCATTCAAGAAGGCAGTTTTAACATCCATTTGATCAATCAAAAGTTTATAAACAGGAGCAAGAGCAATCAAAAGTCTAATCGAGGAAGTTCTAGCCACGGGAGAGTATGTATCAAAATAATCTAGAGCTTTCCTCTGTACAACCCTTAGCTACTAATGTCACTTTAAATTTATCAATGGAGCCATCAGTGGTGGTCCCAAGTGGCATACGAAAGGGTCTAGAAAGGGGAGGGGGGGTTGAATAGACCCTGAAGTCTTTTTCAACTTCAAAAAATATTTCGTATTAAAATGTAGACTCTTGTCTGAGCGTTTACTTGAAGACTGTTTTGATAAAGTTAACTTAGACTCAAGATTTGAATACTATAACCAGATAGGTTTAAGCGTTCAATTCTTTAATCAGGGTTAGCACAGGGGAATAATTTTAGAGTCTTATCTTTTTGAAAGCTTTAGCGTCACAAGTTGTTTCTTAGTTGCTTAGCGTTTGATTATGTTTTACTTAATCAATTTATGCAATGAGATGATAATAAGAAAGTTGACTGTAAAGTAAATGACACAATATTTGTAAGGTTCGTTGGGTGATGTAATCCCAACTACGTCCTTCTTCTCCTTGATCACTTGGAGGCAATCCACTAAAATGATTTTCAAAGAATCACACGGAATCTTCTACAATTTAGGGATAAAGGAAGAGATGGATATGGATGACTTGAGCTCCTTGGTCACACAGATTTCTGCTACAAGCCACTTCAATCCTCTGCTTCTGGAAAGACGATCTCGAGCTCCTTGATCACACAGATTTCAGCTCCAATAAAGATCTTCTCCAAGATAGCATTGAGCTCCTTGATCACACAGACTTCAGCTCCAATAAAGACCTTTCTTCAACAAGCTTCTCTTACTAAAAAATACTGCTTGTGGACGTCAACAATCTTTCTCACTCAGATGAAAGGTGTTGAGGGTTTATTATAACAGGTTTGTTTGATGTTGGGAAGTTCAAACAACTTGGGATATCTCAGTAAGAATTTAGGTTTCTTCTTTGGAAGAGGTTTGAGATATCTGGTGACTGTCTGGAATGTATTTGAGAAGCTTGAAGGATTTTGACTATGGGGTTTGCAAGCTTTTCTCTCAAATTATTTCTCAGCTCTCTTTCACATTTACGTCTTTTCACACACGCACAGAGATAGCTAAAGGGTACTATTTATAGAGAATCTCGAGATTTGTCTGTTGGACACAAGTCAGGTGCGTGTACCTAATGCAGAGCTTCAAATAGTCCCTTTTCTGATCCTCCGAAAAATCCTAAATAAGCCGATGCGGGGATCCCGGTATAGCTGAAGGCAGTGAACGGTATCCGGCTTCTCAAAAAGCAAAGTCAAAAAAGAGCTTCAAAGACAATCGGGCATCTTCTTATTGAAGGAAAGATTACAGAAAGAAAAGACCGGTACTTGGTGCCATTTTCGCTTCCTACTATTCGAGGCTGATGACTATACTATTAGTTGACGACTTTCCCTCTTCTATCTATATTCGCATTCCTTAATTTCTGCTGATTCCGATTGGACAGGAGCAGGTTTGAACTCTGAAAAGATGACAGTCTAGTCAAAAAAGGTGGCTTGTCCACAAGTCATACTGTGTTTACATTTAATGCACTTATCAAGCATTTAATGCATTTTGAATTTATTTCCCGTTGGAAATAAATGTCCGTTGGTGATTGCATTTAAGTCCTTGATAACTTGGGTTTTATCCTTCAGGTGAATCTGAAAGCTGGACGCTTGAGACAGCTGAGCGCTTGAGTCGCTGAGCGCAGTCGCTGAGATCAGTCGTTGAGAGCAGTCGCTGAGAACAGTTGCTGAGAGCAGTCGCTGAGCGCTTGACTGAGCGCTCGAAACAAATCTTCATCTTTACTTTGACTTTGGACGTTGATCTTCAACTTCATCACTTAATAGACTCACACAGAACTCTATTAGTGATTTGGTATCACATACTTAGTCTAAAATCTTTAAAGATAAAAATTACAAGCCTAACAAAATAAGTAAACTTCCAAATGCTTATACAATATTTCTATGAAAGCATAAACTTACATTTTTGGGGTCTAACATAAAATCCTATCTTGTCATCATCAAAACATCTAACATGAAATTCCTAAGAATCAGGTTTAATCTTTCTTTTAAATATCCACTTACAACCAATTGGTTTTGCCCCAGGGGGTAAGTCGACTAATTCCCAAGTGTGATTAGCCATTATAGATTCAATCTCACTATTAATTGCTTCCCTCCAAAATGGAGCATTGGGTGATGATACTACTTCACTAAATGTTAAAGGATCATTGTCCATTAAGAACTTATAAAATTCATTGCCTAAATTTGTCGGTTTTCTATTCCTCTTACTCCTTCTAAGTTCAATATCCATATTTTCAGTTATTTCAGTTTCTATGTGAGGCATACGAATAGGTCTTTCAACAAAAATTCTCAAAGGAAATATGTTTTCAAAAAATTTAGCATTCTTAGATTCTATAATAGTATTGACATCTAAAACATCACTTTTGAGAATTTAGAATCTATAAGCAGCAGAGTGTTTATCATATCCAAAAAATAAACAATCACATGTTCTAGGACCTATTTTTCTCTTTTTGGGTTCAGGTAGTAGCACTTTAGCGAGACACCCCCATACTTTTTAGGCAAATGATTTTCCCATAATTCATAAGGGGTCTTTCCAGTTTTCTTAAATACAGATTTTGGATATGACTTGTAAGAATGACTTCCCCCCACAAGTTAGGCGGTGCGTTAACGTTAATCATCATCGCGTTCATCATTTCTTTAAGGGTTCTATTTTTTCTTTCAGCTATTCTGTTAGACTCAAGAGAGTAAGATGGTGTGACTTCGTGTACAATACCATTATTTTTGCAGAAAACACTAAGAGGTCCAGAGTCATATTCACCTCCTCTATCAGATCTAAGCCTCTTAATTTTTCTATCTAATTTATTTTCTACTCCAACCTTATATTTCATAAATTTTTCCTCAGTTTTATTTTTATTTCTAAGTAGAAATACAAAACAATATATTTCTAAGTAGAAATACAAAACAATATCGAGAGAAATCATCAATAAAAGTCACATAGTAGCATTTGCCACCCCTAGACGGAGTGGATTTCATATCACCTAAATTAGAATGAATTAAACTCAATAATTCACTTTGTCTTTCAAAAACAGATTCACAAGGTTTCTTAGTGGTTTTTGCTTCAGCACATATTTGACATTTTTCAGGATCAGTGATAGAAATATTTTTCAAAATGCCTAATTCTTTCATTTTCTTAATATAAGAAAAATTGACATGCCCTATGACACGAGAAATTCTCACGTGTTTGCACAGCAAGTGGACTGGTCATGTGTAGTAATAAAGTGGACAATAAGTCCGGATTGTCGATCCCACAGAGACTTGTACTTTAAACTTCTTGAATTTAAAGCAAGCAATAATTAAACTAAAACTAAAGATTTTAAAAGCACTAAAATAAAATAAAACAAGAATTAACTCAAATATTATGGAAGCAAGATACAAGAAACAAGATGTCAAAATCAAGATAACTATGGAAGAGAGCAACTAAGACACATGTGTTGGCATAAATTAATTAATTCTTGTTAAAATCACGTTTTCATATTATTACTACTGTTGCTTTGGTGGAAATTCCTTAATTAATTACTACCCGATGTCTCGGCTGTAATAATTCCTATGACTAATTGACGGTTCTCTAAATATGTCTATCCGAGAATCAAATCATTAACCATTTATTCACGTTTTAGAATTTCCCCGGATAAATCTGGCTAATTGCACCCGGGAATCTATACCTATTCCTAGGAGCAATTCCTCATGTTTTTCGGATGACGTGATGATTTCTTTGAACCCTAATCTATATTCTCCCGAATGAATAAATTAGGCTAATTAGCAAGCATATGGTGATCAAGCATATGATTGGAATTAAAGCACAAAATCAATACACAAAGCAACAATAGAATTAATATGAAAAACACAATTTATAACTCAAATATCATAATTTAGCCTCAACATGGCCTTAGTTCGAAGAATCTAATTCATCATAAAAGATAAAAGATAGAAACTTAAATTAAGATTCATATTCATAGACAAAAATAAATCTAAATCTAAGAAACTCCCTCGTATTTTTGATGGTTGAACTTCGACCTTCATCTCTTCCATGCTTCTTGATTTCTTCACCTTCAAGGGTTTTTGAAAATCTTCATGAATATGTAAAAACTAAGTCTAAACTCCATTAGGGCTCTATTCTATGTGTATTTTCATTTCTCTTTTTGCTGTTATAAGAGGAGGTATTTATAGAAGAGTACCCCCAAGTCTTCTACTTGAATTAGGTCTCAAAACTTGCCAAAATTCGTCCAGCCGACTCCAAAGTTCGTACGTGAATAGTTCAATGTTCGTACGTTGGATGCAGTAGCAATTTTTATTTTGCGCAGAGATCTTGTTTTCTTCATAAATTTTTTCATAGACCTTTGATTAGGGTGATTCAAGTTGTCAAGTGAATCTAAGACAAAGATCTACAACTTTGTAGAAGAAATACTTGTCAAATTCTGTCTCTAAATACTCCTAATTTCTGAATTTCCGTCCAGTTTTTCTCAATTGCACTGATTTCTCACCTTTACTCAATAAACACACAAATTACATGCATATGTGGCATAAATCATGCATAAACCAATGTAAAGAACATAAATATGAGGCTCTAAAATATGTAAATCTCACACCTATCACCCTAATCTATCATGCCATAACTCAACGTCATTAACCAAGTGAGCAAACGAAGAGTTAGCCTTGTCATTTATGACATTTGAGATATATAAAAAATATAAACCATTTTTAAGAAACCCTTTCCCCACAAGTATGTCATTTTTTGTCATAATAATTTTACCATATTCAAAAGTAACTTTAACCCCCACACTGACAAGTAGAGCCACAAAAATCATATTCAACAAAATCTCAGGCACATGAAAAACATTGTTAAGAGATAACATTTTTCCAGAGGATAGCATTAAATTTATATTACCCTTACCAATTACTTGTAATGGTTTGAAATCATTCATATAAATAAAAACCTTTTCTTTTTGATCAAAGTGTAGGAGGAAAAAATATTTTTATTATTGCAAACGTGCTTAGTAGCACTAGAGTCCACTGTTGGGATGTGTGAAGTCAGATCAAAATAGGGTCAAGAAGAGGAGCTAAAATAGAGACAAGAAGGGTCGGGGTTAACCGAGGTAGCGAAAGAAGTCAATAGGCTGAAAAATCGGGGTCAAGTTTCTGGCCAAGTGGCGCCATGGCGTTGGAATTGGGGCCAAGGCAAAAATCAGACACTGATCATGTGGCCCCACAACGCCAGATTTGGGACAACAACGCCACGTGCGCGGACAACTTTTTTCAGTATGCATTATTGACAGGTTTTTCGCATTTTGGGCAATTTTTTGGCATGTTTTGAGTCCTAATATGATTGGAATTGTTTCCTATTGTGTTAGGAATTATTCGCTAGTTGTTTAGGATTGTTTTTCCTAATTTGTTAGGGTTTTAGACTTCTCCACCACTATAAATATGAGAACTCCATTTGTAATTCATTGATGTACTTATTGAGAAATAAAGATGTAGTCTAGGATGACTCGTGGATGTAGGTAAGTTATGCCGAACCACGTTAAATTCTCGTGTTTTTATCTTCATGTTTAGGCTTAGATATTTATTGTTTCTTGTTTATTCTTAGTGCTCTGATGCTACCATCCCTAACAAATGGTATCAGAGCCATAAGTTGTAGATTTAGATGACGTCCTAAATTAAAATCTATGGGGAAGTGTTTTTGGCTAAACATGGATTTTGTCGTGGGAAGGTTGGTAGGAGATGGAAGAATAATCAAGCTCGATGATTTCGTTGCAGAGAGCACGAGTTGAGGTCTTGGTGAAGCCGGAGAAGATGACAGAAGAGGATGAGATCGGGTAGATTGTCAACCAAAGAAGGGTATGCCCATTGAACGTTAACGAGAAAATGTTGGAAAATTATGGTGCCAGCAGAGGCAGATTTGTGTTACCGGTTAGGTAGAACACGAAGCCAGTGGGAGTAGTTGCGGTGCCAGAGGCAGAACCGTAGAGCCAAAGGTCAGGGAGCAAATTCGTGTTACCAAGAGGGAGCAAACGAGTTGCTAGATCGAGGGGGCAGAGTTACGGTGCCAAGAATGCAAATCCACCGAGCCAGAGGTCAGAATGATAGAATCGGTAATCGAGATTCGAGAGTGTAGAGCCATGTAGTCGAGAGACCAGAGGGAGGCAGGGTTGTGGAGGCATGACCATGTAGCGAGGAACCATGAAGGCAGGAACCGATGCCTGGAGGGGTTGACCGTGGAGTCGGAAGTCATGGTGGTAGGATGCGAAGTCGGGTAGGCAGAGTCTCGGAATCATGGTGGTTTATTGGCAGAGGGATGTGACATAGCTAGTGGAGTGGAAGCTTGAGCAGATGTGTCAATGACCCGAGTTAGCCATTGAAAAATTGAGTTGGCGGATGGATCAAACATAGCTCATGCAGGGGCAGAGAACAGATATGTGAGGGATCCGAGACTGCCATTGAAAAATTCCTTGGTGGAAAGATGTCAGTGGATGGGTTAACCGAAGCGGTTTGGGTTGTGACATGTTCGGGTCTTAAAGTAACCTATATCCGAGGGTCAGATGGATTGAGATGGATATGTCATGGTATTCAGGAGTTGGCTGATCACCAAAAGAATGTGGTAGTGGCGAGGGTTCAAAGAGAGGGAACGATGTTCACAGAGAGAGTTTGTCAAGTGGGTGACACTAGAGGACCAATGAATTGAAGAGACATGGAGAGGTCTCGGAATTTGATCTCCATTGGGTTTGGGGATGTGTCGACTAGATGAGGTTCACTTAGGAAAAGTGAAGAGGTGGTTTGAGTTGAGTTCGGGTTATTTTGATCAGTCTCCAAGTGGGAGATTGTTGGGATGTTTGAAGTCGGATCAAAATAGGGTCAAGAAGAGGAGCCAAAATAGAGCCAAGAAGGGTCGGGGTTGACCGGGGTCACGAAAGAAGTCAATAGGCTAAAAAATCGGGGTCAAGTTTCTGGCCAAGTAGCGCCAAGGCAAAAATCAAACACTGATCATGTGGCGCCACGACGCCACGTGCGCAGACAACTTTTTTCAGTACGCATTTTTGACGGGTTTTTCGCATTTTGGGCAATTTTTTGGCATGTTTTGAGTCCTAATTGGATTGGAATTGTTTTCTATTGTGTTAGGAATTATTCCCTAATTGTTTAGGATTGTTTTTCCTAATTTGTTAGTGTTTTAGACTTCTCCACCATTATAAATATGAGAACTCCACTTGTAATTCATTGATATACTTATTGAGAAATAAAGATGTAGTCTAGGATGGCTTGTGGATGTAGACAAGTTATGCCGAACCACGTTAAATCCTCGTGCTTTCATCTTCATGTTTAGGCTTAGATATTTATTGTTTCTTGTTTATTCTTAGTGTTCCGATGCTACCATCCCTAACATCCACAACCTACGAATTTTCACTAATCATAAATTTTTCATCATTCACAACCGACATATAATTATTATCCACCACATTCAATTTTTCCTCACTGTTCATGTAACTAAAACAGTCAGACATGATGATCGAAATAAGCTAAGTGACCAACAAAAAATATCTCTATCTTTAAGATTGTTGGATTAAGCCTTGCAATTAAGTCACAAAAAATAAGCAATATATTATAACAATAATAAATTTAAGATATTAATATATTAGAATTAATATGCCAATAAAATAAATAAAGAGAACTTATCGGAATTAGGACTGAGGTGTGCAAAACACTGTCCTTAAAGGTAGATTTCCGCTCCTCGGAGTCCATGACTCCATGCAATAGGTCACTGACGGACTACCCCTAGGATTCAACAACCCCTTCCCAACGTATGTGCCCCCGTAACGTGAGGATATCAATGAGTAGCCTTGCTATCTTGTTCGGAAGAAGAATCGTGGAGTTGCAAAAGTATAGATGGAATAGACAAGAGGCAGATTGTGTATATATGTTATGTGCAGCAGAGGGAAATAAAATGATAGAGGAAAAGGGATAAGCTTCAAACTTTGAATTTAATTGATATTATAGAGATGGCAGAGAGCTTTCGGTTTCTTTTTTTCAAATGAAATTGGAACCACTACCTTTTTATAGGCAAAACAAATAACATGTGAAGCTAAATATACAGTCATTAATTTAGATAAACGGCTAACTGATTTGCTGCATAATCAAGGAGATTTCAAATCAATTCGATCGGTCAAAATGTGTGAAATTAACCATTATGAAAAAGCCGAAGTTAAAGGGATTTGATATTCTCAATCAAAATAATTTCCTTGTCTTTGAAATATATAATTTAATAATATACAACACATGCATGATTGGAATTTTAGATACTTGCATGCAGTATGATGCAATAGTTGTCATGTCTGCTTTGATTAAGGTAGTTCGGCCCGCCAAAGATAGAAATTTTTGTTTCCATCGTTTCAATTTTTTTGGAACCCTATCAATCAAGAAATGATAATATTTTTTTCGGACACGCGACTGATGAAGTGGCCCCCAAGGTAAAGATCAAGATCTTTTGTGTGCTTAAGTGGTGCAAGGTGGTTCAATGTTTGAGGTCCTGAGATATTGCCCAAAAAAAAGATCCAGGATTATCCTAATTCACCGACTGACCCGACATATTGCAGTTAGATTCAAGAATTTGTCTAGTAGTGGCAATTTGAGTCGGAGACGCCTCCCCAAACAAGATGAGATCATCTGCAAACATGAAATGCAAAACTCAGGGTCCTTGTCTGGAAGTTGGGACCGTTTTCAATTTCTCATCTCAAACAACCTCATTGATCAAAGCCCCTAGTTTTTCCATGCAGAAAACAAACAAGGAAGGCGAGAGGGGATCCCCTTGTCTCGGACCTTTCTCCGGATTGAACCACTTAGTCCACTCTCTATTCTAGAGGAGAGAGAGTTTCGCCGAAGAGGTAAATTTCATTATAAGATTAGTCCAAATCGTAGGGAAGTCCACCTCAATCAACATATGTTCCAATTGCTAGTTAATCTTATCATACGCTTTCTCAAAATCAATCTTGGTTATAAAATTGCCCTTCCTACCTCTAAGAGAACTCAAAGTATGAATTATCTCCTGGGTGACAATCACACTATCCACTGTTTGTCACCCTTTGATAGAACTACTTCTGAGGTAAGAGGAATCAAGACCCAAAATTGTAAATCAACATCCAATCAAAAAAAATCCCCATCAAATTCTTTTCAAGTTCTAATTCTTTGGACCAGCCTAAAGCTTAATGGATAGAGTATAAGGTAGGCCCAATTCGTAACCGAGCCACTCCAAACTGCATTACTTTTACAAAAAATAAAATAAATTAAATAATGATCTGATCCTGCCTGGCCTTTAAACCACAAACAACTCTCGAATAAAAATGGGGAAATAGAAGAATATATATATATATATATATATATATATATAGACATACAAATATGCATGTATAGATTATACTGAATTTGTCTTGCTGAACAATTTTGGGGGAGTGAATTGATTCTCGAAGCCCTCTTCTGTTTTTCGCATCAATTCGATTCGAACTCCATTTCACAGAAGACTCTGAAGAAGAAGATAATAAGAATTTGATGTAATGGCGGTTCGAGCGCCAATAGCAGGGATAAGCATGGCTTCTTCTACAGTTACCACTCCCTCATGCAATAGAGGGGTCATTATTGTTAAGGCACAACTTTTCAGACCATCATTTTTCGGTCATGGAGGTAATTAATTGTGCTGCTTAGTGTTACTTGTGTTGTGTTAATCGTAATCTTCTGCAGTTAAGTATGCAATAGATGCAGACCCTTTTCAACTTTCGACTTGTAGAATATAATGCCTTTTTTTTTTTTTCCCAATTATCAACGTTGATTATTGGAAATGGGAGATTCATATTTCATAGTTTTGAGCATAAGGTATTTTGAAAGTGAATTAGAGTCTTCTTGTATGTTCTGGAAGCGTCATTATCAGCCAAAAATGTGACTTTAATTATGCCTAGATTGTTTACTTTGGGAAATTTTAAGTTCTCTGCTGCTTTTGGATTGAACTTTTTGTTTAACCTCTTATGGTTATAGTGAAGTAGATCAGGGACGGAGCTAAGATTTTATATCCGGGGGCGAACACAGAAAAATGGGGGAGGCTAAAAAATAATTTTTCATAAGTTGAGGGGGCGGCTGCCCCCTACCAGCCCCCCGCTCCGCCGCTGAAGAAGATATTCTAGTCTCATTTGTTGATATCATTACACATTCTGTGCTCGTTAACAGAAAAATAGATGCTTCTAGCTCAGTGACTATGATAATGTCCACCTGGCATAGTATACTTTTTTGTCTGCAAATTTTCAGTTTTAGGGTTCTATACATATGATTCACATGCTATGTCTGCTTCTGATGGCAATAACTAAAGGTTTTAAAGGTTGGTTGTTTTCACTATGCTACAATGTATTTGGTTTCTTTTACTCCAATGTGTCTGGTTCTTTTGCCTTGACAGCAGGGTTAAAGAACTTTTTTTGATTCATGAATGTTCTTTTGGTTTCCGTTTCCTCTTATAGTTTATGAAAATCTTTTTGTATATTGTATTTGCTGCATTTCATGAACCTTTTCTTTTTCCTTTCTTACGCACTCAGAAAAGTTTTGAACACTATAAATATATTTACAGCTTACATACGTAACTGCCAGTTGTTTTAGAGAAATGCTTAACCTTAATACATATAAGTGGCGATGTGCTACTACTTTTTTAATATTATTGTTAATTTTTTCGATCTCTTTAGTATGAATTAAGGTGTTTATTCCCCTATATTTACGTTAGGGCCTATTCTGTTCTTTTTCAGTTGGTACTCCAAAATATACAGGAATACGACTGTCTTATTCTAGTAGATCCACATGCAACAGTCATGGAGGGGGTGCTCTTGGTGCAAGAATGAACCTCTTTGATCGGTTTGCTAGAGTCGTTAAGGTTGTTTGGCATGCTTGAGATTTTCATTTGAGTACTATTGGCTTCATTGATAAAACAGTAAAATGTTATTGAATTATATCTTTTCCAAGTGTAGTCATATGCAAATGCAGTAATAAGCTCCTTTGAGGATCCAGAGAAAATATTGGAACAAACAGTTATCGAAATGAACGATGATTTGATCAAGATGCGTCAAGCAACAGCGCAGGTATGTGATACTGTGATCCCTTCTCTTTTACTATTCCCTTTCTTTTTCTTTTAAGGTGAATTAATTCCTTTCTAAGACTAGGTGAAACTCAAACCTCTTTTCGTGCTCGCCTTTTTGTTGGATTTGCATGCAAATATAACTTACCTTGAATTCCAAGTATTTTGGTATAGTTGATACAACTGCAGGGAAAAATTTAAATACAAATTTTATTTGTGGCATGAATGAACAAGATAAATCTGGAACTGAGGGATAATGTTGACTAATTTTTGTCATACTCAACAAATATAGCCTGTAAATGTTGTAATGGCCCGTGAATTCTTTAAATTCTTTTTTCCCTAACAGCACAGAATGAATGGTTTCGTTTACGTAAAACATGTATTGCTCAATCTTACACCTATTTAACTTCTAATGGCATTTAAATCAATATATTAATAACTACCATAAGTATTGCATTATTGCACATTTAGCTGAAAGAAGCAAAATATATAGGTAGCATTTGGACTTATCCTCTGGTATGAATTCTGGAAATACTTTTGTGAGAATCCTTAGCTTTTGGGCAGAAATCAAAGAGTGTTGGATTAGTGGGTTAAGAGGTTTGATCAATTGGGTTGACATTTTGATTTTGACATTTCATTTTTAGGAAACATGATCATTCACTTGTTTCAAACAAACACGTTTCTTTATAGTCTTCTTCTTCCTCTTCTTTTCATCATTTAGTTTTGAGAGTGTTCTTTTGAATTAAAACAATCAGTTCTGAGGATGAATGTGTTTTTGTTATTACTCAAGTAGAATTATGAAGACTTTGTATTCAGTGGATTCTACTAGAAAGTGAAAGACAAGAATTTCCTTTTATAGAGAGAGGAAGGCAAGTTATTACTCTATTTATCTGTTTTGTAGGTTTTGGCTTCTCAGAAGCAGTTGGAGAACAAATCTAAAGCTGCACAACAAGCTTCTGAAGATTGGTAAGTGCCTATAATCTATTATTTACTCATCTCATTCCATTTCCTTCGAGCTATGGCTTTAGTTTTACTTTTAACACAGGTACCGCAGAGCGCAGCTTGCTCTTGGGAAGGGTGATGAGGACCTTGCTCGTGAAGCTCTTAAGCGTAGAAAATCATACGCTGTAGGTATACTTAAACTTTATGACATTGATTATATTATGTATTCAACAATGTTAAGGTTCTGTATATGTTTTGAGGTATAATATTCCATAACTTTTTGCCCATTGCCCCTGGTTATAGAAGAAGTTAGTTTCGTTTGGATAGAAAGGTTTTAAAGCTCAGGATTACAAATCCATCAACAAGTCCAATTGAGCTGGTTTGAATAATTTCAAGTTGACACCCATTTTGAGATACTTTGTGAATCATTGTGATGGATTTCAAATCCACATAATATGGAATCATTTGAAATCCCTTATTCAAATCTTCTCCACAAATCCAAATCCTTCCATCCACACGCAACCCTAGAGAATCTCCTTCATCATAGATCTTCTGGTCGAATTGTATGTGCATTTTATTTATTAAGAGGACGGAGTTAAATATTATACAACCAAACTATTGATGATTTTCTCAATTACCCTTGTTGTCTCAAAATTTTACAGGATAACGCGAATGCTTTGAAGACTCAGCTTGATCAGCAGAAAAGTGTGGTTGATAATCTTGTCTCCAATACAAGGGTGAGTTAGGAGTTGCTATATTAATGTAGCTTTTCTAGCAAATTTGAGTCTTTTGTTGAATTCATTCTCAAGCTGCATTGCCATTGATAACAGATCAATATTAAAAACTTTCTCTTCCAACCATTGTTAGACCGATAAATTTGGTCTTATTATTTGGTTTTCTTGTTTGACAGCTGTTGGAAAGCAAAATACAAGAAGCTAAATCTAAAAAAGATACTCTAAAAGCACGAGCTCAGTCTGCCAAGTTTGTTCTTGCCCTCCATTATTACTTTTTCTTTTTTGTCATATTCCCCTTGGAATTTACTTGGATTGGCTCTAACTAGCTAACTTTTTTTAGGACTGCAACGAAAGTGACTGAGATGTTAGGAAACGTAAATACAAGTAGCGCTTTGTCAGCTTTCGAAAAGATGGAAGAAAAAGGTAAGCTGATTTACTTCGTGCTTTTTGTTGCAAAACGAGCTTCTAGCTCATTGTTGCAAAATAGTCCTGTACCAAAGGTGGACTTCTAGAATAGTACCAAAATAATTATCCAATATTGGCACAGACAATGCAATAATTTCACCTTGCATACTCTTAGGGGTCGACTAGATTGCCAAAAGAAAAAACCATGTGAGATGATAATATAATTGTCTTAATCTGTGGAAATTCTGTTCATATGAGAAAAGAAGTTGTTAATTTGTGTTACTATTGAGTTCATTCCTGAGAGCCCAGCATTTTACAGTTGGCTGTGGATGGACAGATTTACTTACAAATAACTCATTACTAATTCATATAGCAGCTCATTCATTTTTGTTATAAAATATAATTTGTTTGTGAACATCTCATATTGTTCATTAACAATGAATGGACAAACAAGAATGGTTGTCTTAAGAGGTTAGTGAAGACAAATATGAGCTGTATCCTCCTAAAACAAATCAAAGGATCTTAGTTGTTGATATAGATTGTCAACCGCCTTGCCAAGACCCTATTTTCCATCCCAATGAAGCATACGAGAAATATAATTTCTTCGCCTTGCAATTATGGATTTATAGTTACTAGCATGCTGCATTCTCCGCAGTCTTGTTTTTGCATCTAGTCCTTGTTGATATCTTATGAATAATTTGATACAAGTGTAGGACCAGTCTACATAGACCTAAAAAGACTTGTTTTAATTTTATTTATTTTTTGCTCGACAGTTTTGGCAATGGAATCTCAGGCAGACGCGCTTAATCAGCTAGCTGGTGATGAACTTGAAGGAAAGGTAGCTATCTATACATGCTCTAATTATTTAGGTTTTATTTTTTGTTCGATCGAACCTTGAACGTAGGTCTTCGTTATGTGTTTGCCATCGCTACCAGTTTTAGTCTTAGGTTAAAGTACTTGGCAAGAAGTTTAAGTTCACTAGCAAGTTCCAATTAAGAATTATAGACATAATACGAAAAGTGTAGTGCTGTGAATATTTAACCCGAGCATAGAATTCAGAGATGGCAATTATTATGATTGTTTCTCTCTACTGGCAATTAATGTGAAAACTATTTGTTAGTTTAAGGTGGGTTGGGCTCGTAGAGTGGGTATAATGAACTTACAAGAGAGTGTTTGACTGAGCTTATAACCTCTTTAAAACAACTTAAAAGCTACCGGTTTTAGTCTTGGGTTAAAGGACTTGGCAAGAATTTTAAGTTCACTAGCAAGTTCCAATTTACAATTATAGACATAATCCCAAAAGTGTAGTGCTATGAATAGTTAACCCGAGCATGGAATTCATAGATGGCAATTATTATAATAGTTCCTCCCATAATTTTTGGTCTCTCTAGTGGCAATTAACGTGAAAACTCCTTGTTAGTTTTAAGGTGGGTTGGGCTCATAGTGTTATGATGAACTTACAAAAGAGTGTTTGACTGGGCTTATAAGCTGTTTGAGGGCTTATAAGCTGTTTGAGAGCTTATAAGCTCTTGCTGAGTGTTTGGTAAGTTTTTTTAGTAAAACAACTTATAAGCTCTCAAAATAAGTTGTTAATCTCCTAAAAAATAAGTAAGGGAACCACAACTTTTTTTTTTTAAGAGCTTATAAGCTTCAAAAACATTCTTTGAAGATAAGCTTAGCCAAACGCCCTCTTAGGCTCATTCTTATAAGTTTTTAGGAGTTGGAGTCCCATGCCCTTAAAAATCATCATGGGACCCACGGAGGGTCCTCCACCTACACACGTGAAGTCCCGGTACTCACTAAGAAGCACTCATGAATTAATGGGTATACAACCTTGATCGGTATGTCATTAAATTTTTTCGTGTTTGCAGTTTGCTTTACTAGAAACATCTTCAGTTGATGATGACCTTGCCAACTTGAAGAAGGAACTTTCCGGTAGCAACAAGGTAGTCTGTTCTAGTTTCTTTTCTTTCTCATTTAAAAAGACGACTTCTTAAAAAATCTCATTTCTCACTACATTGTTTTTTCAGTTGTTGCTTCATAGGACATTGTTATTGGTTTGATCCCGAGAAAAAATATTGGTTCTTTGTGATCAAACTATATTTATTATTAAGAAAAAGAAACATCTCTCCTTTTCTTTTTTCTTTCCTTCTTTTTTAGCAGAAGGGAGAGCTTCCACCGGGGAGAACACCATTTACAAGCGCAAACTCTACATTAAAGTTTCAAGATCCTGAAATCGAAAACGAGCTAAATGAATTAAGGCAAAAGGCCAAGGACTACTAGTATCAAACCCTCCAGTATTTGCATGTATTGAGAATGTTACTTTGAGCTTTCTCGACTTCCAAAGGAATTCATACAGGCTGATTTGTGAGTGTTGTCAATGTGTTCATGCATGGTGGCATTGCTGTATCAGCAAGTTTTGTACATTATACATATCAATCATCACACACTGCCAGACAAAAGTACATTGTTACGTTTATCTGAACTTCTCTGTTCTTTTAGGCATATATTCGTATTCTTTCTTTGATCGATCGCTTTGGTAGATTAACATGCATACAAGTTTCGATGTTTGTTGCACAATGCATACCTGAGCAATATAACAATTTAAAGTATAATCATAAGAGAATACAGTTAATTACAATACATAACTTCCAATGAATAGGGATGCATCATGAGTAAGATGTTGCAGCATTAGTTTCAAAATCAGACCGACGAAAACAATAATTTCATCGGGGACTCGTGAAGTTCAATTTGTAACTATGTCTCAACCATGGAAAACAAAATAATCCCGTAAATATCACAGCAATCGAAGACGAAAACTCTCTTACTCATCCATAGCTTTTGACAGCATTTTGCTCTATGGTTCAATCACAAAAAGAGGCTGCGGACGATAGAAACAAATAACATGAGAACACTACTAAAGATGGATGGTTTTGTTATTCAATTACGAGTGAACTAACCATGTCAACACTGACTGGCTTGCCATCTTCTGCAAGAACCTCAACTAATGTTCCGGACTGGTCCGCCTGCAGAGATTTATTATGAATTTCTACTTGAATATTACAGATTGATGCAATTAGCAAGGCAAGCAAAAACATATAATGTTCGATTTTGTCACTGAATACACACACACACACACACAATGCAGCCATTGGTATTCATGAAGCTTCTCTAGTCTAAGTCAAAATTGCAACTCCATATGGTATCTGCTTCCACTTTCAAGATCCTAGGTTCAATTTCAGGTTGTCATAAGTTTGTGACTTTTTCTCCTTGTTTAGAGTTTTATAGGGTCTCATGATTAAAAAACTATTGGCCCGAGTTTGTCAGGTCATGATATTCCCCTTCGTCTAGAATTTTTTTTAAAATAGAATCGATACTTAAATTGATATTGCGATACAGTTGTGTCTTGCTAAGTGCTAACTAACCGAGCTTTTCAAACTTAGTTCTTTTTTTTCTTCTGAAGAAAGCTTTTCAAACGTAGTAGTTATAATAAGTGGAAGACAGAGAGATAAAATAGTGTAATTAAAAAACAAGAAAAAAGGAAAAGAATGAAGCATCATGTTTCCTGCTCTCCTTTTCGAGAAGATCCGCTCTTTCCTATTTTGCTGATCTTGAAGAATGCTTTAATTTATAGGCTAGGTCCTGGTGGAGTAACTTTAATAGATCCAAATTTATTTTCAAAGGAAACATTTCTCAAAAACTCTCCACTCAGTTCTCAGTCATGACTCTGTTTCGTCTACTGATGATTGTAGTACACAAAAGCCTAGATAACAAAAGAAATATACGACTACTTGAGGACTGTGTTTCATTCTTAAATGCTAATGTCCTCTTAAAACATAAATAATTATCAAGTCGATTACTCATTAAATCTTGCACCAAGACTTCAATTTCCAACAAAATCTCTGGGCGATTGTTAACATGAGATAGTCAAACATTCTTAAAATGGTTCTAGAAGAGTGAGATTAAGGAATGTTGTTTCGTGCTGTTAAAATAAATGATTGTTATTTTGAGGATCAGTGTGCACCATTAAAGCATGGACCTTGTAGACAGAAGAGATGTATGATCTTTGGCTTTTGTGAAATTTATACACCATGCAAAAATAGAAACAACTGAGATGTCGATGCCCAAGCACTGAAAAGTAGTTAATGGTTGAAAAGGCCAGAAAGCCAAAAGTAGTCAATTAATTGTACCTTCATCATTCAACAATAAAGTGCAGAAACGATGAAAGTTGTAGTACTTACTTCTATTTCATTCATCAATTTCATGGCCTCAATGATGCATAATACCTGTCCCTTCTGTACTTTATCTCCAACCTGTCAAAAAGTGTACTATGTGAAACAAAACTGTAGAGAGAGAGAGAGAGAGAGGGAGACGGCAAGTGCTGCTTTCTCCATCAGTCTAATCAGACCCATTTATCTACGTGGTTACTTTTAGTTGAAATTATATGAAATATATGATATTGTACATCTTTAAAGAGAATTGGTCCTGAAATTTTTTAGAAACAATGAAAACTACATTCACATTCTAGAATACATATCTTGCTATTTTTCATAATCACATTCATGTCAATACCTTCACAAATGGTGGTTCAGTAGGTGCAGGACTACGGTAGAAGGTTCCTGCCATAGGACACTTAAGCGGTGGATGAGATGACTTAGATGGTTGAGCTTTAGGAGAAGCAGATGGTGGAGAAGGTGCAGCAGTTGTCACTGGAGACAGTATTGGGGCTGGAGGCATTACTGCAGGCTGAGGTTGTGACTGGAAATATGTAACAGAAGCAGAAGGAGGTGGCTGTAAGGCCTCCTTTTTACGTATTAAAAGTTCACAGTCAAGTTGTTTCAGCTTCAGTTCCACAATATCCTTAGAATCAACCAACCTGCGTGATGGAAAGGGATGTGACCTCATTTCATTCAGTGAAAATGGGAAAGAGGCATTCGTAGGGATCATAAGATTGAAGATGCATACTTGACGAGATTTGCCACTTGACTAATAAATTCAGATATTGATTCTTCTGATGCCAAAGCGGCATGAGGAGGCTCATTTGACAACTTGACATCCTTGGCTTCGGCCAGTGATCCCACTGATTTTTCAGGAGTTGAGGCAACGGTTTCTGAGGATCCATCCACAGCAACCTTTAATGCAACAGATGGCTCCAGAAGCGTATCCACAAAGGAATGAAAATTTGAAAAGATTTCCTTAAATGAAATCCACGGGCAAGACCATACCTCATTTAATTGGGCTCTTACCACGGCAGAACTGTTCCAACCAGACTGCAAACCCTACAATATGTAAATCAATGTTGATACGAGAATTCATGGATGCCAGATGAGAAATAGGAAAGCGAGTAAAATTCTTTTCCTGGAGCCCATTACATGCATATCACTGGAACTAGGAATATATAAGCAGCAAAGATGACGCAAGTCTCAGGGTAGATACAAAGATGTGAAATGCAAATAAAGCCAACAGGCAATGAAAATTCTAACTGTGAACTATATTTCCTTGATTTTCTGACTTTAATGTCCTAAAATTTTTATTATGGACTTTAACTGAATCAACAATGTCCAGTAATCGGAAAGGTCTCTCGTACTTTAATTTGGATCTTGAATTTGAAGAAGAGCAAAATTCTTTTTGCCCCCCTCTAATATAGACACCCCATCGGATACCCCTCAACCCCTAAAACCTTCAAACTCCGCACTCTACTACATTAAAATACATCATAACACCCCCCTGGACATATTGGACATATTAATAGACAAAAATACCCTTGATTTATGTAAAATCATAAATTCATTTTCCACCCATCTTTTATAATCTATAGCACTTTTCCCCCTTACGATTACATTTCAGTATAATCTGAGTCCAAAATTGATTCAATGCTAAATTCATTAAATAAATTAATTTTCAATATATGAAATAAACAGTAAAATATGATTGTAGTAATATGAATAAGACATATTAAACTTAAAAAAATCTCACATAGATGTTTTTGATAACCTATTAATATATTATTATTTTTTATATATGATAATACTTTAATTTTATTTTAAGTAACTATTGATAGTCCATGTTATTCATTCTTAGTTTTTAATAAAATTAATCATTTATTTTTTTAAGTATTATATAATTTATTATGATAAAGTGATAAACTATTGATCTCATCTTTTTATTATATAACATGTACGAACTTATTTATGAGCACAACTATTTTTCACATTAATTAGTGATAAATGCTTCTCTTTTTTACTCTTTCTTTAATTGGTATAATTAATACTATTATGTGAATAAGACATGCATACATAGTTCAAGATATATTGAATATAATATTACAATATTTAGTTATTTACTTTTATAAAAATACAACCAAAATTAGGAAGCAAAAATAACAAGAATGTTTTCTAATATCTAATAATGCAACTAAGTTATCGAAGAAGAAGAGAAAATTTATAAATTTTTTTGTAAAGAAAAAACATATAATAAAATAGTTATATAAATTTACATGAAATAATTTAAAACTTATTTTTTATTCTTTCTATATTATAGAAGTCATATCTTTTTATATATTTGATTTATAATTAATATAAGAGTTGTGTATTTAATTAAATTATTCTTTTATAAAATTTGGGATCAAATTGATTAAAATTTAGTCGTAGACGAGGCAAAGTGCTAAATAGATTGTACTAGATGGGTTTAATTGATTTTATCATTTTAAATCAAGGGTATTTTTGTCTATCAATGTGTCTAAAGAGTGTTCGATGTATTTTAATGTAGTAGAGGAGGGTGCTTGAAGGTTTTAGGGGTAGAGGGGGCATTTGATGGGGTGTCTATAGTAGGGTTAATTAGATGCTACCCACTTGGGTATGTGCCCAAGTGAGTTTTAAACCACTAAATCATACATGATGAGGTGATTATTTCACTTTATGACATCATCATGTGCGGATCTAACGGTTTAAAACCCACTTTGGCACTTACCTAAGTGGGTAGCATGAAATTTCCCCTACAGTAGAGGGGGCCTCGGAAAATGTTATCATGGGAACTTAAATGAAAGAATTGAAATGTGGTAGTGTATACAATCTTATACTACCATCTATTTGCTTGTCTCCGTTGGTTTCCTTTGAGCCACAATCCCCAGCCAAAAGGAAAGGAGAAGAACACTTCGTAGTTAATATACCTTCTTCATTGTCTTTCCTGAATTCCATAGAGATGATAAAATAGGTTTCGAGCACACATATCTTACCAATTACCTCCATAGGATCAAGAAATCCTCAGCTCTGCAATTTTGCTTATACCATATCAACTTGAAGTTGTGACTTTGTTGTTTATCCAATTCTTCTAATTTTTTCAAGATTCAAATTTCACTAGTTTGGAGGTTTTGATTTATTAGACAATTATTAAGCATCTTTATTCTCCACTAAAATGCAAAGATATATACAAGTACCCAACTGTATATAGTTTCTTCTATTTTCCTTAAACTAGAATGGTAAATTAAATACTCAATGAGTTCTTTCCATCCAAGCAAACAACTATATAAAAAAAAAATATCAGCTCTAGCTCCAAAAAACTTGGAAATGAAGTAAATCAATTAACTAGAACAAGGAGATGATGCCTAACCTTACTGGCAAAGTTGATGCCCCAAGATATAGAAGTCTTGGGTTCTACTCCCACCGACAGCGTGTGAGTCTTTCTCTACTTTAATGATAGTTGTTAGCTGTTGTAATTTAGTAATAGTGCTATATGCTGATTGATGATTCATTAATTGATACATGTAACTGATTATCTCAAAAAAAAATAAAAATTACTAGAACAAATGAGACTTATCGGTGCACGAACAAATTCAGAGCAATACATTTATGCAGAGGCAATAAACAAAGAAACTGAGATCGATCTCACACATCAAATCACACAATTTAGCATGAAACTAACTAACTAAATTAAACAAACAAACAAAAAAAACCTAGTAGAATCCTTTAATAAAGCAACAAAAAATGAAGTATTTCTAAAATTAGAACCTACCTTGGAAGAGAAGCGGAGGTTGGGGTTGGGAGAGAGGCAAAACGAGACCTTGTTGCGATGGGAGAAATGGCGGTGGTGGAGCGGTAAATAAGTTGAGTAATTCTCCGCGACCGCCGCCGCCGATGCAGTCGCTGCTCCGAACGACGTCGTCGCCATTGCTCGCACCTCAAAATGCAGAACAGGCAAACAAACAAGATTGAAAAACAAAAAGTTAATACAAATGAATTAATATTGACTTTAAAAACGCAGTGAATGTGTGTAGTGCGTGTGTGTATTGGGGGATCCGCCGGAGGAGAAAGAGAGGCAGAGCAGCGGCGATGGAACCAAAGACCAAGAGTGAGGAGGAGATAATAATAATATTGTGTATGTATAGTACACCTTTTACCTGTGTGTGCGTGTTTGAACGATGCCGTTTTGAGTGTCTGGTGATCCTCCGAAGAAGTAATCAGGTGGGGTCCATACACGAAGTGAGGGAACCACAATTTGTACGTTGTGCTGAGGAACAAGTACTCGTTGGTTGACTGTTGGACGGAAGTTCCGAGGTTGGGTTAAAGGCCAATCCTTTGCTGCCACGTGTGTAAGAGGATGGATTTAAGAATTGGCCCTCTTGTTTTTGTTAGCAGTCGGTATGCGTTTGCAAAAAACATAAAAGTTTAAATAAGTATTATTGTTTGAATGTGATTGTATATTTGATACATGATTTATGAATGATTACTCATTCTCAGTTAGAATATTCTTGCTTTTCTCTTAATGTCTAAAAATAATTTGGATTTCCGGAAAATGATGATTTTCCTTTCTTTTTTTTTCTTTCGCAAAAGTTAGACAAGGAAGCCTACTCAGTCGTGTTGGATAGCACAAATAGTAGCCCTTGTGAAGTCCTTTCAAATTTGTCGCTTGAGACCATAAGCCTATTTGCCATTGCTAGGCTAACTTGTGTAATGTTTTTCTTTTTGAAGATTGCGTAGAGTAAAATTTTAGGTAGAATTGCTGAGATCAAGCAAAGGACAAGGTTATGTTGCACGTGATGCATACAAAACTGAAGTCTAATTATTCAGGCATAATATAAAGAGAAATCCTCTTTAAGTCGGTGTTTCCAAGTTTTACATGTTTACCACATTTGATGCCACAAACCAAGAATCGGAATTGATGAATAGATTTCTCGAAAATCATACAATAAAAAATATGTAATACCAGTATAGTATAATTCCACTTGTAGGAGAGCTCATTCAATCCCATTTCCATGGAATTAGCGCTATAAGATTGAAATGCTGATTTCTCATTGTTTTTACTCTATCAGTAATGATGGCAGGCACAATTTATCCATCTATGAAATCAAACTTTCCTTAGTGCATCAATTTTATGTGAAGATTTACTTAATATATGCTCTAGAAATGTAATTGCAATGGACACAATTTTGTGAATCGTTTAATGAAAACATAATGATGTCATAAAACAAAATAATATTAACATCATGCGTAAAACTCACAACCCTAGTCGGATAGGACCACGTGATAGAATCTCGTACGCCTTGAGACCCCAAGATAACGGGTTCGTGCAATATTTCTGGTCTATCGAAATTAAAATCTTTAGTTCATTTCTATCAAGGGATAACATTTCCTCGAAAGAAAAAACCCCGAGATTCCAAACGACGATCACTCTAGTTGTGAGAATTAGGATACTTACTTGAATTATATGAACTAGGTTATCATACATGAGTGGAAATCAACATAGGAAAGATTATTAAGTGGATGATCTTGCATTCTCAATAGCAGTAACTAAATCATCAAGTTTGGCTCCTGTTACTTCTTTGACAATCTTGTTGTCCTTCAATATCTTGAATGTAGGAACCACCTTAATCCCGAGCTCTTTCGCCAATGGCTGCCAACAAATGTTAAATCAGATCAATCTCATTTTGGTATTTGTGTGGGTGGGTGGGTTGGGGGGGGGGGTGGGGTGTTGGGTTGAAATTGGCATGTACCCTGTTGTCATTGTTACAGTCGAGCTTCAAGAACAAAACGTCGTCGTATTTTTCAGACAATTGTTGATATTTGGGAGCGATTACCTTGCACGGACCGCACCTGCAAGTTGAAGACTGAATTCAAAGCCTTGACCTTAACCTAAACTTCAATATTGCTATTAATGCAACATAATGTAAAATTGAAAAAATTGCAGTATTTGTCCCGTTCTTTTGCAATTTTAGTCACATTGCTTAAAGGTATCTTAAACCCTTAAAAGGTGTGTGCATGCCGCTTTTGAAACTAGGGTTGTAAACGAGTTGAGTCGAGTCGAACGAGTTATTGTTCAAACTTATTTGAATTATTATCAAGCTTTAGAATTTGTGTTTGAATTTGATCTGATCGTTAATTGAGATGAGCTCAAACGAGCTTTAATTGAGTCGAACACGAATCAAGCTCAAGTAGCTTGACTTTTTTGTACATATTTTATTATTTTTTACTAATCGAGTCGAGTTTCAAATTTATCGAATACATAAATGATTGATTAAGTTTGGTTTGATTTGTTATGTTAACAAACCGAGCACAAATGAATTTTCATCGAACGATTTCGAGTCAAATAGCTAGTAGTTTGGTTCGTATTTCAACGCTATTTGAAACTCAAAAATTGAAAGTAAAAAAAAGAAAAAGAAATTAAATGAGCCTATTTTTTAACTTTAGTAATCATTGGACTAAAATTACAATAGAACTTATCCTATGAAATCAATATTGCAATTTTTTTCCGTAAAATTTATCAATAAAAGTACGCCATTAAAACAAGTCAAATTGTTCATAGCAATTTATATCTACACACGGATATATATACTGAATTCAATATTATTATTAACCAATTCCGAGCTGAGTTACAATACTTAAAAATTAGAAATTAAATTTAACAGAAATAGAAACTCACCACTGCGTATACATATCGACGACGACAGTCTTATCGCCGGCGGCTTCGACGATGGGCCAAAAGGTATCCTTAGTTACCTCCGTCACTTGGCCGACCTCCGCAACCGCCGCCGCCGCATCGGAGCTGGACTTGACCGTCAATCCCCTCCGCAGCCGTCTGTCTTTTCTCTTCATCAGCTGGGGGTAATCGACTGCAACGCAGACCATGGACTGCTTGGTCGTTATAATCCCCTGCGACCCAGAATTTTGAATCATTGAGGTTCTTGGAGCTGCACAGCACACCTGCAAAGCCATTATAGTTTGTGAATGCGTTATGCGTGGTGCTTGGTCTGTGTGAGATATATGTATGTATGTATACGTGTATGTATAGGAGGATAATACGGAGGTGGAAGAGAGAGAAAGTTGAATAAGAGAGAGAGAGAGAGTGTGGGTGGAATTTAAGAGGAGTATGGAGCTGGTGGGCGAGGAAACTGGACCGTTAATTTAAGGCTTAACAGACCAACTTAGACCTCGATTTTTTCTGGTTATGCGAATATCCTGGAGTGGGTTTTGTCATTTAATTCTATATATAGTTTTGGTATGTCGACATGTTTCTTTTATTTATTTTTGGAGGTGTCAAATGGGTTGATTGGGTCGGATTTGGGTTGGGTCTAATTGGATTGAGTTCGAGGTGGGTTGGGTTTAAAATGGATCCAAAATTGTGGTTCCAATATGGATCCGGTTCGGGTTGAGTTGGGTCGTTTCCAAATCGTTCTTATAAAAAGATTCAAGGTGAACCCATAATAGACCCAAAATGAAACCAAACCAAGTTTTCAAGTCGTTTCCATCAACAAGTTCCCAAGTCCCAACTCTCAACCATGTAATTACACACAATACACATGTTATGAAGCAAATATGCATATCATTAAAGATTGTGGGGGATCCAAGTTGAAACTAAATTGGAACTAACTTGAAACCAAGTTGGATTCAATCTAAAACCAAGGTGGAACCAATTTGAACCTAACCCAATAGAACCCAATAGGAACCAAATCCAACCCAACCTATGACAAAAAAGCTAGGAACCAAACCAACCCAACCCTACTCAAAACTAATTGGGTTTGGGTTGGAACCATGGCTCCAAAACCATTTTGACCCCTCTAATTTATTTATTTACAACCGTAATTAGGGATTGCGCCAGATATTTTTGGTTTGGAGGGCGAAAATATAATAAAAGGAGAAAACATAATATTTTTAGACTTGGAGAGGTGAACAAAATTTCGAAAACTTTATAGGGCAACTGTTTTTTCTCTCAAAGTGGAGAGTTGAGACCATAGTGAGAAATGGAAACGCAGTGATGGGGAATGAACATAAGATCTCTCTTTTTTTAGTGAAAAGTCAAAATCATTCATACAAATGATTATAGGTTTCAACAACACAATATTGGACAATTATTATACAAAGGAAAATGCATAAGTATCTTTAACCAGTTTGCCAGGAGTCGAGTAAAACACTCCACTCTCTTTGCTTTGAGTTAGCTACTCTTTGAAGCCGGGGCCCAAGTCAATAACAATTGTAAATATTCTGTTCATGGCCTCAACGTCAATGTGAACTAAAATAGAGCTAGACCAATATCAATCCTAAAATCGAGATTTGTTTATGTGTTCAAGAAGTATTAGATACTTGCATTTGATAGCTATGTATCAAGTGCTCCTATATCATGCTCTAAACAAGGCCCTTTAAAGCTCCTTATGATTAATTAAGTACTAAACTATCTCCTTCAAGAGGTTAATCACTTGTTAGCTTTCTTCGTAGTAAGATTTGTAGATAGTTAGTCTTTGGCTTAACGTACTCTTTGATTTAACTTGGACATTCATAAATTAAGTACAATTCTCGTGCAAATAAGTGTTAGATTAGAGAAAATCTCGTAGAAAACTTGTATTATTGAGTAATATATTTATAGAGTTACAAGAGTGAGAGAATACAAGAAAACCCTAAACTATAAAGAAGGTAAAAGATAAATAAGGTAATAAGAATACTAGTCTAACTAGGAAAGCAATAATAATACTAATCTAATTAGGAGAGCAATAACAATAATAATATCTAACAATAAGAAAACTTAAGAGTTTGATTGGACGACTTGTTTTTCATTTTCCCATTTTGGCACCTGCTAAAATATTCTCGTAGAAATTCTACAATTTATAGTCCCTAAACCGATGTTAATATTTCTTGAAAAATGAGTTTGATTGACATTTCTCTCAGATTTTTCTCTAGAAAATCAATTTTTTTACTATTCAGGATATTGGTGTCCTAAGCGTAGAGGAACCACATCAATCCATCCCGAACTTGGTGGTTAAACTCTAATGCGGTGACGATATTGTAGGGGAGGTCCTGCGAAAAAATTGCTTGACACCAGGATGATAAAAAACTTAACACCTCTCATTCTTATTACTTTTTCAACGAATAAAATGAAAAATCAAAAGGCCGCCTTATTCAAAACCCCAATTATGACATCCCTTCTCTCCAACTTCACACCTCGGAACGCACCGTTCTTATATTATAGAGATAAACGCGCTTTCACATCTTCTTAACTCGAAATGCCTGGGGAGAAGAAAAGTTCCTTTTTTTTAGGGTACTCCCGCGAACAGATCCAGTGGAGACGGGGTGGGGCCTGTAGTTCAAAGGATTAGAGCACATGGCTACGAACCACGGTGTCGGGGGTTCGAATCCCTCCTCGCCCACAATGGGTCTTTGGAATGGTTTTTTATTTTTATTTATTAAATTATCGTGAATGATGAAATCATTACACATAGTATGCCCCCGGCCCATCAGCGTGTTTTTTTGTTTTACGCTCCGTAACTCTTCCTCAGCCAAGCTTGGGCAGAATAGATGAGCAAGTACAAGTATTAGTAGCATAACAAAAATCCCTTCCTCGTCATTAATATGTTTGCTAGCGGCAATTGTTGAAGTTGCGAACGGATCTATTCGTTAAAAAGAATTGATTCAATACATTTCTTATGTACCTATAGGTACTATATTGGATTTGGATCAGATTTCGGATCAATCTATATTGATTGACTGCCTCCATTATGTTGTTGCTAGCAAATACCACTATTTTTGGTTTTAGATCTTCCAAATCATTCAAGCAGGAGATCCGGACCCATTTTTTTCTGATCCTTCGAGAAAAAGGATTCATTTTCTTCATAAAAAATAGGAGGCAAAACCAATAAAGATTTCTTTTTTGATTAATCCCAGGCCTCATTCAAGAACTATTTTTGATCCAATCCATAGGAATCAATAGAAAAGGCAAATCCCTTATGATACACCAGATCCGGCTCGGTTATTGACAGTGAATAGATCTGCCATTTCTTGAAATCTTTCTTCTGATTCAAAATCGTGGTGTAACGTGTATCCTCCCCTGTTCTGGTCATGGAATAGATGAAATAAATTAAAAAATGGATTTTTGTTCAAGAATGAAATCTTTTTGGAACTGTCCATATCCAGTTTATACTTCAGAACCCTATCACACCCTACATCTGACGGAATAGGATGAATTGAGACAGTATTTTGTAAATACGTAATTATCTTGAATATATTAACCAGTTCTGTATTTTCCGGTCGCCTAGAAGGGACAAAAGAAAGATCTTGTTCTTTCTTCAACAATTTCTGATCTAACTTCCTTTTGGTTCACCCTGAAAACGACCTTCCTTTTTTAAACCATTTTTAAGGAACTTGAAAGAAAAATTGAAAATTTTAAAAAAGCAGTATTTTTGAGTTCTAATAGTTTTTAAAGCAAAAACAAAATTACTTCGCAAAGTATCAAAAGAAACAAAAAAAAAAAAGGTTATTAAAAGTGTTATTTTTATAAAAAAAATAATAAAAGAACTTTCAAAAGTAAATCCAATTCTATTATTTCGATTAAGAGAAGTAGAAGTATATGAATTGAGTGAAATTAAAGAAAAAAAAGATTCCATAATTAGCAATCAGATAATTCACAAATCATTTAGTAAAATTGCATCTCCGAGTTCGACAAATTCTTCATTGATAGAAAAAAAAATGGAGGATCTGACTGATAGAACAAGTACAATTCGAAATCAAATAGAAAGAATCACAAAAGAGAAAAAAAAAAGTAACTCCAAAAATAAATAATATTAGTCCTAACAAAACAAGTTATAATGCTAAAAGATTCGAAAAATGGCAAATATTTTTTTTAAAAAAGCCTTTGGGGTGGAATATTTACATTATGTTGAATATTTTCACTCTCAATAGTTACATACAAGTCCATAGAACATAGAAACGCGGGATGTCCATGGCATGTACGTGTCGGATGAATCGAATACTCATTGAATTTGGTTTTTCCATTTGAAGGTGCTCGCACATGTTCTACAGTACCCCCGTTAATACTTCGCCAATATGAAAAGTTCTTAATGTTAATTAAGTGCCCGGTTCTCCAATCGATTGTCCTGCAATAATACCTACAGCTTCTCCCAATCCAACCAGGTCGCCATGAGTAGGACTTTAGCCATAATGTTGGGTTAGTGGAGCCGGATCAAAAAGAATGAACGAAGACAAGAGGAAACGAGTAAAAAAAGGAAGAAATTGGGTCAAACGGGTGTTCCAGGACGAAACGCCGTAGCGTCGGAAGACAAAAGGCGGCGTAGCAGTGCAGAAGGGAACGCCACGGTGTTCGGTGGCAGAGGAAAAAATTGGAACACCGCGGCGTTGGGGCCTCAACGCCGGGCCGTTCGGCGCTGGGTACATCTGAGTGGGTTTCGGATTTGGCAAGTTTTGGACTCTTTTTTTGTTTCCTATTGTGATTAGAACTCTTCCCTGTGTATTAGGATTAAATTTCCTAGTTCATTAGGTTTAGAAGTGCTCTACTATTATAAATAGCTAGACTTAAACATTGTAATTAACTTTGAATCACTTTGAGAGTTGAAATAAAATCTAGTTGGAGGTGGTTTTTTCCCTTGATTGGGTTTCCACCAAATTCGCCTTTCTTCTTGATTTTGATTTCCCATATTGTTCTTGTTTTTCTTTAAGTATTACACCATTGAAATCCTTGATTCCTAATAACTAGTATCAAGAGCCTAGGGTTTAAGTTTTAGGAGACGTCTTAGAACTAGATCTGAGAGTAAACACGAGAGCTTAGATTAGCTTTGAGTTTTTTTGTCGAGTGGGAGCTATGACTGGTGATGAGGGAAAAGTGACTAGTGATGAGGGAAAAGTTAAGACAGGTTCGATGGTAGGGATTTCGGGTTTTGGAAGATGCAGATAAAGGATTATCTGTATCAGAAAAAACTACACGAACCTTTGACGGGGAAGAGGAAGGATAAAGATTGGGCATTACTAGGTCGCCAAGCTCTGGGTGTGGTTCGGTTGACGCTGGTGAGGAATGTTGCTTTCAACATCATCAAAGAGAAGACTACAGCGGGTCTGATGCAGGCGCTATCAAATATGTACGAGAAGCCATCCACCTCGAACAAGGTATATTTGATGCGTAGATCATTTAATTTGAGGATGGGTAAAGGTGGATCTGTGGTGGATCACATCAACGAATTTAATGTGATTTTGACTCGGTTGAGTTTGATAGAAATCACGTTCGATGATGAGATCCAAGCTTTGATACTACTTTCATCCTTGCCTGATAGTTGGAGTGCGATTGTGACTGCGGTAAGTAGTTCTTCTGGGGATAAAAACTCTGAAGCTTTAAGAAACCCGAGATATGATTCCGAGCGAGGAGATTTGCAGGAGAGAATCTGGGGAACTTATAGTAGGAGTCTTAAGTGTCGGTGGAAGAAGCAGTCAAAATAGTCACAGGGGAAAACAGAAAGAGGACGAAGAATAAGTGCGAGAAGCCAAAAGAAAGATAGGAAGAAGAAACAAGATGAGGGACCCGTGAATACCTTGACAGAGGATCATGTTGATGCTTTGGTTTGTTGTATAGAGGATTCAAGGGGTACTTGGATTTTGGACTCAGGTGCATCCTATCACTCTACATTGGAGGAAAGAATGTTGGCCAACTATGTTTTCGGTGAGTTTGGACACAGTGGGTAAGGGTGATGTTGATATCGAGGATGCCAATGGAGTGCGACTCAAGTTGAGGGAGGTGGGACATGTTCCGGGTTTTAGAATGAACCTTATATCCGTGGATCAGTTAGACCGAGAGGGATATACTACGGTATTCAGTGGTGGATCTTGGGCGATCACCAAAGAGAATAGGGTAGTGGTGAGTGGTGAGTGGTTCGAGAAAGGGAACACTGTACTCGTTGGAAAAGAAGAGAGAGTTCATTAAGTGGGGGACACTTGAGCCGGACGAATTGATGGGGCATGGAGATGCCTCGATTTATCTCCATTGATTTTGGGGATATTCCAACTAGATTAATTTTTCACATATGATAAGTGGAAAGGGTGTATTCAAGATAAGTTCAAGCTATTTTTGATCAGTCTCCAAGTGGGAGATTGTTGGGTTAGTGGAGCCAGGTAAAAAATAAGGATCGAAGACAAGAGGAAACGGGTGAAAAAAGGAAGAAATCAGGCTAAAAGGGCGTTCCAGGACGAAACGCTGCGACATTGGAAGACAAAACGCCATGGCGTTGTGGTACAAAAGGAAACGCCGCGACATTCAAGGGACGAACGCCTAGGCGTTCGGTGGCAGAGAAAAAATTGGAACGCCGCGGCGTTCGGCGCTGGGTACATTAGAGTGGGTTTCGTATTTGGCAAGTTTTGGACTCCTTTTTTGTTTCCTATTGTGATTAGAACTCTTCCTTTTGTATTAGGATTATACTTTCTAGTTAGTTAGGTTTTAGAAGTGCTCTACTATTATAAATAGCTAGACTTAAATATTGCAATTAACTTTGAATCACTTTGAGAGTTGAAAAAAAATCTAGTTGGATGTGATTTTTTCCCTCGATTGGGTTTAAACTAGAAAAAATTATCTTTCTTCTTGCTTTTGATTTCCCATATTGTTCTTATATTTCTTTAAGTATTTCACCATTGAAAGCCTTGATTCCTAACACATAACATAATCGACATATCCAAGATGCAGTCCTACATGTAAAAGGAGTTCGAATAGCTATCGGTTGTGCCTGAATGATGTATTATACGAAATAATATCTACTTTGACTTTTTGATTGACTTAACCGATGACTTTAACTTATATATGTCTAAATTTTCTTATAGAACAAAAACTTATTCATAACAGTTTTTCATAAAAATAAATTTTCTTCCAAAAAAATAAAATATGTCACATCAAAAGTCATCATTACACTCTTTTTCTTTAAAAACAAAAGAACATGGGATAATAGCAGACACTCCCTTCAGTTATGGGATGATGTGCACTTTGCCCCCTAACTTATTGAAATGTGCATTTTGCCCTCTCACTTATCATAAAATGTGCACTTCACCCCCTCGGGCAGTTCGGGCAGATTCGGGCACCACACTTATCATAAAAATTGAACTTTTGCTTCCTGACTTATGTGTCTTTGTAGCACTTTGCCCCCTGACTTATGTGTTTTTGTAGCATTTTGCCCCTTTACTTATGTGTTTTGTAGCACTTTGCCCCTGCCCGAGCTGCGCGAGGGGGTGAAGTGCACATTTTATGATAAGTGAGGGGGCAAAGTGCACATTTCAATAAGTTAGGGAGCAAAGTGCACATCAACTCATAACTGAGGGGGGGTGTCTGCCATTATCCCAAAGAACATCTAAACACATTTTTATCATCATTTCTATACCCCTTAAGAAATCCTGCTTTTTCTATGGAAAATGAAAAAATGAACCAGAGTGTATATCCAATCGGGGCCTTATATTTCAATCTACACTTGCGAAACAATATGTTCTTATATAGTTTTGTCGTGAATAACGGTATATTTTGATGTGATTAGCTCATCCAATGAGTAATTTACAGCTTAATCATGACGTTCCTTAGCGTTGGAAGTTCTCGTGATCACGTCAATTGAGAATTTCCTATGTTGGTTGTCTCTTTCCCAACTTAGATAGTCAACATGACTTACATAAAAAATTACTGGAGCATGATATTGGAGTAAAAGGATAATTAGGCCCCGATTGAATGACACGCCATTTCCCATTTTTTTATTTTCATTGATTCTTTTTCATCAAAAATGCATTTGTTTGACATCTCCTAAAAATTTTTTTAAAAAAATAATAATAAAAAAAGGCTAGACTCAATTTCTCAAAAAAAAATAAAATTCAAATTTCCTTCAGAAATGTATTTAAGTGACATTTCTCTCGAATTTTCATTAGGAAAGTCAGATTTTTTTACTATTCATGATAAGACAGCTCACCCAACAACTAAAAGACATTTACCCCTCCTCTATCTTGACATAGTCATTAAAATAATCATACATTCTGAGTTGAAATGATGCAAGGTAGAAAATAAAATCTACTATGAATATTTTTGAATGCTTTCATTGATAAGTTTAGCTTAAATATGTCTTCTTGTTTTTTTGATAAGGTAACTTAAATATGTCTCATCTAAACCAATTTCTCACAAAAAAAAAATATCAAAACTTTTCTTAAAAAAAGATCACATCTAATCATTACACTTTTTTTTTATCAAAAACATCATTCAAACACACTTTCATCCAATATATCTCTACTCCCTTAATGTGTTTGAATGATAATTTGTACTTATTCTAAATTGAATGATTATATTTATTAGACAGAACAAGATTTGCATTTCTTCTAAATTGAATGATTATATTTGTTAAAATGTCCATAATATATCATTATTAAATAAATTTTTTTTCAATATTATCATATCACTTGAAATAAGGGATAGCAATATGGTGGGTTTGAAGCGGGTATGGGAAAATTCGCAACCCGCCCATTTACCTTTTATTCAAATTCGAAACTCGTCCCGCTCCACTTCCCACCCCGCCCTACCAGATACTTGGCAGAGTTGGGTTCAATCTAGGGATGACAATGGGGTAGGATTAGATGAGAGCAGGTTTCCGTTTCCCAAATGTTAACGGGGGGTTATGAATATTAAAAATTCTAACCCGCCCTGCCAATATTATTAATATTTTTTATTTTAGTTTTCCACCAAAACTTAATATTTTAATTTAGGAATTGGGAACTAAAGTCCAAATTATTCAGTAGAAACGCTTCTTCCCTTATTCCAAATGACATATTGATATGGGAGTTAAATTTGGACTTATCGATGTGATTTGAATATTGTCTGTGTGGAATTTCAACATGTTTGACTATGTTGTTGGTTTATTAGTTATTGGATTATATGAATCTTAATCTGATTATCACTTGTGAATGTTTAGCACATTGTTTGAGTAGATTTTACCTGTCAATTGGGGTCATGGGGTTGAGTTAGGCTTCACTAAGTTCAAATTCGGGTCGGTTTACTGCGGGTTGGTACGGGTAATTGGCTAAATTACTGAATTTCCATGACTTCAGCGGGTTTAACAGGTTGAACCAGAAACAATCGGGTATCTAGTGGGGCGGGTTTTGGGTTTCAATAAAGTTAAATGGTGAGGGTAGCTAGTTTTGCCAAATCTGTTTCGAACCTGCCCTATTCCCATCCCTATAAGCCCGTTTGAGTCATGAAAATTCAGTATTTCATAATGACTCACCCCAACCCGCAGTGACCCGACCTAGATCCGTACCTGGTAAAGCCTAGTTCAACTTGATGAACCCAATTAACTGCTAAAATATACTAATACACCACGAACATAGGCAGATATCATAAAATTTCACACGAACATTAATCAAATCACATCCGTAACACTCATATCAATACGTCATTTGGAAGAAAAAGAGGAGGTTGTATGCTGAATTATATGGACTTTGGTTCCGAATTCCTAAATTAAAATATTAAGTTATGCTAGAAAAATATAATAAAAAATTATTAATAATATGGGCGGGTTATACGGCGGGACGGGTTGACTAAACCCGCTACCTGCGCCAAATACGGAAGGGTTAAAATTTTTAAAATTCATAACCCGTCTCGTAACCAATTTGACTAACTCGAACTCGCCCCAAATGGAGTGGATTTCGGATCGAATACCCGTCTAACCCTATCCATCATCATCCCTACTTAAAATATTAATGTGACAAAACTTATTATTAACCACTGTTTTGACGACAAATTATATCTTAAGATTTCACTTTTTGAAATTTTGTCCAAATTTTGTACGAAGGCAAATCTCAAATTAAGAAATTTATTATAGGAGTGAGAGGTATTTATTATCTAGTTTTAGTATATTAGATTTTTATTAGTAATCGACTACATGATACATATTATAAATATTAAACTTATCAAATTATAATAAACTGACAATGACACGCTAGAACCTAACGTGTTTCAATAGCAAGTATACTAGTCGTGATAGTAATAAGTGGACAAAAATTCCGGGTTGTCGACCCACAAGGACTTGAATTTTAGTTTATGATTTTCAATAAAGGAAAAGACAATTAAAGTAAAGTAAGAGTAAAACAATTAATTAAACAAAGAACATTAGTAAGAACAAGCAATGGATTGAAACTCAAATATGAAAAGAGACTAAGGCACATGCAAGACTCGATTTGATCCTTATTCGTACAAAGACTCTCGTTGAATTATTAGACCTAGTTGCTATGGTGGAAGGTCCTATAATAATAACTACCCGATGTCTCGTGATAGCTATCCTATGCTTAAATGATGGTTTCCTAAGTATGTCTACTTGGAAATCTAACCACTATGCATGCATTAACGGACTAGAGCTTCCTCGATATAAATCGAATGACTACACCTGGGAATCTCTACCTATGTTTAGGGGTAATTCCTATTTTGATTGGTGATGCTATGAATCCCTTGCACCCTAGTTCAAATCTTTCTCAAAACACTAAACTAGGCAATTAATCATACATATAGAGATCAATCACATGTAAGAAGCATCAACACGAATTCATAACACATAGCAACATACGAATTACTTCAACGATTATCAATTATATGAATAAGTCACAAATCAATTCTTACAAGGCCTTAGTCATATGAATTTAGCCCATAACCATCAACATAGAAGAATCAAACATATCCATATACATAAGTGTAAACACAAAATGCAACAAATAATGAATAAACTCCCTAAAAGGTTGAATGGTGATGGATCCTCGAGTGGAGCTTCAATCCTTAGCTCTTATCTTGTTTTTGCCCTTCAAAGTAGGTGAAAGGATGGCTCAAATCCCAGAAAATGCTTCCACAAACCCACCTTTCAAACCTCTTTAATGTGCTAAAAATTTCTCTTTATAGGATTGAAAAACAGTTATATCGGCGCCCAGGCGCGGCTAAATCGGCACCTAGGCGCCACCTACGTGTCAAAGCTGGCTTGGGGGAGAAGTCGAGGGGTGCCCAGGCATGGGGAAACTGGCGCTCGGGCGTGGACTGCATGGCGCCTAAGCGCGGGTAATGTGGCGCCTAGGCGCCGCACTTCGTGGCTGAGCTTGTTCTTCACTGCGACTGACGCATGGGCGTGGCTAAAATGGCGTCTGGGCGCCGGAGTCTGAAACATTTCATCTTGAATTCTTTCGATACGTTGTCTTTTGCCCTTTTCTTCGCTTGCATCTATTTAAGGCCTGAAATTACTTAACACACGGATTAAATGCACATTTGACAAAAATCACGTGATAAATGAGCAACCTAAACATAACGGGCTTAAACACACGTAAGAACGACTCCTATCAGACAACGATTATAAATAAGTAATAGTTACTATGAATATAGAGAGAAATACTCCCACACTGATGATAAGAATAGAACATACAAACTCTAATATCTTGGCCTCGGGGCCTCTATTTCGCCAATAAAACAAGCTTCCCCTATCCAATATACAACAACTAGGGACGGAGCCAGGAATTGTATTAAGGGGGGGAGGGACGAGATTGTTGTGATATATATGCGCTTCGTTTGCTTGGTAGCCGAAGGATTGCGTGGGGGGTGCAGGGGGCTTGCCCCCCGGGGTACGTTACGATATACATATATATATATATATATATATATATGTGTGTGTGTGTGTGTGTGCAAAAAAATTGAGGATTAGGTTTAGTAAGAACTTTTGACATACTTTGTACTCTGTACCTCTTTTGTAAATAGTGAAATTCTTTTATCATCTCCCGTGGACATAGGCAATTACCGAACCACATTGAAGTAATATTGGATATATTTTTCATAACTAATCAAATAAAATATAGTTTTAAAACTAAAATAGAAAATGGTCCTAATATTAAATAAAACAAAACATAAAAAGCGTAAGAAGTATGATTTGACTAATATCAATTTTAACAATTCAAAAAATGGCAATCATCGTTACAGTTTATCAATAATATCCAATTTCATGGAAATCGACTATAAAAAGAAAAAGAAAAAGAAAAAGATACTTATCATAGAGAAAAGACGAGAAAGGGTTGATGTGATTTGAACAAATTATGGGTGATGAGAAAATGTAAAATTATAACAAGAATTCTAATTTAAAATTTTGATCATATAGCCTACTGAAATATTCAATTGAGTCAATTGTTCCACTATGTGGGTTAAAAATGTAAATTAATCTTGTTTTTTGTTATTTTTGAGGGGGGCGAAAGTACAAATTTTTAAAAATTTACACTAGAAAATGAAAATTTTGCATACGAAATTAAGTAACTAGCATAATTTTGCATAACATTCAAGGACATAGCATAGCCACTATTTTTGACCAAATTAAAATGCCCAAAACCATGCAGAAAATGACACGTGGCAGGTTATTTTTCTCTTCTAAATATATAAACTTTTTAGTTGTTTCCAGTTTGGTCCCTTTATTTTCTTTTAGAATTATTTAAACCCAACAGAGTAATTATACATATTTTAAAAAAAAGGGCCCGCTTTTATAAATGTGCATAAATCCTTGATTATTTACGTAATTTGCTTACATGCCAATTCCCCCTCATACTTTGAACTCTTTTATTGATTGTCTAAATACATTAGAAAATTTAGACTATAATAATCCAGAAATAATATTAGAATTACAAAACCAATTAATAATTAGGAGATATAATTGGGTTAATACTTATCTTAACTTACCACCTAGATTACGAGATCACCAAAACTATATTAAATTCCTTTTAATCTTGAATATATTAATAACAGTCTTTTATTAAAATAGATCCTTCTAATTTTAAAAGATTAGAATATTTAGATCTTGAATATAGTTTAGCCGATAGATCCATAATCTCCTTAGATAAAAATAAATTTATTTGTAGATTTGATTCAAGTTTTAAGCACAATTTATATTTGGAACATAAACACTAAAATAGTTTAATGGATTTACTAATATCTCTAGCATCGAAGTTAGAATTAGAAAAAACAAAATTTTATAAAACCTTAGAATTATAAAAAGTAGCCGTTTTAATAAATAGAGAAATAATAAAAAGAGGTGAAAATATTAACTTAGATTATATTAAACAACAGTCTGAGGAAACTTTAAATTTTGTTAAGAAATATAACAAGCTTTCCCCTACTAAAGACTAGACAATAGAGCTAAAATATAGTTTGAAAAGTAATAAACTAAAACAAACAGAAATCGAAACTAAGAAAACCCTAAGTCAAGTAATAGAGAAAATAAATAAATTTGAAGCCCAAATTTTAGAGACTAATAAAAATTTGAAGAATATAGAGTGAATAGTTAGTGGATGAACAATTAAGAAAATATATTAGAATATAAAAGGCAATTGAATTAGCAAATAGATATTTAAGTACAGAATCAGGATTTACTACCTACCAAGGAAATAATAATTCAGATAAATTATATCCTAAACTTTGGAATATTCAATTCGCTTTAATTTTACAAATATTTGAAAAGCTAGACAAATTAAAAAATAAAATAGAAAAGTGAAGTACTAAAATTGACACAGTATCTCAAGTAATTAAAAGAGATTTACAAGATAGTTTAGAAGAAAAATTAGCAAATCTAGCACTAGACGAGTCTGAAAAACCTAAAAAAGCACCTAAAAAATATATATTGGTAAAAATATTGAGATCATTTAGTGGTACCGGTAGAACTATAATTGAATCATGATGTAAAGAAAAAGAAGAAGGAAAAATAAGTAATACCTTCACTAAAAGAATATTCAAAGTATCAGGAAGCCAAAGCTCAGCTAGAGAAGTAGAATTAGAAGAGATTATAGATGTAGACGAAAATCTTATTCGTCAACAAGACAACAAAGGAATAGATAAGTTAAAACCTAAAACATTATACAAAGTAGGAAAAGGATTTTAACACACACTTAATTAAGAAATTCAGAGAAAAAGAAGTAAAGGTTACATCAAATGTGGAAAATATAAGCTTAGTCAATCAAGAATGTATAAAGCAATTAAAACAGATGAAATGAAAACATAGACACTTAGGATTAATTATTGTAGGGATAAATGGATTAACTAGAAAAGGAACTGGTGGAAAGGTTTTAGTTTTACTATTAGATAAAAGTTGGACAGATGCTAAAAGAGCAGTATTTGCTAGTATGAAAATAGATATGAACAATAATATAGGAATGTTTTATGTAGCTCCAAATATGATGAAAAATATTAAAGATATTAGTAAAATCACTATAGGACTACAAACTAGAGGATATGAAACATATGATGGTAATAATTTGGTAGTTTCTATAACATATTTAGGAAGAGTAACCAATAATAGTTTCCCTCAGTATAAAATTACTATAGATGGAATAATAGATGGATTAGCCTCAGTAGGAGTGAAAATTATTAAACCTTTAAATATAGATAATACCGAATTAAATGGAGAAAAATGAGAATTAACCAAACACTTAGAAGAAAATGACACAGTGAAGATTCCAGGAGAAAGCGTAATATATACAAATAGTAGAGGTCAAACTTCTATTAGATTTCTTAATTACCAAAAGCAAGATCCCAAAGAAAATTTAGAAGATGTAAAAGAAGAAACTGATAATGAAACTGAAACAAGCTATATGAATATTATAGAAGAAGAAGAAGAAGTAAGAATAACTAGCAGATTTGCACATTGGGAAATAGAATCTGACATAGAAAGCGAAGAGGAAGAAGAAGATATAGAAGAAATAGATGAAGAGATAAGACAATTAGAAAGTCAGCTTAAAATTGATTATAGACCAAAAAATATAAAAGAAATATTAACAAAATTTTTTGAGATAAATAATTTAAGAGAATTAGTAGATGAAATGTATTTCAAAGCAATGAATTTAGATATAAATCTAGAATCAGTTGAAGAAGAATTTAAACAACATTATAATATTTATTTAGTGGACGATATATGCTCAGGACAGGTAGAATTTGAAAAATTCTTTAAAGAAAAAAAGTAGTAATGAAAGAGCCTTTATGGTCGATAGTTAAGCAAGTACAAGTAGTAATCCAGGAAAAAGAAGTAGAGTAGAACCATATTATAGTAAAGTTCCAACTAGAAATGAGTGGGAGACCAGAATGAAAAAAACCCAAAGTATGAATATGGATCAACCCAACCAAATAAATATATAGGATTAAGGCAACCCATAGGAAAAATCATGAGTGGAAACATGTCAGTAATTGAATTAGGAAGCCCGCAAATGTGGCCAGAAGAAGTAAATATATGGGACAATGTGTAGTAAGACAATAGAAATAAATAAAAAGGCAGATATGGATATGTTTAACTTTTCAGAAACATGCTTAGGACCTACAACATTATCTATTTGGCAACGTAAAAAGAAAAATGATCCCGCTAAAATTAATGAAATAAAAGCCTTAGGAAATAATCCTTCTAATTTTACTAGTTTTATTAGAACCTTAATAATAGGAATAGATCCAGGAAGAGAAAGTACATTCATACAAGATACTGCACTGAGAAACCTAGTGCAACTTACTATAACCGATATGAAATATATTATACCTTTTAGTCAGAATTTCACAAGATCAATAGCAGAAGCTAATAAAGCATTTGACGAAGAGTTATGTAATAGATATTTTACAAAATTGCCACAAGATTTAGGAAAAAGAATACATGAAGAGTGGATAAGGAATAATGTTAATATTACGGGATTAGGTATAGGACTTAGAGTACAATATACTTTCTTTAACCTTCAAGAATGGTGTAAAAAAGAATTCATTAGAGAACAAATTAGAAAGCAATCTTATGAATTTTGTAAAAAAGCTATATACACTCCACAACAATATGGACAAAGAAATTACTTTAAGCCAAAACGAAAAATGCTAAAAAAATCCAATAAACCAAAATCTAGTTCTAGACAATATAGACATGTTAGAAAACCCCTTAATCATGTTAGAAAACCATCAACTAGAAAATGCACTTGTTATATTTGTGGAGATCCTAAACATTTAGCTAACAGATGCCCAAAAAGTCAATTTAATATGGAAAGAGCAGCAATAGCAGAACAATTAGATGAAGACGTAGTAAGTATAGATGGTAATGATAGTGATAATGAAAGTATATATAGTATAGTAAGTGATGAAAGACCAGAAATTCTAAATATAATGAAATGCACTTTTATGAATAATTCATGTGATCATAAATATATAAATGTTCCACCAAAAATAAATAAATAAATAAATATATAAATGGAAAAGGAACTATGAGTATAGCATGTAGTATTTGTAGACTATATTCCGATATGCATTTAAGATATCAGTGTAACATATATTTTGATGAATTTTTTTTTATTTGTGCTAAAGACGTTTATAATATAGAAGCAGATGTGTTGCCCAAACGTAGTAAAAAGCTAGAAACAATAGAAGTCCTAAGTCACAAAATAAAAAATTTAGACTTAAGAATACAATTAATAAAATTAAAATTAAAAAATAATGAAGACATAAGCAGTAATCAAACTAAAGGAAAATGTGTAGTTATAGAAGAACTTGAAGAACTTAACCGACAATTAGAAGAAACACATCTACAAAATACAACATACGAACCTCCAATACAAGTACCTTGTTCTAGTAGCTTAATACTTTTAGATTGTAGAATTTGGTGTAATCAAGATGTATACATTGAAACAAAAGCCATTTTAGATACAGGAAGTATGAAAAGCATGATTAGTTCTAATCTTGTACCAAAAAACTTTGAAACACAATTAAGTTATAATGTTAGTAGTAGAATGGCAGAAAATAGAATAATTAAAATAACAAAGGAATTGACTAATGTAGGAATACAATGTAAATATTTTTCAGGAAATTATAGTAGCAAATATACTTTAGGACAAGTGTTTATCGCCCCAGATCATAGAACAAGCCAAGAATTTTTTTTAAGATTAAATTTTATCTGTGCATTAAATGGTAGTATATTAATAGAAAAAAATTATATTACTATTTGCAAACATAATTATACATTTCCAACTAATAGATATATTAAACAATCAGAGTTAACTGCGAAGCGTGGTAAACATGGTATTTCTGACCATTTAGATTTTTTCAAAAAATTAGAGCAAAATAATATAGAACCAGAAACCCTAGATGTCCTATTAGACGAAGAAATTAGAGACGTAGGAAAATGATTAGAATTCTTAAACCTAGAAAATGCAAGAATCTTACATAAGTTAGAAAAGATAGGATTTATAGGAGAAGACTTAGCAAAAAATAAAGTAAATTATACTTTTAAATTAAACATTTTAAATCCTGATATAATAATAAGAACAACATCAATTGAATATACACCCAAAGATATAAAAGAGTTTAAAATGCAAATAAAAGAAATGATAGAGATAGGCATAATAAGAAGAAGTGATAGCCCTCATAGATCTGCGGCATTTATAATAAGAAATAATGCAGAAATAAAAAGAGGAAAACCTAGAATAGTCTATAATTACACAAGACTTAATGATAATACAGAGGATTATGCTTATAGGATACCTAATAAAGAAGAGTTAATTAATTTTATCCAAAATAAAAAGATTTTTTCAAAATTTGATTTAAAAAGCAGATGCAATCAAATTAAAATGGTAGAAGAAGATAAAAAATAGACAACATTTAGTTGTAGTGAAGGACATTTCGAGTGGAATGTTCTTTTTTTTTGTTTAAAAAATGCTCCAGCAATATTCCAAAGATTTATGGATAATATTTTTAAGCCTTTAGATTTTTGTTTAGTATACATAGATGACATCTTAGTAGCTTCTGAAAATATTAAACAACATCAAGATCATTTAAAGCAAGTATTTAAATTAATAGAAGAAAATAAGATAGTAGTGTCTAAAAAGAAAATAGAGCCTTTTAAAAGAAAGATTAATTTTCTAGAATTAGAAATAGGAAACGGGAAAATTACTCTTCAGCCCCATATAGCCCAAAAAATACGAAGTTTTCCTGATAAGCTAGATAACTTAAAACAAATACAAGTATTTCTTGGAATATTAAATTATGCTAGGAAATTTTTTCCTAATTTAAGTAAATTAGTAGGACCTTTATATAAGAAGACAGGAAAATCAGGACAGAGAAACTTTAACGCTGAGGATACTCAGTTAGTGAGAAAAATAAAAGAGGAAGTAAAGCAATTAGGACCTTTAGAATTACCCTTAGTAACTGATTATATTGCTATAGGAGTAGATAGTTCATCAGAAGGATGGGGAGCAATATTAATAACTAAACCTAATAAGTATTCTCCCAAAACAACTGAAAAAATATCAGCATATGCTAGTGGTAATTTTAATAAAGAAAGAAGTAATTGGACTAGTTTAGATTATGAAATAGCAGGAATTATAAAGGCTATAGATCATTTTAGAATTTGTTTAAATAAACCATTCACAATAAGAACAGACTGTGAAACTATAGTACGTTTTATAAAAAATGAAAATTCTAGAAAACAAAATAATCGTAGATGGTTAAATTTTAGAAATATTATAGAAGAAAATGGATATAAAGTAGAATTTGAACATATAAAAGGAAAAAATAATAGTATAGTTGATTTGTTGAGTAGACAATTAACTATAATTTTGGGAAATAGACAATGGACTCACAAGGAGAAAGCAATCAACAGCCCAAACCCACATTCTCAGCAACTCTTACAAGGCCAGCCCAAAAACCTTCCTTCAGGCCCAATACCTCTCAAATAATCAGCAATAGACCTTCCTTTGCAATAGAAACACCAAATTTTAATCCAGTAATACAGAATACTTATCCTGGACCACGAATATTCGAAAAAATTTCCCTTACAGTCAAGCATAATTCCAAACCTCCTAGAGACACTCCCTATATTACAGAAGATCAAAGCATTCTACTTAATGCTTTGTGGGAAGCTCATAATTCAAATAGCAAACTAGCAGCACTCAACGCTTTGTGTTACTATTTTGAAAAAGAAAATAATTTTTTCCAGCAAATGAAGCAGCAGTTTATCTTGTTATTAGAGGACAGCCCACCGGAGTTTTTGAAGATTATCAACGTATATTAGAAAGCATTCAAAAAGTTTCAAATGGATATATGGTACCCTTTAAACAATTCTACGAAGCAATACCAGCAGCAAGAAGACTTTTAGGGCTAAATTTTTACGTTCAGCCCAATGCCGAAAATGCAAAGCCCAAAACACCTTCAAAAGGAAAACAACCTATAAGCCCAGATGTTGAACATCTTGAAAATGAGTTAGAAACAATGACTAAACAGTTCACCAACCTAAACAGATTTTATCAAGACCTATTAGTGCAGCATGAAAACCTTCAAGCCCATATAGTAAGCCCTAAATAGAAAGAAATTTCAAAACAAATCCAAGATAAATCCTTCCAATTTTTATCTGTTCGAACTTTTTTCAACCCCTGTCAAACCATTTTAGCTTTACCTGAAGCAATATAGCCCATAATTTGGCAAAAAGCGGAAGAAAAGTTTTACTCAAAAAATGCTAAAAATAGCACAAATTATTATCAACCAACAAATAGATGGAATAAAGTCCCGAACACACTTATTGCAGTGGAAAGGAGAACCCATTCACCATGAAGGGACACTAAAATTTTGTACAACTAAATATTTCTCATGGCCAAATGTTCACATTAATGCATCAATATTTAGAGAAGGATGGATAGACGATATCTTCATCAGCATACAACAACTTTTAGATTTTGGTTTTGTATCAAAAATATTTGTATCAAATTCAGCTCAAGTAATACAATTAGGGAGACAACTATCAGATACGGTCAAGTTTCAGTTCAGCCAAGGAGCAGTCAATCTTCGACTTGATATAGCAACTTTACCTCCAATTTGGAATAAAACAGGAATAGAATTGGGACATTTCTTTATAACAGTGAGCGAAAATTATGAAAAATGGGAACCTTTTATATCGGAAATGTTCAAGATATGCCATGAAGTAATAAATCCTTTAGTAGATGAAGAAGAACTCAAGCTAGCTCTAAAAGTAAGAAGAAGGACACAACTACATTATATGATACTAGCTTTAGATTTAGCAACAGATTTCCAGCTTATTTTTCAAGCTCCTCAACATAGCATTTTTATTCCAGCAAGGGTAAAATGTCATTACCGAATTACAACACTAGGAAAGAAAGCACTGACAAGTTTGGAGTATCAGTCAAAATATGATCCAGATCTCGCAGGAATTAGTGAGCAAGAAAAAAGATAATGCTTCAAGACTATGCCCAACAGTATCAACAATAATTCAGCAACCGGACAAAAGCTACAACAACACTCAGACAACCAGCTTTAATAATGCATGAATTTTGTACATTTTCACTGTTTGTTTTTGCCACCTGTGGCATTTCTTTAATAGAACACTGCGGGTAGTACAATAATAGGCAGGTACTGTAGTTTTACCCGCAACCTACTACGGATGCCTACGGATGCCAAATTTTCTTTCAATTTGGTTTGTTGTATTTCAAGTCTGAGGCCTATATAATGGCCTCACCCTTCATATTGTAAACTTGCACCTTAACACTCTCCAACTCACACTTCTTGGTTGCTAGAGAGTCTCTCCACATTTCTTGTAATAAAATATCTTCTTTGTGTGCTAAAATATCTAGTAAGTTTTTATATGTTTTATAATTATGCATAGTGAGTAAACTACCCCCAGGGACGGGATTCCCCTACTACTTAAAAAATGTTATAGTTCTCTCATTCTCAAAACATACAAAAACATTAAAAATACTCAAAAAATAAATAAAAAATAAAAAATGATGATGAACAACAGTAACCTTTTGCCATTTTATCATCCCAAATATATGTTTTCGCTGTATAAATTTTTGTTTTCAATAATCTTTGATATTTTTTCTGCTTTGGGAAGATTTTATTTACCGTCTCGGTGTACATCGGACGGAAGACAAAATGTGCGGGATAATTCCCCCTAGTCCGCAAGCAATCTGATATCAGAGCAGTGTTCCTGAGTTTAAATCGTGAAATAAGTTAAAAATATATTCTAAAGTCCAAAAGGGTAAGATAGGTACTTTATTCTAGATCCAACATAAGTTTTCATTGATGAAGCAATCGGATTTACGAAGCAACCCTCTTACATGAAAATTTTAGAATATAATGCATAACTCGTCAAATGATAAGAATTTGGTACTCATTTTATGTCTTTATGTTACTTTTGTAAAAATTTATTTTAAGAGGACCAAAGTTTAATGTCTTCAGAAATAACTGGACCCGTGTGTAATTAAAAGAAATTGGTTGGGTGTTATGCTTTTAAAGTATTCAGTTGGGGTGCTATTCTCTTAGGACTCCTTTGGTACCAGAGAATAGAGAAGATAGACAGAATAATAGGCCCTTTTCATTTGTTTGGTATGAAATTCAAAAGCCCAAGAATTACATAAGGCCCGGTGATTTATGCTTCAAACTGCCGATTAGTTATCGCACCCAGGGGGTGCGATTAATTTATCTGTTAATTTTGGGCCAAATAGTGTCTCATTAAATGACTCATTTGCCCATAAACTTATCATTTCTATCCCCAAGAAGACTCAGAGGGTCAGATCAATCCATTAGGGGTGCTTTTGTCTCGTGAGTTGAGTTGGTTTGGCCGGGCTTTCTCTTCTTCTAAGAGTTTATACGCGCTGTCACTACATACAAAATGAAAAGAACTAAAGCAAGAGCTCGTGGGGGTCTCTTCCACTCATCTCCCATAAACTTATCATTTCTATCCCCAATATAACCCTAACATTCTAACTTATTACAAACCCACATTTAATAGATATGTTGGACGAATACAGACTTGGAAGATTTCTAAATCTTCCATTAACAGCCAACATTAAAATCGACCCATAGAAGAGTAATTGCAGAGCTAAATATTTTCTATAAATACCACCCATACACCCACAACAATATTACCCTCAATTTGTTAAGCTACTCGTAATGTAAGTTGAGTCTTAAATTTCTTGAAAATAAACTGCATGTAATTAATTTGGTGAAATGCTATCATCTATGATAGCGCTTTTGTTGTTTGTTGTTCACAGGGATGCTGGGTGTCAGTAATTTGTCACTGTAGGCTTCCCAATTTGTCGATCTCTTCCTTAACAGAGGTATATCTTTTCATGTATTGATTATTTTGTGTAGATGAGATTTTTATGTGCTATAAGTTTGCTGCTGTTGTTGTTTGAGATAATGAAATGGACAAATATTAGCACATTACATATTGGATTAATTTTGCTAAAATTAATCATAACCTCCTCTCTTATAAATATGTTGATTAGTTAGCTTAATTGGCCAAATATTAGCACATTACCAATTTGATTAATTTTTTATGTGCTATAAGTTTGTTTGTGCTCATTGTTTGAGGTAATGAATTATTATTGGACAAATATTACCACATTCATCCTTTAATTGGAGAAAAATAGTAACCTCCTCTAACTCTGTTGATTAGTGTGCTTTAATTGTAGAAATTTTAGCCATCTGTGAAGAGTATATTTTTTCATATTTTCATTATTTTTTGTATGTGAGTTTGTTATGTGGTATAAGTTATTTTTTGGTGTTGTTTGAGGTAATGAACTATTATATGGACAAATATTAGTACATTGATCGATTAATTTTAACAAAAAATCAGTAACTCCCTTCTTAAACTATATATGTTGATTAGATAGTTTTAATCGTAGAACTAGTAGCATAGTGATTACAAAGTATTATGGAAAGAGATACTAACCAGAGCGTTGGACCCTAAATCCACTCCATAGCTTACATGAAGATTACAATTTACAATCTGTATTTTTAATTTGCACTATATTTATACAACTGTCTTAACAATGTCATTTCAGTAAATCCAAGAATGGATGTTTCCTCAGAGCATCAAGAGTTGTTTGTGTCATTACAAGAGATCATATCGGACATCTCCATAATTTTAATGGCTTTTTATCGCTTCTATCGAGCCCGTCGGCGACCACATCTTTGTGCACAAGTTTTGACAATGCCTACCTATAGTATGAAATTCAAAATTCAAAAAAATTAGAACACATGCATGATTTAGTTTCTTTCAATGATGAAACATGCATAGATAATCTTAGAATGTCTAGAAATGCATTTGGGCGTCTGTGCTACATACTTGAAAATGTTGGTGGCCTTGAAAATACTAAGAACGTTACGGTATGTGAGCAAGTTGCCATCCTTTTTAGTGTATTAGCACATCATAAGAAAAATTGCATAGTCAAACATGATTTCAAAAGGTCAGGTTACACAATAAGTAAACACTTCAATAGTGTACTATCTGCGTTGCTTAAGTTGCATAACTTGTTTCTGGTGAAACCAACACCTATTGAAGATGACACAACAAACGAACGGTGGTAATGGTTTAAGGTACAATTTTTGTAATTTTTTGACATAAACTTTCTATATCCCTAATAAGTTTGTGTACATTTATGTAAGTATGTTGTTATTTCTTGGTTTATAGGGTTGCTTAGGTGCATTAGATGACACTTACATTCCTTTGCGAGTGGCTCAAAAAGATAAGCCCCGTTATAGAAACAGAAAGGGGGATGTATCAGTAAATGTCCTTGCCGTGTGTGATATAAACATGAATTATGTTTATATGTTATGTGGTTGGGAGGGTTCCGCAGCCGATAACAGGGTGTTAAGAGATGCCATAACTAGAGAGAATGGCTTTAGAGTTCCAGATGGTATTTATATGTGGTCATTTTATAACTAGGGTTGAGCGTTAATTACATATTTTTATAATTTCATCATACACTGTATTAACCTAAATACTTTCTTCCATACTTTTGTTAACAGGAAATTATTATCTTTGTGACTCGGGGTACACTAATGGGGATGGTTTTCTAGCACCTTATCGAGGTGTTAGATACCATATTCAAGAGTGGAATTCACATCAAACTCCCGCACAAAATGCCCGTGAGCTCTTCAATAAGATTCATACTAGGGCTCGTAATGTAATAGAAAGGTCATTTGCGTTATTGAAAGGTAGATGGGCAATATTGCGCAGTAATTCCTTTTATCCGATGAAAGTACAAAATCAAATCATCATGGCATGTGCTTTGCTACATAATTTCATCAGAATTGAGATGCCAGTTGATCCATTAGAAGCGGAGTTCCCCGAGGTGGACGATGAAATATCTAATGACCATAACTCCACTTTTATTGATCAAGTCAAACCATCACAACATTGGACTAATTGGCGGGAAAGTTTAGCTACCAATATGTTTGATGAGTGGAGGGAGTTTCGTTGAGAATCAAAAAAATTCAAATTAATTAGTACGAGGAATTGTTTTAAGCACATTATTCGTGACCTATTATTTATCTCACGATTTGCTAAATTTTTGGTGAAAAACTATGTATGACTTGATTATGCACGTTGTTGTGACTATGCTACTATTATTATCTTATTTAAGTGATGTTCTAGTATTTTATTTTATTACAATTATGCATACTGTAAGGTCATTTTGTGTGTAAATGAGTTTAATATGGTATATGTGTATGAGTATGGTGTAATTTGGAAAACGTTTAACCATCACACCACTGCATATTCAAAGATTTATGTTTCAGGGCCCAATGGCTGCGTCATCAGGCCGGATTAGAGGTGGGGTGACTAATTTGGGTAACGGTAAGTCAACCAGGAGATGTTGGACTCCCGATGAAGAAAAGGTTTTGGCAAATGCACTGAGGGACCTTCTTGTAAGAGGTTACAAGGCAGATAATGGGTTCAAGAGTGGCTACCAGATGCTTCTAGAACAAGCAATGGTTCAAGCTTTTCCTGGAACAAATATAAGGGCTGATCCTCACATTAATTCTAGGATAACAGTTTGGAGGAAAAACTATGCCACAATATCAACCTTGCAGAGCCGAAGTGGGTTTGGTTGGAATGACGCAACTAACATGATCACAGTAGAAAGTGAAGATGCTTGGAATAACTTTGTTAAGGTTGACAACTTTTTTGAATTTAAATTGAATAATAGTTAATTTTCATAAGCACTTGACTTCTTTTTTCACAAAAACATTATGAATTATTTCACATTTTCAAAACTAATGCAAAGTTTTGCATAAATGGATCTACGTCACTAACAAATGTTTATAATTTTTAATGTCTACACATTTTTAGACTGATAGCAATGCCCGTAACATGAGGTACAAAACATGGCCACTATACAAGGATTGGGTCGAGATATTTGGCAAAGATAGGGCAACTGGTGAGGGGGCTGAAGGTTTTGCAGATGTTGTTGAAGAACAAGTACACCGTCCTCACGTGAACCTTGCCGGCAAAGAGAATGAATTTGGTGGTGATTACGAACCTTTTGACAGCAATCCTCAAGTTGATGAATGCCAAAGTATGTCATTTTCCAATGCCAATGATGATGGTAGTAGAAAGAGCTCGAACAAGAGAAAGAGGAAGGTGGTGGATGAAAATGACGATCGTTTCATAGACCTAATGACTTCCTTTTGCGAGAAGACTAACGAAAGGCTAGGTGAAATTTCAAGGCGTATTGGATTTGAACATGATGCGTCCTTATCTAGGAAGGCTGTTTATGAAGCACTGGGGGATTTGGGGAGCTCGCTCGACATGGAAGGAATGATATTGGTTTCACATCTTATTGTGAACAACACAAAAAACATGGATCTATTCTTCAGTTTGCCTAAGGATGGAAGGAAAACGATGGTTCATATGATACTGGAGGAGAAGTTTGCGGGGATGGGTGGATATTAATATGCTATAGTTGAATCATGCTTTGTTAACACTCTTAATTAACTTTGGATTGTTATTGTATTTGCTTTCCTTCACTTGCTTTGCAATTGGTATATGTGTCTGCATAGTACTATATTAATTATAAGTTGTTTTCCTATTATTATGTTTATGAAAATCTATGTTGAGGTAAACTTTGGCCTTTATATTTTTGGCTTTATATGAGTACATAATTCACTACCAAGTTCATAGCATTATGATAATATTGCGATAACTAATGTCCCATATAACGTCCACAGTCATCATTCCTAGAAAATAGGCCAATTTTAGGCTGCCATATTTTTTTGAGATATTAATCCATCAGGTGCAAAGAAATTAACAACATAAACACATGGAACGGATTATAAAACACACCCATGCAACCCGTTAAACAAAAGGTAGTGTCCAAAATATAAATCCATACATATTAATTTTGAAAGTCCTAACAATAAAACAGAAATCCACTACTTAACTAATCAACATAAATTTAAAACAACATGAACCATTTTCATTTATATTAGGGGCCATAAAATGCAAACTCAACGCACCCTATTCCTCCTCTCGATAACAACATCCATGTTAATTGTGTTACCCACCTCTTCTCTCATCTCGAACACGCAAATGTCACCACCTTTGATTCTATTTGCATTTGCAAATTCCAACCACCCCTCTTTTAGTGCAAATGTTTTAGGACTTTCTGTGCCTGACTGATCAAAACGACTAATCCATTTCAGATTGACACTCCATGATCGTTGGGAAACGGCCGGTACTTTCAAATTGGCCACAGTAAAGTCCAATATATTATAGGCCATCAACGCACGAGATGGGAGGCCCTGCCATTACAATGTATTATAAACCATTTTATAATAAGAAATATAAATTAGTATGTGTCTGACCGAAAGTTTGAAGAGCTATAACAAATTAATTTTGACATACCAATCTAGCTAGGCGTGCATGTCGATAATTATAGCCACTGGAGCAGGGTACATTGACTCTGAAAATTTTGACTCTTTCGACTTCATCATCACCATCGTGCTCATTATAGTCATCAACATCTATTACATCCACATCTTCTTCATTATCATCACTTGCATCTACATATTAATTGTGGATAAAATTGATATTATATATTGCCGCATCGGAAAAATTATTTTTACGTTTAGAAATCTATAATGTATCACTTATGAATTAATATCAGGAAAATGAAACTACTTTCATTGTCTTCCTGTTCGTCATCACTTTCAATTGCAATAGCAGATTGATCGTAAATTTTAAAATCGAACTGCATATTTCCACGTTGCATGAAAACCAACACGTAAGTCTCGTGAATATCGTTGGCTTCAATAAATTGTTGCCATACGTTCCTGGAAAAGCCAAGGTAGCCACCGCTAATTTCTTGTAGCCTGAAAACTATTGCTCCCCGCTGTGTGTGAATGGTAAATGGATCTCCAATAGATGTGTTAGCCCGATTCACAAAAAGAGGGGGTAAAGACTACAGAGAAAGCAAATTCAATTGAAAGTCATATTAAATTTCCTCACAAAACAATTGCAAATTAACTATTTTACAATTGCAGATGGCTAAAAAAATTTATTTTTGAAACTAAACTTTCTATATCTTACCATATGTTGATCCCACGTCGGCCCGAAAATGACCTTGAAGAAGTTGAGAACATCATATCTATTTCCAGACATTATGATCCTGAATCTTGCTGCGCAGCACAAAAAAATGCAGTTGTGGTCATCCCAATTTGCAAAGTATTGTCAAAGATGTATTAAAAATGGTTCGAATGGTCTATAACCCAAAACATAAATCGTGCAATTTTGTATCTACCCTAAACTGGTACACAAAATTTGAAGAGAATAATTCATGTAGCTGTGTAATGAAGTAGACGGCAAGCATAGGGGTTAAACTAAAACAAATCCAAAACAGGGGGAGGAATTTTTAAAACTACATTTAAATCAAAAAATGTAATGGTAATCGAAGTACACGGATCTACCAAATAATGTGTAGAAAATGAAAACCAACACGTAATTTAAAATAGCAAAATTACTAACACTCAACGGATCGGTTCTTCTCCTTGCTTATGCCGCCGCTTGCTACTGTCAACCTTGGAGGATACAATGGTGGTGCAATATATAGGACAATTGCAAAGTGATAAAGTGCCTTGACATATTATATAGTAATATATAGTGGGATTTTTACTCTTTTTTTTATATTTTGGTTTTCTTTATGGTAGTATTTATGGTCTGAAAATGTTTTATTTTGGTGAAATACAAATTGTGGTAATCAATTTTCCATTACATTTTAATATTTTATTACACATTTTTTAGTTTTGTATAAAGCCAACCGATTCAGCTCTGACAAGTACCTTTTCAAATGTAAAATAACGCACAACGTACATTTTGTATAAAGCGAACTAAAATTTTGTCTAATGCAATTTAAAATGTAAAATATAGCGCGACTAAAATTTTGTATAAAGATAACCAATTAATCTCGTCTAATGCAATTTTAAATGTAAAATATAGCGCGACGTAAACTTTTTATAAAGCGAACCAATTCATCTCGTCTAATGCAATTTTATATGTAAAATATAGCGCGACATAACCTTTATATAAAGAGAACCGATTCATCTCGATCTAATGCAATTTCAAATGTAAAATATAAAAAAAGACGTAAACTATGCATAAAGTGAACCAATTCATCCGGGTCTAATGCAATTTCAAATTTCGAAAAATAAACTTTTTGACACTTTTTTTTCCTTTAATTGGATTTAGACACCTCATTTTTATATTAAATAATAGAAAGTTTCTTAATAGTTGTATTAGTAATTGATTTGGACTAATTTGTTTGAAATAAGTTACACTAAGTGACCCAAATACAATCTGTTATGAGGCTATAAAATTTAAAGATTCCAATAGTTCAAAATAGGTCACAAATAGAAAAAGCACTCTTCACTTTCAAAGGTGAAGTTCTTTCCAAGTCCAAATCCAGCTGTAATAAAAAGCTCACTTCACAAGATTTGCATGTGACACTAAAAACCAAAAATTTAAATCACATGCTGCAAAATCTATCCATTTGGTTGGCATTTAGTTCGTAACTTTTAACCAAAAGTGGAAACGCAAATCCAAGTTTGAATGTTGACTTTAATGCAAATGAATTATTGAATTAACTACAAGAAGTTAAAAGGACAAGTACACAGTAATGGATCTCGTGACCCACATGTCATTTTCAAATGAAAGTAGGAAAAGTTAAAATCATAAAATGTTAAATAAAACACTAATTCATTTCATTAATTTTCCATCATCAACTTCAGCCAAATTGCACTGAAGGGATTACATAGCCGACCTTGCTTATGCAGTTGCAAAATAGAAGCAAGGCAAAGGATATTCCACACAGATTTTTACACCATGCATCTACAATATTACTTCCAAAAGAAACTTACTTATCCCAAAACATCAACTTCAAACATACCATTCACAAGCCATACATCTATTACGACATGAACAACAACCAAAATATATATATATATGCATATATATATATATATGCATCATAGAACTTTAGAGGTTTGTAGAAATTCAGGGGCCAAAGGTTGGAGAGCTAGAGTCAAATGAACTCGGGCTGATGAAACCTCCAATGCTTTTGATGGAACTGATTGGAGATGGAGTTTGAAAATCTTCATTCTCTGGTAGGTGGACATTTGCTTCATCGTTTATAAAGATATCTCCATCATAGGTGTCTCCAAAAGTTTCTGAACCAGTGTCCTCCGCAAAACCTTCATAAACATCCTTCCAAAAGTTTGTGTCCGAGCTAAAAGTGTCATTTGACAACAGACTCAAATGGAATCAATGGCAGATTGATAGGATCGTCAGCAGCAATCATTGGAATGTCATAGACGGGGAAACCTTGTACGACCGGTCCAAACATCACTCCCCCATTTTGCACAATAAACGTATCATCTTCGTCATCGGTAGAAGAAATATTGATAACGTTATCGATAAAAAGCTGCGGGGGAGTTTGGAGCGTCGTAGAAAATTATTTGCAACTCTTGCCACTTGGGATCACCGTCTGTCATATAGGCATAAGCGAAGGGTTGTTCCTACACATTTGGTTAATTTTTTTTAGAAACGATACAAAAATGGAAGAAATTTTAAGTAAAAACAGGGTTTATTGTAAAAAGATATACCTTGCATATGTGATCTCACACAAAGGCAGCCCCTATGATGGTGTTTGTAGTACGATCATACAAGACACCAGCCATATTTACAAGCCATTTGAAAACCCGATGCCTTTTTTCAACTTTTTTCACATGTCTTTTGCAATCGAGGAAAGTGAAGCTTTTCTGAAACTGAGTTGATCTGATCCACTGTACGACCTCAATCGCAAGTGAATTATCAGCCCCTACTTTAAAGTTCCCACACATTTCTTGATCGACCAAAAGATCGATGAAAGTGCTATCAATTTCAGCCGTAAACAAGTCATCATAGAGAAAAACAGATTGTGGCAGTACCACTGGAGGCATTTTCAGTGTAATGGTTGGAGGATATAGGTAAGAATGTGAATCAAAGGTGGATGAGTGAGCTGTTTAAATAGATAGTTGGTTTATATGATAAGTACTGGTTTTTCAGTAAATAAACTACATGCATTTAAGGAAATGAATGACATTTTTTCGGCTGCAATATATCAATTGCCATCAGAAATATCTTGCTATTAACTATACCGAATCTTGCATATCAGGTACCTATTCTTGAAACCACTGTACAACAAAATAACCATTAAATACAGGCTCATTGTATGTGTATAAATAGAAATTTTCTGGGCAGACCTATAGATATGGAATAAATACTTCATTTATGGCTAGGGTATTTAATGAGCTGAAATAGTCTAATCAAACACTTGATATGGGCAGATTTTTACACCATCAGTGCATTGAATACATTCTAATTGTATGTATAAAAATGGAAACTTCATTAGTGTTGCATTTATGGAATAAATACTGATGGTTTATTGTGGAAGGCAACACAATCTGAATCACTCATATAATACAGCTTGATATGGTAAGATTTTTAAACCACGAGTGCATTGAATACATTCTCATTGTATGTTAAAGTCTGCAAACTATGTGGGAAGAGCTATATATATATATATATATAAAATTCTATATATAGTTGTAATTCAATGTGAAATAGATTTTTGATGACCATAACACACCACTGCACATTATAATTTGAAAACACATGATATAAATATAATGCTATTCACTACCAATTTATGGCTCTCATATTGAATCCAAGAATTAATGAAAAAAACTTTTTCATTGATCAAAGATATTATGGTTGTGCAAATATAGATTGATCAATTACAAAAAATCTAAAAATACCATTGACAAAACCTCCTAAAAAAGATTTAGGGACAAATGGAAGGGTAAGGGTCTCATCTCAACACATCACATTGTCACTTAACATTAAAACATATCTGCAACACCCACCATCAAAAAAATTTCCCTACTGCATCATTTACTCTCCTTTGGTAAGATTTTCCTATTGGCCAAAAATAAACTACTATATCTGAAGGGTCCCCTATATAATTTTTTTTTCACACATGTGCAAATATAAGATATATGGTCCTAGAAATAGAGAGGGACTTATTAAGCAACATATCCAATTTTAGGTGTTTTTAATAAAATATGCATCTAGAAATTGTAACAAATAATCTGCAATTAAATTAGGAATGTGTCTTGTAAGCTGATGGTCAGAGCAAAAAATGCAATGGAAATTTTTTAAAGCACACACCTATTTAGTAGAAAAAGGTACACAAAGTGCAACATATGGAAGCAAACAACTTTTACATAATAGGCAGGTGGATGTTGTGTGTGAAAACATTATATTGGATCAAAGTAAGATAGAGAATATTAATGAAAAATGACATGTAAAGTATTTTGTTAAATAAAAAAGTTGCTCAAAAGTGGGGTCTATATGTAGGTCAGGTTAGCATAAAATTATGTTTTATGCAAAAACAGGCCTACAAAAGTAAACTATGGCACAAAACACTTTTATAAACTAAATTCAACACTTTTAAGTACTCAATCAAAGCATATGTTTCTACAGATGAAATGATACACAATCTCATGTAAATCATATGAATAAAACTTAAGCAAGTTCGTTATCCCATAATATTTTTTGAAACTGCAAAACATTGGATGTTTAAAAAAATTTAGTTTAGGAAACTTCTCATGTATATAAAAAACGGTTATCAGTTGTTTATACTTCACACGGTTTATGTCATTCCTACCTGTTTAATTTAACTTATTACAAAAGTGATGCTAATGTTTACATGGGAAGTGACATTTACTGTCCTTATTGTGCTACTGATTAGCATAAAATGGTCACATTCCTTTGATAGGGTAATATTTTTTTCGATGATAATTTTGTAATAAATACACAAAAACTAAAATATATATGAAAAAAGGCCAGCAGAGTATAACATAAACTTAATCATAACTGATCATTACATGTTCTGAAAAATTTAACCATGGTCATGGTTACAAAAAAAGGAGCATTTATACAGCTCACACACAAGGGGCTAAAACAAATTGACCCAAAAATTACAAATACGTGGTCACTTAACAACATAATATATGTCTTAACAAAACCGCAATTACACTTCAATAGGCTAAGGAATTACAGTAGTGTGATTCACATCTGGTCCAAAGTGGCATAAGAAAGGGTCTAGAAGGGGGGGGGGGTTGAATAGACCCTGAAGTCTTTTTAGACTTCAAGAATTTCGTGTTACTTTTCAAAGATCTGAACGCTTGGAAGGCTGAGCGCTTGGGTCAGGCGCTTTAGTAAAGATAACTTAGACTTAGTGAGTTTAGCAATTTACCAAAGTAGGGTAACGCTTAGATCACTTAATCAGGGTTAGCACAGCGGAAATGATTTTTAGCGTTCTTTTAGATAATTTAATCGCTTTGCAATTTTACTTGTCTTTTAAAATAATGTAATATGACAGATATAAGACAGTAAAATATAAATGACACAATAATTTGTAAGGTTCACTGGGTGATGTAATCCCAGCTACGTCCTTCTTCTCCTTTTTCACTTTGAGGAAATTACTAAGATGATTATCAAAGAATCACACAGAATCTTCTACAAGATAGTAAAGAATGAAAATGATCTCGGGCTCCTTGATCACACAGATTTCAGCACCAATGAAGATCGTCTTCTACAAACTTCTCTCACTCAGAAATATTGTCTGTAATGAGTTTCAACAACTTTTCTCACTCAGATGAAAGGTTGAGGTTTTTGTCACAAGGGTTTGTTTGTATTTGGGAAGATCAAACAACTTGAAATATCTTAATGAGAATTTAGGTTTCTTCTTTGGAAGATGTTTGAGATATTTGTGACTGTCTGGAAGATAAAAAGCTTGAAGGAATTTTGGCTATGGAGTTTTCTAAGCTTTTTCTTGTGTACGTAATTTTCTCTTGTAAATGTTTTGTACCGTACTTTTTAGGGTCTGCTGAAGGTAAGGTATTATAGGCAATTCTTGGGATCTGTCCGTTGGACACATGTAGGAGCGTGCCTTTCACGCAGCGCGTGATTCTACCTAAAGCCTGACATTCCTGAAAAACTGCTGGCACCGATTGGATGGTAGCAGCTATAAACTCTGAAGTTTTGACAGTCTGGTAAAAAAGGTGGCTTGTTCACAGGTCACAGTAGCTTATCACATTTAATGCTCTTATCAGACATTTAATGCATTTGAATTTATTTGCCGTTGGAAATAAATGTCCGTTGAATGATTGCATTTAAGTCCTTCGTGACTTGAGGATTTATTTCAGGTGAATTTGTCATTAGTCGCTTAAGTGCTTTGAGCGCTTGATCCATAAATCCTGAAAGAGGTCCTTTAGCGTTTGACGGACGCTAAGAAACAAATCTTCATCTCTGGTTGACTTCATACGCTGATCTTCAACTTCTTCTCTAATAGACTCACCTAGAATTCTATTAGCGATTCAGTGTCTAATACTTAGTCTAAAACCTACAAAGATAAAAATTACAAGCCTAAACAGAATTACAAACTTTCAAACGCTTAAACAATGATCTATGGAAAACATAAACTTACATTTTATTTGGGGTTTAACATTGAATCCTATCTTGTCATCATCAAAACATCTAACATGAAATTTCCTAACAATTTCCCCCTTTTTGATGATGTCAAGACTTTAACTCTTATAACTCTTTTATAATTTAAGAGTTACTTAAAAGAAAAGCCCAAATGAATATAAGTTAGCGTTCAAAAAGTTAGTAAAGTTAGCTAAAGTTAGATTAGCTTCAACAAGACATTTCAGCGATAAATCATTCATATATTGAAATAATAAGCATACATGATTTATATTGAAAACAAAAAAAAAGAAAGCGACAACAGAAATAAAAAAATTCATTCATTTTTTCTGTCGCTTTGCTCTTTCTTCGCCTTGGAGAACTTCTAGCGCTAAGTCCATCAGGAGACGATCAATGTCAATCATTGTCGTATGTTGAACTTCATCGTAATCATGCCTACGAAGTCTGGCGCTTTCATTAAGTTCTAACAACCTTTCCGTCCACTCTCTTGGAGAAATTCCAAGTTCATGACTTAAATCGTGATAGATATCTTTCTTTGATCTTTTGACGGTCTCCAATTGATAGGTCGTCTCAGCGGTCTGGCAAAAGGTTGAAATCCCATACTTTCTAAGAAGTCAACGTCCAATTCCGGAAGGGGATATCTTTCTAGATAATACCTTGGCTTTCTCTTTTTAGTTAACATCTTCTTGATGCTCACTAGTTCTTCCATCATTGATCGCCAATTTTTATTATCAGTCTTTGACATTACTTTGGACGCTTGATGCTTTTCTGTATTTTCCCCCTTCTTGGCATCATCAAGAGAGGTTTTCAACTCAGCGACTTCTCTTCGCAAGAGTCGAACTTCGTCAACTAAGAGAGCAACTTGGTGAGCGATGCTCTGAGCAGCGGCATCGGTCGAAATATGTCTGTCAGCATCAGCCGAAGCGCTCTGGGCTAAGTGACGGTTGAATTCTGATGAGAGTTCAGCTATAAGAGGTGATATGCTCTTCATGATTGTAGCAGTGCTTGTGTTTGAAGCGTTTGCAATATCACGACTTCGCGCATCAGACATTATTCGGATATGTCTATCAGCAGTCTCAAAAATCTTGGAGCAGGAACCTTCAATGTTGTGTAGCGAGTTCCGTACTGCCTGTCTGAAATCTCTAGCGTCTGAATCACTTTCAGAATCCGAATCGGAAGAAGGACGCTCTGGGGACGGGAGAAGTCCGTAAGAACTAGAAACCACAGCCTTGCCTTTGGATTTATCTCTGATAAAGGGCTCAATAGGCTCTTGTGCAATTTCAGTGTGCACTTCTTCAATCGCTTGATCCATGATTGAATCTGCAATAACTGGGGGCTCGACTACTGGGGCGCTAGAAGAATCGGGCAAAGAAGCCTCAAGAAGATAAGCGACTTCCGCAGTAGGAGCAATGTCTTCTTCTATAATTTGGATTGGGGAAGAAGGTTCTCTAACACCAATGACCCAGAGGGGGCCAAGAGCTTCCATCACATGCCTTGGACTGATCAGGCTGGATTGCGGGATAAAGAATATAGAATCTGCACGCTCTTCGGTACTTAGTGCCAGTTGCACATCTTCCGGTAAAGCAATCCCTGAAGTATAACGATTGAAAAGGTCCAAAATCAAAGACATGAGCGCTTCAGTTACTTCATGGTCCACTAGCCTGATTAGTGATAACATCTTGGCCACTTGAGTATTGAATTCACTAAAGAGCACGGGGTGAAGAGTATATCCTCTAAAATTGTAACACCCGGAAAAGTGGTTAAAACTGATGTCCAGCGCTTGGGCATTTTCAAACACTGCTCTCATAGTTCTGTGGAACTCAGCAAACTCAGCGTGTTCATTCGAAACATCAACACGAATCTGACTCTGTCCTAGAAGAATTGGTTGTTTACTTGATGAGGTGTCTTCATTCAGGTCAAGAAAGACTCGTTGAACAAACCCTTCATGAGGATGCAACACGTAGTGTCCGCCTTGGCTGTATAAGGCAAGTTGCTGGCGAATGTAGCTTTCGATTGGTTGGCGATAATGTGGCAAAGCGCTAACATTCCTTGTAATAAACTGACGCTGTTGGAGCAAGAAGGTTGCATATCCTCTGCGTCTGTACTCTATTCCAAACTGAAATAGGAATGGATATCTCACGAGTTCATTGAGGGTGTAGAAATGCAAAACAAACTCTTCAGCCCAGCTGGCTGTATTCAGCATCCATCTCTTGCCAAGCTTGATAGCTTTAGCTTGATCTTTTCTAGCGGCGAGAAAATTTCTCAAAGCGTTCCGTTTCTTCTTCATAGTCCTCAACCCATAATCTGGCAAGATATTCACGAGCCTCATCTTCTATCCATGAGTTGACAGGATTTGGGCGCTACGCAACAAGCGGTCCTTTTCCTTTCCATAACTTAAGTGGATTAGGAGAGAGAGCGTTCTGAGGAGACTTGACGACGGAGGGGAGAGCCGAATAACCTAGCTTGTTGAGATCTTCCTCGTCTGGATTTTTGTTCCAATCACCCATGTGGGGGTTTTTTAAAACAATCTTGTTTGATCGAAGAGGAAAAAAAGACTCGTCTGAGCGACCGGTGAAATTGAATCGCTTCTCGTCAAATTTGGATCTGTTGAACGCTGGACGATGAATATATTCAATGCGTGATTGAAGACGCTCCAGGTTATATAGACCTAGATCGGCAAAACGCTCAAAAATTTCAAACTTGTAAGAGTCTGAAAGATCAGGCCGATGGAGAGTTGTTTGAAATTGGATTTCCGACTTGGCAAGCGTTTGAGTGTCACGTTCTCGGGCGGCATAATAAAATTCAACATCTGGATGATATCCGCACGGGAAGAAATCAATGACACGAGGAGAAGGTCCTGTTGGCGTAGGAACGAGGGCAATAGCTTCTGTTGGGATGGGGGCCACTTCTATCGACCGCTCAGCGTTTAAAGTCGCTTCACTGGTTGATGATGTTTCAGCGTCAGGAAGGTCTTGAGATGCTTTCTTAGCGATATCTACAACAGTTTCCATGTCCACGTCTATTTCAACGGGAATCTCCGAGAGTGGAAGGGCATCAGCGGTAGGTGCCTCTTCAGGTCCATCTTGAGCTGATACATGTAAGCGATTGAGAAAAGCAAGCAAAAATTCCTACTACGTAGAAATTATAGACTAAAAGGACTACATCGCTTACCCTGAGGAATATCATCGACTATTTCAGTCGCTTGATCTGATTCTTGGACAAGTCTCTCAGGCTCTTGAACTTCTTCTTCGAGTTCTAAATCGATAAAAGAAGTTATTGGATCAGCACGAATTGGGATATTTAGTTCTTCAAGAGTGTTGAGAACATAATGAATATCTGCTTCACTTGGTGCTGAAAGAGTTTTTATCCTAGCATTAGAGACTAACGAGGAAAGGATAGACTAATTTGCTTAGCAAATACTTACCTTGAACATTGGAAAGCCTCTCAGATGGAGAAACGGCTTGAGGATCTGAGTTGACTTCGGGAACAGCGTCAGAAGGAGGAACACTCGCTGACTCTCTAAGCGCTGATTTTGCTGTAGCGCTAGAGGATGCTGCGGGAGTAGAGGTAGGAGTACACATTCGTGCAAGCGGTACTTCTTCGTCCACTGCTTCCTCTTCTTCCTCGGGAACGGAGAAAGTACGCGCTGGAGGAGGCGATGGAGATTTAGGAAGGGGAGAAGGAATCTTTTGCTTCTTTTTGAGCTCCGACCTCTTCTTCTTTGGTTCAGGTTTCTGTTTCTTTACTGACTTGGATGGCTCAGTGACTTTGGGAACAATATTTCTCTTAGGTCGCTTGACCACCACTTCTTCAGAGGACGAGGATGATGATGAAGAGGAAGACGCTTGATCTTCATCATCACTGCGAACAACTCCTTCGGCTTGGAGTCGCTGACGCTCTTCTTTGGGAACCGCTCCTCCACCATGTTTTTGAGGTTTAAGCATTCCACTAATCATCTTTCTGCCGTAGAATTTGGTCGCTGGAATCTTTGTGCCAAAGATTTTGTATAACCGCAAGCGCTAAGAATACGACTTAGCACAATTCCATAGGGCTTGGGATTCACTGACTTGGCCATCGCTGCCTTGAAGCGATTAAAAACGTAGAGAGACCAGTTAACTTTTAACTTGGTCAGAATGGCCACCATCATCTTGTACTGAACGTTTGTGACTTTATCGAATGTCCCTTTTCTGCATTCGATCATTTTTGAACATAGATCAGCGAGAATAACGTATTCGCCCTTCATATCGTTTTTCTTGAAGTTCGGCTCATACGCAGTATCAACATCTTCTTTCTTTATCAACTCCCAGACTTTTGTAGCATCTCCGAGAGTGACGTTTTCTACCTCAGTGCCATCATTGGGCAGAATCAGCAATGAAGATATCAATGAAGGAGTGAGAACAAAGGTATCTTTAGCAAAAGGGAAGTCGCAGGATATGGAAGTTCCGTCTTCAGAAATCTGGGCATTGTTGAAAAAATAGAGAGATTCTTCTTCAAAGTAGTTGAAATTAGTAGTGATCATATCTCTCAAACCAGATTCTTGAACGAGTGGAAGAACTGTTCGAAGAGGAAAGTTCTGGTTCTCATAAAGGTAATCCGAGTTAATCAGAAATCTGACGTTAATCGTAACTGGTTTTTGAGTACGGGAAGTTTTTCCGGTGTCAGACTTGGATGATTTTGAAGATTTTGAAGCTTTGGGTGCCATTGCTGAAAGTTGGAAGCTTTTGAAGGAATGAAAAAAGTTTTTGCCTTTAGAGAGAAATAACTTTTACAGTAAAAGAATTTGGAAGTGATAAAGGTTTACCGTAAAGTTTTTGAAAGGTTTAAATAGGAGGCAAAAAAATAAATCCTCGGTTGGTAGATGAATGACACGTGTACAGAAGTTAATGACAGAAGGAATCTGAACCGTGTACACATAACTTCGGATGTCAAAAAGTGCGGTAAAATAGGGTACTATAATATTTTTCGTGTCTGCAGTTACTTTTTGAAAACGTTTGAGAAAATTTGAAATTCTCAGCGTGAAATACACGCGCCTGATAGTACACTGACACATACTCAGACTCATGCAATTACTGAACCGCCTAGGTTTAGATAGGAATCATAACCGTCAGTTCGATTTGGTAGGCACGTGTGGGTAGTTATCAAATCTGATCTTTTGGACTTATCCACACGTTTCCTTTAGCGATGAAAACTATGCATGAATTTTTGAAAGAAAGTTACTTAGCATTAAAGTGGGAATTCTTTCAACACTGAAGTCTTTTTAAAAAAATCAATCGCTTGGATTTATAAAAGATAACTTTATTAGAGATTGATTTTGTCATGCATAAAAAGATAAGCGCTAGTGATCAATGCTTAGGATTTTTAAAAGTCATTTTTGATCACAGTCGCTTGATATATTGAGATAAGTACAATTTTAAAGTTCCCTCTAAAATTGATGACTCATTTCAAAAATTTTGATAAACTCTTTAGACATAAACAAAGGTGGATTCCCCCTAGATTTTATGCCTATAAATATGATGTTTTATGATTTAAGCGTTTAAGTCAATCATACCTAATTCACTTCTCAGAGTGAGAAAGCGTTGTTCGTTGAGCGCTTTGGTGAAGATATCTGTCAATTGTTTGTCAGTTCCAATGAAATGCATGGAGATATTTTTCTTTTGAACATGGTCACGCAAGAAATGGTATCTAATGTCAATGTGTTTAGTTCTAGAATGAAGGACAGGATTTTGGGTCATAGCTAAAGCGCTTTGGTTATCACAATGGATTGGGGTAGGACCTAGGATTGTTCCATAATCTATAAGTTGTTGCCTCATCCAAAGGATTTGTGCACAACAGCTTCCAGCGGCTACATACTCTGCCTCAGCGGTAGAAGTTGCTATGGATTGTTGTTTCTTGCTATGCCACGAAACTAGTCTATCACCTAGAAATTGACATGTACCACTAGTACTTTTTCTATCTATTTTGCATCCTGCAAAATCTGCGTCTGAATAACCAATTAGTTCAAAAGGAGAGTCCCGTGGATACCATAAGCCCACATTTTGTGTGTCTTTTAGGTATTTAAGGATTCTCTTGGTAGCATTTAAGTGTGATTCTCTAGGATCAGATTGAAATCGTGCACACATGCATACTAAAAACATAATATCAGGGCTACATACTCTGCCTCAGCGGTAGAAGTCGCTATGGATTGTTGTTTCTTGCTATGCCACGAAACTAGTCTATCACCTAGAAATTGACATGTACCACTAGTACTTTTTTCTATCTATTTTGCATCCTGCAAAATCTGCGTCTGAATAACCAATTAGTTCAAAAGGAGAGTCCCGTGGATACCATAAGCCCACATTTTGTGTGTCTTTTAGGTATTTAAGGATTCTCTTGGTAGCATTTAAGTGTGATTCTCTAGGATCAGATTGAAATCGTGCACACATGCATACTGAAAACATAATATCAGGTCTACTAGCGGTAAGATAAAGAAGTGATCCAATGATACCTCTATAGTTAGTGATATCGATTTTCTTCCCACTTTCATCTTTATCTAACTTAAGCGTTTGGCTCATTGGAATTTTTGAAGATGACGCATTTTCCATACCAAATTTCTTAATCATATCTTTAGTATATTTAGCTTGGTTTATAAATATTCCATTAGTGAGTTGTTTAACTTGTAATCCTAAGAAGAAAGTTAATTCACCGATCATGCTCATTTCAAATTGATCTTGCATTATTTTCGAAAATTTCTCACACAATCGCTTATTTGTAGAACCAAATATAATATTATCAACATAAATTTGGACTAAGAGAATATCTTCATTATGGGTAATTTTAAATAACGTTATAAGGAAGATAGAGAGAGTGTCATACCATGCTCTTGGTGCTTGTTTAAGGCCATAGAGTGCCTTATCCAATTTGTAGACCATACTCTTGCCATGGTTGTTGATGAATCCTGGAGGTTGCTCCACATACACTTCTTCTTGGAGTTTACCATTCAGGAAAGCACTCTTCACGTCCATTTGGTATACTGTGAACTTGTTGAATGCGGCAAATGCTAGGAACATCCTAATCGCTTCAAGACGGGCTACTGGGGCATATATTTCATCAAAATTAATTCCCTCTTCTTGACAATAACCCTGAGCGACTAATCTGGCATTGTTAGTCCCTAAAAACCCATCTAGTCCCAATAACTCCTTGGTGAGTTGGTCTTGGTACTAGTGTCCAAACCTTGCTTCTCTCAAATTGGTTAAGCTCTTCTTGCATTGCTTCTACCCAACTTGAATCACTAAGCGCTTCATCCACTTTCTTTGGTTCCATTTGAGATATGAAGCTTGAGAACATGGCCTCATTAATTGTAGCGGACCTAGTTCTAACAGGTGCTTCAATATCTCCAATCACTAGCTCTAGTGGATGGTCTCTAAGCCATTTTCGGTCTGGTTGGAACGGGTTGAGAGACTCTTGGTTGTCAATCGCTTGATTCTCATTTGTCTCTTACGTAGATGCTGCATCATTCATAGTTCCAATCTGCTCTTGATGATCATTCTCTTCATGATCATCAGCAATTCTGACATTATCATTGTTAACCTCACGAGTATCCTTAGGAAAAGGTACACGAATCTCATCATCTTCGTCATCACTATCATCACCAAGATTGATTCGTGACGCTTGTTGGGTGAGATCTTCAATTCCTACATCATCAGGATTAACCTTACTCGGTTCTTGGTTAGCATCATCAAACACAACATGAATGGATTCTTCAACCTTTGATTTGATCTTATTTAGGATGCGAAAGCTTTTTCCATCTTTGGCATATCCTAGAAAGATTCCCTCATCCGTTTTAGGATCAAATGTCTTTAGGCTTTGGGATCCATTATTATGAATGAAACATTTTGAACCAAAAACATGAAAATATAAAACGTTAGGTTTACGTCCCTTCCACAACTCATATGGAGTCTTCTCATGTTGCTTGTTGATCATACACCGGTTCTGAGTGTAGCAAGCGGTGTTGATGGCTTCGGCCCAAAACCTTTGAGGCAGCTTGGACTCTGCTAACATCATCCTTGCGGCTTCTTTAAGCGTTCTGTTCCGTCGCTCGGGAACTCCATTCTGTTGAGGTGTTCTAGGAGCAGAATACTCATGAAGTATTCCTAAATCTGTACAAAACTTCTCAACAAATTGGTTAGTAAATTCAGTTCCTCTATCGCTTCTCAATCTCGTCACCCTTAGATCTTTTGAATTTTGCAATTGATGAATTAGCGCTGTGAGCTTGACACTAGTTTCATCTTTGGTCGCCAGAAATTCTACCCATGTATAGCGAGAGAAATTATCAACTATTACTAGCGAGTACTTTTTACCACTAATACTCATGATTTGAATAGGACCAAACAAATCTAGATGCAATAGTTCAAGAACTCTAGAAGTAGATAGACATTGTTTCCTTTTAAAAGATGATTTAACTTGTTTACCCATTTGGCATGCATCACATAAGCGATTTTTCTGAAAGGAACCCTTAGGTAATCCTTCTACAAGATTTAGCGATATTAACTGAGAGATTGCCTTGAAGTTGAGGTGATTCATTTTCTATGCCATAACCAACCCAATTCATTTTGACTTTTAGCAACAAAACATGTGGGGTTGTTATCAGATGTAGAATCCCAATCTACTAAATACACATTGTTTGTTTTTTTTCCTCTTAATTTAGTAGACTTAGTCTTAGCGTCGTTAACGTAGCAGAAGTCGCTTGAGAATTTTACCTCAAAGCCTTTATCACAAAATTGACTAATGCTTAATAGGTTATGCTTAAGACCCTCAACGTAATATACATCACTGATCATGATGTTCCCCCTATGCATGATACCTATACCTTTGGTTTTACCTTTGGAGTTATCACCGAATATAACTTGAGGACCGTTGGTAACTTGATAGTTGACTAGAAGATTTTTGGAACCAGTCATGTGTCTTGACGATCCACTATCAATGTACCAAACTGAAGTATCGGTGCTGCCTCTAGGTACCTACATTTAAAGGACAATTCTAATTCTTCTTAAGTACACATGTTGTTTTGGGTCCTTCAGTGTTAGTAACTTTGGTTTGAATTAGAACTTTAGGAACCCATATTTGCCTAGTCTTCATTTTAGGAATACTGGCCTTCTTGGGTTTCACATCATGTTGTGTGTGCTTTTTGGGTGTGTAATAATATCCTCGATTATAATAGTAGTCATAATCATAGTCATAGTCATAATCATCATAGTATAGATAATATGATCTTGACTGTCTTGGATATGGACGCTGGTATTTCCTTGGCGCTGGCTTGGGTTGCACTTTTGGTGCTTGACGCTTAGCGCTTGATTCACAGTGGTTAGGTTTATCCTTAGCCTTTTGAGCGTTTGGATGAACCTTTCTTTGTGAATCATTTGCCTTTGTCTTTCCCTTGCCTGAGTCAGCTTTGGCTTTCTCATTTGGCCTCGTACCGTTGTTGCTTGGTTCATTTAGCGTTTGACTTTGTGAACTTTTCTCAACAAAGAGAACACCTTTTCCTTTGTTGTTTGCCGTAACATTAGATTTATTTGGTTGTTTACCGAATTTATTGCATCATAACCCGGTCTTTTCACCAAATAATCTAGTTACCTCAGTCACATTATCCAAGTTTCTAGAAGCTTTTGATAATGATGAGACGAGCTGCTCTGATTTGGCAAGTCTAGCGATCAGATCAGCTTCTCTCTTGACTATTATATCAAGATCATTTTTTAATTGAATAATTTCACTCTCAAGCGATTGGTTCTTCTCAATGCACTGTTGCTGAACTCGCAACTCTGCTCTGAGCGTCACTTTATCTCTTGTGAGTGATGAGATAATAGCGAGATCATTTTGATATATTTTGGCAGCTTCTTGACATTCATTGTAGTATTCTTTGACTTTGTCAAGTAATTCATCATACGAAAGAGGAATTGATAATTCATTGATTACCTCTGGTAGCGAGTCGTCAGACGCTTCATCATCTCTTGCCATAAGACAAATCAACGCTGAGTCGCTTGTAGGCTCATCATCACTGCTTTCATCTGATGATTCCAAATCCTATTCAGGTGCGGAGAATGGTTCAGATTCCGCTAGCAAACCTTGTTGGCGAAGGTTGCTCCCGAATTGGTTTCTATCCGCGTAGTCTTGCCTTGAGGGCTTTGACACATTTGGATAAGGGGAATTTACCTGGTAGTGCCCTGGTTTCCTGCAATTATAACACAAATTAGTTTTCATTTTCTGTTCAGTGGATAATCGCTTTGAGACTACTGGCGTTGAGAGATTTTGAGTAGGGGACGGAGGCGCTTGGTATGGAACTGGCGCTACTGGTTGAGGTGCAGAGTACACTGGCGCTTGATACTGAGGCACTGGAGTAGGGAGAGGAGTATGAAATGACGTTTGTCCGATAGGATTTCTCTTTTCATATCTTAGAATTTTTTTGAATTTCTTGACCAATAAAGTCATTTTCTTTTCTTCATTTGATTCCATAGTTTTAACCTCACTAACCGCTTTACCCTTGCTTTTGGTTGTAGCGATTAAAGCTCCTGATTCAGTCACTAAAGTCGATGTGTCGCTAACTTCACCCAATTCGAATTCAAATGCCTTTAACTCTGAAAAGACATGCTCTGGAGTAAGAGTCTCCAATGTCTGTGATTCTCTCATAGCAACAGTCTTAATTAGATACTTGCTTGGAAGACTTCTGAAAATCTTGTTGACCATTTCCTTGTTGGTCAATTCCTTGTCTAATGACGCTAACTCTGTAACGAGCAAAGTAAACCTTGCGTCCAATTGTTCTAGCGTCTCATTGGGCTGCATCTTGAAATGCTCAAATCTTTGCATGGCTATGGAAAGTTTATTCTCCTTCATTTGTGCTGATCCTTCACACACTATAGCCAACTTATCCCATATTTCTTTGGAAGTCTTACATTGCTTGATCTTGTTGAACAATGCATCATTGTCTCCTAACGCTGAGTAAAGTGCACTTCGTCCAACATTATCTAGATTTGCTCTTTTTTGATCCTCAGGCGTCCATTCTAACTTAGGTTTCTCGACATAACCATCTGGAGTGGCCTCGGTTGCTCCAGGGGCTCGAGTTACAACTTTCATAATTTGAATGGGACCACCTGTAATTACATCACACATTTCACTATCGCATCAGCACAAGTAAGCGAATGCTCTAAGTTTCCAAGAATCATAATTTGACTCTACCAACTTAGGCATTTTGTTGAAGGCCATAATGAGATGTTTTTAAAGAGAAAATTTAAAGTGACTAAGTTAAAAAACAAATGGATCTGAACAAGCAGTTATGCTCGGAAACGCTTAGGTTTCTAATTCAACCGCTCTGATACCACTTGATGGTCCCAAGTGGCATACGAAAGGGTCTAGAAGGGGGGGGGGTTGAATAAACCCTGAAGTCTTTTTAGACTTCAAGAATTTCGTGTTACTTTTCAAATATCTTAACGCTTGGAAGGCTGAGCGCTTGGGTCAGGCGCTTCAGTAAAGATAACTTAGACTTAGTGAGTTTAGCAATTTACCAAAGTAGGGTAACGCTTAGATCACTTAATCAGGGTTAGCACAGCGGAAATGATTTTTAGCGTTCTTTTAGATAATTTAATCGCTTTGCAATTTTACTTGTCTTTTAGAATAATGTAATATGATAGATATAAGACAGTAAAATATAAATGACACAATAATTTGTAAGGTTCACTGGGTGAAGTAATCCCAGCTACGTCCTTCTTCTCCTTTTTCACTTGGAGGAAATTACTAAGATGATTATCAAAGAATCACACAGAATCTTCTACAAGATAGTAAAGAATTAAAATGATCTCGGGCTCCTTGATCACACAGATTTCAGCACCAATGAAGATCGTCTTCTACAAGCTTCTCTCACTCAGAAATACTGCCTGTAATGAGTTTCAACAACTTTTCTCACTCAGATAAAAGGTTGAGGTTTTTGTCACAAGGGTTTGTTTGTATTTGGGAAGATCAAACAACTTGGAATATCTCAATGGGAATTTAGGTTTCTTCTTTGGAAGATGTTTGAGATATTTGTGACTATCTGGAATGTAGATAAAAAGCTTGAAGGAATTTTGGCTATGGAGTTTTCTAAGCTTTTTCTTGTGTACGTAATTTTCTCTTGTAAATGTTTTGTACCGTACTTTTTAGGGTCTGCTGAAGGTAAGGTATTTATAGGCAATTCTTGGGATCTGTCCGTTGGACACATGTAGGAGCGTGCCTTTCACGCAGCGCGTGATTCTACCTAAAGCCTAACATTCCTGAAAAACTGCTGGCACCGATTGGATGGTAGCAGCTATAAACTTTGAAGTTCTGACAGTCTGGTCAAAAAGGTGGCTTGTTCACAGGTCACAGTAGCTTATCACATTTTAATGCTCTTATCAGGCATTTAATGCATTTGAATTTATTTCCCATTGAAAATAAATGTCCGTTGAATGATTGCATTTAAGTCCTTCGTGACTTGAGGATTTATTTCAGGTGAATTTGTCATTAGTCGCTTAAGTGCTTTGAGCGCTTGATCCATAAATCCTGAAAGAGGTCCTTTAGCGTTTGACGGACGCTAAGAAACAAATTTTCATCTCTGGTTGACTTCAGACGCTGATCTTCAACTTCTTCTCTAATAGACTCACCTAGAATTCTATTAGCGATTCAGTGTCTAATACTTAGTCTAAAACCTACAAAGATAAAAATTACAAGCCTAAACAGAATTACAAACTTTCAAACGCTTAAACAATGATCTATGGAAAACATAAACTTACATTTTATTTGGGGTCTAACATTGAATCCTATCTTGTCATCATCAAAACATCTAATATGAAATTTCCTAACAACATCTTAGATGCATTCTCAAAATAAAGAAAACATATATCTCAGATTCAATGCATATAGCCTAATGGCAACTTACAACCAGGTGATTCAATGGCTCCCAACTTGTTCAGGCAATAGGACACTAGACACACAAGCACAATAATCCAAGGTAATGCACCAACACAGACCATTGTCTGATACCTGTTCTTATAATGCATCATTCTACGTTCCAATACACGAGCCTCTTCTTCAAAATCTCTAATAATTAGCACAGTTCGAGGAGGAATTTCATCATCAATCCAGAAAAACACCTTGTCGCAATTAGTCCCCTGTCAGTGATAGCGAATTGTGTATAGGTTTAGGATTCTCATAAATACTTTATAAATAATGAGAAATGCCAAATAAACAGAAACAAGTAAGAGGTACTTAACACTCACGCCTCGTACAGGGCACGCCTTAAAATGCCTACCAGGGTTCTTTCTAGTCAAAGAAGTCTGCGTAATTAGACGATGGCCACATCCACATATGTCAGTTTCCTTATTCACAGTAAATTGGGCAGAATGGCTACTGCTGCCTCTACTACGTGCAGAACCAGCACTACTGCTCCGCATTCTACAAAGGTATGCAGTGTATTAGTTAACTACTTATGGCACAAGGGGTAGGTTCTTTGACAAACCTCAAAATGTGGGCAAACAAACAAAACAATGGTCCACAGAAACACATCAAAAGCAACATCTCACGTGAAACAAAAATACATATTCAAAAGCCACAAACACTTCAACACAGAATATGAAATTCGAAGAACATGCTCTTTACACAGGTTAAATCCTTACATTCAGTCACATAATCACTATTACCAAACTGCCTTTATCTGGTTAAATGAATACACAATAGACCAAGAATTATAATAATCGAATTTATGATATGTGTGTTCAATGCTAAACCTAAAAAAAATCTCAACATTGCAGAATCAGTCAATATATCTGATAAACAATTAAACAAATTGAGGATGGAGAGTGACCTTCAAAAAGTTACAATTGAAGGAATTTTGAAGGAGATACTTACTTGTAAATGTCGTTTTCTCGCTGCGATCTAGGGCTCCCAAGAAGAGATTTTGTGGTCAGATGCAAACAAATTCGTATTCTAGGGTTTTTCCTTACTGTGAAGGGAGTGGAGGGCACTCGAGAAGCGTTTTATGTAAAAGTGAATAGAGTTTCATGGGTCCTTCATGCATTTGTTTATGCGATTTACTACACCAGGAGCAAAGTTGGAATTTAACAACTATCATGCATTTAATATCAGATACTAAACAGATTTTCCTATTAAATATTAAATGGTACCAAACGTCTTATTATCATAGATAGATTTCTTATGAACAGTATTTTATCTCTAGTATAATTTATCTTATAAAATCCTATAGTGGATACCAAAGGAGCCCTTAATAGATTATGAAAACATGGTTATCTCACTAAACGTCCCGTCCCTGACTACAACCATCAGTCATAAAAGCAAAGTAAAATTGTTATAAGAGGAACAAAAACAACTTTATGGCTTATAATATCTTGTGGGAATCTTCACTTGTAAAATCATGTTTCTAGCGATGATTTTAATTATAGGACAAAATGCACTTTAATCCCTCTGAAATACACCATTCAGCTATAAACTCCTGTAGAACTCAAATAAGAAAGTATGTCCCCTGGAAAAAAAAATGAATGTATTGCATTTTGTCTCAAATGAATGTCTGTACAATATTTTTGCCCAATTCTGAATCGCATGCGAATCATTCACAAAAGGTCATGAATTTAATTTATCATCTCCCAAACAAAACCAACTATGCTTTATAATCCAAATTTGTGTCACAAGTCATTAGGTAAAAATCTGAATTATTAAAAATGAATTCGTGCATTCTAGAAGAACGTGAAGTCCATGAAGTCTGAGACAACTATTAATAATCTTTTAAGATAAAAATATTGTGGATAAAAATTATTTTTGTACGAAGATAAATAATAACTTCTTTGAACATACAAATAAAAAATGACTGAGGTAAATATTTCATTTGGATACTTATATTGGGGCAAAATGTTGTACATTGAGATTTTCCATGAGCATAGTCTTTTCCTTGAGTTTTGAAGGGGTTTATTACTAATTAAATGATCGAATTTAGAGGGTAGAGTGCATTTTGCCCTTAATTATATAAGTATTTAAATGTATTTAAAGTATGGAATACCATGAAAATAATTTTAAAAATAAGAAATCTGAAATGTATATATTTTAATGATCGAAATATTCCGAAAAATGTGTCTGCTTATTTTCATGCTCTCCGCAGTCCGCACTGACAAAATCAAAAGAGAACGTCGATATAAATATAATTCACAGCTATACACACACACAAACATATACACACACACATATATTTACATATATCATATATATACACAGTCACACACACAGCAGAATCCGAGCTACAATGGCTGACGCAAAAACTCCTCCTTCTCAGACACACCACGCAAAACATCCTACAAATTTACTAAATTTAGAGCGACCCCTTTTTCCCGTCAATCTCTCGCTCCTTTTCTCTCTCTCTATCACGTTTTCAGCTCATCCCTCCTGTCCCCATTCACCCTCCCTTTCGTCACCCCTCCTAACCATTTCACTTTTCGTTTTTCACTAACCCATAAAAATTTCACATTTATTCATCACAAAAAATACTTTGCCTCCTCCCAAGATTCCCCATTCATTCATATAAATTGGGTTTCTTTTGGTTCAATTACATTTCCCCAAATATATATGTCACAATTATTGGTGGTGGCGATGGATTCTGGGAGGAGGCGTTTGCTGTGTGTTGTGGTTATTTTATCGTTGATATGCATGGTGAATGGTAATGTGGTGTTTCAAGTTCATCACAAGTATGGTGGCCGCGGCAAGGGTAAGGCCCCATTGGCAGCTCTGGTGGCCCACGACTCTCAGCGCCATGGCAGAATGCTATCCGCCATTGATTTTCAGTTAGGCGGTGACGGTTCGCCCACTAAGGCCGCGTATGTTTTCATTGATTTATATACGTCGTATTTGTTCTTGTTGTTGCTGCTGCATGTGATCGTCAATTTTGATTTGCAATGTACTTATGAATCTTTTTGGAATTAGAATTCAGGAGATATGATTATGATTTTTTTTAGGCTGAAGGCTCTATATACATGTTGTCGAATCGAATGTAGTGTTCGAATTGTGTAAAATGTAGCTTTAAAGTGATGTGCATTGTTTGATTGGTAAGAAAGTTGCATGAGATTTGTGAGCTCTGAAGATGAGAAGTAACATGATCTTATAAATTACCATTACTCTGTACTCTAGTATACTTTTCGAATTGCTCGACGCCTTTTCTTGGCTTAGCTACCGATAGATTATGAGAGCTTAAGGAGTTTTTCTGAATGTGATGCTAGCAGATACCGACTATTGTGTTTTAACAAGTAAAAGAACAGAAGAAATCTGGTTTCCGTTTAAATAGTTACCAGATGAAATGAGAAAGGTAAAGTACAAAACTTTATTACCTGAATGATACTGTTGATTAAGGAACAGAAAAGTCCCTTTAGCATTTGTTTGTCATGCTTTGGTAAAAACTCATCTATGAATGTAATATCGGCCGTAAGAGTTCCTTGATGTGGCTAATGGTTGTTTGGTTTCTCTGTTAGATAGATTCTAGTTTTGAATCTCAGTTGTTGATTTGATGTATTGATCCAGGCTCTATTATACCCAAATTAAAATCGGGACTCCTCCAATTGAGTATCATGTCCAGGTCGATACGGGAAGTGATATTTTATGGGTGAATTGTAAAAACTGTGAGAAATGTCCCACAGAGAGTAGTCTCAAAGTATGTCTCAATTCATCTGTTCGTTGTCCATGACCTCTTAATCGAGCATGTTTCTAAGGTTTGTTTTAATCCATGCACACAGATACCCTTGAAGCAGTATGACTTGTCAGCCTCGTCAACTGGAAAAATGATCACTTGTGATCAAGAATTTTGTGAATCTGTATTTAGTAATCCAAGTTCAAGTTGCAAGGCTGGAATGAACTGCATGTATTCTGTTACTTATGGAGATGGAAGCAAAACCGAGGGATACTTTGTCAGAGATGAGTTCAAACTTGATCAAGTGACCGGAAACCTTCAAACCATGGCAACAAATGGATCATCCATAGCTTTTGGGTGGGTTTATTATTATGTTATTCTTAGGATCTCTCGTGACTTAGAGTCCCGTATAATCCAATAATTCATATATTGGTGTGAGTCTCGTCGCATGGACGGTTGTAATTGTCCCTGGAGCTCCCAAGAATGACCCGTTATCATTTCTGATCTTAGTGTATATTGTATGTCTCTAGGTATTTTGCTTTAATCTTCTTGAGATATTCATTTATGCATTGGCTATTAGTGTGAATCTTGTTAAGATACATCAGTCGTTCACTCTATAACTGATTAATAGTGCAACATTAGCTCATCACCGTGTTGCAGGTTTGGTATAATCAATCATGTCAATCTGTATGAGCATTTGAATCTTTAGTGTATATACTGCCACATTACAATTTGGAGCTATATTTTGGTATCTGTCCTTTTGACAAGGCATTCATTTTGACTTAACTTGATAAGATCTATATCAGTAAAAACTCACAATCAAATACAATGAAATGTAATCATGGTTGTTTAAGATGAAAACATAGAAATTAGTAGATGAGGAGATATGAGAAAGGTAATATGTTCCAAGCAAAATGAACAATATATTGTGGTCACTATGTTTAGAACATGAAAATTTCTTGTGTCATCTTTTCAATATTTTTGTCCATCATTTAAGATGGAGATTGATTCATAAGCTGAGCTTTCGGTGTGCTCATTCATATGAAAACAGCTTCACGACATACATGTATATTACGTGTGTGTCAGAGTGCATGTATGCATGTTAACGTCTTTACACTCTTACTAACATTCATAACCAAGACTGTGAACCAAAATATGTCCAACTGACAACAAAGCAAAGTGATTCAAATTTTGCCTAGTAGGCTCCAATGACTATATTGATCATCTAGATGCAATTATTAAAATTTGTGGGCTTAAGACATTATATTACTCGTTGCATCCTTTGAAAATCACATGAAATCGCTTTTTGTCTTCTTGCGAGCTTCTGGCGTGCCTGATGTTCTGTTGCTACCTTTTGTGTTGATGTTTATGCCATGTTGATACGGATAGATTTCTAAGGAAACTTTCTTGGGATATATTCACTGTTATATTCATCATCTAATTTGTGCTATTGGCTATTTCTTAAATAGTCTCGCTTAGCCTATCATGATATTTTACCGTATCCACTATTCAAAGTAAAACTCATTTATTTCACCTTTCTGTATCTTACATTTTCTTTTATTGCAAGATAGGTGCTCATCTAAACAATCTGGAGACTTAGGTCAATCTTCTCAGGCCGTTGATGGGATAATTGGTTTTGGACAAGCAAATACGTCCATTCTTTCACAGCTTGCTTTGTCCGGAAAGGTGAAAAAGGTCTTTTCACATTGCTTGGACGGCAACAAGGGAGGTGGCGTATTTGCTATTGGAGAAGTAGTGGAGCCAAAAGTAAATAGAACACCACTGGTCCCAAATATGTACGTGACATTATAACCTGTTTGTATTTGTCTTATTCTTGGATAATATTGTTCATTTACTGCCAGTAAGTATATTTGTTTTGTACATAATTTGCTGTTTGTGTGTGATTTAGCTATTATCAAGATCTATTTCCCTACAAATGTCGCTTCAGTTATTGAGATTTTTTAAGCTTATCTTTTCCTGAACATAAATCTCATCAGTAATTTGGGAGGAGGGCATCTTCTGTCCTTCGCCACCACTCCATCCCCAGGATCCACGTCTTTCAACTTTAAAATTTTGGAACTTTTAAAGATGAAGCCTTGTTTAGCACAAAAATTTATGAAGGGGTGTGCTAGAAGAACTCTAGCACTTACCTTTATGTCAAAAAGTTGAAGAAAGGCAATCTTAGGAGGTATGGTAAGCATTAATGGTTTCACTATGGTCAAATAAAATAGGCATCTTAGTCATAATCTATACACCAAATTTTCCTCAAATAAAAAATATTTTCTGGAAATTGTTTTGCATGAAAATTCCGGGCACGTAATACTATAGTGTTTTGTCTTTCAGTTTGCCTTGTGTGATTTGATGTGCGCTAAGTATAGGAGTGCATTAAGCAATCAAAACATAGCCAAAAATTTGATAGAATGCATGCAATTAGCGTAAAGCATACAGTGACTTAACATTGAAAGATTAGATATTTTGTGTTTATAAAGCATGCAAAAAAAAAAAAGAAGTTAAAAATTCAGTATAATCAAAAGATTGAAATCTCCTGCTTTCAAAAAAAGAAAGAAATCTCCACCACCAAACTGTATCTTATAGTTGGACTCTGGTAAGAAGCTGAAATGCAAAATATTGAAGTTCATATCAAAAAATAGTGGTCTTATAATAGTTTGTTGTTGAAATGATTTTTTGAGTAAACATAGAAAAATCTAAGTATGGAAAAATACTAAAACAGTAAAGATTCAAATGCACCAAATCTTAACGGGAAGAGTGATCAAAAGCAATGTTTCGTTCCTTTCCACTTCTTGGTGGTTGAGAAAGGACAATGAAGATTCTTTTCTATTGTTTTTTGAAAGTTGAAGGACCAAGCGTAGATTTTTCTGGTCCAATAGAGATTTCGGATTTATGGGGTCTTTTGAAGTCAAGAAGTAATGTTGTATTAGTGGGCTATAAGACATTCATTCAGCTTTAGCACCATGTTAAATTTAATGAATTAAGTCAAGATATAATGAATATGTTAGATTGCCACTTTGAGAATCTTCTTCGTGATGTAGGCCAAATGATCGAATCACGTATGACTTCGTATTATTCTTCTTTCCCACTTTCACCTTATTGATCAAAATTTAAGGTGAATATAAGAGCAAGCTCGACATATGTCCAGGACAAAACATATGCCCGTGGCATCAAGAAAGAATGGTATGGACCGTTACATTCAAGGCTTACGTGGAGGGGGCCACCTACGAATGCCTTTTAAAATATTTAACTTTAGAGTCCATATAGTCTATGAGTCTTGTTAAATACACCATTTGCATTATGCCTTATAAATAAATACCAACACATATATCCTTCATTGATTTTACCTCACGCACATCTAATTAAAATTCTATTATTGTATTAGGCCACATTATAATGTTATTCTGAGGTCGGTTGAGGTGGGCGGTCAATCTCTTGACCTTCCATTTGATTTATTCGACATGGGATCCAGTAGAGGGACAGTCATTGATAGTGGGACAACTTTGGCCTACCTTCCACCCGACCTTTATCAACAGCTTATGACGAAGGTATGTCTGAAAACTCCAAATCGACCCCATTTATAACGTCATCCCTAAGATGAAACTTATAAATAGCATTGTTTTCTTGGTTGTTTCATATAAGTTGTATATTTTTCGTAAGTTTTCTTTCTAACGTTTCTCTCTCACTCCTCTCTCACTATCTTATCTATCTATGATTTTGTCTTTAGATGATGGCTCAGCAGCCAAATCTTCAAACTCATGCAGTTGAGGGAAATTTCAAATGCTTTTGGTACAACGGAAAGTAAGTGTTTGCCACTAAGCTATTTTGGAGTTATATTCTAAATGTTCTCTCCCTATTTCTTGATTAAATGCGGTAACATGGTTAGTATAAAGTACGATCTATTGACTTGCAGTGTCTTATGTTGCTATTTTTCTGACATATAATGTTCTCCTAAATAATCTCTTAAGAGGATTAAAAGTTTTTATTTCTTTCCTTTTCGTATAACTTGATTAACATCTTACCGCTCATGTGTAAGAAGTTTAATGCAATGGCATCAGTAGTAAGCTAATGATCAACCTCGTTTATTCATGTTGAAAACTATATCCTGGTTTTGCTTTATCAAATGTACGCCATATTTACTGGCAGGATTCACTTTTTCATTTTTCATCTTGCCTTCTCTAACTGTATAATTTGCTGTTTATTTCTCTTGATAAACTTCGTCGTTTATGAAATATCAGCATAACTGTTGCTTCGCATATATTTTGCAGTGTCAATGATGGATTTCCAGTTGTAAAATTTACTTTTAAGGATGGACTCAGCTTGCCGGTTTACCCCAATGAATATCTATTTGAAGTTCATGTAAGTAAACTGGATTATTTTGTTTGGACATTTGACTCTTTTGCATATTCTTCTGTAATCTTCACTTTCTTATGGATATATATGATATCCTATGTTAAGTCTCTACCTCTTTATAATATCTTATTACGAAGAAGAAGACAAAAAGAATGGGTCTGGCCGTCTTGGCCTAAGAGATTAAACCTTCACAACAACAGAAGAATATTAAATTTCCTAAATCAAAATAACTATTGCAACTACAGTACGAATATAATGATGAAATTTTCAATTCTTTTAGTGCCGTACCTTATTGGCAATGTTTTCTTCACTTGTCCGAAGCCTTCTATTTATGTAAAATCTATTTTAAAATGAAGATGGAAAGAAGGAAATTACGGGAGATGGGGATTTTTTCCTCTGTAAATGTCTCCAAAAATTTTGTGGATTATTTCTTCAGTTGATTTTTTGCCATCATGGAAAATATCCTGTTTATACCCATGTTAAATTACGTTAATGCAGGATAACGAATATTGTATAGGCTGGCAGAGCAGCAAAATGCAGGCAAGGGACGGGAAGGAACTAACTTTATTAGGAGGTATATTTCAAATTTACCTTGTTAAGTATTATACGTTATGTGGATTTATGAGGGCAATCTTATTGTCAAATGTCTGTCTTGTTTCAATTTCTTTGAATCTTCAACAGAATTTGATTGCTGGAACTTCAACTTTAAGTTTTGCATTCATACTTACACTACTCTCAAGTCGGGAGTTAGTCGAATAAGCCGTAATTGTATCTTTAACTGTCTCAGATGGGATTCCTGGATTTCTCTTAATGTAAGAAACTTATAAGCTCTCAGACAGCTTATAAGTTGTTTTAAGGAGCTTATAAGCTAAACCAAACACCTTCTTAGTCGAATAAGCCAAAGTAAAGAATATAATAAAATAATGCAAGTAAATATTGAATTTGTATCTTTAACTTTTCATGATGGAATTTCTGGATTTGTATCTATGTGGGAGTTACTTTTTCCTTTTCTGCAGTAGAATATTGCTAATATAGACTGACACAACCTATCCTGGAATTTATATTGTTTGAATCACGGATGGTAGTTTGAGTCTAACATACAAATAACAACGATCGTGGTTTATAATTATAGCCATATACGTGTAGGCTCACTAAGGGAGGCACTTATTGCATTACCAAAATAAAATTGAAAGGTCTTGTGGGAACATTACTATAAAAAGATTTGATTTTGTTAAGTTCTTCTATGATAGTTCATGTTTCAAAAAAATACTAAATATAGGTCATTTTTAAGAGCTCCCGAGACGATCATTATCGTATAGTCTCGAGACTTCATAAGAATCACTTAGTAAATAATGTGATGATTTAACATATTCTCTTTCATTATGAGCAATAATGATTCGTCGTTGTCTCGTACGAACTTTCATTCCTTGAAGATAGTAATGTCATATGAATTCTTAGTTGTTGCTTTTACATTATTATATTTTCCGTGTTTATCACCCTTTTACAGTATTCACTATTCATCAAATAACTTGAAACTATTAACTGAAATTTTATCATTCGTTTCCTAAATTGACCACGAACGAACAAGCTAAGCCAATGTGTTCATCATTTACTTGCAGACATTGTATTACAAGACAAGCTTGTCGTGTATGATCTCGACAATATGATGATTGGATGGGCACAACATAACTGTGAGTACACTATTATTACGTTTCTTCTATCGTTGAAATCAATTTTTCCATTGAATATATGTTTGTGATGACATCATAAAAATGCAATGTTGATGTCGTTATGTGTGATTCAAAAATATTATTTTGCATAGTTTTTGTTCTTTTTTTACAAATTTGTCCTTCTACGCCATATTTTGAGTAAACACCGCCAGATGCATGGTTGAAAAACAGAAAACGAGTTATTTATTATCGACACTTAAATTTATAGAGATGAAAAGTTTTCATGTATCATGTGACTAAATATTTTGGTGCTTATCGATCTTAGGTTCATCAAGCATTAAAGTAAAAGACGAAGCATCTGGAAATGCTTATGACGTTGCCGCCCATGACATATCTTCTGATTCGAGTTTGTCGTATCGGGTTAATATTATACCATTAGTTTTGTTTATAGCAGCTCTCCTCCATCTGATAGAATGAAGATCTGTTACATACAAGGAGCAGCTCCAAGAAAAGTGCTGCACTTGTTGTATCATAATAATCTTTTTGATGCTGAGAGACTTTGCTACCTAATCCTTGAATTAATAGTAAAAACTAGTTTGGTGGAAATATGAGAGTTTTTTTTTATGTTTATATATATTTTTTTAATTTTTGATTTTTCATTCCTTTTTTTCCTTTCCCTTGTTGATCTCTTCTCCAAGAATAATCACCACTTAGGATTCCTTTCCCTTTTCTAGGATTTGCCAAATTTGGCCCCATAGGAGAATATAGTCTTATAGAATGCTCCTTCCAATTATAATTTTGAATGAAATGTCCTTTTTATTTTATTTTTTATATGTTATTTCTTATTAAACATCAGTAAGGCGATTCTCTAAAAATTTTGGAACTCCAATTCTCGATATAAGTGTAAAGAAAAGTTGTAATCTACATGGGTGCGATCCACAATGATTGTAAATATTTAATAAGCACAATTCCAGCTCATGAGAATGCAGTGTGAAAATACAGATGCGTGATAAATGTATATATGAGTTGTTAGGATGTCGAGAGGAATGCTTTAAGTTTTTCTCCATGCTAGTCTTCTATCTTTCTTTAAATCCTAATCATGCAATACACATATTATACCTTTGTGTTACAGAGGATTTGGACTCAAAAATGATTAAATATATGCTATATGCTTCATGCCATCATAGTTATATTATTTATAAATCTTGAATTATTGTTTTCTTCATATGGTAGCCAATACGGATTCATCGTTATTCCTAAAGTATCACAAAAACAAAAGAAAAAAATGTTCAATTTCATATGTGGAGGTATATGATTGAGCAAGCAATATACTATTTTGCTAAACAAGATTAAATAACACAAGGAAAAAAGATATGTAGAAAGAGACGACCAATTTTGATAAGCATGTCATAAATAAGAATGTTTTAGAAGTTAAAAAACTCAAACCAAATTAAAACAAAACACAAAACACAAAGCATTGGCATTCAAAATCTATTTATGTGCTTGGCCACGTATTATCTCATACATATATGGCAAGTACATGCTTAAAAAAATTTATATATGTATATATTATATAGGGTAAATCTACTTTATCCCCTTGTACTTCTACTCAATCATGTTTTACTCCTTTCTGTTCTCAATTGAATCATTTTACCCCTTTCTACTCGTATTCAATCACGATTACCCCCTTTGCTCTCAATTGTATAAATTTAACCCCTTGTACTCTTAAAAATTCTCAAATTATTATTATTATTTTCACGATATTCATCTAAATTGTATCATTAAACCCTTTTTTACTCTTTCAAAAGATAATCTATCACTTAAAAAAACTCCTTATTATTATTATTATTATTATTGTTTCTTCAAAGAAACATTTATATCAAGAAATTTATGCTTTTTCTTTTGAAAATCAAATTTTAAATTTGATTTTTCTCTATGTTCTTTTTCTTTCAAGGAAAATATTTTTTTGAAAAATAGTTTCCTATGTTGACATTTATCTAAATTTTTGAGAAAATATTTTAAATTGACATGAACTATAAATAATTTGTAAAGTACAATTTTATATATTTGTAATTATATACGAAGAAAATATATTTAAGGATTAGTGATGTTATATATATATTTTTAAATGATAGCTTATGATGTATAAAATTATGATCATTTAAAACGTCATGCATATTAATTTTGATTATCTTTAAAAAAAATATTTAGTTAAAATCTATAAATCAAATTAATTCACTAAAATATAATGAACTTTATTAGTTTTTGAACTTTATTAGTTTTTGTCTTAATTATAAAAGTATAAAAGAGTTTAGTGATGCAATTTTGATGGAAGTAGTGCATCTAATAATAATTGGAGATTTTGTTTAGATTACAAGAAGATAAACTGATGCAATTAAGAGTAAAGGGGGGCAATAGACGTACAACGTGATTGAGTCGGAGTATAATGAGTAAAACTGATGCAATTAAGAGTACAAGGGCATATTGAGATTGAGTCGGAGTAAAGGGTGTAAACTGGGATTTCCTCTTATATATATATATATATATATATATATATATATATATATATTGTAAAACACAAAATGAAATACAAATATTTAATAATTGCATAGGTGCATGAGAACGTTACAAATAAATGATACACATAGGAATGAGATGTCCCATATTTGTGAGGGAACACCATAACCTGTCATCACATGGAAGAATCTGCATGCACTGATGCTTTTATATATTTCAAATTGGAGTAGTACTTTATTTACCAAAAAAACAAATTGGAGTGGCACTTGTATGAAAAATATAAAATTACAATTACCCCTAGACTTTTCATATTTCAATAAATTTATTCAACTATTTCAATTAAAAAAAGACTAACTTCAACTTCTCTAAATGACACACTAGTCATGATTCTGTCAAATCCTTGGTCAAGATAAGATCGTCTCGTCGACTTACGAATACCGATGACATCTTATTTTGGAAGGATTTTCGATGTTGAGTTGTTGATTACGTGAATTTAACGTAAACATGTCAGTGACACAATGACACATACTATGTGATATGGGTCATAATTTCTATTTTTCCTAAATGGGCCAATGTGAGGTGGGCTTGTGTCAAGATGAATAAATAAAGAAGATTTATAAATGGAAAGCTCGTGAAAAACCCAACAATATGCTCGGAGGAATGCTAGAAGAAAAGCACAAAGGAAAGCTCATGGAAATGCTTACAAGAAAGCTCAAATAAAGAATGATACTTAGATAAATTTTATCCTAAGCTACCAAATCCTAAAAAGAGGGATATGACGTATCGTATCGCCCAATATCCGAGAACAAGTGGGAGGCAATCCAAGGACTCCCCAACCTAGAGGAAATCGGCCGCTAGGCCTATATAAAGATATTTTACTTCATTTTTTGTAACTTATGTATTATTAGAGAGTTCACTATAGGGGTTATGTACTTGAGTATTCAAAGTTAATAAATAAGTCATTTTTCTTTTTATATCTCTATATATTTGAGTAATATCATATTATTATATTTATCAGCCTATTACGAGATGAGCCCGTTCTGTCAAATGTGCTACAGTAAGAACTGGGATAAATGTGTATATCATATTTATTAGCACAGTTCTTACTGTAGCACATTTGACAGAACGGGCTCATCTCGTAATAGGCTTTTAGCCATGTGGGCTCGTCCAGAATATTTACACCAGCTATATTATATATCGACCGTGGGAGATAATCCGGCCTAAATCAAAAATAAGTCAATTACAAGCGTGCCCCTAGAAATTTTGGTGCACATCATAATGCCCCCCACTCCCGGGTAGGGTACTTTGATTATCCGAGAGTATGATGGATCAACTTAGCTACAGCACTTGAGGAAATTTCTAATGGGGTGCTTGAGTATTAAAGCTTCCTACCTACCTTATGCTTTAATAAATGAGAGGTGGGTGAGTACTTTGTCTTTTTATTTACTTATACTACTCTTGAAAAAATCCTATCTCTTGGCACTTATTCTCCCAACCAACTATGGAAAGAAGCCAAGATGAGCAAGATAAACTTCAAATTCGTTTTTCTTGTTCTTCTTTTGTTGGTGTGACGTTCATAGTGTGGAAAATTACATGTTTTTTCCTCACAATAATGTTGATCTATTTTTTGGCCTCCTCGCCCGTGCAGAGCATTTTTTGGGTAAGGTGAGTGTTCTAGATAAATGTATATCTTCATTTGGGGAGCTCGTAGGTCGAAACAATTACCGTGCCTGGTGAGAGAATCGGAGGTGTCGCTTCGGAGTGATGCCCAGTGGACATCCGCCTCGAGGCGGGCCACCTTGAGGCTAGCTGCCTCAGGGCGCCATGCCTCGAGGTTGGCTGCTTTGAGGCTGGTCAGCCTGCCTCGATGCATTGCCTCGAGATTAGCCACCTTGATGCGAGGTCTCGAGAAGGGTCGCCTCGAGGCGTTTGCTTCGAGGCTGACGTAATCTTGCCTTCGTCGGGCTTTTATTTTATTTTTTTGCGCATCCCTTCGTGCTAATAGATTTGGGCAGTATCACATTTGCGCCTCTCATAATTTATGAATTTCTTGCTCATGTTATCATTTATGCAAAATTTCGTCTCTAATTGGACCCCCGACTTCTCATAGGAATAGGGAGCTCTTCCCCATCCGGTAGTGGGGATCATCCTAGTCACGAGGATTTTGCATGTATGGGGAGTGATCAATACGAAGTTGAGGAGTGGGGTGACGGCAAGGTCTTAAATTTTGCCCGAAACCTCAAAATTTCGGTCGAAATTTCGGTTTTCCAATGATCTCTAAGCGAAATCGAACTTTCGATTCAATTTTGCAGAATATCTTCCGAAATTTTGACCGAACCCCAAATTTCTTGAAATTTTTGTCGAAACCCAAAATTTCATGAAATTTAAAATAATATTTGTCAAATATCCATCGAAATTTTGACCGAAACCTGAAACTTCCCGAAATTTTGACCGAAACCCAAAATTTTCCAAAATTTTAAATAATATTTAATTTTTTATTTTTTTTAATATTTATAGTTAAAAGTTAGGGTCAAATGATCATTCATATTAAAAGAAAAGATAATAAATGACCAAATATGTAAACCAATAAGCAATAAATTTAAATACGGATCTGAAAGTGATATTAGGCAATATGCTAGTAAACATTCGGGTCTGAACACAAAAATTATTTAAATAAGATCTCATAAAAATCCTGTTAGAAGCTTGATGCAGTTTTAAATAATGATTTGTACTAAAATGGTAGTACACTTTATTTTAATAAAGTTCTTATGATATTTGATTATTATTTTACTACCATTATTTCATATTTTTCGCAACAGGTTTTAATCATTCTATTTAACAAGTTCATTATGCATATATTATACATGAAATGTTATTAATGTAAAAAATGCATAATCATGATATTTAAAGTTACAAAAAGTTTCATTGTAAATTTTCAAATATTTCTATAAATTTTCATGATTTCTTTAAAATCGAAACTGAAATTTTGAATATCCCCGAAATTTTCATCGAAATTTCCGTACATTTAATACCCCGATATCGACACCGATACAGAGATTTAATACCTTGGATGACGGGTCCCAACCCGCAAAGCAATTGCGGGATCGTGCTATCGACCTCGCAACTTGTGATACTACCATAACTAAAACCGAGCTTACCGCTCTTTTTGAGGATACAGAGGTGGACCTTGAATTGCAGGTGCCTATAGAGGGTTGGAGGATTCTAGGCCCTCTTAAGGGGCACGTGACCCTTTACTTAGAATATTTTCATTCGGGGTTTATCATCCCCTACCACAACCTATTTCGAAAAATCTTAGCCCACTATCGAATTCGCATATGTCAATTGACTCTATGATGGCCGACTTAGGTACTAAGGGTACTCAGGGTGCCCTTTTTGGCGTTTCAGCTAACCCCTAGGATACATTGGTCTTAAAGGAGGGGGGGATGCTGAGATTATGCAAGGTGGTTCCACCAACTCCCCTTCTAAAAGCTATCGTGGTAAGGGAGTTGTTCCCCGGAGGGGGTCGGACATTTTTGAGGGTCGCGCGTCTGTGTGTTCTTTACCCCCTAGAGCTTCTTCTGCGAAGCATGTTCGTAACTTTTCTCCCAAGAGTTCTAGTTCCCTCAGCCTTGGCAAAGAATTATTTACCGTTGGGGTGAATCAAGACCCTGAAATTTAATTCTTTTTGGATACCTGTGTTTCTGTAACCCCTTGGTCATTGATGAGGGTTGATGTGACCAATCATAATTCCAACCGCTTGTCCTCTTTTTCAGCCGAGAGGCTCGATTAAGAGATTTCCGCCGGAGCAAGACGGGTGAGTATATTTAGGCACTCTTGCCATTATTTTTGTGCCCTATATTTTTACGACTCATTAGGTCTCTGACATGTCAAGCTCCTTTATTTCCCCAGTCAAATTAACTATCCCATCATCTTCGCCTCAAGTATGAAGAACTAGAGGGAAAATATAACGAGTGTCGGTGGGAGAATCAGACTCTTCTCTCTTGATCTTTCAAGGCCAAGGGGTTTGCCACCAAATGGGAGGAGAAGTATAATGGTGCCAAGGAGAAGCTCGAAGCTGAGGTACCTTGTGGAAACGGTTTTCTTAGCTCGGATGCCGAGAAAAGGGTATTACGCAATGTTGGAAAGTCGGCGGTAGAGAAGTTTCGGAAGAGCGTTGATTTCGTGGATGAATGCAACAAGAAGGCGTATGATATTGCCAACGGCTTCATGGCAAGACGGTCCGCAAATGCCGTAGGGCTCTTCAAGAGAGCGGTCATCATCCAGAGGATGATTTCAAATGATTGTATGGTGATTTGTACTTTATAAGACTATTTTTTGGTCGCATGAATATGTGCTAGTCTAATCTTTGTGGCTTTCTTGTTTATATCTTGGCGTATAGCGCACTTACCCGTGTTACATTGGGCCTTTTTAGGCTTCGAGTAAGTTTTTACTTTTACCCTGTCCCTTCATGAGTATTGGGTCAATTACTTAATTATTTTTCTGTACCCTATGGCTTCATAAGCTCTGGCCGAGTATTCTATACCCCATGGCTTCATGAGCACTAGGTCAGTTATTTAATTGTTTTTCTATATCTTGCGACTTCATGATCACCTGGGATGTCAATGGCATTCCGACCTTGAGTAGGACATTATGAGCGCTTTTAAGGCCCTTTTACTGGCGAGTTTTAGTCTCTGGGCATCACTAGCTTAAAAAATAATAGCTACAAATAATAGCTAAAGATGATAGCTAAAAATAATAGCTAAAGACGATAGCTAAAAATAATAGCTAAAGACGATAGCTAAAGATAATAGCTAAAGACGATAGCTAAACATAATAGCTAAAGATGATAGCTAAACATAATAACTAAAGATAATAGCTCTACACCTCCTGGCCCCCCACTCCTTAATATGTTTACTAAGAGTACAACATTTAGGAGCAAGGTTTGTATGGGGTGGTTTATAATGCCTATTCTCGTTTTTGGTATGGAGTGAACCATTTATTTTTAGTAGAAAGTTTTAAGTATAACCTCGGTCTGGATTGTAGCTTTTATTGAAGGAGGGGCTTCTAGTTTGTTAGAGCCTCAACCTCTTGCTATACTTATGGAAGGGTTATGAGGTGTGCAATAGGTCCTCAACCGAGACTTGGTGAGTTCGGGGAGCTTCAGTTTTGCCACCTATCGACCTCTTAAGGGGCTTTGTATTGATTGAGTTTTGGCTTTAGTCAGAATCATTGGTTCCGAGGAGCACTTATGACCGTTGTCAAATCACTCATCATTAATTGTCCTTTAGACTTGTATGGTATCACATACCCGCTGACTAATAATCGATATATTAGTGAGATATTTGGCGTGTGTAGTAGCATGTATGAAAATGTGCTCGAAGGCACTTAACAAGCATATATAAAAAATCCAAGGTACTCAAAATTCAACGCAAAAACATACGGGGGTGCACATAGGCACTCTAAACTTAAGGGCGTTGGGAAAATTAGATAAAATGCAGCGGAAACGGTGTAATTAAAAAATTTTGGATTTTCCCATAACAGGATCAATCCCGGGGTTTTATCACGCGTATGTATGATAAAGATATCGACACTTTACTAGTTGTAGTGAAGTGGTTGGAGAATCTCTTAATTTCGAAACCTTCAGATCCTTCGCGAACTAATCCGGCTGATTGTTTGATAATCTGAGCAGTCCAAAAGTGTTGCCTCTAAATTATCTTGCCGGAAGAAACTCGAACAGAAAAAACTCCTTCTTCTTTGGCACTGAGGCCGACGGCTAGAGGAAGTGGAAAGGGGAGGGTTTTTCTTTCTTGTGGCTCAAGTGTATAACTAATGTTATGACGTAGGTATTAATTAATGTGATATATTTATATTACTTAAGTTATAACCTTGGGCTCAAAAGGCCCATGTTGAACGTCTGCCAGCCGCCCCTACACGGTCATGGTGCACCTCTTAGTGCACCAATTTGAGCTCGGCCCAATCTTTTATTTAATTAATTAATACAATCCAATAAATTAATCTAATTAAATAATAGATAGGATATTTAATTAATTTTATTTCTCCAAGAAATAATATATTAATTAAAGTATAAATGAATTAACTTATTTCTTCAAATAATTAATTCCATTTAATTAATTTTAAGTAACCAATACTTAAAATATTACCACAAGAAATTTATCACATTTTTTTCGATTTTTCCTCTTTAAGCGTGACTCTTTAGGTTCATCTGTATTTAGCAATGAGAAGATTTTATTGAATATGGGTTGCACCTAGCTAGTTAAGTGGCCCACATCGTATCCCAAATAAGATGAAATGATTGGATCATTTTTCCTTTCCTATTGTAAATGCCGTGTGAATACAAACTCTGCGTTTCCTTATCCCGGTCAAGTGACAGTCATAGTTTAGGTCAAACTCATAAACTCGACTCTATGCTATATTTATAATAAGTCTAGATCAGTGAATGTTTTGGCCAAAGACTTTAAGATCTAACTTACTTATAAATGCATAGGATAATTTCTCGTTCACTTTCGAGGGAACGAATCCCATCTTGGAAATCAGTTAAGACTATTACTTGCCCATTGGGTTGCAATTCGAGGTTGATCCCACCAAAGGGTGAATTGGGTCTAACTACTCTAATGACAAACCTAATATCACAAGCATATCTTCAACTCAATTCCTCAGGTATAAAGTTCAGACACACCTATTACAATTTAATCAATTATGTCATTGACTGTCAAAGAGTGAAAACCCATTTGACAGAATCGATGCGAGTCATGTCCGAGTGCCACTATCTCCATCAGTGCACCTATGATATGAGTTCTTCACTACTTCCTAGTGATTGACGGACACTTTTCTCATCAAAACTCATATCATACAAGTCTTGATGATTTTCAATGCCCAATTGGGAATTCCTGACTTGCGGACCATTTTAGTACGCAAGTATTGAACTCCGCTAGTGCTTTAGAGAGTTAACTCTTGTGTTCATGGACTTATAGATGATTACAATATATAAATGCCAATATAATAGCAAACAAATAAAATGCGTTTTATTAAAAGAATAAGAACAATTACAATTTACCAATGTCCTTTCTTTCTCTAGTCCTCTAGTGGCATTTGAGGATATTAACCTAAAAATCTCCCACTTGTACTCAATGCCAATCACTATGGTATCTAATACCCATCTTCTCAAGATGTCGATCCAACACTGTCTGTGTCAAAGGCTTGGTCAATGGGTCAGCGACGTTGTCGGCTGAATTTACTCTGTGAACAACTATCTCGCCTCTTCCAACGATTTCTCTTATTATGTGATATCTCCTCTCTATGTGCTTGAATTTGTTGTGAGACCTTGGTTCCTTTGCTTGTGCAATAGCCCAGTTATTGTCACAATAAAGTGACAATGGTAGCTCTACACTAGGGACCACTTGAAGTTCTCCAAGAAACTTCCTAATCCAAACACACTCTTTAGCAGCCTCAGGCGCTGCTATGTATTCTTCCTTAGTGGTGGAACCAGTGGTTGTGCTTTGCTTGGAACTTTTCCAAGTTACCGCTCCACCATTGAGCATGAATATAAGCATCGAAGTGAATTTTTGATATCAGATTGGAAATCTGAGTCAGTATATCCATCCACTTTCAAATCTCCATGTCCATATGTTAGAACCATAACCTTAGGTCTTTTCAGATACTTTAGGAAATTTTTTACAGCGGTCGATATTCTCTTCCCGGGTTAGCCTAGAAACAACTCACCATGCTTACTGCATAGGCTATGTCAGGTCGTGTGCATAACATGACATACATCATACTACCCACTGCAGACGCATAGGGCACCGTACTCATTTTTTTCCTATCTTTCTCACTTTGAGGAGCCATAGACTTTGAAAGGTGCACCCCGTGTCTCATGAGCAAAAAACCTTTCTTAGAGTCTTCCATTCTAAATCTCTTTAGGAACTTCTCTAAGTAAAGGGTTTGGGAAAGTCCTATCATTCTATTTGTTCTATCTCTATAGATATGAATTCTTAGAATATAGGTCGCTTCTCCCAAGTCTTTCATGGAGAATGTATTTGAAAGCCACGTTTTGACTGATGTGAGCATTCCTACGTCATTTCCTATGAGTACAATGTCATCCACATATAAGACAATAAAAGTGATCTTGCTCCCACTACTTTTTTGTAAACACATGGTTCATCTTCATTCTTGACAAAGTTAAATCCTTTGACAGCTTCATTAAAATGAAGATTCCAACTCCTAGAGGCTTGCTTAAGTCCATAAATGGATCTCTTAAGTTTACACACCTTATGAATACCAGTCCCAGATGTGAAGCCTTTAGGTTGATCCATATAGATATCCTCTTAGAGGGATCCATTCAGAAAAGCCGTCTTTACATTCATCTGCCATATCTCACAATCCAAGTGTGCAGCTATTGCGAGCAGAATTCGAATAAACGTGATCATTGTCACAGGTGAAAAGGTTTCTTGATAGTCAATTCCTTCTTTTTGACTATAACTTTGAGACGAGACTTCGTCAGACGATGATGTTTCCGATGACGAGGTCTCTCTTATAGTGAGTGAGGGACAAATCCAATCCTAGATGCTCAAAATAAACGAGGGCTTTCCATCATATGAGGTGTATTCTTCTCGTTTCTCCTTATCTAATGCTCAAAAACTAAGAAAACATTTACGTCTTCCCCCGCAGTACAAAATAAACATCCTCTCTCCCTGGGACCTACCAAACACGCCGCTTCCGGGCTCTCTCTCTACTTTTTTGTTGCTCAAATTGAGGCTGGCTTGTGCTTTCCCATACCTTCTTTTTATGTCAACGTATCCAATTTATATCAAGTGCCTTTATGTCAATTGTGTCCAAACTCTTTTAGTCTCATGGCCTCCTTCTTCTTGGTGTCTTGTTTTAGGAGTGAAGTTCCATCAGCAAACAAGTTTTACTCGTTTTTCCAACTCAAAAAGTTAGAAAAAGGAGTTTAATACTTTAACGCAAGTATAGGAGTGTGTTTTTTAACTCATAACTTCAAAACTCATGGTGATTGGAGACACTATTATTTCTTTATTTCTTCTTCTTCTCCATGGTCATTTCCCAACATATGGATTGAGGATAGCCCAAAGTACCCCCGATTTTCTCCTAAAGACAGGCCTCATTTTCATCAGCGTATGTTGGATAGGTTGAATGAGCAAGAATACGACATCAAGGTCCTAATTGACGAGAATTTATTGAGACACTTCCACTTGAGTTATAAGCACACTTCACTGGGAAGTAGTTTAGGTATACTTTGAACAATGTTATTTCGCCTTTTATGAGCTTTCCCTATGCATAATATGCAAGTTTCTCATTAGCTGCCTGTATTACTTCATAATTATCATCACATATCTATCTTTACTTGAATATCTTCTCGTTGTTGTTGCTAGGTGCCAATATGTTTAGAGCTCTTTTGAAGAGCAAAAGCTGGATTATCGCATGTTGACGGGAATGCTAATAAATCATCAATGGAATCCGGCACAAAGAAGAGGGCTCTTAATACTCCTCTTATCCTCGTTGACCAGCCATCTTTCGGGCACACTGATGGGACAAATAAGAACAAACACACCCGTAAGGCCGAGGAGAATCCTCATATGCATGCTGATGGGACGGGTCTTGAACGTCCTCATAATCCGCCTCCACTTCAGTCGTCTCGTAAGCTTTCTGAGGTAAAGGCTTTTGACACCTCGATACCTCCTGCCAAGAAGGCTCGTGATCACTCTACTCCTCCTTCTCGTGACAGGGCTTCATCTACTTCTCTTTTCTTTGGTGGAAATAGAAAAATAGCTTATGATCATCTATTAGGGTTTGCTTCGTCCACAGACCGACACTACATGGGTGATCTTTCTGACTCTAATTTTATGGAAGAATTCTCTTCCACTATGTTGTGGGTATATCTCTCACGGTTTTTCCTCCTCTTTTCAGTTCTTCATTTCACATATTATTTTGGATCAGCACACCTTTTTCATGAGCTATCTTTTAATCTTCCTTCGTATTTTGTTGTTAGACGAGTATGCTTGGTGGTGATGCTATAGTCCGGCTTCGTCGTAAGCTAGCTAAGGGTACTGATGAAGCAAAGAAAAGTTCTAGCTTAAAGGAACGATTTTCAGCCAAATCAGAAGAGTTGGAGGGGGAGCGTATTTTGAGAAAGAACTTATCTGCCGAATTAGACCAATTGATGAAGGATTTCGCAAAGTTTTGAGCAAGTCATGCTGATGAAGTAATGAAAGAGAGCCAGGCAGCTCACCAGGAGGCCACTGAGGGCTTCGCCCATTCCCCCGCCGGGTAGGACCTTTTAGAGGTTGATTACCAGCGCTGACAAGAAGAATATCTGAAGTCCAGTTACTTTTTTGAAGTATTGACAAGTTTGGCTCTCCATATTACCACCATGGATTCTGTTCTTGTTTCAAGTAATTTGTGGAGGCTGGCATTTTATCTCCGGGATCAAATTTTTCTTTCCTTAAGGAAGCGGGATTAGAGGATGCTCATCTTCCTGGTGAGGAAGCTCCCGAATATACACCACCAGCTATCAAGCCACTTGATATGCCATCTAATGGGATAGCTGATGAGATTGCCAATGAGACAACTGGAGAGGCCCCTGAGGAGACGACTGATAAGACCACGAATGAGATATCTTCCAGAGCCCCTGATGATATTATTACGGGTGATCAACCACCTACTGAGTCCTTTTTTGAGGCCACAAACGAGGTCGTTGCTCAGGGCGAATGAGGCACCCGATTCCGCCACCTTTATTTAGATTATTTGGATAATAGCTGTTTTCCCTTTCTGCATTTTGTTTTTCCTGCAAGTACTTTGTAATATGCTCACTTTCGGGGCATAGATGTTAGCTTTTGTTTCATGCTCACTTTTGGGGCATGAGCTTTCCCTTTCTTTGGAATAATAATAAGAGATGCTTGTTTTTCACCTTTAGCATATGATTTCGATATAGAATGCTAGATGCAAGCAATTTTATTCGTGACAAATATATGCCTTTCATAGAAAATGTATTGTATAAATGCAAATTTATTCACAATATATACATGTTATGCTGTCTAGGACTTACAAGCAGCTATATGGCAGGGCTTATGCAGTATTCTTCCTTCATTATTTTTATATGTTGCCTAGGGCTCAAGCTGCCTTCAGAGGGCTTAGGCCATGTTCTTTCTTTCTTATTATTTATGCTGCCTTATTAGCAAGACTTATACAGCTAGGGATTATGATTTATGTCATCTTCGTTGCTGTCGAGGGCTTACTGCAGCCTGATGTCAGGGCTTACTATGCCTTGGGCTTATGCGGGTGTCTTTTATTTATCTTTTCATGTGTTGCCTAGGGCTTACACCGCCTAGGGCTTATGATTTCAACCTTCTTCGTTGCTGCCGAGGGATTACTGCAGCCTGATGTCAGGGCTTACGATGCCTTGGGCTTATGCGGGTGTCTTTTATTTTATCTTTTCATGTGCTGCCTAGAGCTTAAGCTACCTGCAGGGCTTACACCGCCTAGGGTTTATGATTTTCGCCATCTTCATTGCTTTTGAGGGCTTACTACAGCCTGATGTCAGGGCTTACGATACCTGGGGCTTATGCGGTGTCTTTTATTTATCTTTTCATGTGCTGCCTATGGCTTAAGTTGCCTTCATGGCTTACACCTCCTAGAGCTTATGATTTCCGCCGTCCTCATTGCTACCAAAGGCTTACAGCAACCTGGATATCAGGGCTTACGCCACCTGGGGCTTATGCGGTATTTTTTTTTCATGCAGCCTGGATATCAGGGCTTACGCTGCCTAGGGCTTATATTTGTCATGTAAAGAATCTCTTATACATGGTTCCCTCGATCATGGTAAACGAAGGACTTGTCTTTGCACCCTCAAGGCCTTCTTTTTGTCCTCCGGTAATCGTCCCTGTAATATGTAATTTACTACAGGTATTCTCTAATCGTCTGGCTACGGGGTTATGTTATTTACTTCTTCTCCTATTGTGGAACTTGGTATGATTTCTATGGTTATTTGTCGAGTATGGCAATCGACCAGCGCACTAGCCAATTGTGCTAGGTAGTCACCTTTTTTGTTCTCCATACGGGGTACCTGAGTTATCTCAAAAGTCTCCAATTGACCTTTTAAGTCTCCTATTTTCTTCAGGTACTCAATCATTCTTCCTTCTTTGCCCTCGTATTGACCATTGACTTGACACACCACCAGCCGGAAGTCCGAGTGGACTATCAAATGTTTTTCTCCCACCTCTAATGTCATCTTGATCCCGGCAATCAGGGCTTCATATTCAGCTTCATTATTAGAAGCGTGAAAATCAAACTTCATAGCTTACTCCAACTCATTCCCTTCAGCTGTCGTCAGTATTACTCTTGCTCCACTTCCCGTTGAGGTAGCAGAGCCATCAACAAACATGGAGCAGCCAGACCTTCTTAACATCTTAGGAAGAAGGTACTTGACACGCTAAAAGCTAACGTGCTATAATAGCAAGTGCACTAGTCGTGTGTAGTAATAAAAGTGGACGAGAAGTCCGGATTGTCGAACCACAAGGACTTGAATTCTAGTTTACGATTTTATAACAACAAAGATCAATACAATAAAGGTAAAATGAGTGTGAAACGCGTAAGATAAGAACAAGGTTGCACAAGTGATTTAAAACCAATTATAAAGGGAGACTAAGGCACATGCTAGGTCCAAATTGATCAAATATACTTATAAAGTCTCTTGTTGTAGAATTACTCTTATATTGTTATGGTGAGAGCTCCGAGGGTAGAGAATAACCGATGTCTCGCGTATAAACTCCTATGCTTAGATCGTGATTTCCCAAATATTCCTATCCGGAAATCTAACCACTAAACATGCATTAACGTACTAGAGTTCACTCGATTAGAATCGAACAACTTCACCCGGGAATCTTTACCTATGTCTAGGGCAATTCCTCATTAGTTGCGGGTCATGATGTGAATTTCTTGCACCCTAAGTTAATTTTCTCCCGAAATATCAACCTAGGCATAAGATTCTAACATATAGTGATCAAGTATATGCAAGATAGGTAAAAACACAAATTCACATCACATAACAATATAAGTATAACCTCAACAATCATCTATTATAAGCATATATCACAATTTGACCTTACATGGCCTTAGTCTTATGAATTTAGTTCATGATAGATATTATGATAAACAATAATGAATAAATACACATGTTCATAGACATGAATGAAATGAAAAGGCTATAAAAACTCCCTCTAATGTGATAGATGATGGCCCCTTGATTGGAGCTTCAATTCCTAGCTTTCTCCTCTTAGAATGATGAAGAATGGTGATGAATGAAGCTTGAGGACTGATTCCTCCTCCTCCTCTCCTCCAAGAATCTGAAATTGATAGTGAATGATGAAGAGTATGGGTTCCCCCTCCTTTTATAGCCAAAATTCCACTAAAGTATGCATTAAGAATTCCCATTAAAGTTCCCCAATGAGAATTCCACCTAAGGTGATGCTTAAAGTTTGGCTTTTAAGATTCCAACCAGCTAAAAAATGCTGAAATTTCGGCCATTAAGAATTCCACCAAGCATAACCATGTGAAAACTTCAACAAAACACATGCATGCTGCCATTTTCTTGCTTTCCAGCGCAGTCTTAGTATTTGCCTCATAAACTTCTCCACAGATCTCCAAATTGGATGATTCAAGTCCCCATGTGAAGCGAACACATAGATCTACAACTTTGCAGAAGGACATTTTGTCCAATTCGGTCTCTAAGTATACCTAAATTACGTTTCAACATGGAGGTTGTTTCTGATTTGGCGCCCATAAAGTAAATCTACCAAGAAACACACTTATGACAACCCCTCAACACATGTGCTGAATTATGGCCAAAAGTGATTCTTACCCATCATATAAGGCTGGAATTTAGGCTGAAAAAGGAGTAACATTCGGACTATCCATGCCTAGGCATGACTAGGAGGGCGCTGGGGCGTATCCTGGCACATGTATTTCTCTGTTCGGCGCAGCAATCGTATTTCCTTCACAATTATCTCTATAGACCTCAGATTTGGATGTTTAAAGTTCCCATTTGAAGCTAAGACAGACATCTAAAACTTTGTAGAAGGAAACTTTGTCTAAGTCGGTCTCGAAATGTACGGAATTATCGCTCGAATGTGGTAGGAGATGTATAAACCGCCTCGGTGTTGAAAAACATGCTTGAACTTGTTTTGTACATCGTTTTTCTTCCCCTTTCTTCATGTATTCTCATTTATTACCTGTATTCACTTAACACACCTATTAAATGCAAATGTGACATGATTTAAGCAATAAGTGAATCCAAATCATAAGAATTACGGTCTTAAAAACACGTAAAAACACCTCTTATCAGTACTTCTGCTATGAAATCTGCTAGTGCTTGAGCCTTTATAGTGGGCCCTGGGGCATAGGTGATGTCGAACTCACTTCCATCGCCCACTTGATCATCCTTCTTGACTCCTTGAAGCGTTCTTATATTTGCCTCAAAGGGTAGTTGTTACATACTTCCACACTATGTGACAAAAAGTACGGCCTCAACTTCCTAGCGGTGGTCACAAAGGCAAAGGCCACCTTTTCAATCTCAGGATATCTCTCCTCAGCCCCTCTAAGGGCTCGCTGTTATAGTACACCGGCTCCTGATCTTTTTCTTCTTCTCGTATTAGCATAGAGCTAACCGCATGATATGAAATCGCTAGATACAGGTATAATTTCTCTCCTAGTAATGGTTTGGCCAGCAAGGGCAAGCTTGTTAAATACGCGTTTAATTCTTCAAAGGCTTTTTGGCATTCTTCACTCCAAGAGAACGAGCTTGCCTTCCGGACGACCCTATAGAATGGCAAGTTGTGCTCTCCTAGTCTTGAGATAAAGTGGCTCAGAGCTACAACTCTACCAGCGATTTGAACGTCATTCTGAGCAGGATTAACTTTGATTCCCTTCTCTGTTACTAGGTATCCTAAGAACTTTCCACTCCTAACTCCAAAAGCGCACTTCAGGGAATTAAGCTTCATTTGGTACCGTCGTAGTACCTTGAAGGTTTTCGCCAAGTCTCCCAAGTGGTCTTGCGCCTTTCGGTTCTTCACCAGCATGTCGTCTACTTATAGGCGTAAAAGATGAACCAAACTACTTGATACTCGACTCGAGCTTGATCGCTAAAAGTTCGGTTTGTTAACTTATCAAACCAAACTTGAACAACTTTTTGTGTTTGATAAGTTTTGAAGCTCGACTAGAGCTCGGTTCGATTAGTAAAAATTAATAAAAAAATGTATATAAAATCAAACTACTCGAGCTCGACTCGTGTTCGGCTCGATTAAAGCTCGTTTGAGCTCGGCTCGATTAATAATCAAACAAGCTCAAACACAAAATTTGAAGCTCGATTGTATATCAAAAAAGCTTGAACATCTCATTTGGCTCAACTCGACTCGTTTACACCCCTCTACATAGACTTTGAGATTTCTTTCTATTTTCTTGTGGAAAATCTTGTCCATAAGTCGCTAATATATAGCTTCAGCATTTTTCAGGCCAAAAGACATCACCACATAACAGAATGTCCGAAAGGTTGTTGTTATGAAGCTCACCCTCTTCTAATCTTTAGGGGCTAAGGGTATCTGGTGGTATCCATGAGATGCGTCCATCAGGCTCAAAAGCTCGCATCCTGATGTAGAATCCGCCAGCTGGTCAATTCTAGGCTGGGGATAACAATCTTTCGGGCAAGTTTTGTTAAGATCTATGAAATCTATGCACATTCACCATTTATCTCCTCCTTTGGGAACAAGGACAACATTAGCTATCCACTCCGGGAATTAGATTTCTTTTATACGACAGCCAGTTAGCAACCTATCCACCTCTTCTTTTATGATCTTGTTCTTCTCAGGGCCCAAGTACCTCTTCTTCTGCTTCACGGGTTTGGAGGTGGAAAAGACATTGAGCTGGTGGACAGCTACAGCTGGATCAATACCCACCAGGTCCTCCACCGTCTAAGCAAAAACGTCTATGTAGTCTCGAAGTAGCTGAGTTGGGCGAGAAGCCATCTCAGGGTCAAGCTGAGATCCTATCTTGGCAATCTTGGAAGGATCGCCTGGCACCAGTTCCACCGTGACCAAATTTTCGACCGGTTTAGCTTTAGGTTGCACGACCAACTCCTTAATCCCTCTTTTTATAGTCATGACTTCTTCTTTTTCCAAACTAGACCCCTTTTCCAGGTCTATCTCCATATTCGATGATCTTTCTCCCATTTGGATAGCTTCTACATAGCACATTCGGGCAGCTTGCTGGTCTCCTCTTATCTCTCCTACGCCTTTGCCCACGGGGAATTTCACCTTCATGTGGTCAGTGGAAATAACTGCCTAAAAAGCATTTAGTGTGGGCCTCCCGAGGACAGCATTGTGTGCTAACGGTGAATCTACTACCAAGAATGTCACCGTTCTAGTCTTCCTTCGACGTTCTACTCCCAAGGATAGGGACAATTGTATTTGCCCCAACTGTTGCACCACCTCTCCTGCGAATCCAAAAAGATTGGTTTCCACCTTCGTCATCTTAATACTTCCCAGGTCCATCTGTTTAAAGGCATCATGGAAAAGTACATCCACCGAACCGCCACAATCTATAAAATTCGCCCCACATTGTAGTTAGCGATGGTAGCTGTAACCACTAGGTCATCATGATGAGGGCGATTAAGGCGGTGCTCATCTTCAGGCCCGAATTTTATCAGCGGCTTGGTATTAACCGCAGCTACCTCCTCAGTCATCTCTAGATTGGACAACTCTCGCAGAGCCCTAAGATGAGCTCATCGGGCTCTATGTGAGTCTCCATCAGTGGGGCCTCCCGTTATCATATTGATAAATTTTCACCTTTGGTTTAGCCTTCTTTCTTCATCTCTTCTCCCCATCGTGTCCTTTGGATTCTCCTTAGGCCGTATCTCGACAGCTGCCCTGTACCGTAGTGGGGTAGGACTCCTCTCAAAGATTCTCATGCTCTTCTCATGATCACGACATATAAGCTCTTGCAGGTGTCCGCATTCTATGAGTTTTTCTATTTCGCTCAATAGGTGCCGACTGGTATTAGTATCATGCCCGTAATCCTTGTGGAAATAGCAATACATGTCAGATTTTGGATGAATCGGCCTATAAATCGCACTCTATGGCCAATTCACTAACTTCTTGTTCTCCTTCTCTATCGCCATAAATGCTTTCTCTGAAGTCACCTTTAGTGGTGTTCGAGGTAGATTCCAGTACTCCTCCTTATACCTATTTGGAGAGGTAGGCTTCTTGGATTCCACTGAGGCCTTCTTTTCACCCCTAGCAGAGGGATTGCTGCTAACTAGCTCCATTTGGGTAGCTTCTACCAGATTCACGTGTTTCTCTGCCCTTTCTAACAAGTTGTCGAAGTTGACGGTAGGCTTCTTGGACAGGGACCTGAAGAAGTCCCCATCCTTCAAGCCTTGTGCGAAGGCGTTAGCTAAGACTTCAACATTTGCGGAAGGTACCTCTAAGGCAGTAGCATTGAACCTTCTTATGTACCCTCTTAAGGGCTCATTGACTCCTCGGCGTATGTTGAGCAAACTCAGAGAGGTTTTTTGATATCTCTTCCTGCTAGCAAAATGATGTAGGAACATCACGCTGAACTCCTTAAACGAATGGATCGAGTTCGAAGCTAGTTGATTGAACCACTACTGGTGGCTTTCGTCAAGGTGGTTAAGAATACTCGACACTTAACTCCATCAGTCTACTGATGAAGCAAAGCGCTATTCTCAAACTTCGATAAGTGCTCTGTGGGATCCGCCGATCCATCATATTCAGCTATATTCAGGACACAAAAATTATTGGGAAGCTCTTCAGCTAAGACTCGTGGCCCGAATGGGACACCTCATTGGGGGGGGGTTGGAAACCTCCTCCCAGGTGTTGCCTCATCTCTCTCATTTCTGCTATTAAATTCTCGAATCCATCTATCACCTCTGGGCGCCTCACATCATTACCCATATGATTCAAGGGTAGTTGTCCCCAGCGTATATTACCCACTTCACCAGGATGCTGGTGAATCCATCTCTGTTGGTTTCCATCTAAGGCCTCCCCGTAAGGACGAGGACCCATCCCGTATGTTTGGTTAGGAGGGAACGGTGGCGTATAGAACGTCATTCTCCTTGAAACTTGAGTTGTAGGGATCGCCATAGTGACAGCTGGCGGGGGTGCAATGGAATGCTCACTGGGACCCCCTCATCAATTGCATATATCCTCCTTGCAAGACGTAGACCATTGCTATGGCGAATGCCCTTCTCTATTGATCAAGGGAGGGAGCTTGCTCCCTGCTGGCGGGACACCTGACGGGATAACACATGCTACTTGGTGAGCACGTTGTTCATCACTACCTTCCAATTGTTGCCCTCCTTCATCTACCGATGCATGTCTGTGCACTGGCAGGTTGAGACCCACATTCTCATTGGCCAATGGTGGATGAATTGGCTCCGGTACATCACAAGCATGTGGCGGAACAGGCCCTTCCAAGGTAGGAGGGGGGCAGTGTGTTCTCCTTCCTGACGTTTTTCCTCTCCGAACGTCTTAATCCTTAAACTTCTTCCATTTCAATGCAAGAACTCACGTCTTAGACTCAAATCTTCCACAGACGACGCCACTTGATGTGGTTCGAATTTTCACACCAAGAAAATCGAAGAACCAAACAAGGTCTTTGATTAATTTTTATAATTCACACACTCAAATAATAAATATGGAAACACTCAAAATGTATGGAGGAAGATGAAATAGGATAACTTCTTTATTGATTTTGAATATTCAAGAATATAAACTCTAATTTGGAATAATACAATTTAATAAAAACTTGACTTTCTCTAATAAAACTTCAGTTACAAAAAATGAAGTAAAACATTTTCCTCTAGGTTGGGGAGTCTTTGGATTGCTTCCAACTTGTTCTCGGATATTAGAGGATATGATAAGTCATATCCCTCTTTTTAGGATTTGGTAGTTTAGGATAAGATTTATCCAAATATCCTCCTTATTTGAGCTTTCTCATAAGCATTTCCATGAGCTTTCTTTTGGGCTTTCCTTCTAGCATTCTTCCAAGCATATCCTTGGGCTTTTCATGAACTTTCCATGTGTAAGCCTTCTTCATTTATCCATCTTGACACAAGCCCACTTCACCTTGGCCCATTTAGGAAAAATAGAAATTATGGCCCATATCAGACACATACATAATAATTAAATAGGTAAACAACACTTGTCAATTACATCTCTATATATCCCTCAATTATTTTACCTCATGTTTTACATGGACCTCAATTTTATGTGCCCCCATATTACTCCTATGTTAAGTTAGACCCATTAAACGTACATGTAAAAAACTCCATTTGCAATGGTCAACTTAGAGGATAAATTATCCATGTGCGTCTCTATGCTTAGTAATAATCACGGCTTTCTCATTATAGAAAGTCCCACTTGCAATGGTCGACTAATCTACATAAGTAGCACCGACATGCTATTACTTTTGATGGTAGGTATGGAATATTAAACCCCGTTTAAATTTATCCCATATTAACTTAAAATTAAAATCATTAAGATTTTATAAACTTATCAAAATAAGTAAGGGAATTTTAGTATATTATGAAAGGTCTCATCGTCTTCGATTATCTTATCTAAGTCTCTATCCTAACATGCCTGACAACACATGAAAGGAATATAAAAGATAAGCATAATCTTAAAAAACATGTATCTTATACAAACACATAAAATCATGCATCTCACATATAAAATCATGTATCTCATAAAATCATGCATTTCATACATAAAATATAACATGGATATTTTGGGTCATATCTAAATCGATCCTATGTAGAGCTATCAAGGATCGAACGCCGGCAAGGTGAATAAAAAAGGAAAAGTAAACATACTTGTACAATCCTAACGACCTCAAAATTTCATCATGCATATCAACTTATGAAAGCATATGTAAATTCTTAATTTACCAAATATTCCTCATAAATTAAATCAATTCAGGATTTGTCAATAAAACTTGATTTTTCTAAAATTAAACAATTTAGAACACCTTTGAAATAAAATAAAAATTATTAGAAAAATCTGTTACAAGAAAACGGGAAGGCGACCCGTCACGTGATGCAAAGCCAAAGGAATTTTTCTCCAAGAAAAAATCCTAGGAACGGCTGATCCATTAAAAAAAAAAAAAAAAAAAAAGAAGGTGCATGTTAATAACAAATTGCACATGCTACTTGTTTTCATGTTTCCAAAAGCTATGCGTGAGTGGGGCTGTTTAAAGAAAGAAAGCATCTCTTGCAATATCTCAATTGCACATCATATATCTAGCCCCATCTATTTACCAATCATCACATAGTATATATATTCATATAATAATTTATCAATAGAAGTGAAAAGTGGCAACCGGAGCTCCATGATAGGAACCACTTGAAGTTCAACTAAAAACTTTTTTATCCAAATAGCCTCTTTGGCAGCCTCTGAGGCAGCCACGTACTCAACTTTGGTGGTTGAGTCAGCCTTCATGCATTACTTGGAACTTTTTCAAGTCATTGTTCCACCATTTAAAGCGAATACAAACCCAGAGGTGGACTTGCTGTCATCGACGTCGGACTGAAAGTCAGAGTCAGCATAACCTTTCACCTTCAGTTCTCCATCTTCGTATGTCAAACACATATCTTTAGTTCTTCTTAAATACCTGAGGATACACTTCACAGCAATCCAATGCTTTTCTCATGGGTTAGCTTGAAACCTACTTACCAAGCTCACAGCGTAGGCAATGTCCGGTCTTGTGCATAACATAGCATACATAAGACTCCCTACTGCAGATGCATAGGGGACTCCACTCATTCTCTTACAATCATCCTCACTTTGAGGACTCATCGATTTAGAGAGATGAAGTCCATGTCTTATGGGTAAGAGGCCTCTTTTAGAATCTTCCATTCCGAACCTTTTCAGAACCTTCTCTAAATAGAGAGCTTGGGAGAGACCCATTTTCCTATTCGCTCTATCCCTGTAGATGCGAATTCCAAGGATATGGACTCCATAACTTACGCCAGTTGCACACAACGCCCGACGCTATCGACCCGGGTGACGGGTCGGGCGTCGGGTGTTCAAAACACCGCACCCGATCCAATTTCCATGTAATCTCATTACAAAATTAATTTTCAAATTTAAACAACCTTTAAAAACTGAAAATAAATAGTTTTTTATGAAAATCCCCAAATCAATAAAATTCACGAATTTAATAATTTTAAACGTGCATGACATGTAATGATTAAAATTAAACGGATCATGCATAACAATGCGCGAGCCTTAGGCTCTGATACCACTATTGAAAAATATACATGTAGCCCGACTAAGCACAGCGAAAAATTAAAAAATTTAGTTTCTAGGATTTAAACATGCGAGTTTATTAATCCTACGGGTTTATTGTGTATCATAGGCTTGCGCATCTCTACACTAATTATTCAAAACTTAAATAAAGAAGATCTTACCTTATTCGATTTTTCATAAAAATCGAAAAGTTTCTTCTTCCTTAACGTAAGCTCTCTAGCTTTCTCCTCGTTCCTTGAATCAACCGACTCGTTCTTTTCCTTTGATGAAGATTGCGAATTCCTCCACCAAAATTCACCCTTGCTCGGATTCTTACTTCATTTCAGAGACTCAAGTGTTTCTCTTCTAAAGTTGATCCACACCCCAGATACCTACTCATTTATAATCTTTAGTTAGGTTGATCTATAAACATTTATTCTAACTCTAAGGAATAGTGTATGAGATTAAGGTGAAAGCAAAAAATTACTTCTCTAAGTATTTTTGGAAGAATTCTTGAATTCAAGATCTTGATGAATAATCAAGAACTCAAAAACACTATATGAAAGAGAGAGAGAGAGAGAGAGAGAGAATTTTCTATGCAAGAGGAATGAAAATTTTGGCTTCAAAAGTCATTCGATTTTCAATCCCTACTAGTCCTATTTATAGAAATAGGTTCTTGCAATTCTTTCCTATGTAGAACTCTTTTATATTAAATCTTTTTCATGTAGAAATAGAACACTAATTAATTCCCAAATAGAACTCTTCTATTTTAATTAGTTTCCTTTCTCTTCAAGAAATCTTATTTCCTTCTAAAAGAAAATTAATTAAACTCCTGTAGTTATTTTTCTTCCACCAAATTTTCGACCAAGGCCATAAAACAAGTCTTTAATAATTAATCCAACATACTAGATAATTAAAAGTCACTTCCAGTTAATTAAAGGCTTTCTACACTTAAACTTAATTAAATTGGTCTTATCAACTTAATTAATTCATTTATCCAACACTTGAATAAATAAAAGTCTTAATTAATATATTAATTCAATTACTTTGAATTAATTTCCCTTAGTTAAGAAATGGATTTGTCCGAGTATTGTGTGTGACCCTTTAGGTTCACTAACATACTAGTAGTGAGTTCATAACCTTTATGATTTAATTTGTACAATTAATTTGTCTCTATTAATTAAACACTTTTAATTAACCATCTTATTATTTAAACTTCATTAAATATAAGATACCCACGAATCAAAAAAAAAATTCTAGCTACTTATCTTGGAAACCTAGATGTAGGCGATTTAAAGTGAACCTTTCCAATCGCGCATTCCATGCAAGTGAGATTCTTCCATCAACTAATTTTCCAATTGAATTAAGGATCGAGGAATCTTATTGGTCGAGATCCTTATAGATTCAATCTTAATAATTCAAGCGTGTTTGACTAGTAATTAATTAATTGAAAAAACTCATTTCTTAATTAATTAATTACTTGCCTTGGCCAAGGACTAACTCAGTCAAATCACTTAGAATGTTATAGGAAATTCACTTGTTCATCTAGACAAGTGATGAATCAACACCAACCTTCATATACAAGTCACTACATCTAATCACCAGTCCATATGTGTCCTTGTAAAAGAACTGGCACAGGAGTCAAAGTGCAGTAAGTCAATATACAAGATTACTGTGATGACTCAAGTCAAAGAATTCATCTTGTACTATCGTGATTAAGAAACTCCAAATTCGACATATATAGAAATAATTCCAATTTAGGAAGTTTCGGTCAGGGTAATCAGTGAACTTGTTCTCAACAAGCACCCGCGTATGTGCATTTATGTCAACTACACTAATGTCTATAAAACGAGACATTCTCTAATTAAGAATGTGCATCATAGGCGCAAGTCTGTCCGAATTATCAATGTCCCATCTTGATAATTCTATGACTTGGACGGTATTTTGAAATCATAGCCTTAGGGACTTGTTTTATGATATCCATCCAATGAAATATTAAGCCTCATAGCTATGTGTGAATTCTAGAGATTTCATCATACAGTTATAACAATATAAACATAAGATGAAGAAATGTCTTTTATTAATATAATGTAAAACAAAATTATTTATTACAAGAATAGATAAAGAAAGTCTATCTAGGATTGGCTCGCAGGGCACTATTCTAACGGTTGTTGCTAGTCATCCTATCACCGTTGACACGTGCTTGAGACCTAGTCTGCATACTTAGTGGTTGGACCGCTTTTCCATAGACGGTGCTAAAATGATGCGGGATTAAAATGTTAGTATGTAAGTATGTCACGTGATGGCCACGTGGGAATGGAATCCGACCCAACACATGACAAACTAGGCACTAGGTTGGTTAATATTTATACTGCATTCGTTATAGGCAAGCTACCTACGTATCCACTTTGATGAGATCAAATCTTTTCGTAGTTCAACGGTGGGGTGGCTCTCTAAAGGTGCCAACTGATTTCTCTCTAACAAACTTTTTGTGGAAGAGCAGATAATGAATTTTGGTTACCCTCATGGGGTATTTATAGAGCTAGATATGGGGCATGGACTAAAGCCTTGTTATCAGTCTATTGGAATATATATTAAACTAATAAATATGTATTTCATATTTATTAGCTCGTCCAGAATATTTACACCAGCTATATTATATATCACACGTGGGAGATAATCCTACTTAAATTGAAGATAAGTCAATTACAATCGTGACCCTAGAAATTTCAGTGCACATTAAGCTCCAAATCAGATACCAATTTTAAGAGAAAAAAGATTAACTTAAAAGTAAAAACGTAATGTAAAGATAATAAAAAATGTATTGTTCATTTAAGGGATGAAAACAAAAGATGTTGTTGGGCTTCTGGCCCCATCATGCAGACTTGGTAAGTTGGGGGTTTGTCTGAATACTACCATTCGATAGTGTGTGTAATTTGAAATATTCATGTATGACGATATTTATTAATTAAAATAATAATATAACCAATAAACTACTATTTTGCCCTTATTATTTATTTGTAGGACATCAGACTATAACTTGCAACTTAATAGTCATCAAAGACGTTGAGCATTTCGAGTCTAAGCTATAGCACCTCTATAAAAAATTTAAAAGATGTCTACCATATCAATAAGGAAGAAATATACGAGATTCTTGAAGAACCAAATCAAAGATATGGGTTTTGTAGTCGATTTATCCAAAACAAACGTAGAGCAAGAAGAAAAAAAAACGAAGAAAAAAAGAGAGATCATAATGCAAATATAGAGAAAATAAGGGCTAACACTAAAAAAACAAAGCTTGGGAGGTGAGCCATCATCATGAATTGATTATCTATATGTTAATGAACTTAATACTTGATAATTAGTAATCTAGTATTGTCTTTTGTTTTACTGAATTTGATAATTAGTACTGACATTGTGCGTGGTATATGAACTTAAATGGTAAATACATAAATCATAATTAGGTTCACCAATACATTGATTACTATGGTTCATGACTATTGCTAAAAAAGGTCCCGTGCCGTATTGTATTCGTATCGGATACAGATATTAGGTGGATATGTATCAGATATGATTTTGAAATATCTGGGAAAAAAATTGGATACGGGATGGATACGCCTTGGATATGAGTGGGCACGTCCTGAATATGGGTGGATACATTTTGGATACGAAAAATTGAAAAATTCAATAAGAGCTGGGTATTATTTAATAAAATGCAATACTTTATACCAAAATAAAAAGATATAATCTTTTGACGATGATCGTCCTTTAACAAACAAAGATTATTAGAGTTTTTATTATATATTTATTATCTAGTTTGACTAATTGCTCCAACATACGATCATTTTATTGCTTGTGACTAATGATTAGAATATTTATTGTATAGTAATTTATCATAACAACATATTTTTTAAGCATGAAATGGTTATATGACATCATTCAGTGGATTACACGAATATTTGAGTTCTTGCAACTTTGTTTGTTATAAAATTCTGATAAAGTAAATTTTTATTGTGAATTTAGAAAACTCCAATATGTAAAAACTATGTGTATAGTGTAGAATATAGTTATATATATATATATATATATATCGTATTTCTGGCGTATCATATCCTAAAATTTTGAAAATTTACGTATCACATATTCGTACCGTATCCATATCCATGCATCATAGATGAATTATAATTAGCTAGGTCTTCTTCATTCCTTTTTACCATTTTAATTTAATTTCATTTATATTTGACATGAACTCTTAATAAGTTGAAAAGGAAGTTTTCATGCCCATTGTTTTTTGATTGATATATTATTTTCTTAGAAGAGTTTCATTTGGCAAATCATACATTTTACTTCTTATACATCTAAAATTGGAAATAAAAGTATTTGATTTTAATTCAAATAATATAACTGATTTGTTAGAATATAACCATGTTCAGTAGTAATTTAGGCAACGTTTGTTTGCCAGTAATGGAATCCAAATTGGGAATCAGATATCTGGTAATCAGATTCCCAATTATCTGATTTCATAATAGTGTTTGGTTGTATCTAGAAAATAGAATAAAGATCTTCTTAATGCTCATTTCATACTCATTTTCTTTTTATTTTGGAAGAAGTAAGCTTAATTCATGCACATTTCATAAGAAATGAAATTCATATTTGAAAATCTTCATTAAATTAACCTTATTTTTAAGTTAATTTATTTGTATATGTTGTGTCACCTAAACTTGTGAAATTTTTATATTAAAAAAGTTAGTATATGTTGATACTAACTGTAATATTGTACGCATAATTAATATTTAAATACTAACTATTAAAACAATAAATTAATTTGACTATGACACGTCAAAATAATTAATGGGTCCAGAATGTGAAGTACGAACAATAAATTACTGAATATACATATATATACACTCACACACAACACACACACACACACATATATTATGTAAAATAAATAAAAAATTAAACGAAAGTATATGATTATATATGTGCATTATATTGATATATATATATACACACACACATACATATAATATATATATATATATGTGTGTGTTTGTACATATATATATGTGTGTGTGTGTGTGTGTCTGTACATATATATATATATATATATATAAATGCATATTCATATATATATATATATATATACACATATATAAATATATATCTTATTATCATGTAAATATATATTCAAATATAAAAGCTATATATGTAAATTGTATATATACAAATATACATATATATTAATTTATATAATATTTTTCCTTATATGATGAAATATAATTATATATATATAAAATATTTTTATCGATAGAAAAAAGTCATAATATTGATAATAAAAATGTCTATCAAGTTTTATTTTCAGATTCTCCTAAAAAAAGGGAATAAGAAACCCTCAAATAAATAGAGATTTATATTCCTTGTTTTAGGGTGCAGGATTCCCTATTTTGAGAAATCTGATTCATTTCCCATAATTTAAGCAGTGTTACCAAACACAGTAATATAATTCCATTCTCTGGTAAAAAGAATGCACTTTCGGTAAGAATCTTGATGATTAAAATATTGGGCCCTGGACTATTCACTTTGTCTCATTTAGATCCCTGAACTATCAAATGTCACAAAATGGTCTTTAAACTATCATACATAACAAAATAGTCCCCTCGACTTAACGACGTGTTTGGCTTATAGTGACATGTTACTGATGTGGCACTGAGTTTGACCATTGCAATGTGGTCATTAAAATGTTTGCCTATTTTGTCTTCACTTGCTTATAAAAATAGGTGATGCAACAGGGAGAGGATCTATGATGCATGGATATGATACATGATGATCTCAAGTGGCATACGAAAGGGTCTAGAAGGAGGAGAGGGGGGGTTGAATAGACCCTGAAATCTTTTTCAACTTTTAAAAATTCGTATCACTTTTGAACGCTTGGTAAGCTAAGCGCTAGGTCAGGCGCTTAAGATAAGATAACTTAGACTTAGTGATTTCAACAATTACCAAAGTAGGGTAATGCTTTAATGGCTTAATCAGGGTTAGCACAACGGAAATGATTTTCAATCTTAGCGTTCTCTTTAACCAAATAGTCGCTTAACCGTTTTAAAGCTTTTTCAAAGATATGATGTGAAAGTATAAAATAAAGCAATAAAGCAGTAAATAACACTAGATATGTAAGGTTCACTGGGTGACGTAATCTCAGCTACGTCCTTCTTCTCCTTTACACTCGGAGGAATTCCACTAAGTTGATTATCGAAGGATCACACAGAAGCTTCTACAAAATAGAAGAAAGGAAGATGATCTTGAGCTCCTTGATTACACAGACTTCAGCTCCAATGAAGATCTTCTTCAACAAGCTTTTCTCACACAGAAATGTTGCTTGTAAATCAACAACTTTCTCACACAGACGAAAGAGGTTGAGGGTTTTTGTCACAAGCAGTGTTTTAAAAGGCGGTCTCGGGGCATACGCCCGTGGCGGGGCGTTGCTGAAACGCCCGTGGCAATAGGAGGGGCGCGTAACCCCTCATGGGTATACGCCCGATCAATTGGGGCATACGCCCCGGGCGAAAACGCGTCCAGTCCTTGGGCGTACGCCCAATATATTTCATGTTCATACGATATGATTTTAGGCCTAACTTGATTTTTTTTCCGATTTTCAATCTAAAACCCACTTAAACTTTTTACATGTTTTATTCTTTTAGTAAAAACCCATGAGCCACTTATTCAATTAAATCAAACATTAAAAAAAAAAAAGTTGTAAGAGCAACACAGCTTAATGCTCGAGTATTGAGAGTCGAAGATGAAGATAATGATCTTAATGATGAGACTTTTGATAGTGATTGAGTAAATTAGTGCTCGTTAATTATTATTTTAAATCTTTATTTTGCGTAACGCTAGAATTTGAAACAATTATTTGTCTATCTTGATTGTTTTTTGCAAAAGTTGAGCTTGGACTTTTTGTTTGCATGGTTGAATATATTATTATTTTTAACTTGCTCTATCTTATTTTTTTACTTTATTTTATCCTTCAATTTTATAATTTTTTATTAATTTAAATTAATTCTTAACATTATATTATATTTTTTTAATACTAAAAAAGCAAATTCGCGGGGCATACGCCCCGCCTGTAGAACATAAAACGCCCAGCCCCGCGCCTTTGCCTTTTAAAACACTAGTCACAGGTTTGTTTGATTTTAGAAAGTTCAAACAACTTAGGATATCTCAGTAAGAGTGTAGGGTTCTTCTATGAAGATGTTTGAGACATCAGTGACTGTCTTTGGAATGGATATGAAAAGCTTGAAGGATTTTTGGCTATGGAGTTTATAAGTTTTTCTCTTAAATGTTTTCAACAAAGTTTAGACCTTTTCTTGTGTATGTATGTGTGTTATTAGGGTTTGCTGAAGGGTACTATTTATAGAGGTTTCTTAGGATTTGTCCGTTGGACACATGCAGGCGTGTGTCTCTCACGCAGCGCGTAAATAGTCCCTTTTCTGACATTCTTGAAATTCTGTTGTTATAGATTGGACACAAGCAGACTTTGAACTCTGAATTCTGATAGTCTAGTCAAAAGGTGGCTTGTCCACAAGTCATAATGCCTTATCACATTTAATGCACTTATCAGACATTTAATGCGTTTTGAATTTATTTCCCGTTGGAAATAAATGTCCGTTAATGATTGTATTTAAGTCCTTCATGACTTGAGAATTTATTTCAGGTGAATCTGATCCTTGATCGCTTGAGTAATTTGAGCTCTTGATTCGATAACCCTGAAACAGTCCTTTAGCGTTTGACAGACGCTTAAAACAAATCTTCATCTTCACTTGACTTCAGACGATGATCTTCAACTTCATCTCTGATAGACTCACCTAGAATTCTATCAGCGACTTGGTATCTAATACTTAGTCTAAAATCTATAAAAATAAAAATTACAAGCTTAACAAAATAATAAACTTTCGAACACTTATACAATTGTTCTATGAAAGCATAAACTTACATTCTTTTGGGGTCTAACATGAAATCTTATTCTCGTCATCATCAAAACATCTAACATGAAATTCCTAACAAGATGATATGATATGGATAATGGATACACAGTTTTTCGAAATTTTAGGACACGATACGCCCGGCATACGAAATATATATACATATTTTATATTTATATATATATATATATGTATATATTTGTATTTGTATTTATATTTATATATATGTATATATTTATATTTATATTTATATTTATATTTATGTTTAATATAATCTATACCATGCACATATTTACGTATTGGAGTTTACTGAATCCAGAATAAAATTCTACTTTATTAGGATCTTATCACAAACATAGTTGCAAAAGTTCAAATTTTCGTGTAATCCACTGAATGAGGTCACGTAACCATTGCATACCTAAAAAACATGTTATTATAATAATTACTATATAAATAATCTTCTAATCAGTAGTCACAAATAATAAAATGATCCATAAGTTTGAATAGCTAGTCAAACTAGATAATATATATATATATATATATATATATGAAAAACTTTAATAATATATGTTCATTAAATGAGAATCATCATCAAAAGATTATTTTTCTTTGTTTTAATCATAAAATTATTGCATATTATTAAATAATACCCGACACGATTGGATACTTCAATTTTTCTTATCCAAAACGTATCCGGCGTATCCACCCCGTATCCGAATTTTCTTTTATATTTTTTATTTCGAATACTTCAAAAACATGTATGATACGTACCCACCCCATATCCTACCTGCATTCGTATCTGATGTGAGTATGATATTGTACAAGATTTTTTTAAGAAATATCCGTGCATCACAAGGGAGGACATTGATAAATATTTTAATTAAGGGAAAAAAAATGAAACTTACGATGTGGAACTCTTAAAATAACCATTTGTTTGAGTGTGAAGACAAAATTAGCCGCACATTGAATATATTATGTCAAGGTGGTTTTTAACTAATTTTCTGCTATCACTTTGACATTTTCTGACTTCTCGCATTTATTTTTATTTTCTCATCATATTATATCATTTTGTTTTTGAATGTTTATTTTCGATTAACTTCTCAAAAATCTGGATATATTTTAAAATAATTGAAAATATTTATCATACAAATATAATTAAAAAAAATATCTTTTATGTAATATTTATTTTAGTGATTAATCACAAGGATCAAGTTTTTCATTTGTCTATCATTATAGACAATCTCATCTATATTATATAAAATATTCTATGGGCAAAAAACAAAATGCCCCCTAACTATACTCAAAGTCGCATATACCCCTGAATTAAATAATGTACCAAATTGGTCTTTCAGTGAAATTTATATTTACTAGCATTATAATATTTTAGTGTAAGTGCCAAATTTACCCCGCTCCACGTGGACCGTGGGTATTATTATGTGTAAGAATTAATATTTTTTTATAGTGGCTTTTAATATTAGTAAAATATATTATAAAAAAAGTATTAGCAAGAAAATTTAAGTACACATATTTACTCAAAATTTAAATACACATATTTACTCATACATACCTTAGCCCAAATAAAACAAATACATATTTAAATATATAATATTGAGTAAATATTTCTCACCCAAAAAAGATATTAATGCAAAACTATTTAGTAACTAATACATTCTTTCATTTGGCTATCCATGACCTTAGCCCAAAATTAATGAATGAAATAAGTATCTCATTTGGGCATATGCAACATATCTAATCTTTTATTATAGGGTAATTATTTAACACAAGAAAGTAATGTTAGTAAGGAAATAATATCATTTATCTTTATATATATATATATAATATTTTTGCGTTAACATCGAGTAAAAAATAAGCAAAAATCAAGTAAAAAAATAAGTGAAAAATTGTGCGACAAATCAAGTAAAAAAAGAATTAAAGTGAGGGGCTGTGGATATAATTTTCTCATTTTAAATACATATATATATATATATGGACACAGGCATGGGTTTTTTATTTGATTAATATAAAAAAAATAAAAAATTCTCAAAATAATATAATTTTAAAATCATTCTTTTTTTAATATAAGACGGCATTTCAAATGCCGTCTTCATCGATTTTCTCTTTTTTTTTTTAATGAAAATTAGAAGATGACATTTTAAATGTCGTCTTCAATTTAAATTTTTTTTTTAAATTGATGAACAGTGAAGACGACATTTAAAATGTCGTCTTCACTGTTCATCGGAAATTTTTTATTTTTTTAATCCGATGAACAGTGAAGACGACATTTTAAATGTCGTCTTCACTGTTCATCGGAAATTTTTATTTTTTTAAATCGATGAACAGTGAATTCACTGTTCATCATTAAAAAAAAATTGAAGACGTCATTTAAAATGTCGTCTTCAATTTTTTTTTTAATTTCGAAAATTGTTAGGGTTAGGGTTTTTTGTTAATTACATATAATTTTTTAGGGTTTTTTGTTAATTTATATCAAATTATAACAATTGACTTTAAATTTCAAAAAAATTCTATTTTTATTTTTCATATTTTATTTTACGAATAATAAATCATTCAAGTGGTTTATTTAAAACGAAAATCATGATTGTCTAAAAATAAAAATTGAAAAAAATAATTTTCACTGTTCATGTTTTGTTTTATTTTGAAGACGACACGTTAAATGTCGTCTTCACTGTTTCGTTAAAAAAAAAAAATTATTGAAGACGACATTCTAAATGTCGTCTTCAAATTAATTTTTTTTAAATAAACATTTTAACTAAATTATGTAAATATTCAACCGGCTAAAATTATTTTCAATGCAATTTACCTTTTTTTTTTTGTCGAAAATTTTTAGAGTTAGGGTTAAAATGAAAACTTTCAACCTTGTTCATTTTTCATCGTTAATAATTTTTATTTTTTTACCTTGTTCATAATTGTGACAATTGACTTTAAATTTCAAAAAAATTCTAATTCTATTTTTATATTTTATTTTACAAATAACAAAAGTATCATTCAAGTGGTTTATTGAAAATGAAAATCATGATTGTCTAAAAATGTCCCCCAGTACCACAAGGACGTGGTCGCCTACTTGTACGATCTCTAACTATTTGCTCATCTTCTTGAGCACGAGAATCATAATAGTGACGTTGCATCTCAGAAGGTTGTGTTTCTTCATCGTCACAAGTACTATTATCATTCAAATTAATCTCATGACGAGTTGATACAGTTGTCCCACTTGACTCTCCGCGATCACGATATGCTGTAGTCAATACCGGCCATGGGATGGGCGAAGCGTTGAATACTGGGCGTGAAGGCGCAAATGCAGGTGCAAGCCCGAGGTCTAGAAAAGACATATCCACCTGTCCAGATAAAAATTCTCCATGTGGCGCCAATGGAGTGAACGAAAATTGATCGTTTTGCTGTAGTGGCTGAGGTACGTAATAATCGTCCTGAATATTTCCACATGCCGATACAGGGGGTGCTCATGTAAATGGTTCTGGAACAGCTATTCCAGAAGACAAATTCTGAGGTGAAATTCAATATTTAACATGCAAAGTTAAGTTATCATCAATACTATTTATCAATATATGAGTGAAAGACCCATTAGTTATCAAGAAGTTGGTTCTTAAAAAGTTGGTGAAATATGTTATTGAAATATTTGAAAAAATACTTTCATGAATCTTACGTATAAAAGTTTATTTTAAGAAATTTTAAGTAATTTTTCAATTTCTTTTTGTAACAAGACCTTTAGCAAAAAGATAAAAGGAGTTCTACTAGAGAGTTTGTATGCGGAAAATGAGATTAATTTGTCGCTTTTTTTTTGTGGGTTTTTAATTCCTTGGAAATTGAGAATTTGAAAGTGAGTAAATGACTACATTAATATGATTAAGGATAGTAGTAGTGTGAATTTTAATTTAGATAATCCTAAGTATTAAAATGGTTTAATCTGATACGGCAAAGCAACATTATTGCCCAATTAGCTTTGAATTTGATTTCTCTTTCTAATTATTTCTAGTTTGATCACAAGTTGATATGGATATGAGAATGTACATATACAAAATGTTCTCTTTTTCATGAAACCATGCTTAATTTAATTTCTGACCATCAAATTACTACAAAATTGAAATTTCAAAAAATTGTGAAGAGCATCATACAACACAGAATTCTATTCAAAATATTTCATCAGACATTCCTTACTTTCTCTAAAAATCTGAAATAACTTCCAAAACATAAATATATATCCAATGTGTATACAATTTGAAATAAGTTCCAAAACAAAATATAAACATAAATAAGACCTATAATTAAATTAAACAATCAACTCTTCAACATATTTAAAAAGAGAAATCCGCCAATTATAGCATATTATTTACCTGTAATCCGTAAATTTGACTCCAAATATTTCGAAGCACAATGCGTAAGATCTACAATTAATACAAACAAAACTATTAACATAAATAACTATTATAAAGTTTACAAATAATAATAATATGTAAATTTATACCTGATAATTTGAAGTTCAAAAAGTATCCGGATATTAATTCTTCTCAAGTATTCTGAAAGAAAGTTGAAGAAAAATATGAACGAGTAAAACTCTCTTAAATTTGAGAGAATGAGAAAATTTTGCAAATGTGGGAGTGAAAACATTCTGTAAAGTTGGGTGAATTTATAGATGGAATGTTGGTTGTCATAAGTTTTCTGGAAGGAAAAAAAAAAAGGAAAATTGAAGGCGACATTTGGCATGTCGTCTTCAATTTTCCTTTTTAAGTATTTATGAACAGTGAAGACGTGTCGTCTTCAAAATAAAACAAAACATGAACAGTGAAGATTTTCATTAAAATAAAACAAAACATGAACAGTGAAAATTATTTTTTTCAATTTTTATTTTTAGACAATCATGATTTTCGATTTAAATAAACCACTTGAATGATTTATTATTCGTAAAATAAAATATGAAAAATAAAATTAGAAAATTTTTGAAATTTAAAGTCAATTGTTATAATTTGATATAAATTAACAAAAAACCCTAAAAAATTATATGTAATTAACAAAAAATCATAACCCTAACAATTTTCGAAATTAAAAAACAAAAAAAAAGAAAAATTGAAGACGACATTTTAAATGACGTCTTCAATTTAATTTTTTTTAATGATGAACAGTGAAAACGACATTTTAAATGTCGTCTTCACTGTTCATCGATTTAAAAAAATAAAAAAATTCGATGAACAGTGAATACTCGTCTTCACTGTTCATCGGATTAAAAAAATAAAAAAAATTCCGATGAACAGTGAAGACGACATTTAAAATGTCGTCTTCACTGTTCATCGATATAAAAAAAAAATTAAATTGAAGACGACATTTAAAATGTTGTCTTCTAATTTTCATTAAAAAAAAAAAGAGAAAATCAATGAAGACGGCATTTCAAATGCCGTCTTATATTAAAAAAATAATGATTTTAAAACTATATTATTTTGAGAATTTTTTATTTTTTTTATATTAATCAAATAAAAAACCCCACAGGCATACAGACAGGCTGTTGTATGATCACAGGTGTTGAAAATGCCAGAGACGGTCTAGGACGTTCAACAGTTTCCACACACACAGAGTCACAACCACCCCCCCGACCCCACCCCACCCCCCGCTGTGCATTATTGTATGTGAAAAAAAGTCATATCGGCGTCTTTTTTGCGATCCTAATTCTCTTTCTTTACAGGAGGTAGTTAAATCTCTCTCTCTCTCTCTCTCTCTGCTTTACTTTCATTCATGCTATTGACTCGTTCATGCATATTTCATTTAAAGGCACCCCCTTTTTGTTTCTATGTTGATGATCTCCACCACCATTTTTTTTGTATAGAACAACAAAAAGAAAGAGCTCGGAGCTTACTACTGTATCCGGAGTGAAGCAATATTCAACTCTTTTTGCTCCTTTTTTGGGATCAATTGAAAATTCAGGCTTTTCTGAGGGCTGCGCTAAGTGGGCTTTTTTCAGTTATTGATTTGATTTTGTTGCTATTCATTCCGTTCCTTTAATCAATTTAAGTGTGTTGCACAAATTAGAAAAAGGAATATTGTAAAAAGGCCATAGAATTTTTCATAGATCTGCTCTTTTTTGGCTTTCTAGTGTTATCAACTTTTAGCTTTAATCATAGCTGTATTTTATTATTTAATACAAAGAAGAGGAAAAGGATAAGGGCTTATTTAGTTTATGCAACTGTGATCCCTGTTTTGTGTACTTAACTCTTCTTTATAGGGCCCTTTTAAGGATAAGGGTAGGGGAAAGTTCATTCCTTTTATAGGTGGGAAGCTTTTATTTGCATACATCATGTGAGATTAGAAGGATCAATTTGCTGATTAGAAAAATTGCTTAATTGATTGCTGAATACAATTGTCCACTGAAAGCTGTCTTCAGGGAATTTCATGTGTTTTTTTCTCATTACTGGAATTACATCTGTTTTTCCAGGGGTGAATTATATAGGTTGAGTAGAGAATTATAGGGAGTTTGAACTTTAAGACCTCGTGTAGGGTTTTTTGTAACGGATCCAGCTACGGAGCATAGGGGGTGTGACCGTGTGGTTGGTCTGGAGTGCATACTGAATATAATCAGGGCCCTAAGAATGGGGTCCTGCTTGTCCAGTGAGAGCAGGAGCCCTCGGCCCGGCTCTCCAATGGGCGTTAGGAAAAGGAAGGGCTCAAAAAGGAGGATGGGTTCTCGAAATTCATCCTTCGATTATAGGAGGGAGGAACAACTGCACAGGACACCTGGCCGGCTGTTCTTGAACGGTTCAAACAATATTGCTTCACTCTTTACCCAACAAGGCAAGAAAGGGACCAATCAAGATGCCATGATTGTTTGGGAGGTTAGCTTCTCCTCTCTAATCCTGGTGTAGTTGATTCGTGTCACGAGAAATGATGGTTATGGAATTAATTTTGCACATGAGCATTAGTAATGTAGGTATTAGATGCTCATGCTTCAATTATTTCTTATCGATTTGGTCAGATTTTATTCCTTTTCAAATGTTAGTAATAGCTATTAAAAATGATTTTTGTGATGCAAAACCTTGAATCATTGTCATGATTAAACCTGTATATAATCTAAGACTGGCGAGCTTGTGTTTGTTGTTTTTAACCTTGTTTTTAAAATCTTCATAGAATTCAACTTTGTTGGCTGCAAGTTTCTATTCATTGGAATCAAAGTGTTTGCTTTCTGGTTTAGTGAAACAATTCTAAAATAAACTCGGTGCTGCTTCTACATGTTCATCCTTTGTTGATCCGTGGCTATTGAGATAAGTATTTCATACAAATATACTTCTGTAACTCTGGGTCTTTCACTCTACACCCCACCTTTGTTAATCCTGAATCCTTAATCTATTCATTACTTTACCTATTTGGATGTTTTTTATTTTAGTTCTCCATTTAGAAGGTGGAAAAATGTAATTGTAATATCAGTTTATTTTGAATTCAACCATAGTCCATATATTTAGTTAATTATGAGCTGCTTTTTTATTTAATTCAGATCCCTCTTTTTGTTCCTTAACCATCATTTGATGAGGACGCATAGCATCTTTGATACAGACATACAGTAGGACTTTTAACCCTGTTTTTGGATTTGAACATTGTAGAATCAGATGTTAGCATGTCATATGCAGAAGTTGAGTGCCTAGAGCTAAGCTACGTCTATATCTACTTCTCACTACCTAATAAAATCTGATTATTACCTAAAATGTGATCTTTCTTCATGAATGTTCACTCTTTGTGTGCATTGATTCACCTTCCAATCACTTTAAATCTCCATTACACAAAAATTGATGATTTTTCCCAGGCCATCATTTTATTTTTATCGTCTGTCTGAAGTTGCTTACAAGAGACTGTATCTCACTGATCTTCGAGAGATAAAATATGCAGAACTTTGGTTCGAGAACTGACACGGTCTTCTGTGGGGTTTTTGACGGCCATGGTCCTTACGGTCATATGGTTGCAAAGCGAGTTAGAGATTCTCTTCCTCTGAAGCTGAGTGCACACTGGGAAGTTAACTTGAAAAGTGATGAGATTCTTAGGGAGGTCAGTTTAAATACTACAGGCAGTTTGTGTGCTGAAGATACATCCTTCTTAGCTGTTGATGAAGAAACTAGAGCTACTGTTGATGTTCAAGAAGCTGGTAAGTATCCAGAGGTCTTTGACACATTGAAAGAGTCTTTTCTGAAGGCTTTTAAGGTCATGGACCGGGAATTGAGAATGTATGCAAATATTGATTGCTTCTGCAGTGGAACAACAGCAGTGACCCTGGTGAAACAGGTACTCTAATTAATTTATAACCGATGCTTGGTAATATTGTCCACATACTTGACAATAACTTGATTATCTTCTGTAGGGTCTGGATCTTGTAATTGGAAATGTTGGGGACTCGAGAGCTGTATTGGGTACTAGAAATGAAAATAATTCACTTACTGCAGTGCAGTTGACTGTGGATCTCAAACCAAACCTTCCAGGTAGGCGTCTCCCAGCCAAATAGCTAATAATCACAATTAGTTATTATCAATTAACATCTTAATATCAAGTTCTGTCCAAGTTTCTGTGATCTAGTCTTTGATACAACATATTCACTTTCTTGATTCTATCCTTATTTTACAGCCGAAGCGGAGAGGATCCACAAATGTAAAGGACGTGTCTTTGCCCTTCAGGATGAACCTGAAGTAGCAAGAGTGTGGCTGCCAAACAATAACTCTCCTGGCCTTGCTATGGCACGTGCATTTGGTGATTTCTGCCTCAAGGAGTTTGGTCTAATATCTGTGCCTGAAATTTCCTATAGACGCATCACTGATAAAGATGAGTTTGTTGTCTTGGCATCAGATGGGGTATGGAACCAGACTTCTATTTATTTATTCATCATCATCTGTTTAATTCCTTTTTACAACATTTTCTAGGAGCTCGATATAATTTCTCTGTCGGATGATTATGTAGACACCCCCCTCACCTATGGTTAAATTACTGTTTTCATAATTATACCGACACTCCCAATTTGACTATAGTGTTGAGTGTAATTTGACGGGCTGCTTTATATATCATGTAGATTTGGGATGTACTGTCAAACAAGGAAGTGGTAGAAATAGTGGGTTCTTGCCCCACACGTTCATATGCAGCTCGAACACTAGTCGAGTCAGCAGTGAGGGCTTGGAGGTCCAAGTATCCAACTTCAAAGGTTGATGACTGTGCAGTGGTTTGCCTTTTTCTCGACTCAAATGAGTCTAATGCTGCTTCTAACACCAAATCCAAAGAGAATATCCCCTCACCCGATTCAACCATGAATGTTGATCTTGATGGACCAACTGGATTGAACCGCTCTGGCACGGTGAGAACAGGAAATGAGGCACTTGGAGAAGGGAGTGACGAAGCTTACAAGGAGGAAGCCTCGGATGATGAGCACATGATGAGTGTTGAAGTTGGAGAAGAGTGGTCCGCTCTTGAAGGAGTTTCCCGTGTAAACACAATGTTGACCATGCCAAGGTTAGATATAAAAGTTGCAGGAGATACTAAGACTAGGAAATGAGGGTGAAATATCTGCTTCTTGATTTACATATTCATATTTAGTTTTTATTTTATGTTTCGTAAATTGATTTTCTCTTCTTTCTCCGAAAGAACGGAAAACAAAATAGGACCATTTATTTATGTTTATTTTTGTGGGTTGAGGGGGGGCCCTGACTAATATTAGTGTGTCGGGGAATCGTGTAGTTCCTCTCGTGTGGATGGAATTGGAATTTTTGCAGTATCCAACTCCCCGTCTCTTGTTCTTTTTTTCTTTCGTAGTGTTTTTGTGGTCTCTGAAATTATGTGATCTGTGTAAGTCTTTATGTGGAGGAGGATAATTGTGGTGATAATGAAGCTACTTTTTGGTGGTTGAAATTTTATATATTGTTTGATGCTTCCATATACACTCCTTAACTAATTTGTGTGGGGTACAGCTTTGCTTGGTGCAAGTTGTGGATTGATTTATGTTATATATATATATATATATATATATATATATATATATATATCTACACCCCATTTTTCTGTTTAGGTATTGATTAGTGGGACAAAAGACTTGCAAACTTTACCCCACAATAAGATATTTTGTATTAAGAATGGCAAAGTGATAGTGACAACTTTGAAAACTGAAACCGAGACATAACAAGAAGTCAATTCATGTTCGTGGTTCTTTTTCAAAATCAGTTTCATCTTTTGCAACCCCTAATTCCCTATTGTATTCAATGTATTTATTGCAATAATAATAATAATAATAATAATAAATGTACATCCTCTGATAAATGATTGGCAGATGTTTGGAAGCCATCCCAAATGAAAATGAGCTTGTAGATATGTCACGGATACAGATGCGATACGATACGGGTACGAAATCCAGCATATTTCAGAAATTTAAGTTACGATACATTGATAATACGTCCCATGTATGTGCATATTTAACATGTAAAGATAAATTTGATTTAATAAATTCATTAACATTAATAAAAATTGATGTAGTTCCTTAAATTTCTATATCATTTATTCAACTTTTATGTTTGTTTTTTAACAAAAGACCGAAAGTATTGTCTTTTTTCCTATATTAGCCAAATAGTAGTGTATAATATTAAAAAATATTGTACCCATTATCCAAGGCACATCGGATACTTCAAATTTTGTATCGTTACAAAAAAAAATTCTTTTCTATTTTATCCAAAAATACCATGCCGGATATAAATACAATAAGGATACAATACTCATTTTTAGGAGCACCCGTGCTTCATAGCTATAGGGAGGAGACCAAATTCTACGTTATTATGGTTCTATTTGTTTACCCATGCTTCATATCTACAGGGGTAAGGTCATTTTTTGAGGCACCCGTGCTTCATAGCTATAGGTGTAAGACCAAGTTCTACGTTATTGTGGTTCTATTTGTTTACCCCTGCTTCATAGCTATAGGGGTATGACCAAGTTTTACGTTGTTACGGCTCTATTTGTTTCTCAAAAGTTTTTCAAACACTACTCTATTCTCATTTGCAAGTACGTATTTATTCGATGGAGTGGACATAATAATCTAGAACCATCCATTACCTCTTGCACGGAGCAGGGCTGAGTGGTGAGATCAACCCCTCCCCCTCTGAAACCAAGTAAAGACATCGTCTATAGCGAGACTAAAATATTGCATCTTTCAGGGTAGCAATAGAAGAAAAGGCGTAGATCATAAATGTGCTTCTCTCGAGAGTGCAGCAGCACAAAGAGAAGTCTTATGACAAAACAATACATTTAAACTTTAACATCCGAAGTCAAAATCATTTGAGAGGAGAAACAGCATTCAAAGAGTTGATGATATCCAACAAAAGTAATAAAAGCAAACGGGCAACCCAGAAAATAACAACGCCAACATTACTTATTCTTCTTCCTCCGCCTCTTCTAGCCATTTCACAAACGGCTCCAACGCCTTCACAAAAGCTTGCCTGTAACAAGAAATCATAGAGCAATCAAACATAGCAGCAAACAGAGAAAGCATCATTTAAGAACTAAAGCAAACATAGAGCCAGCCAACGAAGTGTTCCAATTTTAGCACATCAAATGCAAATTATTCAAACATCCCTAATTAGCAAGAAAGAATAACAAGCTTTGGAGACATGCACAGCATACCTGCCCTTAAGGTTTGTTCCTTTACGGAACCAATGCAGAATGGTGTCTTCTGCAAGAACATCCTGATCATAAAGTGACCTTATTATCTCAGGAAACAACTTCATCAGTTTAGCATCTTCGTAGCACTGCACCTGAACTTTGTACATAAGTTCCAGCTCAAGCTTTCCAGTCGTGCAGAAGCTATTCAGCAATTCTGCCCACGTTTTCACCTGAAAATAACAAGATATTATGATCAGTTGCTATAATTATGTGCAAAGTTTGCGTGTGCAAAATAAAATAAAAAATTCTATTAATCAAAGTCAATTTGATAATTATTTTTTGTACCAAAATCAAATAAATAAAACATAAAGAAGATAATGGGAAAAAAAAAGGTATGATAGAGAAAAGGAAAATAAACGTGATATATAAAGATAATCTGAGAGAAAATAGGAGAGAGAATAAAAATTAGAGGGAAAATGGTAGTTATTTGGGACACTTATCAAATTTTGGGTGGATGAAGGCTTCACCAAAATTTGATAGCCCAAAGTAGTTACTCTAAGCCTCTCTCACTTTATATAATAGTATATATATATATATATATAACATACACACACACACACACACACACACATATCTCATGATAACAACCATAACAGATGATGACAACCCTATTAGAAATTTTAGCTTCAGAACAAGACCCGTAGACTTGATGTATTATGTCACATCTAAAATAGAGGAACATATACACAATACATTTAGTTGGGTGTCATCATCGGATTTACCAACTAATGCATACTATTTCAAGAATTTTACAGCAGCTGAATATATATCAAAGTACTATGGTACCTCGCAACCTAACTGAGACTTTAATGGAAATATGAGTCCGCATTTATCTAGCATTATATATATTTTTTTAAATAACAAATCAGACAACTAGGCAATACCTGACGCAAAGCTGAATTAGCATTCTGCTGCTGATTCTTTCCAGACCATTGCACAGCATCCATCAAGACATCCCACAGAATCCGCACGACCTCAATATCTGGAAATTTAGCATCTTTCACATGTTGTTTGACAGTTTCTATGACTTCAGATATATCAGCTTCCTCTGCTATCTGAGTCGTTAGTGCAGATTTCATTTCCTTAAGCTTCACCTCAAATATCTTCTTCTCATTATACTCAACCAGTGGTACAAGCCCTTCCTTGCTGACACATAAGGAAATTAAAGGATCAGTTAATTCAGATTAACAAACTGCCAGCTGTATCAGAAACAATTTTCAAATAAGAAGAGAAGAATCAGAATAGATGGAATGTTCTCTCGTTATTGAAATTATGCTATAGTAAACTTTTAGCAATGCCAGAATAGAAAGGACCGTGTACTCCACTTCCCACAAATAACACGTCAGAATCAAAATCCAGAATAAGAGGTACATTTTCAGAAAGACAAGACAACAAGATCCAAAGTAACGTCATAGATATCTTATGTAGAAAAACAAGGTATAAAACTTAATATCTGCTTCCAATTTCATTCCACTATCACAATCCGTCTAATAAATAACTATAATTACTGTACTACAACGATCACCTTATCGCATTCAGTCGTAAGCATTGTAACTGTTGACTAAAATATTGAAACTGAAATGACTGTCTGAAGAATGTACTCAGCAGTTGAAGTACTATGCCAACCCGATGGAAAAATAATTCTTATAGATCTCAACCAAACTGTTAAGTTTCATGCTTTGACAAGACAATTGTGTAACTGAAAGGGGCAAAGTAAAGCACAATATCAAAGGAACAAATGAAGAAAAATAAATTGCTGGTGTAAAATTCTAGATTCCTGTACATGTCAATTAAAGGGGCCACCATAAGCATTAATTTCGTGGAAAGCTCTCACTTAACTATATAATGAAAACACTCTAGGAAAGCTCCACTGAAAGATGAACTCTGAATCTTTTTGAAATATTCAATGTTCAAGGATGACATTTAACCCACATCATATAATGTCAATATTGTCCTCAGACCGATTGCTACATATTTTCTTTAGGTAACCCAAAGTACAATGACATAGGTCAAACTTTGATAAAATATTTGCCTGCCCAGTAAGCAGAAAGCATTTGGTAGTTCTACCAAGGCCACAAATTTTATCAATCTTATTGACAAAGCAATTTCAAGTTGATCATATGATATAAAGAGAGAAGTCTTTTTAAAATCAGCATAACATGTCATCAGCCAGTTAAAGCAAGGTGGAGTTTAAGAATTTAAAACATTATTTTCATCTGACAACATAATTCACCTAACATGTAACATAATAACATAACATCAAAATACGCAGCAAAAACAACAGCGGAACTATCAAACACCAATTTGAATATATAGCAATCAGAAGGCTTAAATAATTCATCCAATTAATGTTGAGGGAAAAACTTACGTAAAATGTTCAGAGACGGCTTCAGGTGTTCGCTTTGTAGATGGGAAAAAGTCCAGAAGATTGTCCTCCATTTTACCCCGTTTCAGGATTGAAATCAGGTCATCAAGGCTATTTTCAACCAGATATTCCTTGAAGAAATCAGTGATGAACGAGAGAACTAGCCCTTTGGCAACAAGATTGTCTTTGAGAAGCGGTTGGAGAACAGTCTCAGGTTGGAGACCGGACAACTTCTGAGTGAAAGCAAGTGCAGTGAAAATCGCAAGCTTCTTTGTCTCATCGTCTTCGAAAAGCTCCAAAGACTGCAAGAATCTTCGCATAACATTTTCAAGATTCTTTATAAGAAAAGGCTTTCTCCTCAAGATCTTCTGTAAAAATAATACAGACGGCAATAAGACTTCACGCTTAGGCTCGCAGTCAATTATAGAGTAAGGATGACGCTCCCCCTCATCAGGTTTGACGGTGCCAGGTTGTGAACGTGCCCCTATGAAGGCAACCTGTATTCGTGCAATTCACAAGTTAACTGACAGAAGCAAGGTAGTAAGAACTGCCAAATTAGTAAGAGAACAGAAACCAAAAACAGATCAAATGAACATATTCTTTTCTAACACTGCACTAAACCAGCGAAGAAGATATCACACAGGTGATGGAAACTGCAGAGTTAATGGCGACAAACGAACTCCAGTATATAAAAAGACCCATGTGATTGGGAAGTTGAAGAAGCTACTTGCAGAAAAAAGCTTGATGGTGAATGTGAGTTATTTACCAAGAATTTAAGGCCTAATCAAGAGATGAACAAGTAAATTTCAAAATATTTTTAATAAAGGAGAGCTGCAGGAGGTTTGGCTTGGAGTTAACTAATCCAAAAATCCGATACCTCAAGGAAAGAATTCATAGGACAGCATAAAAGAAGTTTATTGTTAAACTGTCCTGCATTTACAATAATCAGCATTAACAGCCACCCAGAGTCTGTTATTTATTTCTAGAAGAGGAACAACTAGATTTTCTCGAGGTTTTTCGCAATTTGACTCTACTGTTGATGACGGTAAAGCAAAAATCAAGAATTTGTTTACCATTTGACGCCAAAAAATTGCCTTCCAGATTTTATGAGCATAAAAGGCCAACTTACTTGCACAAACAAGAATAAAATTGAACTTTTTTCCCCAGTTGCCATGTAAGAAACAAGTATGGCACACATCATAGCCAAAACTATGATGCTTTCAGACTAATCATAATATTGCATGCAGCCAAAGAAAAAGTCTGAGAAACTTGCCTCGAAAAAGGTGTCTCCGTATCTAGAGAAATTAAGGTCTGCAGATTCAATGCTCTTAGCGACAAGCTCCTGCATACAAACATGTACAGCATTATCACTTAAATATCCCAATACATTCCTTTTCCTACAGATAAGTAAATCTAATTATGCATATACATTTAGCAGAAGCCAATCAAGTAAGGCTGACCGAGTGTTTGCAAATGCTTCTACTTTCAAGAAGCAATTGATTTTAGAGATTCTATAAGAACTAGCTAGTTCTGAACTGATAAGTCGTAGATAAGTGGACGAGAGTGTTTGGTAGAAAAACAACTTGTAGATGAAGTAACTTGGAAAAATACTAAAAATCCTTACAGAAAAACAAATTTCACTTTTTTATTTTATTTTCATTTTTACTTTCTTCTTCTTCCAACTTTTTTCTAATTTTCTCTCTTTCTTCTTCACCATTTTTATACACAAAAGAGCACGGTCCCACCCATCTTCCCTCCCACCCAGCCACCACAGCGTGAACTCCCCTCCACCTACCAACGACCGCACAAGGTACAAACCACAAACACCTAAAATTTCCTCAACATGCATAGAGGTTCGGCACTCAAATACACCAAACTTCTTCAAAGTACAATTGCATATACATACCGAATCTCAATATTTAAACTCCTTTCTTGAAGACACACAGATAAATCACCTCACTTGCCACACACTACACAAAAGAGCCCAGAAAACCTCCTCACAGCGTTCTCCAGTCCACCACCCACCACCGCCAACAACTTTCCCTCCAGCCACCACCTGCAACCAACCCCAAATCCATCCACCTCATCTCCATTGGAAGTGTAAAAATGGTGTATAATGGATTTAATTTAAATTGAGAATTATGAAGGTATGTAGATCTAGTTAAGAAGCCGGTGGAGTTTATGGGGAGAAAATTGGGGATTTGATTGTGAGGGGTGAGGAGGTTGTGGGAGTGCCAGCTGTGGTTGTGGTGATGGTGTTGAGTTGTTGACAGTAGCTTTCTTTCTTTCTTTATTGACCAATATTGAAAGTAGGAATTGAATTTCATGTAAATAAGGGTAAATTCAGGTTTCGATGTATTTTACAAAGATAAAATTGTCCAAAAAATTATTAAATGATTACAAAATAAGTAGAAGCTCAAAACACACATAAGGTTGCCTTGAGCCTCTGTCCATTTTGCTCTTTTTTTTTTGGGAAGAAGTATAAGCAAATGCAGGATATGCAAACACTCTCCCTCCTTGCTTTTCTCCAGCTATAAGCTCAAAAGTCATTTTTCTGTAAGTGTGTGCAAAAACAGTCTCAATCGTAAAGGAACAATATGAAAAAGAAAAAGAAAAACACAAGTACCAGATCACCAGCATTATCCAAATAAATCTGGACCACTGCATCCGAAAATGCTGCAGGGTCCAGCGGCGCAGCTATATTCCGTTTGCGGGTCTTGATCCGCGTGCCACTGTAGTAAGATTATTGAGGAAATAACAGACATCAACACAAAAGAAGCTGAAAAGGCACAATTGAGCAATAAAATTCAATTGTTTAATGCGAATCAGGGCCAAATAGACTACTCCAAGAATCATTTATAAATAAGTAAAGAAACATAAAAATGTCATTTATTTTGAAATTCGCCAAAAAAAAAGGGCTTTCGCCGCATTCTTGGAAAAACAAGACTTAAAGAAATTTGAAATCACACAAGCTACAATTAATCTCTAATTGCTAGATAAAGTACATATCAAGCGCTTGCAGTAATTCATTCAACAAAATTAGAGACAAATATCATCATATGCATCCTTCGGAGGTGTTAAGAAACTTACCCTAGAGTGGGTTTCTCCTTCGAGCTGCACAAAGGAAAAAAGAAAAGAGATTAGTAAGTATACAACATATCAATCGTGACAACAATATCTAATCAAACGAAAAAGAATTCTCCTTTCAAAGTCCAATAACAGATTCATCTCAAAATTAAAAGGGAACGGAACCCTATTTAACTATATCAATCTACTAGAAACAATTCACAATAACCAAGATTACATAACCAGTTTTTAAAAATCTTAATCAATCCTACAATAATTTCATCAAATCCAAATGGAAACAAGGTCAGATCTGAGTATAAAAAACCGGAACAAATCTGAAAAAAAAAAAGAGAAAAAAAATCCAAACAAGAATTACGAAACAGATCCGCAGATGAATTCATTTACCTCATAAACCAAATTTAGGGGAATCGAAGAGAGGGCAGAGACTCTCTGCGTTTACGCGATGCAAAGAGAAAAAAAGTGTGTAGAGAGAAAAGAAAGAGAGAGGAAATATCTGCAAATGCTTCAATGAATAGAAAGAAATTAGAAATGTATATGTGCGTGTATATATATACAGGTAAAGGAAATTAATATAACTGAAAATGTTTTATTAAAAGAAAGTACAAGAGATGAAGCACACAGAACAAGTATTTGCTATGTCGGAGCCGTGTGGAGCGGGAGCCGAACTTGGTAAAAAGGTGCTTGTTGATGTACTCACTTAGGTTAGTGGACCACTATCCTAAAGTTGGGTCGGTTTGTGTATTAACCAATAGAGTCGGGTCAAATAAGTTATTACTTGCATTATTACAGTTGAGTTTGAATAGTGTTTTTGAGTTTAAAGCTCAAATAGGGACAAGTCAGATGGGTATTCTTTTCGAACCCGCCTCAATTGGGATATGTTTGGGTACATCAAATGGGTTATGGAGCGAATTATGAATATTAAATTTATGACCCGTCAATATATGGGGTGGGTAGTGGGTTTGGTGCAACCCCCAGTTAATATTATTCTAATAAATAGATTTTTATTTAATATCTTTAGCATAAGTTTTTGCTTTTTTTATTTTTATTATATTTTATTAGTGAACCAAAAGTGATTAATGAAGCTTAAAAATCTCAAAAAGAGACAAAAGCCCTAGACGATCCAGTTTATTTTATTTTATGGTTAAGTTGATGAGGAGTTTGGACTATTTTATGACTTGTTTTTAATTTGATGTAGTAGAACTGAAGTATATGGCCATGGATGTTCTTTGGTGTAGTATCGTATTGATATGGGTGTTAAATTTGAATTTTTGTATGTGTTTTGATACTATTTTGTGGATTTTTGTGATGTTTGTTTAAATTGTAAATTTATTAGTTGTTGGATTATTCGGATTCAGGTCGGGTTAGTGCAGGTTGGATGAATTAATGAATTTTCATGACTTATTCAGGTTTAATGGGTAAAACTCTAACCCGCCGGGTATTTGATGGGGCGGCTCGGGTTTTAGGTTTCACTAAAGTTAAATGGAGTGGATAGTGAGTAGTGGGTTTTACCAAATCCGCTTCATACCCGCCCCATTGTCATCCATAAGCTCGACATGTACTCGAACTTAGCTTTTTAATGATCCAAACTTGAGCTTAATGCTCGCGAATTTGTAAATAATTAATATATGTATAGATGATGTATTTAATATTTGTCATGATATATCTAATAATGTACTTAAAATTAAAGTTAGTGTATATAAATTAATCCACATTAAGTTGGAGGCCAAGCTCCTTTTATCTTATTTAGGTTTGCTCAGCTCGAGTTGCGCATATTCGTCAAATTTAGCTGCTCGTGTGTACCCCTATTTGTCATCTACTTTTCCTTGTTTTGTGTTTCAACTTGCTTTTTCATTACAAATGCACAACAAATATATACAATCATATTGAGAATATATTTAAGAGTATATTTTATAACATATATGATTGGCTTACATGTATAGTTTGAAATACAAAATAAACACAATTTAAAACAGTTGACATTTTCATCCAATCAAGTCTTAAATTAATCGAAAGCAAGAAAACTTAATAAAATCAGAGTAATACAAAGGTGAAACGGAATCACAAGAAAGAGTTTTTTATTGAGTTATATAATAAGCTTATTTTCCATTTCAAAGAACTAAAATAGCATTTCTAAGTTAACTTGTGGATGGTTTTCATGTCAGCAACTTCATTGAGAGTTCCTTTCTCCACATGATCCCACCACTTGAACAAGAAGTTATCCACAACTAATCTGAACCATGGCGACAGCTTCAGACCCTCCTCCCCAGCATCAGCTTTTCTCAGAAGCTCTTTCAGCTCTTCTTGGTTCACATATTTTACATCGGCTACCTCATCTGGATTCGGGTGCACGCTAACATCCCGGACGATGAAGAGGAGATAATCCACTGCGTATAGCAAGAAATAGCTAATCAAATCCAACCATATAGACAAATCTAATGTCTTAGGATATGAAATACATTTGCTTTCACTTTTTTATAGGATCGACTATCGAGAGCGAACCGGGTTAGAGAATAAAAGACACCCTCCGACGTTTGGTCAAATTAAATTACACAAACACCCCCATCCCTTGCAGGAGACACTAGTTACAAAAAGTACCGAGATATGTGAAATTATCATAACTTCCACAATCGGTAAAAACCATATTACAATTTCACGTATTGTCTATAAAAGTTTTGAGTTGTCAAAATCTGATATGATATGGGGTGTCTTATTAATTTGCAAAATGTCAGGGGCTCATGGTAATTACCCAATAAATGAGGAGGTGTAGATGTAATTATCCCCAAAAATATGAGAAACTCGTGTGATGATTTTTCTTCTAAGTTTAGAGGTTATGTTGGTAATTTGAGCGATTGTTAGGGGTGATTATGTAGTTATCCAAAAATGTAACTTCGGATGAAACAATTCCATGCACAAAGGGTAACATTAAGCTAAAGTGTTTAGTATTACGTTCATGCTCTCCCCATTTTCCATCTGATGGTGCTTTGTACAGTATACGGCCCAACGTCGTAAACTGATCTACCGGGACATCTTCTGCACGGATACCGAGTTCATCCAACAGCTTCCGTTGAGCAGCATTCCTCACCCCTTGAAATGAAATTTGGATGAGAATATTGGTGAAAAGCTCTAAGTTGTATAATGACATACAAATAAATTGAAGGGTAAGTGCAGAACCACCCCCCCCCCCCAACCAATAGGGGGTAGAGCACTTTACTACCTCGGCTATAAAAATCCGCACCCAACACCCTAACGTTTCAAAGTTTTAACAAAATACCCCCTAAACCCTATTCTGCAAATTTTCCAAAGATTAGAGCATCATGTGCGAATTCTTATAGTATGGGGGCCAAAGTGCTCTAATTCTTATAGCTCGGGGTTTTTTTTGGGGTGGGGGGTGGGGGGGGGGGGCTCTGCATTTTACTCTAAATCGAATACCGAGAGCATTCTCTTCAATAAGTTCAGAATCTCGGTACAGGGGATGACTGCAGCAGGTGTTTGTCCACACTAGAGGAAAGGTCACCTTTGTTGCAGAGCGTTGCTGGAATAAATAGGAATTGTGTTAGCGTGTATATAGATTGATATGACAGATTATATTTCACAATTTATAAGGAAAATAAGCTTTTCAATGCCATGGATTTTCAGAACAGAAAAAAATGTGCTGAATTAACATATACCTGAAGCAATAATTCATATTTGGAGTTGAACAGAAACACACTGAAAGCTCTATGTAACAAATTTTCAGACTCAATCTTTTCCATCAGATGGCCTGCATATCAGAGAAATTGTTTGGTCAAGAATAGTTCTCAAAGAAACTTAGCGCAGTTAAGAAAAAACAGCAAAGAATTTTTTTTATAAAAAAAGTAATACAATATTCAGACAGAAAATTCAGAGCTGAGAACACCGAGAGAAAATTGCACCCTGGCATGATTTTGTATTAACTTGTGAAAAAGGTAAACCAGCCTACTCGATACAATGTTGATTTTTCAAGAAAGCGGATCAGCATAATCACTTATTATGCAGTAAATTTGGACATGAAAAAGATAGTTCTTTGAGGAAATATTATTGGTGACCAAAAGTTTGTGATATTTCAGTGAGAAAGTACAAGAGATTAGGCCATAAACTAGGACACCCATTATTTTGGTAAAACTCTGACTCCCATGACTACACAACCACCCATATAATTAACATTGTTTAAAATGTCAAAATCGTCAAATTAGAGTCCCTCTTTAATCACATCATCCCAAGAATTATGCCTAATCTTTTGTTTCAGATGCATTACAGAATATTTTAGTCAAAAAATCGAAACAAAAAAAATAAATTACGACAATTAGGATGGAGATTTTGATTGAAATTCCAACATCATCTAGGCATGAAAGACATATAAAAGTTACAGTAAGCTTAATGATCAAGTAGATATAGCTGTTGATCAATATTACAATATTCGTCCATGTAAATTTTACGCCTAGAGTACAGGATTTTTGTGACGAAATCTGAAGGTGCTAGAAATATAAGGTATATTGTTTTTTCTTTCCAATGAGAGTACAAAAGAAAAGGGTTCATATCTAGACAGCAAGATCAAAATAAATAAATAAATCATGTTACAAGATCTTTTGATTATCTTGAGAAAGGTTGATATCATAAATCCCAATGGGGGAAAAAAGAAAAAGTGAGAAACAGCAATTTTCTCCATCTTTTAATTCCACGCCAAGTTTAGTATCTCAGGAATGCAAAATAGATGAGTCAAAACAATTAAAGAACGGTAAAAAGCCCATGTAGGATTCTGGTCAGTCTTGCTTTATATTCTACACTTCTACAAAGTGAAAACAAACAATGAAAATAACTCATCATGAGTGGATTTTTATGTTTCTCTATTAGCTCTAGAGGTTATTACAAGTAAAAAGAAAGCCCATCACTTCTTATAGAGAGATCAAACTCTATATTCCATCACTTTCTAAAGAAACATCATATGTGTTAGCTGCGAGAAATATTTCTCCCAATTTTTCATAATGAGAACGACGAAAAGAATACTCCTTGATTACCAAGTAAAAGAGTAAATGAAGCTCCGACTTACAGTTGTATTTGGTATCATGGCCGACAACGCGATCATTCTCATCAACCAATATGCATCTGCAGAGAGTTAAATATGAGAATCATTCTTCAATAATAGCAGCATAGCCTGACATGAAATAAATCTCATTCCTTTTTACTGAAAAATATAGATATGTTCATACAAGTTGCACAAATGAACACGACGATTGAAACAATATAGAAAGGTCGAAAAAAGCATGACATGGTAAGATTTAACTATTCAATAGAACAAACTTCATTTCCAGATACGAGAAATGAAAATTCCAGCAAATCAAGGGAAAAACATATAGTAGGCCAAGTCCAATAAACCTAGTTCATTCTTAAATATAGCAGCATAGCCTGACATGAAATAAATCTCATTCTTTTTTACTGAAAAATATAGATATCTTCATACAAGTTGCACAAATAAACACGACAGCTTAACTCTAGAAAGGCCGAAAAAAGCATAACATGGTAAGATTTAACTATTCAATAGAACAAACTTCATTTCCAGATACTAGAAATGAAAATTCCAGCAAAACAAGGGAAAAACATATGCTAGGCCGAGTCCAATAAACCTAGTGGCTATATTTTTCACAAAGCAAATTGTTTTGTGTGCGGTCCCCACACGTGAGAGGCATAGACAGAATTTACACTCGGATCATTCGACTGGGTCTACCATAGAATTACCCAAAACAAGAATACCAAATCATCGAGAAGAAATTCCTTTATCAGCAATATCCAGATCAAACACAGGAAGTAAGACAAGCATAAAAATTCGAGAGAATCAGTACAAAAACTATTAATCATATTTCAAGACCTATAGTGAGTGCGTCTTTCCTGTACGCAATTATTAAGCAAAAAACGGCAGAATCAACAGGACAAAAGATAGGGAACAAACTCGTCGTCAAACATGAGGCGCCTCTGCACAGCGTCCATGGCGGAATCAGCGGTGACGTCACCCATATTTGAGGGAGAAGCTGTGACCGACGAATATGAGGAGGAGGAGGGTGCGGCGGTGCGGAGGGCGGAGACCTTTCTACAGGCGGCGGCGGAGGCGGCTGTGGAGGTGGCGGAAAATAGGGATTTAGTTTTGAGAGGGAAAGAGGAAGAAGAACAAATAGCGGAGGCTGATGATGATGAAGCCAACAAATATTGAAACCGGATACTGCTAAACGATCGCATCTTCTTCAATCAATCAATTAATTATTACTCTTATCTAGAAATTGCAGTGCATCGGAATCTCCGCGCCAACAAGAGCAGCTCCTGGCTCCCTTAGTTATAAATCTGTCTATACATACGTATATTTTTATTTTATTTTTGTTGACAAGGTGCGCCGTGGGAAGCCCGGCCTCATGTAATAACCCGCATATCACATGGGGGTTAAGTCCACTAAACAAATCCTGTGCGACGAGCTTATATATCAGGAAAAATTTGAACTTGGGATGATTTAATAGGAAATACCTATCTTACCATTTCGATCAACTTAAGGGACAATATATATATATATTATTCCTTTTGTTTCTATCTTATGGAGTTATGGTCATGTTGAAACTGGGTTACCAATAAAAGAAAAAATATTTTTAAAAAAAGAAAAATCGATCTTATATATCATTCAATCGAAAATTTACAATATTTGAAACGATACAATTCATATCGACTCAAACGATGTAGTAAGAACATCTGAAACGCCAATTATCAAGTTTCTTGAAGATAACAAATTTTAAGAATTCACAAACGAACACAAGAAAATTCGTGTGCAATTCCTATTCAAAGATAGATGAAATTCTCCTTCGAGACCGAAAGCAAACTCTCATATGAGAGAAAAAATAAATACTAAATAAAAAATCTAAAATATATAAAAACTTATATATTATCTGTCTTTATCTCGTCAGATCTGTCTTTGTCTAGTTAGATTCATATATATCTCGTCTGATTTGAAGATGTGATGTACAACTTGAATAAGGGTGTTTCAACTCAATCTGTCGACGATGATAGTGGTAATAATAATGAAGTGGATGATTGTTTTATCAAGTTATCATCGATCGAGGAAAAAATAAAAAAAACTAACAGAGACGAGGGAAGAGAGTGAAAGAAAAAATGTTTGACACTGCAAAATAGTGTTACATCATGGTAAATTCTATGTTAACTAATGATTTGGGCGTGTATTTTTTGTTTACTTCTCTAAAAAAAATTATGTGGGAGACCGCACAGAGTTTAATATAATGCACGAAAGATGTAAACACAATGATCACCGTCCTGTTTGCTAAATATTTTAATTGACAAGACTTGCTCGGTTGTTTGAATTCTTGTCAGCATATTATAAAATATGGTGGACCTCTCATTGTCAAATAAAAAAAGGGTTTCTCTGCGCACGCATTATGCGTTGTAGACATCAAAATCAGTTATTTCCTTAGATTGATTTTAAGAAAATATGAAAAATATATTTAAAGATAATAATAATAATAAGAATAATATTATTATTATTATTATTACAGTGATTATGTACTTTGATTCTCGTATACCGGCAAATTTTGATTCCACATTCAAACAAGCACAACGAAAAATGTATAGCATTTAATGACGCAAACATGGTCGTAATTTTAGGCTACTTATTACTAACGATATAAATACACGGAACAAAAGTCAAGTATTCGTGTTGGATCTAAACCAAATGGGCTTTTAATTGTGCCAAATGCCGATCATGCAGATTAGATTATTTGGATTCAACTATTTATTATAAATATTTTTAAAAAAGGGTTAAATGCACAAAAAAAAATCTATATTATATTGAAAATACAAGAAAACCTTACGTGTTAACGAAATAATCTAATCACCCTTTTGTGTTCTAAAAAATTTGCGAAAAGGCCAAATTTCATTAGAAAATGAGTGTGTTTTTCAAGTTTTTCACCTCTACTGACATGGTCATTTGTCATTTATACACTTCCATACAATATAAAAGGTATATAGTGTTATTTCACCCAAAAAACACATATTTTCTTTTATCTTTTAAACAGAATTTGGCTTTTTTCGCAGACGTTTTAAGAACACCGGGGGAGTGAGGTGATTAGACTATTTCGTTAACACATAGGATTTTTTGCATTTTTGATATAATTTTATGCATTAAACCCTAAAAAAAGGGATTATTTGAATTAGACAAGATTACCTGGAATCTATTCTCAAGATGTTAAGAAACGAAGAAGGAGGAGGAGACATGGAGAAGTATTTTCTCTATTGATTGATTAACCAAAATAAAACCCTAATACAAGGTATTTATACACAAAAGACTACAGACCTAAACAAGGTAAAACCCTTAACACATACAACTACCAAAAAAAGATACACGTAAATAAGACAATTACAATACTCTCCCTCAAGTTGGCGCATGCAAATCGTGAATGCCCAACTTGCCAAGTAAAAACAAGAATTGTGTTCGCCCGAGAGCTTTAGTGAAAAGGTTAGCGGGCTGTAACTGCGAACGGATGTGCTTGGTGACGATGGAACCGGACTGAACTTGTTCCCGAACAAAATGGCAATCAATTTCAATATGCTTTGTGCGCTCATGAAATACCGGGTTAGCCGCGATGTGTATAGCCGATTGACTATCACAAAAGTGAGTCATCGGTTCAGAAGGTACAACATCCAACGAAGCTAAGAAAGATTTGAGCCAGAGAAGTTCACTTGTTGCTACAGCCATCGCCCTATACTTCGCCTCTGCTGAAGACCGTGAAACAGTACTTTGCTTTTTAGTCTTCCACGAGATAGGAGACTGACCCAACATGACAAAATAACCCGTAATAGATCGACGTGAAACCGGACAGCTTGCCCAGTCAGAATCGCAAAAAGCTCACAATTGCAAATCATTATTAGAACGAAGCATGATTCCTTGCCCCGGGTGACCTTTGAGATATCGAACAACTCGTAAGGCAGCTTCAAAATGTTCTCGACGTGGCACGTGAGCAAACTGAGAAAGAACGTGAACGACATAGGATATATCTGGCCTTGTGATAGTCAAGTAGATGAGACGTCCCACAAGTCGCCGGTAAGATGCATCATCTTCGGCCAACTCACCATCTGCCAAGGCGAGTTTATGGCCCTGCTCCATGGGACTGTCAGCTGGTCGGCAACCACTTAGACCTGTCTCCGACAAAATATCCATCACATATTTTCGTTGACAAAGAAAGATGCCAGCAGAGGAACGAGCTACCTCAATCCCCAAAAAATACTTCAAGCTCCCCAAATCCTTAATCTTAAAACAATTATGGAGATAAGATTTAAATGCTGAACAAGCATTCCCATCATTGCCCATCAGTATAAGGTCATCCACATAAACGAGAATGCCTAAGAACACATGTCCCTTTCGATACGTGAACAAAGAATAATCTGCCCGAGATTGGATAAAACCATACTGCTGAAGAGCAGCACTCAATTTGGCGAACCAATTTCGAGAAGCTTGGCGTAATCCGTATATAGATTTGCGCAAGCGAAAAAATTCGCCATCACGACCCGCATGAAAACCCGGAGGCAACCGAATATAAACTTCCTCAGTCAAATCCCTATACAAGAAAGCGTTATTGACATCCATCTGATGCAGTTCCCACCCTTTGGCCACTGCAACAGATAAGAAAAGACGGACAGAAACGAGCTTAGCCACCAGTGCAAAAGTCTCGTGAAAATCAAGCCCTTCGACTTGCATGAATCCCTTCGCCACTAATCGAGCTTTATATCGTTCAATACTCCCATCCGAGTTATACTTAATTTTGAAAACCCATCTACAATCTATGGGTTTCTTTCTGGGTGGCAAGGTTTCCAAAGTCCATGTTTGATTAGACTCGAGCGCAGAGATTTCCCAGGACATGGCTTCACGCTACTCAGCACTTTTGACCGCTTCGGCATAAGTCCTCGGTTCAATAGGTGAGTTAATGGCAGCCAAGAAGGTTTTATGGCCCTGAGAGAAATTATCAAATGTCAGATAATGAGCTAAGGGATAAGGAGTACCTAAGGTACTATCATGGAGTGGCAGTTCGCGAGGGGGTTTTACTAGCTCACAAGAAATTGACGTGTCAGCAATAGCGGAGTAAACAACATAATCCTCAAGTCTCACGGGGGCCCGAGTTGCTCTCCTCGGACGAGACTCAACCATGGGACTAGTTGCAATATTCTCACGAGAGTTCAACTCACTTCCATCTAAATTCGAAAGCTCACTCCCCCTTGAATCAAGATCATTCAATTCGGCTATGCCATGTTCCACAACATCCCCTAAACCCTAAACATTGTCTACATTACCATGAGTGTCACTATTGATGAGAGATCCCGCAGAGTCACTATAGTTTGCAAACGGGAAAACATCTTCCTGAAACAAAACATCTCGAGAATAGAAGAAAACATGTTTATCAAGATCATAAAGCCGTCATGCTTTCTTACCATGCGGATATCCCACAAAGATGCATCGCCTACTGCGAGACGCAAACTTATCCATTGGCTTAGGAGTGGAACGAGCATAGTAGAGACATCCTAAAATTTTAATGTGATCATAAGATGGTTTGATCCCAAATAAAATTTCATATGGTGACTTCCCTTTTAACTTGACAGCCGGAGTCCGATTGATTAAATAAACAGCAGCTAAGACGCACTCACCCCAAAAATATATAGGCAAACTGGCTTGAAAACGTAAAGCACGTGCCACCTTAAGAATATTTCTGTGCTTCCGTTCTACTCGCCCGTTCTGTTGGGGTGTGTCCACACAACTCGTCTCATGCACAATGCCATGGTTTTCATAAAATTCTCGCATGAAAACCGAATCGAATTCTAGTCCATTATCACTGCGAACACGTTTAATCAATTTCCCAAATTGAGTCTCAACTAATTTGTAAAAATCAACGAGATATCTACTTGCTTCCCTCTTTTCTTTAAGTAAATAAACCCAAACTGAGCGACTATGATCATCTACAATGCTGAGAAAATAATGAGCACCACTACTAGATGCTATACGATAAGGCCCCCACAAATCACAATGTAAAAGATCAAAACAATTTGCTACATTTTTATTACTCAATGGAAAAACGGAACGAGTTTGTTTGGCTCGTAAACATGCATCACAAACACTACTTTTATTCGATCCTAATCTACCAATATCAGAAATATAAGACAAATGTTGACTCGCTTGATGTCCCAAACGTCTGTGCCAAGTTGTAAACGAACGGTGACGACATGTCAACTGTCTTCTTTTCAGCCATATATCCGATTGAGGGGATTCGACTTCAAGATGGATAGAATAACGCTGTGTATTGCGTTTATTGTGTTGGGGCTCGGTTTAGGATCTCCTAACCTGCTCTGGTACCATGTTAAGAAACGAAGAAGGAGGATGAGACATGGAGAAGTATTTTCTCTATTGATTGATTAACCAAAAGAAAACCCTAATACAAGGTATTTATACACAAAAGACTAGAGACCTAAACAAGGTAAAACCCTTAACACATACAACTACCAAAAAAAGATACACGTAAATAAGACAATTACAATACAAGATGTGACTAAAAACTTATAGGGAATTGAGAACAAAACTATAGACCAAAGGAAGTTTGAAAGATCCGTCTATTTTATATGTGGTGGATATAAATTGTGTAATTGGGTGTAGAATAAATCTTAGTCTTCCAAAAACAGGTAATCAAGTAGTACGTATAAAGAAAATTACGGAGTACTTCTTGTTGGAAAATAAATTTGAATGTATCGGGATGGTGTTACGAAAATGTAATACTGATGTTATAGTCGAAATCTAGTTTTTTAAGAAAATATTGACATTAATTATCTTTTAAGATATAATGACAACAACATCAAACTAGTAACAACATCGAACTAGTGGTATCATACACCACACCTTAGAAAAACGACCTTCCCCAACCTGATTATGTGGTGTAGATGCACCAAGAGCAAATGTTTTTGGTGCACCATAATATTATTTCACTAGCAACCTGGGTCTCGAGTGGCATGTCGTTCTTTAGAGCAACCCCCAAAAATGTAGATCCTCTCCTTTCTTACAATTGGGTGCTGATACGCCCGATCTAGTTGTGAGACCCAAGAAGACAATCCAATTACTAAAATGGGTTGCATATTATGCACTTTAATTATCCCGACAGACTTTGAGTTATAGTCGTTTGCCTATACCACAGTAGGCTACTCCGACCTTGCTCCAATAAATTCCAAAAATCGGGATTCGGGGATTGTATTGTGCTGAGGGGATGCTCTAGTCCCGTCTTAGGCAAACCATCAGCCACCTGGTTGGCTTCTCGCCAAGTGTTATTAATAGTCACATGCCAATTCCTTGCAATTTGTTGGCGAATTTTATCGATGAGATCCACATAGCGGTGCGCGTTGGTGCCCTTTCTAATACTCATGATAGCCTCGCTGCTATCCGATTCTAAGGTCACATCTTTCAAATTGGCTTCCCATGCCACTTCTAATCCATGGTGAATTGCATGTAATTCAGCACTAAGAGATGTGTGCATACCTGCGCGACCGCGAAATCCCCGAAACCAATGACCCAGATGGTCATGGATAACTTCTCCGATGCTCGCCTCATTAGGTAGTGATAGATATGCAGTTAGGTTACGTTTATTAGGCCTTTAAATTGCATTTATTTTAGATAAGCATATTAGTGGGTAGTTTTAAGTCTAGCCTTATCGATTAGTTATTCCTAATTTTTAGGATGCACGTTTTGTAATTTAAAGGACGTAATTGAAGGAGAAAAAAACAGAAGAAATAATTAAGAAAATTTGTCTATATCTCTCTAAATCAGCTAGAGTTTGGGGGTGATCACTGTTCAGTTGTACGGTTCTTTTAACTAATTTCAAACCGAATTGCTAAGTACAGTTTAGAGGAAATAGAATGAAATTGGGGTTTTATAAATCAAAACTGACTATGTGGTTTGGCGGTTTTTCAAGTGGTTTTACTTTATAAAACGAAATAAGCAAACAATGTTTGTCATCTTTTTGTTAAACTAAATTAAAAGAGAGTGACAATTCTTAATTAAGAAAATACTTGTCCAAGAGATACTTATCAAGATTAAAGTCCATGAATGATTAAAAAGAACACTAACGTTATATAAGAGGATCATATGTTTAGAACAAGAAAAAGTACCAATATATTACTTTAAACATTGGTTTTACACTGAGTATCTATTTTATCTATACTATTATATTAAGTGGGAGGGACTTATAAAACCCATGTTTGGGCTGTCACATTTGGTGAAACCACTTTTATTCTAAAAAATTGACTAGTGTGCCAATTTTCAAGATTTTATTTATTTATTTTATTTTTATATCCTTTTAATTTTTTCTTCCTCTTTTTTCTCTCACATTCTCTCTCCTAATATTTTCTTATATTTCTCTCACATTCTCTCTCATCTAACACGTTCTCCTATTGTTCCCTCATTTCCCTATATTTATATATCTCCTTTCAAATTTTATTCATCTTTATTTTTACAATTAAATATCGGACTTTTTTATTTTAAAATGATTAATTTTATTGAAGAATTTTTTAAAACTTTTTATCTATTTGCATACGCATAGAGTGTGCGACTGTAACTAGTCAAAATAATATATATATATATATATATATATATATATATATATTGCTATATATATAAATATATCATATAAGTACACACTCATATATAAGAAAATATTTAATCTAACTTGTCATGATTCATGAAGAGTAGGACTTAAAATTTGTATATAAACTAATAGTACAAAATGACATGGTGTACTTGTTTGTTTATGTAAATGTACTTGTTTTTTTATGTAAATTTGTGCATTAAAATTGCAAAAGTATATTGTAAAAGTAATTATAAAACAATAGATGGTCTAAAATGACTTTGCTATTATAAAAGGTTGTAAGAGTTAAATAGAACAAACGTGATACACAAAATTCCTGGCAAGTGTACTAGGTGGTTTAAGTAATATAATGGATATAATTCTGGATTATCGTACCCTAGAGACAATTGTATTTAATTACTTAAATTACTATGTTATTACTTAAATTGCTATGCTATCTAGTTCTAAGTTGAATCAACTGATAATGGTGGAAGATGTTTGATAAAATTAACTAACGAAAGGAGATTAGACTAATGAGAGCAAATAAACCTAGATTAAAATCAATGAGAAAAGCAACTAAAGCATATGATTCAACCTATTACGTGATTTGTTCATGAATTCTATCTTACCAGATTATTAGATTGTTTAGTTAAGGCGAAATCTCCTAAATTAATCACTATCCAATCTCTTGGCATAGCAGGTCTATCTATTGGGTTGGGTAATCCACGGGATAGATTATCACAGCGGAATATTAAAAATTTAAATAAACTACTCCGAAACATGATTATGGCTGGTTAAATAAAACTAATATAAATAAATATGAAGGAGGTTATACGCGAAATACCGTTCTCGCTATTTCCCTCGTACAAGTTTCTGGTCTATCAACTTGACCCAAAAAATCCATCGCCCCTCTAGGAATCCGAGAGCTCAGATTTTTCGATCCTTTGTATCTCCTGTACAAGTGATCCAATTGTTTCGCCTCTAAGATGTATCCACACCTCCATACAATTCCTAATAATTATATATATGGTGCTAGCCTATATAATTATTCTAGATCTAATCTAGGTTCATTTATGAAGATTGAAATATTATGTGTGAAAGATTAAGCTCAACACATGAGCAAAACCTTGTCAAAATAATAAGGCTAGGGGCGGCTTTTAGAGAGAAAAATAGAAGACAATTTTTTTCTTCCTTTCTTATGTGTAGGATGAAAATTTACACTACGTGTAATTGTGTGGGTATTTTCCTTAGCACACATATTTATAGAGAGACTCCTAGGTTTAGTTTACTTAGAAGACAAGATGAAATCAAATATCCAAGATTTGACTTTCATCTAATTCTACAGAAACTCAATTAAGGAGTTTTTTAAAAATTAGGAACTTAGTCAACAAGTCAACTAATTCCTATTTTCTCTCTAAAATATTTCTTTGATTCTCCTAGACTTGGGGAGGAATTAATTTCTCCCCTTATTTTCGTCCTCTCGCACACCTTCAAACAAGTCTTGGAGTCAAAGAATTTTATCTCTTAATTTATTTTTTTACCTTTTATTTAATTATATAGTGTAACAATTTAATTAAATCCCAAATAATAATTAAAGTCCAATCTTAATTATTACAAACCTAATTATTATTTAATTTAATTTATTTTTTGGCCTATGCCTAATTAAATAAAATTATTGGACTCTACTAGGTCCATTAATTAATTAATCTACCTTAATTAATTAAAAATTCAATTAATTGATCTCTTATCAATAAATTAATATTTTCAATTAGGAAAGTAGAATACTTTCCTAATTTACCTCAACTTCTAAAGTTGATTAATCATGCCACATAAGCAGGAACCTTCAGGAGTTTGTGTGCGACGCCCTAGGCTTGTTCATGTGCTAGTAGTAAGTACACTTTCCAAAAGTGTTAGCGCACATTCCTAATTTAGAAAGTACCAGATTAAATCACTCTTAATTTAATCCGACCATGAATCATTCACCACAATCTCATGGCACTTACAAATCGAGGTTACTGTCTAGCAACGGGCCTCGAGGACCTAGACATGAACGATAGTAAGATACATAACCTATCATAACCAAGATCCTCGCATAAGTAAGATCCCTCCATTCTATTTCCCGGATTGTAGTCTAAAGTAATGACTTAGTTGAAACTCTTACGACTCAATCTCTATGTTTCCTTCATTACATGATATCGATTCTTGCAAATCAAACGAGGAAACACTCCGCCTCTTTGGATTGCCATACTTTGGCCAAGTGTTCCTTGAGTCGATTCACTGAGTAAAACGTAAAAAATGTCTAATTAGCTAAATCAGTGGTGGATCCCTTCTTGGTCTCTCATGTACCTTTGTACATAATCATATCATACCCAAGATATCCCATATAGAGACTCGCAATAGAATCATGAGATAAGTCAAAGTTATTGGTCCCAAGTGGCATATAAAAGGGTCTAGAAGGGGAGGTTTGAATAGACCTTGAACTTCTTTTTCAATTTTAAGACTTGCTTTTGTAGACTTAACTTAGACAATAGTTTTGAGTACTTGATCAAAATGGATCAGGCGCTCAGCGCTTGTATCAGGGTTAGGACAGCGGAAGATTTGTACAAGTCTATTTGTTTTGACAGATTAGGCGCTTAGAAAGGATTTAGTCGCTCTGAGTGATTTGATAACGTATGCTTTATGATAATGTATGATGTGATAAATAAAGCAATAAAACAGTAAGTAAGACACGAGAATTTGTAAGGTTCACTGGGTTTATGTAATCCCAGCTACGTCCTTCTACTCCTTTCCACACGGGAGGAATTCACTAAAATGATTCACGAAGTTTCACAAAGACAACTTCAACACAATAGCAAATATATGAAGACTTGATCTCGAGTTCCCTAGTCTCAAAGATTTCAACTTCTGACAATGCTTCTTCTACACAGAAATAATGCTTTGTCTATCAACAACTTCGTCACTCAGATTGAAGATGTTGATGAGTTTTTATCACGGTTTGTTTGATTTGAAAAGTCAAACACTTTTGTAATATCTCTTTGGAAATGATGGTTCTTCAAAGAAGAGGTAAGAGATATTGGTTTGGCTGTGGAGATGTATAAGCTCAAAGAAGTTTTAGGTACGGAGATTCTGAACTTTGAGGATGTGTATAGATTTCAACATCGTAAGTGAATAATTCTCGGTGTTTAGGGTTAAGCTGTGAATATCTATTTATAAACTTTTCTCGAGATTTGTCAGTTGGACACATACAGGAGCGTGTGAAACACGAGGCGCGTAGAACAACCTTTTTCTGACATCTCCGAAGATTCTGCTGCATAGAGTTGGTAGCAGACCTACTTTGAGTTGACAGCCAATGGGGAAAGCTTATCCGTACTGTCAACAGTCCTTATCACATTTAATGCTCTTATCAAGCATTTAATTCATTTGAATTATTTTTCGTTGAAAATAAATGTCCATTGATAATTGCTTTAAATAACTTATTGACTTTGAATTAAATTCAGGTGTCGACAGGCGTTTGTGGCATTATCATCCTGAATTGACTCATAAACGCTTGATAGCCGCTTAAAGAATCCTTCATCTTCAAAGTCTTCGGATGCTGATCTTCGATTTCACTTTGATAGACTTACCTAGAATTGTATCTTAGCTCAAGCTCTAGATAATTTTCTAAAACTACAAAGATAAAAAACCTTAACTGAAATTACAACTCGATAACTTCAAACGCTTATACATATTCTAGTAAAGATAAACTTACATATCTTTGGGGTCTAACATAAAACCTATCTTTTCATTGTCAAAACATCTAACAAGAAATTTCCTAACAATTTCCCCCTTTTTGATGATGTCAAGACCTTAACTCTTTTATAGTCCAAGAGCTAAAGAAAAATACCAAAGATAATATAAGGTTAGCGTTTGAACGTTAGAGGTTAGCTATAGTTAGTATATAGCCAGAAATGAGTTGTTTCAGCAAACTCATTCATTTAATATGTCATTGAGAGTACATGAGTTACAATGAAACAAAAAATCATAACAGAAATTGTAAAGCGCTTTAACAAGAAATAAAACAAATAAAGCTTTTAGCGCTTTCTTTTGGATGAGGAAGTTTGGGATTTCTTTGGATCTGGCTTCTTCTCTTGTTTGAAGAGCATCTCCGCAAGCTTCTAACACTTGTTGTTTGCTTTCCTCATCCTTTTGTGAGTACTATTGGCAAATTGTACATGTCCCATTCTTTTAGCCAACTCCTCAAAATTATGAAAGCGCTTGTGCCAAATTGCATTGTCTATTCCCAGTTCACATAAAAGTTCTTCAAAAATCTCATGAGTTCTTGTGACTGGGGCTCTGTTGGGATGAATGTTAATAGGCACAAAAACAGCAAATGGCGGGATACCTAACTCTTTAAGTAGCTCAATTGAGAAATCTGGAATTGGGTAACCTCTATAGAAATGAGGTTTACGCTTCTTGAGGACAGCCTGCTGGATTGAATAAATTGCACTTTGTAGATCTTCCCAGTGCTTATCATCATCAAAACTAGGCAAGCTAGCCAGGCTCTTGGACTGTTTACCCTTTTCCCCCTTCTTGACATCAACATCAAAAAGTTGAGGTTGAGATGAGCGAACCTCAGATAAATCTTTGCGTAAAAGCTTAACCTCATCAATCAAGAGAGCGACTTGTGCAACAATGCTGTCAGCTGCTGAGTTAGAGAGAGAGAGTGATGGTCAGCATCTGCAGTGGCATTCTCGGCTAGCGTCCGATTGACGCTATCTGAAAGATCTTTGACAAGCGGGGTGATTTGTTTCATAATATTAACAGTGTATTGGTTGGAAACATTCTGCATATCATTTAATCTAGTCCTTTCGACTTGATTAAGAATCGAACCGTTGGTTGCTTCTAGTCGAGAACAGGAACCCTTGATATCACTGAGTGAGTTCTTGATTGCTGACTTGAAGTCCTGATCATTGTCACTTTCTGAGTCACTGGAGGAATGCGCCTGAATGGGCAATGGTTCTTTGGAAGTAACTTCTTTACCACACGCTAGATCTCTTACGAGAGGTTCCTCCGATTCAGTAACAGGTTCCATTTCTGGAAGAGCAGCGTCTGGAGCATGGACTTCTGCAGTATCCATGATATCAACTCTAATTGCCTCAACGCTTGAAATATATTCAACAATGACTGGAGCACTAGTGCTGGCAGAAACATCTTCCTCGAAGATTATCTTCACGTCTTTCTCTGAAGACGCTTCTCAGACAAACGAAACAAAAGTATCTGTATACTCAAAAGCAGAATCAGCAAGAAGTGGTGCTGAAGAATAAAACTTACAAAACTGTGAAAGCCAATGCAACGACACAATCGTAGAAGATTCTGGAATGATCTCTGTCGGAATCATCCATGTCGTTTGCATAACATCAAGCCATGGAATATTTTCTGAAGTATGGAGTTGGAGTAATTCTTGCGAAAACACAAAAAGTGGGCTTTCTCGAGCGGCTACCCATATAGGACCAATGGCATCAATAGGATAAACTGGAGTTAGCCGGGCGCTTGATCCTGGAATAAAAAAAAAGAGTCCTCGGTTTGTTCCTTGCTGAAGTAAAACAACCTATCTGATGGCAAAGCTGGAAGATTAGAAATATAATGCTTGCAAAATCCTCCAAGTATGGTAGAATAGCATGAGCGAGCACTGGGCTACAATGCCCTACTAGCAAATCAATTACCATCTGGTAATGAGTGCTTAACTCTTGGGGGTATGAATCCAAAAAGATGAAACCTGAAATTTATTAACACTGGCCCCAGGGGCTGTAACAACATTCTTGGTAAAAATGTGGTCAAAGACTTTGACGACATCTCTGAGTTTCATACGATTGAAGAGAAACTCATAACGTTGTTCATTGTCAGTTTCCACATTGGCGCTTGAAGAATCGCCACTTGGAGCGCTGCTATCGTCTGGAACAAGATTTGACTGGCTTAACTCGGCAAGCGCTTGGCGAAGAGATTCCTCAATCGGACGCTGAATGGCTGGCAAAGATGGAATAGGTCCGAGGCGCTGCTCTCCGGAATCAAGACAATAATGGGCAAAGCGCTGTTACTTTTCATGAATAGCTTGATGAAATAACAAAGGGTTGGCAACCATTTCTTCAACAGTATGGCGCTTCGAATCGTATGCCTCAACCCATTCTGCTTCTTGAAGGAGACATTTTGAACCTGCTGCAATGATGGCTCTTAAACCTTTATCATGAACACCTTTCAGGTCTAGGAAGCGCTGAAGAGTAGGACTGTAATCTTCGTGCCACACTCTTTCAAAGTACAACTGCGCTTCACGCGAAATCATCTGCTTCAAATCCGCTGGCTTGTCAGGAATTGCAATTCCTTTAGCTTTCCACAAACGGAGGGGCTTCCCCTTCTCAAGATTGGAGTAATGAGTGACTTTCTCATGAAAGAAAGAATAGTCAAGCTTGATGAGCGTCTCCTTCCTCGACGGCCTAGCCTTAGGCTCACTGTGCAGATGAACATCATAAAATGCAGACTTAATCTCAGCTGAAGTCCTTTGAACGGGCTTAGGATCTTTCTGAGGCTGAGAGTTTTTCGGGGGCTTAGATGCGGCTATTTTGGCCAAAAGTTCAGCCAAGGTCTTTTTAGGGACTTCCTCTTCTGCCTCTTCTACAACACTGGTAGAAGACTTGGATTTAGAAGACTTGGACTTTTTAGTCTTCTTTGACTTTTTCTTGGGAGACGCTGGATCCTCAGATGCAATTCTAATAAGCTTGTTAGGAAATTTCATGTTAGATGTTTTGATGATGACAGGATAGAATTTTTTGTTAGACCCCAAAATATAATGTAAGTTTATGTTTCATAGATTAATTGTATAAGCGTTTGAAAGTATGTAATTTTGTTAGGCTTGTAATTTTTATCTTTATAGATTTTAGACTAAGTATTAGATATTGAATCGCTAATAGAATTCTAGGTGAGTCTATTAGAGAAGAAGTTGAAGATCAGCGTCAAATAAAGATGAAGATTTGTTCTTAGCGTCTGTCAAACACTAAAAGGACTATTTCAGGATTTATGGATCAAGCGCTCAAAGCACTCTAGCGATCCGAATCAGATTCACCTGAAACAAATTCTCAAGTCATGAAGGACTTAAATGCAATCATTCAACGGACATTTATTTCAAACGGGAAATAAATTCAAATGCATTAAATGCCTGATAAGAGCATTAAATGTGATAAGCCAATATGACTTGTAGACAAGCCACCTTTTGACTAGACTGTCAGAACTTCAGAGTTTATAGCTGCTCCCGTCAAATCGGTACCAGCAGGAATTCAGGAATGTCAGAGAAAAGGTATACTCACACGCCGCGTGAACAACACACTCTCACATGTGTCCAACGGACAAATCCCAAGAATTGTCTATAAATTCCTTACTTCCAGCAAACTCTAAAATACAGATAGAGAGAAAAATACGTACATGCACAAGAAATATTTGCTGAAGAGAAAGCTTAGAAATTCCATAGCCAAAATCTTTCAAGCTTTTCTACATACATTCCATACAGTCACAAATATCTCAAATCTCTTCTAAAGAAGAAACCTCAATTCTTACTGAGATATTCCAAGTTGTTTGATCTTTCCAAAAAACAAACAAACCCTTGTGATAAAAACCCTCAACCTTTCATCTGAGTGAGAAAGCTGTTGAAACCCCTTACAGGCAGTATTTCTGAGTGAGAGAAGCTTGTAGAAGAAGATCTTCATTGGTGCTGACTTCTGTGTGATTGACACGAAAAATCCTTACGTGTTTGCACAGCAAGTGGACTGGTCGTGTGTAGTAATAAAGTGGATTTTTAAGTCCGAATTGTCGATCCCACAGAGATTTCTATTTTAGACTTCTTGAATTTAAAGCAAGCAATAATTAAACTAAAACTAAAGATTTAAAGATTTTAAAAGCAATAAAATAAACTAAACAAGAATTAACTCGAATATTATGGAAGCAAGATACAAGAAACAAGATGTCGAAATCAAGATAGCAATGGAAGAGAGCAACTAAGACACATGTGTTGACACAAATTAATCAATTTTCATTATAAACATGTTCTCATATTATTAGACTATTGTTGCTTTGGTGAAAATTCCTTAATTAATTACTACCCGATGTCTCGGCTGTAATAATTCTATGACTAAGTGACGGTTCTCTAATACGTCTATCTGAGAATCAAATCATTAACCATGCATTCCCGTTTTAGAATTTCCCCGGGTAAATCTGACTAACTGCACACGGGAATCTATACCTATCCCTAGGAACAATTCCTCATGTTTTTCAGATGATGTGATGATTTCTTTGAACCCTAATCTATATTCTCCCAAATGAATAAACTAGGCTAATTAGCAAGCATATGGTGATCAAACATATGATTGGAATTAAAGCACAAAATCAATACACAAAATAACAATAGAATTAATATGAAAAACACAATTTATAACTCAAATATCATAATTTAGCCTCAACATGGCCTTAGTTCGAAGAATCTAATTCATCATAAAAGATAAAAGATAGAAACTTAAATTAAGATTCATATTCATAGACAATAATAAATCTAAATCTAAGAAACTCCCTCGTATTTTTGATGGATGAACTTCGATCTTCATCTCTTCCATGCTTCTTGATTTCTTCACCTTCAAGGGTTCTTGAAAATCTTCATGAATATGTAAAAACTAAGTCTAAACCCTATTAGGGCTTTATTCTATGCGTATTTTCGTCTCCTAACCCTAGAGAACCGATCTAATATATCTAAGGGTGGAAGGGGAAGACTCCATCTTGAATTAGATTTGGAAATTTCCAAAAATATGCTATTTTTCCCGTCAGAACCAACGTTCGAACGTGAAGTACCCAACGTCCGTACGTTGGATGCAGTAGCATTTTGCCTTCTGCGCAGGGATATGGTTTCCTTCATAAAGTTTTCCTCCGATCTCCGATTTAGGTGATTCAAGTTTGAACATAAAGCTGAGACACAGATCTATAACTTTGTAGAAGAAACATTTGTCAAATTCCATCTCTAAATACTCTGAAAATCTGCATTTCCGTCCAGTTTTCCTCCATTGCACTGATTTTCCACCTTTACTCAATAAGCCCACAAATTACAAGCATATGTGGCATAAATCATGCATAAACCAATGTAAATAACATAAATATGAGGCTTTAAAACATATAAATCTCACACCTATCAGTGATCAAGGAGCCCAAGATCATTTTCACCTATTTACTATGTTGTAGAAGATTTTGTGTGATTCTTTGATAATCATCTTAGTAAATTCCCTCCAAGTGAAAAAAGAGAAGAAAGATGTAGCTGGGATTACATCACCCAGTGAACCTTATATATCGTGTGTCATTTACTTTCATTATTGTCTTGTTTTAATTTATTCTGAAAAAGACAAGCTAATCTGCTAAGCGACTACTTAACCAAAACGAACGCTAAAGCTTTAAAATCATTTTCGCTGTGCTAACCCTGATTAAGCGATCTAAGCGATACCCTACTTTGGTAAATTGCTAAAATTACTAAGTCTAAGTTATCTTTACTTAAGCGCCTGACCCAAGCGCTCAGCTTCCTAAGTGTTCTAATCTTTAAAAGTGATACGAAATTTTTTTAAGTCGAAAAAGACTTAAGGGTCTATTCAACCCCCCTTTCTAGACCCTTTCGTATGCCACTTGGGACCACCAAAGCTCCTCTTTCTAAGCTTCTGTCAACTCTTCATCAAATAGAATCCGGGAGAACCAGGCATCATACTCAATTACTTTTTGATTACAGTGCTCAGCATGGACATAACCTTCTTTGATGTCCTTATGCGAAACAAAGTCTTCATTGAGTAAAGTCTGAGGGAGAGCGAAGTGGTCAATATCCCGATCTAGTACCACCCAACGCTTAGCGGCTGATCCACCCACTGTATATAGGAGATCACCTTCAGCGACTGTAGCAACCTCTTGATCGATTGCCACAACAGTAGATAGGTCAACGTCTAACTCCACTGGCTTGCTCTCAGAAATAGGGGCAGCAGCGTCTATTTCTGAATTACTTCTAAAGGAGCTGAAAGAAAGAAACACACCTTAAGAACAAAATTTTCTACAGAAGGTAGAAAATTGAGAGAAGGCCTTGGTAGAAGAAATTTCTTACTTTGAGCGCTAGTCTCAACAACGGGCTCCAGAGGATGAACTTGTGGTTCACTAACCTCAGGCTTCTTCTGCAAATTAGCTCCAATGGCTGATGGTTCTTCTTGAGCGTCTGATGCTCGGATAGATTCTGCACTTGGCTCTACAGGAGCGCTTGATGGGGCGCTTGACTGTGGGATACCACGAGGGTCAGTTAGCTTTCTAGCTGCTGGAGTGCGAATGTTTTGGTGTGTTAAAGATTTTTCATGAGCGGCGGTAACATAAATTACCTCAGATTCAGCTGGGATTGATCCAACTGTTTTCTGCTGCTTAAGAGCTTCTGTTTGCTCTTTTTCCTCATCATCCTTCTGGAAATCCAAGGGCGAAGGAGGAGGGGAGGATGGCTTCTTTCTCTTTAACTTCTTAGAAGGTGCTTGGGAGCCTTCTTAGACTTCTTAACGTTCAAACCTAACACAACATCTGTTGGGCGCTCTTCAGTGGGAGACGCTAACTAAGGATAATCTTCTTTGAATTTAGCTGCAGCAATTCTTTGAAGCGCTTCTTCTTCCTGCTTCTGGCTCAGCTTCTTGGCTTCGCGTCTAGCGTGTTTTTCCTTTGGCAACGCAGCGCCACCAACAACGGGAGGGTGAAGAAGAGATGAAATCATTTTTTTACCCAATAATTTCTCTTTTGGAGCTGCAGTGCCAGCACTTGGAACATGACTGTTGCAATACAAAATATAACTGAACAACAAACTATAAGGTTGGGCAGGAGGCTTTTTCCTTAACATCGAAACAATTCTTTCAAAAACAAATCTGGGCCAATTAATTTGATAATTTTTCGCGATGGCCACCATCATCTGGAACTGGAGATGGTTGTTTTTGTCAAACGATCCGGCTTTGTACTCAAGAACTTTAGCGCAGATGATCGCCATGATCTAGTACTTGGTCTTTTAACTCCTTTTTCTTGAAATTGTGCGAATAGGAGGAGTCTTTCTTAGCACACATGTGTTCCCAAACCATCGAAAAATCTCCGACGGCAACATCAGAGGGAAAAATCCCTTCGTTTGTGAGTTGAAATAAGTCGGCAATGATTTTGGAAGAGAGGGTGAAAACTTTATTGGGAAACTCAGAGAATAAGTATGAGATAGAGAGACTATCATCGGAAAGATGGACATTCTCATAGAAGTCTTTGAGAGCCGCAAGATGAATTTGGTAATGACTGTTCATGAATGGTTTTAAGTTTTGTTCTTCGAAAGAGAGAAGAATAATACGAATTGGAAAGTGTTGTTGGGAGTGAAGATAATCCCAATCAACAACGAAGCCAGGGTTCACATGAACTTCGGCATGAGGATTCTGTGAAGAAGGAGCAACAGTAGATTTTGAGGATTTCTTGGGTGCCATTTTTGAGAAATTTGAAGACGCAATTAAAATTTTGAAAAAGAGAGAGAGAGTTTGCAGATAGCTCTTTAGAAAATATGAGAGTGATAAAAAGGAAAGACTTCTGCAATTTCTTGAATTTATAGAGGAATGAGAAATAACTGCTTATTTAAGATTTGGCCATGTTTCAAGTAAAATTAAATTTGTGCCATAAATGTCATAATAATGGGTGGGAAATTGTGCGAAAATATGGAAACTGCATTGGATAAATACAAAATATAAATTTTGGTGTCTGCGGTTACTTTTGTAGTTACTTTTTTAATTTCAAAAGATTTTGAAATATGCAGCGTAAGCTGCACGTGCCTAAAACACACTGTTAGTGGAGGCACACACGTACATTTGTTGAACCATCATTTTAAAAGTAATGAGTACCCTTTGGTTTTCTTGAACAAAGATGAGGAATGTCATATCAGCATTAATTGCTTTGACTTTTCCATCAACTTTGTTTAGCGTCAGGTAGAAGGCTTTTTTGAAATTCATTTTTGCTAAGCGCTTGACTTGGAATGGGTTAAGCGTTTAGTTACTTTCACGATGATGTTCAGACTCTGAAAGAGTTAAAAACGGCTAAACAAATTTTGATGCATAAATCAAAGTGCTTATGACCAATATAAGATGGATTTTTGGTCAATTTCTTTTTTTTTTTTAATAAAATTATCCATTTTAAGGTTCCCTTTAAAATTAACAACTTGTTAGTGTTGTCTTTGAGATCATAAAATAAGGTAAAAGTCCCCATAAATTTTATGCCTATAAAGTATGATGTTTTGAATGATTAAGCATTTAAATCAATCATACCTAATTCACTTCTTAAAGTGAGAAAGCGTTGTTCGTTGAGCGCTTTGGTGGAGATATCCGCCAATTATTTTTTTGTACCAATAAATTGCATGAAGATATCTTTCTTTTCAACATGGTCACGAAGAAAATGGGATCTAATGTCAATATGTTTGTTTCTGGAATGAAGAACGGGATTTTGAGTCATGGTTAGAGCTCTTTGGATATCACAATGAATGGGGGTTAGACCTAGGATTATTCCACAATCTCTAAGTTGTTGCCTCATCCATAAAACTTATGCACAACAACTTCTTGCAGCTACATACTCTGCTTCAGCTATAGAGGTAGCTATCGATTGTTGTTTTTTACTATGCCATGAAACTAACCTATCACCTAGAAATTGACATGTACCACTAGTACTTTTCCGATCAATTTTGCATCCTGCAAAATCTGCATCTGAGTAACCAATTAGTTCAAAAAGAGAATCCCTTGGATACCATAAGCCCACATTTTGTGTGTCTTTTAGGTATTTAAGGATTTTCTTGGCAGCGCTTAAGTGTGACTCTTTAGGATCAGCTTGAAAGCGTGCACACATGCGTACCGAAAACATAATATCAGGTCTACTAGCGGTAAGATAAGGAAGTAATCCAATGATACCTCTATAATTAGTGATATCAACCTTCTTCCCACTTTCATCTTTATCTAACTTAGGCGTTTAGTTCATTGGAATTTTTGAAGATGATGCATTTTCCATACCAAATCTCTTAATCATATCTCGTGTATATTTAGCTTGGTTAATAATTATGTCATTAGGGAGTTGTTTAACTTGTAATCCTAAGAAGAAAGTTAATTCACCCATCACGCTCATTTCAAATTGTTTATGCATCATTTTCGAAAATTTCTCACACAGACGCTTGTTAGTAGTACCAAATATAATATCATCAACATAAATGTGGACTAAGAGAATATCTTCGTCATTTGTAATTTGAAATAACATTGTATCAATGCTGCCTTTTGAAAAGCCTTTACTAATAAAAAAGATAGAGATAGTGTCATACCATGCTCTGGGCGCTTGCTTTAGGCAATAGAGTGCCTTATCTAGTTTGTAGACCATATCCTTACCATGGCTGTTAATGAATCCTGGTGGTTGTTCCACATAAACTTCTTCTTAAAGTTTACCATTCAGGAAAGCACTTTTAACGTCCATCTGATACACCGTAAACTTGTTGAATGCTACAAATGCTAAAAATATACAAATTGCTTCAAGACGGGCGACAGGAGCATATGTCTCATCAAAATTGATACCCTCTTCTTGGCAATATCCTTGAGCGACAAGTCTGGTTTTGTTCCTTATCACAATGCCATTCTCATCCATCTTGTTTCTATAAACCCATGTAGTCCCAATAACTCCTTGGTGAGTTGGCTTTGGTACTAGCGTCCAAACGTTACTATGCTCAAATTGATTAAGCTCTTCTTGCATGGCTTCAATCCAACTTGGATCACATAATGCTTCATCCACTTTCTTTGATTCCATTTGAGATAGGAAGCTTGCGAACATAGACTCATTGAATGTAGCGGCCCTAGTTCTTGCAGGCGTTCCAATATCTCCAATAATCTGCTCAGGTGGATGATCACGTAACCATAGTCTATCTGGCTGGAATGGGTTAAGAGGTTGAATAGGCGCTTGGTTCATTTGCTTAGGCGCTTGATTATCCTCTTACGTAGGCATTTCATGATCATCAGTAGATCTAACATGATTGTCCAAAATATCTCGAGTATTCTTAAGAGGGGGCACTAAGATCTCATCATCTTCGTCACTTTTATCACCAATAGTAACTTTTGATGCTTGATGACACAGATCTTAAACTCCTACATCATTCATATTAACCTTACTCGGTTCTTGGTTAGCATCATCAAAAACAACATGAATAGATTCCTCAACCTTCGATTTGATCTTATTTAGGATGCAAAAATTCTTTCCATTTTTGGCATAGCCTAGAAAGATTCCCTCATCCCCTTCAGGATCAAATGTCTTTAGGCTTTGGGATCTATTATTATGAATAAAGCATTTTGAAATAAAGACGTGAAAGTATGAAACATTAGGCTTACGTCCCTTCCATAGTTCATATGGAGTTTTCCCATGCTGTTTGTTGATCATGCAACGATTTTGAGTGTAACAAGCAGTGTTGATCGCTTCGGCCCAAAACCTAGGAGCAAGCTTGGACTCTGCTAACATCATCCTAGCAACTTCCTTGAGCGTTCTGTTCCAACGCTCAGCAACACCATTCTGTTGTGGAGTTCTTGGAGTTGAATACTCGTGATGTATTCCATTCTCTGCACAAAACTTCTCAACAACTTTGTTAGTAAACTCAGTACCTTGATCACTTCTTATTCTTGCAACCTTAAGATTTTTCAAAGTTTGAAGTTTCCGAATAAGCGTTGTTAACTTGTCACATGTCTCATCTTTGGATGAAAGAAATTCTACCCAAGTAAATCGAGAGAAATCATCTACTATCACCAAAGTATACTTTTTTTTGCACACACTGATCGTTTGAACGGGTCCAAACAGATCCATGTGAAGTAGTTCAAGTATTCTAAAAGTAGATAGACAATGTTTTTTCTTGAAATATGATTTAACTTGTTTTCCCATTTAACCAGCATCACAAAGGCGATCCTTATGGTCCTTTAGGTAATCCCTCCACAAGATTTAGATTTATAAGCTGAGAGATTGTCTTAAAGTTGAGGTGATTCATTTTCTATGCTATAACCAACCCGTTTTAGATTCACTTTTAGCAACAAAGCATGTTGGGTTGTTATCTATTGTTGAACCCAATCTACCAAATACACATTGTTTGTTCTTTTACCTTTTAATTTAGTAGATTTAGTCTTAGCATCATTTATATAGCAATAGTCACTTGAAAATTTGACTTCAAAGTCTTCATCACAAAATTGACTTATGCTTAACAGATAATGCTTAAGACCCTCAACATAATAAACGTCACTAGTCATGATGTTCTCCTTATGCATAGTACCTATACCTTTCGTTTTACCTTTGGATTTATCATCGAAAACAACTTAAGGATCATTGGTTGCATGATAGTTGACCAAGAGATCCTTTGAGACAGTTATGTGCCTTGACGACCCACTATCACTGTACCAAACTGAAGTATCGGTGTTTAAAGGGCAGTTCTAATTCTTCTTAGGTACCCATTTTGTCTTGGATCCTTCAACGTTGGTAGCTTTGGTTTGAATTAAAAATCTTGGAATCCATATTTGCCTAGTCTTCATTATAGGAGGACTAGCCTTCTTGGGTTTTAGTTTGTGTTGTGTGTGCTTTTTAGATGTATAGTAATATCATCGATTATAATCATAATCATAGTCGTAATCATAATCACAATCATCATAGTATCGATAATATGATCTAGATCTTTGAGAATATTGACGGTGGTATTTCCTCGGCACTGGCTTGGGAGTCGCTTTTGGCGATTGACGCTTAGCGTTTGATTCACTTGTAGACGCTTTATCCTTAGCCTGTTGAGCGTTTGGATGGACCTTTGTGAATCACTCACTTTCGTCTTCTCTTTGTTGCCTGAGTTGGTATTGACCTTCTCATTTGACCTCTTACCATCATCCTTGGGTTCATTCAGCGTTTGACTATTTGAACTCTTCTCAATAAACAATACACCTTTTCCTTTGTTGGTTGCCGTAACCTTAGACGCTTTTGATTTTTGACCAAATTTATCACAACCTAAATTGGTTTTTTCACCAAAAATTTTGAATACCTCAGTCACATTATCTAGCTTTCTTGACGCTTTAGATAATGATGAGATAAGCTGCTCTGACTTGGCAAGTCTAACAATCATCTCAACTTCTCTCTTCACTATTATATCAAGATCACCTTTTAATTGAGTGAATTCACTCTCAAGGGATTAGTTTTTCTCAATAAATTATTGCTGAACTTGCAACTCTGCCTTGAGCGCCACGTTATCACTTGTGAGCGCTGATTCCGATTGGATAGGAGCAGGTTTGAACTCTGAAAAGCTGACAGTCTAGTAAAAAAAGGTGGCTTGTCCACAAGTCATACTGTCTTGTTTACATTTAATGCACTTATCAAGCATTTAATGCATTTTGAATTTATTTCCCAAATAAATGTCTGTTGGTGATAGCATTTAAGTCCTTGATAACTTGGGTTTTGTCCTTCAGGTGAATCTGAAAGCTGGACGCTTGAGACAACTGAGCGCTTGAATCAGCTAAGCGCTTGAGACGCTGAGAACAGTCACTGAGACCAGTCGCTGAGATCAGTCACTGAGCGCTTGACTGAGCGCTCGGAACAAATCTTCATCTTTACTTTGAATTTGGACGCTGATCTTCAACTTTATCACTTAATAGACTCACACAGAACTCTATTGGTGATTTGGTATCACATACTTAGTCTAAAATCTATAAAGATAAAAATTACAAGCCTAACCAAATAAGCAAGTTTCCAAATGCTTATACAATATTTCTATGAAAGCATAAACTTACATTTTTGGGGTCTAATATAAAATCCTATCTTGTCATCATCAAAACATCTAACATGAAATTTCCTAACAATTTCCCCCTTTTTGATGATGTCTAGACTTTTAACTCTTATAGTCTTTTATAGATTTAAGAGTTTAAAGAAAAGCCCAAAAATAATATAAGTTAGCGTTAGAAAGTTAGATAAGTTAGCTAATGTAAGATTAGCTTTAACAAGATGTTTCAGCGATAAATCATTCAATCATGTATATGGAATTGAAAGCGTATATGATTAATACTGAAACGATGCATACCTGCCTTTTCTTTCTCTTCTCCTTAAACTGCTTTTCTTTCTCTTCTTCCCCCTTCTTGGCATCATCAGGGGAAGACTGCAGTATCTAATACTTAGACTCACCTAGAATTCTATTAGCGATTCAGTATCTAATACTTAGTCTAAAACCTACAAAGATAAAAATTACAAGCCTAAACAAAATTACAAACTTTCAAACGTTTAAACAATGATCTATGGAAAACATAAACTTACATTTTATTTGGGGTCTAACATTGAATCCTATCTTCTCATTATCAAAACATCTAACATGAAATTTCCTAACAATTTCCCCCTTTTTGATGATGTCAAGACTTTAACTCTTATAACTCTTTTATAATTTAAGAGTTACTTAAAAGAAAAGCCCAAATGAATATAAGTTAGCGTTCAAAAAGTTAGTAAAGTTAGCTAAAGTTAGATTAGCTTCAACAAGATGTTTCAGCGATAAATCATTCATATATTGAAAGAATAAACATACATGATTTATACTGAAAACAAAAAAGAAAGCGAGAACAAAAATAATAATAAAAAATACATTCACTTTTTCTGTCGCTTTGCTCTTTTTTCGCCTTGGAGAACTTCTAGCGCTAAGTCCATCAGGAGACGATCAATGTCAATCATTGTCGTATGTTGAACTTCATCGTAATCATGCCTACGAAGTCTGGCACTTTCGTTAAGTTCTAACAACCTTTCCGTCCACTCTCTTGGAGAAATTCCAAGTTCACGAATTAAATCGTGATAGATATCTTTTCTTGGATCTTTTGACGGTCTCCAATTGATAGGTCGTCTCAGCGGTCCGGCAAAAGGTTGAAATCCCATACCTTCTAGGAAGTCAACGTCCAATTCCGGAAGGGGATATCTTCCTAGATAATACCTTGGCTTTCTCTTTTTAGTTAACATCTTCATGATGCTCACTAGTTCTTCAATCATTGATCGCCAATTTTTATTATTAGTCTTTGACATTACTTTGGACGCTTGATGCTTTTCTGTATTTTCCCCCTTCTTGGCATCATCAAGAGAGGTTTTCAACTCAGCGACTTCTCTTCGCAAGAGTCGAACTTCATCAACTAAGAGAGCAACTTGGTGAGCGATGCTCTGAGCAGCAGCATCGGACGAAATATGTCTGTCAGCATCAGCCGAAGCGCTCTGGGCTAAGTGACGGTTGAATTCGGATGAGAGTTCAGCGATAAGAGGTGATATGCTCTTCATGATTGTAACAGTGCTGTTGTTTGAAGCGTGTGCAATATCACGACTTTGCGTATCAGACATTAGTCGGATATTTCTATCAGCAGTCTCAAAAATCTTAGAGCAGGAACCTTCAATATTGTGGAGCGAGTTCCGTACTGCTTTTTTGAAATCTCTAGCGTCTGAATCACTTTCAGAATCCGAAGCGGAAGAAGAACGCTCTGGGGACGGGAGAAGTCCGTAAGAACTAGAAACCGCAGTCTTGCCTTTGGATTTATCTCTGATAAAGGGCTCGATAGGCTCTTGTGCAATTTCAGCGTGCACTTCTTCAATAGCTTGATCTATGATTGAATCTGCAATAACTGGGGGCTCGACTACCAGGGCGCTGGAAGAATCTGGCAAAGAAGCCTCAGGAAGATGAGCGACTTCCGCAGTAGGAGCAAAGGTTTCTTCTAGAATTTGTATTGGGGAAGAAGGTTCTCTAACACCAATAACCCAAAGGGGGCCAAGGGCTTCCATCACATGCCGTGGACTGATCAGGATGGATTGCGGGATAAAGAATATAGCGTCTTCGCGCTCTTCGGTACTTAGTGCCAGTTGCACATCTTCCGGTAAAGCAATCCCTGAAGTGTAACGATTGAAAAAGTCCTAAATCAAAGGTATGAGCGCTTGAGTTGCTTCATGGTCCACTGGCCTGATTAGTGATAACATCTTGGCCACTTGAATATTGGATTCACTAAAGAGCACGAGGTGAAGAGTATATCCTCTGAAATTGTAACACCCGGAAAAGTGATTGAAACTGATGTCCAGCGCTTGGGCATTTTCAAACACTACTCTCATAGTTCTGTGGAACTCAGCAAACTCAGCGTGTTCATTCGAAACATCAACATGAATCTGACTCTGTCCTGGAAGAATTGGTTGTTTACTTGATGAAGTGTCTTCATTCAGGTCAAGAAAGATTCGTTGAACAAACCCTTCACGAGGATGCAACACGTAGCGTCCGCCTTGGCCGTATAAGGCAAGTTGCTGGTGAATGTAGCTTTCGATTGGTTGGCGATATAGTGGCAAAGCACTAACATTTCCTGCAATAAACTGACGTTGTTGGAGCAAAAAGGTTGCGTATCCTCTGTGTCTGTACTCTATTCCAAACTGAAATAGGAATGGATATCTCACGAGTTCATCGAGGTTGTAGAAATGCAAAACAACCTCTTCAACCCAGCTGGCTGTATTCATCATCCATCGCTTGCCAAGCTTGATAGCTTTAGCTTGATCTTTTCTAGCGGCAAGAAATTTCTCAAAGCGTTCCGTTTCCTCTTCATAGTCCTCAGCCCATAACCTGGCAAGATATTCACGAGCCTCATCTTCTATCCATGATGGTGGTCCCAAGTGGCATACAAAAGGGTCTAGAAGGGGGGGGGGGTTGAATAGACCCTGAAGTTTTTTTTTTTTTGACTTCACAAAACTTTCGTATCACTTTAGAAATTTGAACGCTTGGAAAAACTGAGCGCTTGGGTCAGACGCTTCAGAATAGTTAACTTAGACTTAGTGATTTCAGCAGTTTACCAAAGTAGGGCAACGCTTAGATCGCTTAATCAGGGTTAGCACAGCGGAAATAATGTTTAGCGTTCTTTTGGTTAAATTTGTCGCTTTGCAATTTTACTTGTCTTTTTCAGAATAATATGAAGTGAATAATATAAGACAATAAAATAAATGACACAATAATTTGTAAGGTTCACTGGGTGATGTAATCCCAGCTACGTCCTTCTTCTCCTTTTTCACTTGGAGGAAATTACTATGATGATTATCAAAGGATCACACAGAAACTTCTACACAATAGTAATGGATGAAAATGATCTTGGGCTCCTTGATCACACAGACTTCAGCACCAATGAAGATCGTCTTCTTCAAGCTTCTCTCACTCAGAAATGCTGCCTGAAAGTTTTCAACAACTTTTCTCACTTAGATGAAATGTTGAGGTTTATCACTAGGGTTTTGTTTGTTTTAAAGAAGATCAAACAACTTGGAATATCTCAGTTGGAGTTTGGATTTCTTCTTTGGAAGATGTTTGAGATATTTGTGACTGTTTAAATGTAGATGGAAAGCTTGAAAAGTTTTGGCTATGAAATCTCTAAGCTCTTTCAGAAAGAATGTATGTAGGATTTTTGGCAATAATTTCTCGTATATTCTTGATGTTGTTCCTACTTTTTGATTTTCTGGAGTAAGGTATTTATAGGCAATTTCTTGGGATCTGTCCGTTGGACACATGTAGGAGCGTGCCTTTCACGTAGCGCGTGTTTGTACCTAAAATCTGACATTCCTGAAAATTCGCTGGAACCGATTGGACGGGAGCAGCTAAAACTTTGAAAGTTCTGACAGTCTGGTCAAAGGGAGGCTTGTCCAAAAGTCACAGTAGCTTATCACATTTAATGCTTTTATCAGGCATTTAATGCAATTTGAATTTATTTCCCGTTGGAAATAAATGCCCGTTGAATGATTGCATTTAAGTCCTTTATGACTTGAGGATTTATTTTAGGTGAATCTTCTTTAAGTCGCTCGAGTATTTGAACGCTTGATTCATGAATCCTGAACTGCGGTCTCTTAGCGTTTGACAGGCGCTAAGACGGAATCTTCATCTTCGGTTGACTTCAGACGCTGGTCTTCAACTTCTTCTCAAATAGACTCACCTAGAATTCTATTATTAATTCAGTCGCTAAGACTTAGTCTAAAATCTATGAGGATAAAAATTACAAGCCTAAACAAAATTACAAACTCTTTTAAACGCTTTATATAATGATCTATGAAAGCATAAACTTACATTTTATTTGGGGTCTCACATTGAATCCTATCTTGTTATCATCAAAACATCTAACATGAAATTCCTAACACATGAGTTGACCGGATTTGGGCGTTCCGCAACAAGTGGTCCTTTTCCTTTCCATAACTTAAGTGGATAAGGAGAGAGAGCGTTCTGAGGAGACTTGACGATGGAGGGGAGAGCCGAATAGCCTAGCTTGTTGAGATCTTCCTCGTCTGGATTTTTGTTCCAATCACCCATGTGGGTGTTTTTGAAAACGATCTTGTTTGATCGAAGAGGATAAAAGGACTCGTCTGAGCGACCGGTGAAATTGAATCGCTTTTCATCAAATTCGGATCTGTTGAACGTTGGACGATGAATATATTCAAGGCTTGATTGAAGACGCTCCAGGTTATATAGACCTAGATCGGCAAAACGCTCAAAAATTTCAAACTTGTGAGAGTCTGAAAGATCAGGCCGATGGAGAGTTGTTTGAAATTGGATTTCCGACTCGGTAAGCGTTTGAGTGTCACGTTCTCGGGCGGCATAATAAAATTCTACGTCTGGATGATATCCGCGCGGGAAGAAATCAATGACACGAGGAAGAGGTCCTGTTGGCGTAGGAACGAGAGCAATAGCTTCTGTTGGGATGGGGGCCACTTCTATCGACCGCTCAGCGTTTAAAGTCGCTTCACTGGCTGATGATGTTTCAGCGTCAGGAAGGTCTTGAGATGCTTTCTTAGCGATTTCCACAACAGTTGCCATGTCCACGTCTATTTCAATGGGAATCTCCGAGAGTGGAGGGGCATCAGCGGTAGGTGCCTTTTGAGGTCCATCTTGAGCTGATACATGTAAGCGATTGAGAAAAGCAAGCAAACAATTCCTACTAAGTAGAAATTATAAACGAAAAGGACTACATCTCTTACCCTGAGGAATATCATCGACTATTTCAGTCGCTTGATCTGATTCTTGGACAAGTTCCTCAGGCTCCTGAACTTCTTCTTCGAGTTCTAAATCGATAAAAGAAGTTATTGGATCAGCTCGAATTGGGATATTTAGTTCTTCAAGAGTGTTGAGAACATAATGAATATCTGCTTCTCTTGGTGCTGAAAGAGTTTTTATCCTAGCGTTAGAGTCTAACGAGGAAAGGATAGACTAATGTGCTTAGCAAAAACTTACCCTGAACATTGGAAAGCTTCTCAGATGGAGAAACGGCTTGAGGATCTGAGCTAACTTCGGGAACAGCGTCAGAAGGAGGAACACTCGCTGACGCTGCGGGAGTAGAGGTAGGAGTACGCCTTCGTGCAAGCGGTACTTCTACGTCCACTGCTTCCTCTTCTTCCTCGGGAACGGAGAAGGTAAATGCTGGAGGAGGCGATGGAGATTTAGAAGGGGGAGAAGGAATCTTTTGCTTCTTTTTGGGCTCTGGCTTCTTCTTCTTTGGTTCAGGCTTCGGTTTCTTTGCTGACTTTGATGGCTCAGTAACTTTGAGAACTATCTTTCTCTTAGGTCGCTTGACCACCACTTCTTCAGAGGACGAGGATGATGATGAAGAGGAAGACGCTTGATCTTCATCATCACTGCAAACAACTCCTTCGACTTGGAGTCGCTGACGCTTTTCTTTGGGAACCGCTGCTCCACCATGTTTTCGAGGTTTGAGCATTCCACTAATCATCTTTTTGTCGTAGAATTTGGAAGCTGGAATCTTTGTGCCAAAAGATTTTGTATAACCGCAAGCGCTAAGAATACGACTTAGCACAATCCCATAGGGCTTGGGATTCACTGACTTGGCCATCACTATCTTAAAGCGATTAAAAACGTAGAGAGACCAGTTAACTTTTAACTTGGTCAGAATGGCCACCATCATCTTGTACTGAACGTTTGTGACTTTATTGAATGTCCCTTTTCTGCATTCGATCATTTTTGAACATAGATCAGCGAGAATAACGTATTCGCCCATCATATCGTTTTTCTTGAAGTTCGGCTCATACGCAGTATCAACATCTTCTTTCTTTATCAACTCCCAGACTTTTGTAGCATCTCCGAGAGTGACGTTTTCTACCTCAGTACCATCATTGGGCAGAATCAGCAATGAAGAAATCAAGGAGGGAGTGAGAACAAAGGTCTCTTTAGCAAAAGGGAAGACGCAGGATATGGAAGTTCCGTCTTCAGAAATCTGGGCATTGTTGAAAAAATAGAGAGATTCTTCTTCAAAGTAGTTGAAAAAGGTAGTGATCATATCTCTCAAACCAGATTCTTGAACGAGTGGAAGAACCGTTCGAAGAGGAAAGTTCTGGTTCTCATAAAGGTAATCCCAGTTAATCAAAAATCCGGCGTTAACCGTAACTGGTTTTTCAGTACGGGAAGTTTTTCCGGTGTCATACTTGGATGATTTTGAAGATTTTGAAGCTTTGGGTGCCATTGCTGAAAGTTGGAAGCTTTTGAAGGAATGAGAGAAGTTCTTGCCTTTAGAGAGAAATAACTTTTACAGTAGAAGAATTTGGAAGTGATAAAGGTTTACCGTAAAGTTTTTGAAAGGTTTAAATAGGAGGCAAAAATAAATTCTCAGTTGGTAGATGAATGACACGTGTACAGAAGTTAATTACAAAAGGAATCTGAACCGTGTACACATAACTTCGGATGTCAAAAAGTGCGGTAAAATAGGGTACTATAATATTTTTCGTGTCCGCAGTTACTTTTTGAAAAATGTTTGAGAAAATTTGAAATTTTCAGCGTGGAATACACGCGCCTGATAGTACACTGACACATACTCAGACTCATGCAGTTACTGAACCGCCTAGGTTTAGATAGGGATCATAACCGTCAGTTCGATTTGATAGGCACGTGTGGGTAATTATCAAATCTGATCTTTTGGACTTATCCACACGTTTCCTTTAGCGATGAAAACTATGCATGAATTTGTTTTGAAAGAAAGTTACTTAGCGTTAAAGTGGGAATTCTTTCAACACTGAAGTCTTTTTAAAAAAATCAATCGCTTGGATTTATAAAAGATAACTTTATTAGAGATTGATTTTGTCATGCATGAAAAGATACGCGCTAGTGATCAATGCTTAGGATTTTAAAAGTTATTTTTGATCACAGTCGCTTGATATATTGAGATAAGTACAATTTTAAAGTTTCCCCTAAAATTGATGACTCATTTCGAGATTTTTGATAAACTCTTTAGACATAAACAAAGGTGGATTCCCCCTAGATTTTATGCCTATAAATATGATGTTTTATGATTTAAGCGTTTAAGTCAATCATTCCTAATTCACTTCTCAGAGTGAGAAAGCGTTGTTCATTGAGCGCTTTGGTGAAGATATCTGCCAATTGTTTGTCAGTTCCAATGAAATGCATGGAGATATCTTTCTTTTGAACATGGTCACGCAATAAATGGTATCTAATGTCAATGTGTTTGGTTCTAGAATGAAGGACAGGATTTTGGGTCATAGCTAAAGCGCTTTGGTTATCACAATGGATTGGGGTAGGACCTAGGATTGTTCCATAATCTCTAAGTTGTTGCCTCATCCAAAGGATTTGTGCACAACAGCTGCCAGCGGCTACATACTCTGCCTCAGTGTTAGAAGTCGCTATGGATTGTTGTTTCTTACTATGCCACGAAACTAGTCTATCACCTAGAAATTGACATGTACCACTAGTACTTTTTCTATCTATTTTGCATCCTGCAAAATCTGCGTCTGAATAACCAATTAGTTCAAAAGGAGAGTCCGTGGATACCATAAGCCCACATTTTGTGTGCCTTTTAGGTATTTAAGGATTCTCTTGGTAGCATTTAAGTGTGATTCTCTAGGATCAGATTGAAATCGTGCACACATGCATACCGAAAACATAATATCAGGTCTACTAGCGGTAATATAAAGAAGTGATCCAATGATACCTCTATAGTTAGTGATATCGATTTTCTTCCCACTTTCATCTTTATCTAACTTAAGCGTTTGGCTCATTGGAATTTTTGAAGATGATGCATTTTCCATACCAAATTTCTTAATCATATCTCTAGTATATTTAGCTTGGTTTATAAATATTCCAGTAGTGAGTTGTTTAACTTGTAATCCTAAGAAAAAAGTTAATTCACCCATCATGCTCATTTCAAATTGATCTTGCATCATTTTCGAAAATTTCTCACACAATCGCTTATTTGTAGAACCAAATATAATATCATCAACATAAATTTGGACTAAGAGAATATCTTCATTATGGGTAATTTTAAATAACGTTGTATCAAAGCTGCCTTTTGAAAAGCCTTTACCAATAAGGAAGATAGAAAGAGTGTCATCCATGCTCTTGGTGCTTGTTTAAGGCCATAGAGTGCCTTATCCAATTTGTAGACCATACTCTTGCCATGGTTGTTGATGAATCCTGGAGGTTGCTCCACATATACTTATTCTTGAAGTTCACCATTCAGGAAAGCACTCTTTACGTCCATTTGGTATACTATGAACTTGTTGAATGCGGCAAACGTTAGGAACATCCTAATCGCTTCAAAACGGGCTACTGGGGCATATGTTTCATCAAAATCAATTCCCTTTTCTTGACAATAACCCTGAGCGACTAATCTGGCTTTGTTTCTTATAACAATGCCATCTTCATCCATCTTGTTCCTAAAAACCCATCTAGTCCCAATAACTCCTTGGTGGGTTGGTCTTGGTACTAGTGTCCAAACCTTGCTTCTCTCAAATTGGTTAAGCTCTTCTAGCATTGCTTCTACCCAACTTGAATCACTAAGCGCTTCATCCACTTTCTTTGCTTCCATTTGAGATAGGAAGCTTGCGAACATGGCCTCATTAATTGTAGCGGACCTAGTTCTAACAGGTGCTTCATTATCTCCAATCACTAGCTCTGGTGGATGGTCTCTAAGCCATTTGCGGTCTGGTTGGAACGGGTTGAGAGACTCTTGGTTTTTCAATCGCTTGATTCTCATTTGTCTCTCGCGTAGACGCTGCATCATTCATAGTTCCAATCTGCTCTTGATGATCAGTCTCTTCATGATCATCAGCAATTCTGGCATTATCATTATTGTTAACCTCACGAGTATCCTTAGGAAGAGGTACACAAATCTCATCATCTTCGTCATCACTATCATCACCAAGATTGATTTGTGACGCTTGTTGGGTGAGATCTTCAATTCCTACATCATCAGGATTAACCTTACTCGGTTCTTGGTTAGCATCATCAAACACAACATGAATGGATTCTTCAACCTTTGATTTGATCTTATTTAGGATGCGAAAGCTCTTTCCATTTTTGGCATATCCTAGAAAGATTCCCTCATCCGCTTTAGGATCAAATGTCTTTAGGCTTTGGGATCCATTGTTATGAATGAAACATTTTGAACCAAAAACATGAAAATATGAAACGTTAGGCTTACGTCCCTTCCACAACTCATATGGAGTCTTCTCATGTTGCTTGTTGATCATACACCGGTTCTGAGTGTAGCAAGTGGTGTTGATAGCTTCGGCCCAAAACCTTTGAGGCAGCTTGGACTCTGCTAACATCGTCCTTGCGGCTTCTTTAAGCGTTCTGTTCCGTCGCTCGGCAACTCCATTCTGTTGAGGTGTTCTAGGAGTAGAATACTCATGAAGTATTCCTAAATCTGTACAAAACTTCTCAACAAATTGGTTAGTAAATTCAGTTCCTCTATCGCTTCTCATTCTCGTCACCCTTAGATCTTTCGAATTTTGCAATTGACGAATTAGCGATGTGAGCTTGACACTAGTTTCATCTTTGGTCGCTAGAAATTCTACCCATGTATAGCGAGAGAAATCATCAACTATTACTAGCGAGTACTTTTTACCACTAACACTCATGATTTGAATAGGACCAAACAAATCTAGATGCAATAGTTCAAGAACTCTAGAAGTAGATAGACATGGTTTCCTTTTAAAAGATGATTTAACTTGTTTACCCATTTGGCATGCATCACATAAGCAATTTTTCTGAAAGGAACCCTTAGGTAATCCTTCTACAATATTTAGCGATATTAACTGAGAGATTGCCTTAAAGTTGAGCTGATTCATTTTTCTATGCCATAACCAACCCAATTCATTTTGACTTTTAGCAACAAAACATGTGGGGTTGTTATCAGATGTAGAATCCCAATCTACTAAATACACATTGTTCGTTCTTTTTCCTCTTAATTTAGTAGACTTAGTCTTAACGTCGTTAACGTAGCAGAAGTCACTTGAGAATTTTACTTCAAAGCCTTTATCACAAAATTGACTAATGCTTAGCAAGTTATGCTTAAGACCCTCAACATAATATACATCACTGATCATGATGTTCCCCCTATGCATGATACCTATACCTTTGGTTTTACCTTTGGAGTTATCACCGAATATAACTTGAGGACCGTTGGTAGCTTGATAGTTGACTAGAAGGTTTTTGGAACCAGTCATGTGTCTTGACGATCCACTATCAATGTACCAAACTGAAGTATCGGTGCTGGCTCTAGGTACCTCTGGTAGCGAGTCGTCAGACGCTTCATCATCTCTTGCCATAAGACAAATCAACTCTGAGTCGCTTGTAGGCTCATCATCACTGCTTTCATCTGATGATTCCAAATCCTCTTCAGGTGCGGAGAATGGTTCAGATTCCGCTAGCAATCCTTGTTGGCGAAGGTTGCTCCTGAATTGGTTTCTATCCGCATAGTCTTGCCTTGAGGGCTTTGACACATTTGGATAAGGGCAATTTACCTGGTAGTGCCCTCGTTTCCTGCAATCATAACACAAATTAGTTTTCATTTTCTGTTCAGTGGATAATCGCTTTGAGACTACTGGCGCTGAGAGATTTTGAGTAGGGGACGGAGGCGCTTGGTATGGAACTGGCGCTACTGGTTGAGGTGCAGAGTACACTGGCGCTTGATACTGAGGCGCTGGAGCAGGGAGAGGAGTCTGAAATGACGTTTGTCCGATAGGATTTCTCTTTTCATATCTTAGAATTTTTTTGAATTTCTTGACAATAAAGCCATTTCCTTTTCTTCATTTGATTCCATAGTTTTAACCTCACTAACCGCTTTACCCTTGCTTTTGGTTGTAGCGATTAAAGCTCCTGATTCAGTCGCTGAGGTCGATGTGTCGCTGACTTCACCCAATTCGAACTCAAATGCCTTTAACTCTGAAAAGACATGCTCTGGAGTAAGAATCTCCAATGTCTGTGATTCTCTCATAGCAACAGTCTTAATTAGATACTTGCTTGGAAGACTTCTGAAAATCTTGTTGACCATTTCCTTGTTGGTCAATTCCTTGTCTAATGACGCTAACTCTGTAACGAGCAAAGTAAACCTTGCGTCCAATTGTTCTAGCGTCTCATTGGGCTGCATCTTGAAATGCTCAAATCTTTGCATGGCTATGGAAAGCTTATTCTCCTTCATTTGTGCTGATCCTTCACACACTATAGCCAGCTTATCCCATATTTCTTTGGAAGTTTTACATTGCTTGATCTTGTTGAACAATGCATCGTTGTCTCCTAACGCTGACTAAAGTGCACTTCGTCCAACATTATCTAGATTTGCTCTTTTTCGATCCTCAGGTGTCCATTCTAACTTAGGTTTCTCGACATAACCATCTGGAGTGGCCTCGGTTGCTCCAGGGGCTCGAGTTACAACTTTCATAATCTGAATGGGACCACCTGTAATTACATCACACATTTCGCTATCGCATGAGCACAGGTAAGCGAATGCTCTAAGTTTCCAAGAATCATAATTTGACTCTACCAACTTAGGCATTTTGTTAAAAGCCATAATGAGATGTTTTTAAAGAGAAAATTTAAAGCGACTAAGTTCAAAAACAAATGGATCTGAACAAGCAGTTATGCTCGGAAATGCTTAGGTTTCTAATTCAACCGCTCTGATACCACTTGATGGTCCCAAGTGGCATACGAAAGGGTCTAGAAGGGGGGGGGGGTTGAATAGACCCTGAAGTCTTTTTAGACTTCAAAAATTTCGTGTTACTTTTCAAAGATCTGAACGCTTGGAAGGCTGAGCGCTTGGGTCAAGCGCTTCAGTAAAGATAACTTAGACTTAGTGAGTTTAGAAATTTACCAAAGTAGGGTAATGCTTAGATCACTTAATCAGGGTTAGCACAGCGGAAATGATTTTTAGCGTTCTTTTAGATAATTTAATCGCTTTGCAATTTTACTTGTCTTTTAGAATGATGTAATATGACAGATATAAGACAGTAAAATATAGATGACACAATAATTTGTAAGGTTCACTGGGTGATGTAATCCCAGCTACGTCATTCTTCTCCTTTTTCACTTGGAGGAAATTACTAAGATGATTATCAAAGAATCACACAGAATCTTCTACAAGATAGTAAAGAATGAAAATGATCTCGGGCTCCTTGATCACACAGATTTCAGCACCAATGAAGATCGTCTTCTACAAGCTTCTCTCACTCAGAAATACTGCCTGTAATGAGTTTCAACAACTTTTCTCACTCAGATGAAAGGTTAAGGTTTTTGTCACAAGGGTTTGTTTGTATTTGGGAAGATCAAACAACTTGGAATATCTCAATGGGAATTTAGGTTTCTTCTTTAGAAAATGTTTGAGATATTTGTGACTATCTGGAATGTAGATAAAAAGCTTGAAGGGATTTTGGCTATGGAGTTTTCTAAGCTTTTTCTTGTGTACGTAATTTTCTCTTGTAAATGTTTTGTACCGTACTTTTTAGGGTCTGCTGAAGGTAAGGTATTTATAGGCAATTCTTGGGATCTGTCCGTTGGACATATGTAGGAGTGTGCCTTTCACGCAGCGCGTGATTCTACCTAAAGCCTGACATTCCTGAAAAACTGCTGGCACCGATTGGATGGTAGCAGCTATAAACTTTGAAGTTCTGACAGTCTGGTCAAAAAGGTGGCTTGTTCACAGGTCACAGTAGCTTATCACATTTTAATGCTCTTATCAGGCATTTAATGCATTTGAATTTATTTCCCGTTGGAAATAAATGTCCGTTGAATGATTGCATTTAAGTCCTTCGTGACTTGAGGATTTATTTCAGGTGAATTTGTCATTAGTCGCTTAAGTGCTTTGAGCGCTTGATCCATAAATCCTGAAAGAGGTCCTTTAGCGTTTGACGGACGCTAAGAAACAAATCTTCATCTCTGGTTGACTTCAGACGCTGATCTTCAATTTCTTCTCTAATAGACTCACCTAGAATTCTATTAGCGATTCAGTATCTAATACTTAGTCTAAAACCTACAAAGATAAAAATTACAAACCTAAACAAAATCACAAACTTTCAAACATTTAAACAATGATCTATGGAAAACATAAACTTACATTTTATTTGGGGTCTAACATTGAATCCTATCTTCTCATCATCAAACATCTAACATAAAATTTCCTAACAAAAACAATCTTCTAGTGATTTCCACAGTCACATCCACGTCTGGACGAACAATGAAAAAATTCTCTAGCGATTTCCACCACTATTGATACCACTTGTAGATATCACTTATTGATACCACTTGTTGGTAAATCAACATCCAACTATGTCTGCCTCTAGTTTTTTTTTTTTTTTAATAAATATGTATGAATTTTATAAAAGTTTCTATTAAGTGTTGAAGGGAATGTGTTCAACGCTTAACATATACCATTTGTTGAAATGATATCACTTGTTGTAAGATTTATGTTGATGCTTGAAATTAAAATCGTTTTATGTTTGAGCGTTCAACACATCATGCACAAATAACAATAAGCGTTGATGATCAATGCATATGAAAAACGGTTTTTGATCATTGACGCTTACAGATATGTTCAAGTACAATTTTAATGTTCCCCCTAAATTTGATAACTCGTAACAATTTTGAAAACGCTTTTAGACAATATAATAAAGTGAATTCCCTCTACATTATATGTCTAATGAAAATATGATGCATAATGATTAAGCTTTTAAATTATTCATACCTCGTTCTGGAATGAAGAACAGGATTTTTCATATCTTAGAAATTTTTTGAATTTCTTGACCAATAAATCCATTTCCTTTTCCTCACTCGATTCTGTCGCTTCCGCTTCACTGACTGATTTTCCCTTGCCCTTGATAGTAGCGATTAATGCCCCGAAATTAGTTGAGGTGTCGCTGAGTGCATCCAATTCGAATTCAAAAGTCCTTAGCTCCGAAAATACATGGTCTGGAGTTAGAATCTCCAACATCTGTGATTCTCTCATAGAAGTTGTCTTTATCAAAAATCTACTGGGAAGACTTCTGAAAATCTTGTTGACCATTTCCTTGTTGGTCAACGCCATGCCTAGTGACGCTAACTTTGTAATGAGCGAAGTAAATCTCGCGTCTAATTATTTTAGTGTCTCATTGGGCTGTATCTTAAAACCATTAATTCTTTCCTTGGCAATAGAAAGCTTGTTTTCCTTCATTTGTGCTGAGCCACCACATATTATAGCCAACTTATCCCATATTTCCTTAGTCGTATTACATGACTTGACCTTGTTGAATAAGTTGTCATTGTCACATATGGCTGTATATAGAGCATTCCTCCCAACATTGTCCAAATTAGCTCTTCGACGCTCATCTGGGGACCATTCATGTTTAGGTTTCTCTACATAATCGTCAGGTGTTGCTTTTGTAGCTCCAGGTGCTCTGGTGATGACTTTAAGAATTTGAATCGGACCATCTGAAATGATATCACACATTGCATCATCACACGAACACAAATAAGTAAACGCTTTCACCTTCCATGAGTCATAATTTGACTCGGTCAACTTAGGAACTCTAGCGAATGCCATGAAATTTTTATTTTTTTTAAAGCAACTAAATTTTAAAGGGATCTGAACAAGCAGTTATGCTTGAAAATTTAAAAATTTCAACTTCAACCGCTCTGATACCAATTGGTGGTCCAAAGTGGCATACGAAAGGGTTTAGAAGGGAGGGGGGGTTGAATAGACCCTGAAGTCTTTTTCATCTTCAAAAATTATTTCGTATTAAAATGTAGACGCTTGTCTGAGCGTTTACTTGAAGACTGTTTTGATAAAGTTAACTTAGACTCAAGATTTGAATACTATAACCAGATAGGTTTAAGCGTTCAGTTCTTTAATCAGGGTTAGCACAGCGGAATAATTTTAGAGTCTTCTCTTTTTGAAAGCTTTAGCGTCACAAGTTGTTTCTTAGTTGCTTACCGTTTGATTATGTTTTACTTAATCAATTTATGCAATGAGATGATAATAAGAAAATTTATTGTAAAGTAAATGACACAATATTTGTAAGGTTCGTTGGGTGATGTAATCCCAACTACGTCCTTCTTCTCCTTGATCACTTGGAGGCAATCCACTAAAATGATTTTCAAAGAATCACACAGAATCTTCTACAATTTAAGGACAAAGGAAGAGATGGATATGGATGACTTGAGCTCCTTGGTCACACAGATTTCTGCTATAAGCCACTTTAATCCTCTGCTTCTAGAAAGACGATCTCGAGCTCCTTGATCACACAGATTTCAGCTCCAATAAAGATCTTCTCCAAGATGGCCTTGAGCTCCTTGATCACACAGACTTCGGCTCCAATAAAGACCTTTCTTCAACAAACTTCTCTTACTCAAAAATACTGCTTGTGGAAGTCAACAATCTTTCTCACTCAGATGAAAGGTGTTGAGGGTTTATTGTAACATGTTTGTTTGATGTTGGGAAGTTCAAACAACTTGGGATATCTCAGTAAGAATTTAGGTTTCTTCTTTGGAAGAGGTTTGAGATATCTGGTGACTGTCTGGAATGTATTTGAGAAGTTTGAAAGATTTTGACTGTGGGGTTTGCAAGCTTTTCTCTCAAATTATTTCTCAGCTCTCTTTCACATTTACGTCTTTTCACACTCGCACAGAGATAGCTAAAGGGTACTATTTATAGAGAATCTCGGGATTTGTCTGTTGGACACAAGTCAGGCGCGTGTACCTAACGCAGAGCTTCAAATAGTCCCTTTTCTGACATTCCTTAATTTCTGCTGATTCCGATTGGACAGGAGCAGGTTTGAACTCTGAAAAGCTGACAGTCTAGTCCAAAAAGGTGGCTTGTCCACAATTCATAATTTCTTGTTTACATTTAATGCACTTATCAAGCATTTATTGCATTTTGAATTTATTTCCCGTTGGAAATAAATGTCAGTTGGTGATTGCATTTAAGTCCTTGATAACTTGGGTTTTATCCTTCAGGTGAATCTGAAAGCTGGAGGCTTGAGTCGCTCAGACGCTTGGGTCGGACGCTTGAGACAGCTGTGCGCTTGAGTCGCTGAGAACAGTCGCTGAGAGCAGTTGCTGAGCGCTTGACTGAGCGCTCGGAACAAATCTTCATCTTTACTTTGAATTTGGACGCTGATCTTCAACTTCATCACTTAATAGACTCACACAGAGCTCTATTGGTGATTTGGTATCACATACTTAGTCTAAAATCTATAAAGATAAAAATTACAAGCCTAACAAATTAAGTAAATTTCCAAATGCTTAAACAATATTTCTATGAAAGCATAAACTTACATTTTTAGGGTCTAACATAAAATCCTATCTTGTCATCATCAAAACATCTAACTTGAAATTTCCTAACAGAAATGATTTTGATATAATTTAGCGGCATCTTGACAATCTTTATAGTATTCTTTTACTCTGTCAAGTTGTTCTTCATAAGAGAGAGAATAAGATATTTCAGTGTTTACCTTAGGGGACGCTTCATCATCTTTGGCCATGAGACAAATAAGCGCTGAGTCATCCACTGGCTCATCATCATCACTACTCTCCTGAAGACTCTAAATCTTCAGGTGCAGACGCTTGTTCTGATTCCGCTAGCAAACCTTGTTGACGAAGGTTGCTCCTGAATTGGTTTCTATCCAAGTAATCCTGCCTTGATGGCTTAAATACATTTGGATAAGGGCAATTTACCTGATAGTGCCCTGGTTTCCTGCAATTATAACAAAGATTAGTTTTCATTTTTTGTTCATTTGTTAACCTTGCAGTTTGTGGTTTTGAGACCACAAGCGCAGAGAGATTCTATTGAGTAGACGCTTGGTCCTGAATCGGCGCTGAAAGAGGAGGTGCAGAATATTGAGGCGCTTGATACTATTGTTGTACTGGAGCAGGCGCTTGATGTGAACTCTGTCTTTGATACTTAGGACTATTTCCTTTCTTTTTATATCTTAAAAACTTTCTGAATCTATTCAGAAGCGCTAGTTCCTCATCCTTATTGATATCTGTGACTTTCCTTTGTTACTCGATTTACCCTTAAATGATGTTATAAGCGCTTCAGACTCTATCACTGGACTGCTCACAGCGTCACTTTTTGAATTCAACTCGAACTCAAACGCTTTGAGCTCAGAAAAGGCATCTTCTAGAGTTAGAAGATCTAACTTGTTAGATTCTCTCATCGCTGCTGTTTTGATTAGGAATTTACTGGGAAGACTCTTAACCACCATTTCCCAATTCTGTAAATCCATACCCAAAGATGTTAACTCCGTAATAAGAGTGGTAAATCTTATATCCAATTGCTCTAGCGTCTCATTGGGCAACATCTTAAAACCATTAAATCTTTCCTTGGCAATGGAAAGCTTGTTCTCCTTGATTTGTGCTCAACCACGACATATAGTGGCTAACTTATCCCATATTTCCTTAGTCGTTTTACATGACTTGATTTTGTTGAATAGGTTATCATTGTCACCGATGGCAGTATATAGAGCGTTTCGACCAATATTGTCTAGATTTGCTCTCCAACGCTCATCCGTAGACCATTTTTTCTTTAGGTACTCAATAAAGCCATCTAGAGTAGCTTTTGTGGCTCTAGGCGCTCTAGTGATGACTTTGTAAATCTGAATAGGTCCATCTAAAATGATATCACACATTTCATCATCATAGGAACAAAGATATGTAAATGCTTTGACCTTCCATGGGTCATAGTTTGACTCAGTTTGCTTAGAAACTTTAGCAAATGCCATGAATTTTTTTTAAAGAAACTAGATTTGAAAAGATTTAAACAAGCTGTTATACTTGGAAATTTTTAAAATTTCAACTTTACCGCTCTGATACCACTTGTTGGTCCCAAGTGGTATACAAAAGGGTCTAGAAGAGGGGGGGGGGGGGGTTGAATAGACCCTGAACTTCTTTTCCAATTTTAAGACTTGTTTTTGTAAACTTAACTTATACAATAGTTTTGAGTACTTGATCAAAATGGATCAGGAGCTCATCACTTATATTAGGGTTAGCATAGCGGAAGATTTGTACAAGTCTATTTGTTTTGACAGATTAGGCGCTTAAAAAGGATTTAGCTGCTCTGAGTGATTTGATAATGTATGCTCTATGATAATGTATGATGTGATAAATAAAGCAATAAGACAGTAAGTAAGACACGAGAATTTGTAAGGTTCACTGGGTTTATATAATTCCAGCTACATCCTTCTACTTCTTTCTACACAGGAGGAATTCACAGAAATGATTCACAAAGTTTCACAAAGATAACTTCGACACAATAGCAAATATATGAAGATTTGATCTCGAGTTCCCTGGTCACAAAGATTTCAACTCGGCTAAGATCTGCTTATGACAATGCTTCTTCCACACAGAAATAATGCTTTGTCTATCAACAACTTTGTCACTCAGATTGAAGAGGTTGATGAGTTTTTATCACGATTTGTTTGATTTGAAAAGTTCAAACACTTTTGTAATATCTCTTTAGAAAGGATGGTTCTTCAAAGAAGAGGTAAGAGATATTGGTTTGCCTGTGGAGATATATAAGTTCAAAAAAGTTTTAGCTATGGAGATTATGAGCTTTGAGGATGTGCATAGATTTCAACAACGTAAGTGAATAATTCTCGGTGTTTAGGGTTAAGCTGTGAGTATCTATTTATAGACTTTTCTCGGGATTTGTCCGTTGGACGCATGCAGGAGCGTGTGAAGCGCGTAGAATAACCTTTTTCTGACATCTTTGAAAATTCTGCTGCACAGAGTTGGTAGCAGACTGATAAGAGGTGTTTTTACGTGTTTTTAAGACCGTAATTCTTATGATTTGGATTCACTTATTGCTTAAATCATGTCACATTTGCATTTAATAGGTGTGTTAAGTGAATACAGGTAATAAATGAGAATACATGAAGAAAAGGGAATAAAAACGATGTACAAAACAAGTTCAAGCATGTTTTTCAACACCTAGGCGGTTTATGCATCTCCTACCACATTCGAGCGATAATTTCGTATATTTCGAGATCGACTTAGACAAAGTTTCCTTCTACAAATTTTTAGATGTATGTCTTAGATTCAAATGGGAACTTGAAACATCCAAATCGGAGTTCTATAGAGATAATTGTGAAGGAAATACGATTGCTGCGCCGAACAGAGAAGTACATGTGCCAAGATACGCCCCAACGCCTTCCTAGTCATGCCTAGGCATGGATAGTCCGAATGTTACTCCTTTTCAGCCTAAATTCCAGCATTATATGATGGGTAAGAATCACTTTTGGCCATAATTCAGCACATGTGTTGAGGGGTTGTCATAAGTGTGTTTCTTGGTAGATTCACTTTATGGGTGCCAAATCAGAAACAACCTCCATATTGAAACGTAATTTAGGTATACTTAGCAACTGAATTGGACAAAATGTCCTTCTGGAAAGTTGTAGATCTATGTTTTATCGGAACATGGGGACTTGAATCATCCAATTTGGAGATCTGTGGAGAATTTTATAAGGAAAATACTAAGACTGCGCTGGAAAGCAAGAAAATGGCAGCATGCATGTGTTTTGTTGAAGTTTTCACATGGTTATGCTTGGTGGAATTCTTAAGGCCGAAAGTTTAGCATTTTTTAGCTGGTTGGAATCTTAAAAGCCAAACTTTAAGCATCACCTTAGGTGGAATTCTCATTGGGGAACTTTAATGGGAATTCTTAATGCATACTTTAGTGGAATTTTGGCTATAAAAGGAAGGGGAACCCATACTCTTCATCATTCACTATCAATTTCAGATTCTTGGAGGAGAGGGGGGCAGCCCCTAATCTGATTTCTCCACCATTCTTCATCACTCTTGGAGGGGGAAACTAGAGGAAGGAAAAGAGCTTGGGGATTGAAGGCTCAACTTCAAGATCCATCATCATTCACCATTTAGGGAGTTTTTAAGATCTTTTCATTTCATTTATGTCTATGAATATTCCTCTTATGTCTTTTATGCTTTCAATTATGAACTAAATTCGTAAGACTAGGGCCATGTAAGGCCAAATTGTGATATATGCTTACAATAGATTATTGTTGAGGTTGTTCTTATATTGTTATGTGATGTGAATTGTGTTTTTGTCTATCTTGCATATACTTGATCACTATATGTTAGAATCTTATGCCTAGGTTAATATTTCAGGAGAAAATTGACTTAGGGTGCAAGAAATTCACATCATGACCCGCAACTAATGAGGAATTGCCCTAGACATAGGTAAAGATTCCCGGGTGAAGTCGTTCGATTCAAATCGAGTGAACTCTAGTACATTAATGCATGTTTAGTGGTTAGATTTCCGGATAGGGATATTTGGGAAATCACGATCTAAGTATAGGAGTTTATACGCGAGACATCGGTTATTCTCTACCTTAGGAGTTTTCACCATAACAATATAAGAGTAATTGTACAACAAGAGCCTTTATAAGTATATTTGATCAATTTGGACCTAGCATGTGCCTTAGTCTCCCTTTATAATTGGTTTTAAATCACTTGTGCAACCTTGTTCTTATCTTACGCGTTTCACACTCATTTTACCTTTATTGTATTGATCTTTGTTGTTATAAAATCGTAAACTAGAATTCAAGTCCTTGTGGTTCGACAATCCGGACTTCTCGTCCACTTTTATTACTACACACGACTAGTGCACTTGCTATTATAGCACGTTAGCTTTTAGCGTGTCACAGACCTACTTTGAGTTGACAACCAATGGGGAAGGCTTATCCGTACCGTCAATAGTCCTTATCACTTTTAATGCTCTTATCAAACATTTAATGCATTCGAATTTATTTTTCGTTGGAAATAAATGTCCGTTGATAATTGTTTTAAATAACTTATTAACTTCGGATTAAATTCAGGTGTCGACTGGCGCTTGTGGCGTTATCATCCTGAATTGACTAGCGCTTGACAGCCGCTTAAAAAATCCTTCATCTTCAAAGTCTTCAGACGCTGATCTTCGATTTCACTTTGATAGACTCGCCTAGAATTCTATCTTAGCTCAAGCGCTAGATAATTTTCTAAAATTATAAAGATAAAAAGCCTTAACTGAAATTACAACTCGATAACTTCAAACGCTTATACATATTCTAGTAAAGATAAACTTACATATCTTTGGGGTCTATTATAAAACCTATCTTGTCATCATCAAAACATCTAACAAGAAATTTCCTAACAAAAGTATTATTGACTATGCACAAGGCAACCTATGGAACCTCGGGTCCAAAAGATTACTCTTACACCTGCGTGATTATTGGAAGTTCCGCATTGATCAGTAAAACATTTTAGGAACTTCCAGCAGGGTTGTTCAGTTTACTCATTATCCAAATGAGAACCCTTGTACATATCTATGCTTATGGAACGAGGCATGTCCTCTAGAGACCTATGTGTACAAGAAAGTCTTTAAGGTCTTGTCAATATCCCTTATCTTGACAGACTCTTTAACGACTTTGAACCATTTTAGAATCATGATCTTGGAGACATATTCCATCATCGTCATTCCCGATGTCCGATAATGTCCCATAGTCATATGCGATTCAAGGGACTTCATTCAAAATAATGTAAAGACAATTTAAGAACAAAGAATGCCATAAAAGAAAATTGGCTTTTGTTTATTATAATAAGATTATCTCATAAAGTTTATTACTCAGAAATGGCGCCCAAATAATTGGCGCGCCGGGCACCTACTCTATCACTATCTTCATTAATGATTTTCTATATCTCTATATGAAAATTGAATTAACAAAAATGCATTAATGTGATCTGTGGAATTCTCTGTTTTCACGGAAAGCACACACAAGGAAATCGAATCTATCTCTAGTCAATTTGATGTTGTGGTGTTTAATACCTAGATGAATCCCTAATTTATCTCCTCTTGGTCTCAAAACTAAGCACAAGCTCATATGATTGGTGATATAGCAATCATAAGCATTAAGAATAAGTATTAAACACATAATCATACATAAAATTACTTTGAAAAAATAATTTTATAAATCAAACATCGTAATTGGTCTTCATGTGGCATCAATCAAAGAAGGATTAAGTCATAATCTTGAAAAGAAAGCAAAAATCTATCTTAAAAGACATGTTCAAACAAAACAAATCCAAAAAGATGAATTAAAACTCCCCAATGCAATTTCGTTGATGGATCTTGCATGAATTCTTTGTCTTCTTGGACAAAGATGGATTATTCTCGCGTTCTTCGTCTTTCCCTCCCTTCTCTCAAACTTTGTGTTGTGTTTCCAGGTCTAAAGTTCTTCAATAGTGACTGAAAATTTTGAATTTTAACCGCGGTGTCAGGGACTTCACACCGCGGTGATGGCTGGGTAATTTGTGCAATTTTACTCTTTTCTTGGATTAAACTCATAATTCATCCTACAAAATACAACCAACGAGAAATCAAGGTATATTTGGTCTAAAAAAGGTAAAATTTGATCAAAATCAATAACTTAGGGGACCAAAAAAAGTATAATTTCTAAGCCTATCAACACCCCCCAACTTCGCTTTTGATCGTCCTTGATCAAATATGACAAGAAAATATGAATCAGACAAATAAACTTGTATACTAAACCAATTGAACTCCATTTTTTATCTCAGCAATCTTGTCAACCAACTACGCCTACTCATGAGCTTCAGGATCTGTGTCTATGTGTGTTTAGCTTAAATTATGTGTATATGAAAATTCGAAACGAAGTATAACAAAATTCCTAAATCCTCTCTAAAATGTCAACAACTAGTTTCTTCACCAAATTAAACATTAAATATTTTGCATATAATTGTCATTATTGACAAAGATTCTCATTGTTAGTACATTAGCCTATGAAGAAACGATACCATGTGCAATATTCTGTTTTATTAGGTTTTCTATGGCACCCTTGTAGCGAGCTTTAGGTCAATGACTTTCAAACCAGATGGTTTTAAGGCATTAGGTGTAAAGACACCCCAAAAGACTTAATTACTCGAGTGACAAAGGCCACAAAACAAAATAGGTCGTTTATTAAATCTATATCTGCTTACTCATTATAATTCCTTCATTCATCAAATGTCCATTCATATATTCCACAAAATAGAGAGAAAGAGAGCAAATCGCATACAAAGACTCAAAACTCTCACAAACACCCAAGGTTATCTAAAATGTGCTCTAAAAGATCATCAACTCATGATATGGACAAAGTTGGTCTCAAAATTTAAATTTCTCACTTATTCATCCCATTAAAACCTTAACTCACATACATACGCAATCAAAATCATTATAGACTATGGAGCTAAATCAGTATAAAGTGTCTAAATTTGCAGTCTAACGCATATAAAAAAATGTCAATACCACACTATTTTTTTTATTTTTTTTAATATATCACTCCTACCAACTTAGCAGACACATTGTCCCCAAAGTGTGAAAAGAAAGCAGTAAAATGAAGAGTAATGTAGAATACTGCCCTAAGAAGAAGCGTGGAGCAAGCATTCCAAATCTAAGTCGTGGAAAAACTCAGGTAGGTGTCAAGAAGAAAGCACGGTTCTCCAAGGAGTGAAACCATAAAATCCATCTTGAATCGATCCAAAATCTACAAACACATATAACATCATCAAATTGCATGGGAGACACGTCTAAAAGAGATTAGAATTATGGAAACATGTCTAAATTATTTAAAGTAGAAGGGAAAAACAAGAAAGCAATAAACATGGATTGCCTCCCAAGAAGCGCTTGTTTTAAGTATTTAGCTTGACTCCCTTGCATTACTCATGGTGGATCATAAGGAGCAATGCCAACTTTGTATGGACGAGCCTTTTTGAACTTTATCCAGTTGCGTAAAGGCTTCTCATGTCCCAACACAGTTACAAATCCTACAAAAATAAGATGTGAGCTCAGATTCACTTTTATAAATATGTAACATAATGGAAAAGAGTTAAAAGTGAGCTCTAGAGATGGAAAATTTTCAATTGATGGTTGTCATATATATACGATTGTCCCAAACTCCCCTACCCTAGGTTGTGACAACTTTAGTGTTGATATATTCCAGTGACTTTTATATCATCTGATCTCCTCATTCTCAACCATAGTATCACTGAGTTCTCAGTATATGCTTGGAACAGACCAATAAAGTTGTAAACCTTAGAGCCAACCTCCTCCATTCTATCTCTTTGGTGGTTGATGCACTTTTTTAAGAATTCGAGAGGTATGGTGGTAGGTGATGTTCGGTTCTTGACGATTTCTGATGTACTTTCATGGCCAAGTGATGGGGTGGATTGTGGAGTAACTATGCTGAATTGAAGGCGCTTCAATGATGTTTTTACTTCACCATACATAGATCCCAAAGGTAGTGTTGGTGTCGCAATGGGTGTATACACTGTGGTGCCAAAATAAAAACTTGTTCAACTTTAGTATCCGGGGCCTCATCATTCTCTTCTATACTACTATGCATGGTGTCTAATGATCTCTCGACCAATAAGTTGTAAAGTTGGTTCAGTTGTGTTTGTAAGTTCAAGATAGATGTGTCGATTTTTTTACTGCGCCCAACAGTTTTCTTCATCCAATTCATCACAAACTCTTCAAATCTAGGTTCACATCGCGTTGTTGCTGAGAATACCCTTGTGAAGGTTAATCGGCTGAAATTCTCGTTACATCAAAAATGGGGAACTTTCATGTTGCAGATATGCGGGTGAAGTTGTTATAGCATAATAACTCAATGGAAAGTATTGATGATTCCTCCACCCATGTTGGCAGAAATCACTATCATGATCGCCTCCACACTATGAACACAAATCTTGCACTTGACTCATATAAGCTCCTACACCCCATTATTGTTGTGACCGATAAAAGTTATTATTACTCTTCTCTTCAAGAATTAAAATAAAAAGAAAAGAGTTAAGCTTAGAACATATAAGAGCATCTCAATATTAAATAAAACAATTGTCCCCGACAATGGCGCTAAAAGCGTGATACACAAAATTTCTAGAAAGTGTACTTGGTCGTGCAAGTAATATAATGGATATAAGTTCGCATTATCGTACCCTAGAGACAATTGTAAGTATTAAACATAAAACCATAAACAAGATTAATCCGAAAAAATAAAATTTATAAATTAAACACCGTAATTGGCCTTTACATGGCCTCAATCAAAGAAGGCTTAAGTCATAATCTTGAAAAGAAAGCAAAATTATATCTTAAAAGACAAGTTCAAACAAAACAAATCCAAAAAGATGAATTAAAACTCCCTAATGCAATTTCGTTGATGGATCTTGCGTGAATTCTCTGTCTTTTTGGCCAAAGATGGATTATTCTCACGTTCTTGGTTGTTCTCTCCCTTTTCTCAACCTTTATGCTATGTTTCCATGTCTAAGGATTTCCAAACGCGACTAAAAAAAATCAAACTTTCACCTAAAAATGCGTATTTATATGGGCTGGGCCGACGCAACACCACAGTGTCGACTGGCAATTGTCAATGCCGCGGTGAAAATGCGAATTTTGAGGCAGTAGCTTAAGCCATTGACACCGCGGTATCATGGATTTTTCACCGAGATGATAGTTGGGTAATTTGTGCTTTTCTTGGATTAAACTCTTAATTCATCCTACAAAGTATCACCAGCGAGAAATCAAGGTATATATGGTATAAAATAAAAAAAATTGGACCAAAGTTAATAAATTAGGGCACTAAAAAGAGTATAATTTCTAAGCTATCAAACGTCATAAATATAATCCATAATACTTTCTTTTCTTTTTTTTTTGCCAAAACTCTTTAAGTTTCTACTATATAAACAAATTATAACACTAAAATATCATAAAATATTACCACTTTAAAAATCAGATGATTGAACATATTATTAAGGGCAAAATTCATTTTGCTCCCCTCTACTATAGACACACCAGTAAATACCTCCTCTACCCCTAAAACCTCCAAACACTCTCCTCTACTACATTAAATTGCATCAAACATCCCCTAGACACATTGACAAAAATACCCTTAATTTATGTAAAATCATAAATTCAGTTTTCACACATCTATAATAATCTATAGCACTTTGCCTCATTATGATTACATTTCAGTATAAATTGACTTCAAAATTGATTTAATGCTAAATTTACTAAATAAATCAATTTTCAATATATATGAAATAAACAGTAAAATATGATTGTAGTATTATGAATAAGAATATTACCCTTAAAAAATCTCACGTAAATATTTATGATCACTATTAATACATTTTTTTATATATGCTGATACTTTAATTTTATTTTTTATACGGTCACAAATATCATATTTAATATTTGGGCATATGTACGAATTGCGCCCCAAGAAACACCAATTACTCGGGCCGACGAAACAATTGGACACTTAAGGAAGGATTGAGGTCAAAACCCACTAAAAGGAATTCAAGGCATAAGCTAGGTGGGAGTTCCTACGTCAAGCTAATAGAAGGATTAAATGGATAGTTGGAATGTGGATAGCTAGAAAATGGAAGGAAGGTTCAAGAAGGACAACTGGAGAGAGGATAAGATTGGACCAGGACCAAGTCTAAGTCCAACCATTATCCCCTAAAATGGGGGATATGATCTCCATACCCCCCCCCCCCCCCTCTACAACCAAAAAAATGCCCACACACACCACAGAAATTCATTGTTTCTACTCATCTTCTAAATTCAAGTCCTTATTACTCATTTTAGCATATTATTTCGTAGGAGTTTAGAGTATAAAGTATTTCAATTTATACGTTTTCTTGGTGTAAATTTTGAACCGCATGAAGTGGCGCCATCTGTGGGAAAATCTAAGTTGAAGACGTGAGTTATAATGCCAAATTTTGAAGAAAATCAAGAAGTTCATAATCTTTTAGCTCTTTTTAGCTTTCTGATGTGGAAATCTTAGTTTCAGATTGAAAAGTGTTATTTTCGACCAAATTAGGCGACTTTATGCAGTTTTGGAAATATCAACATGTCTGGAGTTACACACGTAAGTTTGTAGTAATTGTTATATGACTGAAAAGACAATACAAAGATCTACAATTGCTATGAAGACGTCCAGATCCAGTTCGGAATTATAAAGGCGCGAAAGTGTTCATGAAAATGAAACCAAATTCTATTGCAGATTAGAATGCGCAGTTGCGTGCAAAAATCATAAGGGAAAATTATATTTCATACCCCTGTGAAACGCGAAACCTGCACACACTCTCCCCTTGTTAAAAATATAGTATTATATACTCCTGTGATTTTTAAAATCCTGCACGAAAATCCCTCGCTGTTAGAAACTAACGGAGAGTGTTGTACACTCGCTGGGACTGAGAGTAGCTTAGTTTTTTGTGTTTAATATACTTATAAAATGACACTTTTATCCCTCCAATTTTAATTAAAAATGAATAAATAATGGAATTTGGGTAGGATATGATGTATATGGGTAGGTTTCGGTAATCCAAACCCAAAATCCTCACATTTTTCTTTTTATTTTTATTTTTCTTTTCTTTTTATTTTTCCTTTATTTTTTTCTCTTTCCCACCTTTCTTTTTCTTCATCTTCCCTGGTTAATCTCAGCCATCTCCCCACCTCAAGCGAACCACCAACACACATCACCGACGTCGTACAAATACCTCTAACACCACCTCCGTCCACCACCATCAGCGTACCAAAAACACAAATCACCACCGCCGTACAAAACCTCCGTCCACCACCATCATTCCCAGATCTGCCGGCCTTACTCCCTTCTGCTTGACCACCACCAACAGTCTCAGTTCTGACGTCTTCCCTTACTCCCTTCCACACATATCGCCTGCCCCTCTTTTTCGCTACTCGGAATTGCAGGTGGAGGTAATGATGTGATTTTAGGCGTAGGTGGTGGTTTGATTGCAGGTGGAGGTGGCGATTTTAGCTGCGATTTTTTAGGCGCGGTGGTGGGGTTTGGGCTTGTATTGAAATTTGTAGGCGGATGTCGCGGCTTCGATTTCAGGCGGAGGTTGGTGGTGGTTGCCGGGAATGATGGTGGTGTTGCCTGTTTTTACTGTATATGTATATATATATACTGTATATTTATTTATATATATTGTATATTTATTTATATATATACATATATAATATATATATATATATGTATTTATATATATTTGAATTTCAAATTTATTTATAATTTTTTATGTTCTAAATTTGTTTTTAAATTTTTTTTATATAAAAAATATATAATTATATCATTTTCTATTTTCCTGATTTTCAGAAATTTTTAACGTTTTGATAAAACTTATGCCCCAGTAGCCCATCTAGAAGCGATTTTAATGTTCCTAGCGTTTTCCGCATTCAACAAATTCACAGTGTACCAAATGGACGTGAAGAGTGCTTTCTTGAATGGTAAACTCCAAGAAGAAGTATATGTGGAGCAACCACCAGGATTCATCAACAACCATGGGAAAAGTATGGTCTACAAATTGGATAAGGCACTTTATGGCCTTAAACAAGCACCAAGAGCATGGTATGACACTCTCTCTATCTTCCTTATAGGTAAAGGCTTTTCAAAAGACAGCGTTGATACAACGTGATTTAAAATTACCCATAATGAAGATATTCTCTTAGTCCAAATTTATGTTGATGATATTATATTCGGATCTACTAATAAGCGATTGTGTGAGAAGTTTTCGAAAGTGATGCAAGATCAATTTGAAATGAGAATGATGGGTGAATTAACCTTCTTCTTAGGATTACAAGTTAAACAACTCCCTAATGACATATTTATTAACCAAGCTAAATATACTAGAGATATGATTAAGAAATTTGGTATGGAAAATGCATCATCTTCAAAAATTTCAATGAGCCAAACGCTTAAGTTAGATAAAGATGAAAGTGGGAAGAAAATTGATATCACTAACTATAGAGGTATCATCGAATCACTTCTTTATCTTACCGCTAGTGGACCTGACATTATGTTTTCGGTATGCATGTGTGCACGTTTTCAAACTGATCCTAAAGAATCACACTTAAATGCTACCAAGAGAATCCTTAAATACCTAAAAGGCACACAAAATATGGGCTTAGGGTATCCAAGGGACTCTCCTTTTGAACTAATTGGTTATTCAGACGCAGATTTTGCAGGATGCAAAATAGATAGAAAGAGTACTAGTGGTACATGTCAATTTCTAAGTGATAGATTGATTTCGTGGCATAGTAAGAAATAACAATCCATAGCGACTTCTACCGCTGAGGCACAATATGTAGCTGCTGGAAGCTGTTGTGCACAAATCCTTTGGATGAGGCAACAACTTAGAGATTATAGAACAATCAGAGGTCCTACCCCAATCCATTGTGATAACCAAAGCGCTTTAGCTATGACTCAAAACCTAGTCCTTCATTCTAAGACTAAACACATTGACATTCGCTACCATTTCTTGTGTGACCATGTTCAAAAGAAAGATATTTCCATGCATTTCATTGGTACTGACAAACAACTGGCAGACATCTTCACCAAAGCGCTCAACGAACAACGTTTTCTCACTTTGAGAAGTGAATTAGGTATGATTGATTTAAACGCTTAATCATAAAGCATCATATCTTTCATAGGCATATAATTTAGGGGGAATCCACTTTAATTATGTCTAAAGCATCTTTCAAAATTGAAAGAAGTTATCAATTTTAGGGGAAACTTTAAAATTGTACTTATTCTAACCAATAAGCGTCTATGATCAAAAATGATTTTCAAAATTCTGTGCATGGATCATTAGCGTTTATCCTTTATGCATGACAAAATCAATCTCTAATAATGTTAAATAAATATATCTTTTAAAAGCGATTGAATTTTATTAAAAGACTTCAGCATTAAGGACATTCCCACTTAAACGCTAATAAACTTTCTTTGAAAAACATGCATTGTTTTCATCGCTAAAAGGTAGTGTGTGGATAAGTCCAAAAAGGTAAGATTTGACAACTGCCCACGCGCTCCTATCAAATCAAACTGACGGTTAATGATTCCTATCTAAAATAGGTGGTTTAGTAAATGTATGTATCTGGGTACGTGTCAGTGTACCATTAGGCGCGTGCAACCCACGCTGAACATTTTCAAAATCTCAAACATTTTTGAAAAGTAACTGCGAACTCCAAAATTTAATATTTCACAGCAGTCAACCAAATTTATCGCACCTTTTACATCCGTTTTTATGATTAAACGACTCAGATTTAATATTTTCTTTCCAAGTTAATTAATTGACGCGTGGCATTTATCTACGCAACTGAGGAGTTACTTTTGCCTCTATTTAAACCCTCTATATTTTTACAGAAAAGCTTTATCACTTTCAAATTCCCTTTACTATCAAAACTCTCTCAACGCAAAAAGTATTTCTTCTAACACTCTCAAAAAGCTTCAATCCTTCATCAATGGTGCCACCAAAATCTTCAAAAACTACCACTGGAAAATCTGCTAAGTCCAAAGCTGAGAAACCCGTAACAATCAATGTCGAATTTCTGGTAAACTGGGACTATCTTTTTTAAAACCAAAACTTCCCTTTGAGGACCATTCTTTCTCTCATCAAAGAATCAGGTCTAAGACACATGTTGACTTCCCATTCCAACCTTCACGATGAAGAAACCATGTTCTTCTTTCAAAATGTTGTGCTTTCAGACGATGGAATTCTATTTCCTTCGTCTTTCCTTTTACCCAAGAAACCTTCATTCTCACCCCTCAACTTCTATCTTCCCTACTGCAACTACCTAATGATGGTGGAGAAGTTGAAAAAGTGACCTTTGGAATCGCCACCAAGGTCTGGGAACTAGTCAAGAAGGATGACGTGGAAGCTGCATATGAAGCGAATTTCAAGAAAAATGACATGAAAGGAGAATATGTCATTCTGGCTGAGATCTGCTCCAAAATGATCGAATGCAAGAAAGGAAGCTTTGATAAGATCTCCAACATTCAATACAAGATGATGACGGCCATTCTGACCAGTTGAAGATAAACTGGTCTCAGTATGTCTTTAATCGCTTTAAGGCAGCGATGGAAAAATCTGTAAATCCCAAGCCTTATGGGATTATTTTAAGTCTTTTGTTAAGCACTAGCGGTTTCGTCAATACCGCTGGTAAGAAGGTCCCAACGCTTAAATTTTATGGTAAGAAAATTATCGGTGAATTGCTGAAACCCAAGCGACGGGGTGGTGCATTTGTTCCCAAGGAAGAACGTGAGCGACTTCTTGTTGAAGGAATTGTTCAGAGTGATGATGTGGAGCAAGTGACATCTTATTCATCATCATCAGAAGAGGAAATGGTGGTTAAGCGACCGGAAAAAAAAATAGTCTTGAAAGTCGCTGAGCCAGCCAAGCCAGCAAAGAAGCAAAAGAAGAAGGAGACCAAAAATTAGAAGTCTCCTTCTCCTCCTCCTAAATCTCCTTCTCCCCCACCCGCTTTTGTTGTTTCTCCGGAAGAAGAAGAGGCTAAAGAAGAAGAAGTATCGCTAGCTCACATACGTACTCCTTGGTCCGCTCCAATAGGATCAACAAGTGCTCCAGTCGTGCCAGCGCTTGAAGAACAAGCAAGTGTTCCTTCCCCTTCTCCTCCTGACGTTGTTCCAGAATCAATTCCCATTTTTGGAGCTCTTTTGATAGAATTAGCTAGTTATCGGGGTAAGTACTTATCTTAGATAATGTATTTTATCCTCTCCTATGTCTTTTTTTTTAACACTAGGATTAATTGCTTTTCAGCCTTTAGCGGATATAGAATCTAGTATACACTGAATTAATTAGATGGATTCAATATTCCTATTCGTGCTGATCCCCTTACTTCATTCCTCAGTCTTGAAGATGATGAAGTAGTTCCGGGGCTTGAGGCTATGGCGACTGAAGTTCCTATAGATCAAGCGACTACTACAGTCGAAGAAATTCCTCAGGGTAAGCGTTTATGTCTGTTTTTTTCGAATTTCTACTTAGTAGAAATCCTGTTTTTTGTCTCAAACGCTTGCATGTATCAGCTCAAAGTACCCCAGTGGCTGAGACACCTCCTCAGTCAGAGGCAGACCTTGATTTGGATGTTGAACTATCAACTGTGGTGGAAATTGTTAGAGAAATAGACACGGTCCTTCCAGACGCTGAAATCTCACCAGCACAGGGAGCTCCAGTGGAAGCTGAGCGGTCGACAAAAGTGACCGAGATTATCCCCACACCAATAGGTCCTCCTCCTCCAGCGATAAATTTCTTTGCAAGAGGCTATACTGAATATTTAGAATTTTACTATACCTGGAGAGAAAAGGCGCTTAGGCAACTGATTGATATGGAGCTCAACTTTCAAACTACACTCGTTTACAATCCAAGGCTCTTAGACGCTCAGAAATCGATAATATTTGAAGAGCTTGCCAACAGCGGAGGAACCACTATCAAGGACATAATTACCCGCTTGGAGTATTTGGAAACTCCAAAAAAAGACCTGGCAGAGTTTGAGGACAAACGCTTTCAAGAAGTTGGCAAGAGCATGGAACACAACTAACCTTTCCGACAAACTCATGTCCAGATAAGGAATCCTCATATGGGCGATTGGGGAAAGAATCTTGATGAGGAACAGCTGAATAAAATGGGTTATTCCGCACTTCCCAAAGTTGTCCATTCTGAAGCTAACAAATCTTCCAAAAAGCCGCTACGTTTATGGAAGGGCAAGGGTGCAATGCTTCAATAACACCCCAACCCTATCAACTTTTGGATTGAAGATGAGGCTCGAGAGTTTCTTACCAGAGTTTGGGCAGACAGTTTCGTAGAAGAGAAGCAGTGATTCAAGAAACTACTCGCTACAAGACTTGATAGAGAACTTGCTGACACTCTTGGAAAGCGCTGGATAACGGATACATCCAGATGGGCAGAGGATTTCGTTTTGCACCTTTATTCAATAGATGAGACGATCCGATACCCATTTCTGTTCAATTTTGGAATTGAATACAAGCGTAGAGCATATGCCTTATTTCTGTTGCAGAGGAGAGAATCACTTGTAGGTCCAATAGATGCCCTACCTTATTTTCGCCGAGGTATGGAGAGCTACATCCATGATCAACTAAGATAAATCAGTTAAGGAGGCTATGAGTTGAATCTTACTCAGCGATTCTAAATTGACTTGAACGAAGACGCTTCTACCAGCAAGCGGGATGAGCACTCAGGACCAAGCGATACCCAAATTCTTATAACCGACAATTTTGAAGTATTCCACCACGAAAGATGAGCGATTGTTGAGAACTCACAATCGTTGGATATCACTTTTAACCAACACTTCGATTTTAGTGACTTCCACGGGTACAACCTACACTCCATCTTGTTTTGCGAGCAGAACATTCAAGTGGCCAAGTTCATTTCGCTAATCAGGCCAGTGGATCAAGAAGCTGCTCAAGCGCTGATGCCATTTATTTTGGACTTCTACAATTCTTATGTTTTAGGATTTGATCTTCCAGAAGATGTGCACTTTGCACTGAAGAGCGCGAAGACGCTATATTTTTCATCCCGCAGACCAACACAATAAGTCCAAGACATGTGATGGAAGCTATTAGCCCACTTTGGGTCATTGCTGTTGAGAAACCTTCTCCTCAAGTGGAGATGATTGAGATGGAAGTGGAACAAGCTCCTGCTATGGAAGTCGCTCAAACCACAAACGCTGATATGCAAGATATTGCTCCTAGCGCTCTAGCAGTTGAGGTTGCAATTATTGCTCAAGTTGTAGAGATTGATGCTGCAACTACATCTGTTGAGCAAGCAATTGAAGAAGTTCAGGACGAGATTGCTGAAGAAGAACCAGTAGAGCCTTTGATAAGAGATAAATCTAAGGGTAAGGTTGCAATCTCAAGCGCATCCCCTGAGCGTTCTTCTACTTCTTCAGACTCAGATTCAGACAGCGATCCTGAAGCTAAGGAGTTTAGGCAAGCAATAATGAACTCTCTGGTTGATATTCAGAGTTCATGCTCTCGTTTCTCTGAATCATCTCAAGAAATTATTCGAGTTGTGGAAAGCCAGCGAGTCACTAATTTGAGGACTCAAGCGACTCAGTGTGCTAATGATAAGAGGCATTTTTACGTGTTTTTAAGCCCCTTTGCGTTTATGTCTTAAGTTCATTTATCGCTTGATTCTTGCCACATGTGCGTTTAATTCGTGCATTAAGTGATTTCAGGTCTTAAATGGATACAATCAAAGAACGGGATGAAAAATGACGTATAAAACAAGTTTAGGCCAAATTGCTACGCACCCCTACGCCTAGGCGCCATCTTGCCCACTCCCGGGCGCCGTATCTGCATTTGTTTCCACGGTTGAGCGCTATTTTCTTATGTTTAGAGACCGAATTGGATGAAGTTTCCTTCTACAAAGTTGTAGAACTATGTGTTAGCTTCAAATGAGGACTTGAATCATCCAAATCGGAGTTTTTTGGAGAGAGTTATAAAGGAAATACAATTACTGCGCCAGACAGAGGCAAATACTCCCAACATTCTGCTGACGGCGCCCGAGCGCCATAATTCCCGCGCCTAGGCATGGCCACATCCGAGATTTGATTCCTTTCAGCCAAAAGATCATCATTTGATGGGGGAATGGAACATTTAAAGCCAAGAGGTCATCACATGTATGAGAGGGATGTCATAAGTATGTTTCTTACTAGATCTACTTTAGAGAATTTTATACTACTCACTTTAAGAGTAGTGGAGGACACACTAGGGGGGGCACACACTAGGAGCTGATTTGTTGTGGTCTTCTTAAGGCATTTTTGAGCAATTGACCGACACATCTAAGAGGAGGAGAGAGAGAGGCATTTTGGCCATCACTTTTCACTCATCATCATTCATCACCATTCTTCATCACTTTTGGAGGGGAACAAAGAGAGAGGAGCTAAGGATTGAAGATCAAGAGAGCAAAGATCCATCATCAATCAATTGAGGGAGTTTTAATTATTTGCATTTACATGTTTATTTCCATGAGTATGTATATGTTTGTATTAGATTTTCTTAAGGCTTTGATGAGAGGCTAATATTGTAGAACTAAGGCCATGTGAAGGCTAAATTTATGAATCAATATATGTGAAGTTGCTCTTTGTATTAATTCTCCTATTGCTTTGTGTGTTAATTCTATGCTTTTATTCCAATCATGTGTTTGATCACCATATGCTTGCTATCTTGCCTAATCTAGTTGTTCGAGAGAAAATAGATTAGGGTGCAAGAGAATTAACACATTATCCGAAACAAATGAGGGATTGCCCTAGAAATAGGTAAAGATTCCCGGGTGTTGTTAGCCGGATTCATTCGAGGAAGCTCTAGAACGTTAATGCGTGATTTTTGATTAGATTCTCGGATAGACATATTTAGAGAACCGTCAATTAATCATAGGATTATTATGTGCCGAGACATCGGGTAATAGTTAATTTAGGAGTTTCCACCAAAGCAATAGGAGTCTAATAATTCGAAGAGTAGCTCATATATATTGACGAGTAGATTCGGTTGTAGCATGTGCCTTAGTCATTTTATCATACGTGAGATTAAATCTATAGTACGTTTCTCTTTGGTTCTTCGTTTGTTTAATCTTTTTCTTGCACTTTACTTTAATTGTCTTATCTTTTATCGAAAATCATTAACTAGAATTCAAGTCCTTGTGGTTCGACAACCCGGACTTTTTGTCCACTTATTACTACACACGTCTAGTGCACTTGCTATGATAGCACGTTAGCTTTTAGCGTGTCAAGTTTTTGGCGCCGTTGCCGGGGACTTGTTTATTTTAGTTTTTTTTTATTTTCGTTTACATTTTTTATAATTCTTAGTTTTCGTTTATTTCTTGATTTTCTTTTATTTTCGTGATTAGTCTAATTTTGTTCTTGTATTTAATTGTTAGGTTCTTGAGGTGCATGACCCGCTCCTCAAACAAGCCTCTATACGAGTTGGAGCCCGAAATTGAACGAGTTCTTAGGACTAGTAGGCGAGCAAGAGAAATGGCCAATAATCTCAACCAAAACCCAAATGGAAATTTCCCGGACATGAACTCACCGGAAACTAGGGAGTGGTTACAAGGTGTTCTACAAGCCATGCAAGCGGTACCTCCTCCACAACTCCCGTCGGTTCGGGGTAGCTTACCACCTAGGGTCCATACCATTCCGGGGCCCGTAGTCGTGCCTAATTTCTTCACACCAAACTACCACATTCCGGCTCACATTTTTAATATGGTGCAAGGAGATCCTTTCTATGGAGAACCGCACGAATCACCACACGCTCATTTGGAAACCATAGATGAGGCTCTTGTGACCATTCAATATCACCCACGAGATCTTGATGCGATTCGTCTAAGAGTCTTCCATTTCTCATTGAAGGATAGGGCGACAACATGGTACAAATCCTTATCTCCACAATCTATTACAACATGGAGTGAGTTGGTCGATGCCTTTTTAAATAAATTCTTTCCACCCTCAAAAATCAATGAGCTACGGAGTAATATAAAAGGGTTTAGGCAAAGGAGCAATGAATCTTTAGCCGAGGCTTGGGCTAGATATAAGGGCATGCTCCGTAAATGTCCCGATCATAATTTTGGGTTGAATGAACAAGTACTCCATTTCTATGATGGGGTTAGGTCACGTATTCGGCATAGACTCAACGCGGGTGCGGGAGGAGATCTCCTTGGGTTAGACTGTCAAAGTGTATGGGACAAAGTCGAACAGTTGGCCCGAGAAGACGAGCTTTACCCCGACGATGAAGAGGCCTCACCCTCTAAAAAGGTTGCTTGTATTGAGGAAGTAGTAGAGGAAGTAGTAGTCTTGGAACCGGAGGTTGGCAATGTTAATTATGTGGGGAATCAAAATAAACCTCGGGTGAACTTTCATATACCCGAGAATTTTCCAAAAAGGCCCAACCCCGCACAGAACGCACAACCGGGGATCTATTAACCGGGGATCTATCAAGCTCCACGACCACCCTTCAATAACCCACCCCCGAGGCAAGGCAATTTCAATGGACAAGGTCAAGGTCAAGTGCAAATGCGACCTCCCACAATCGATGAGAAACTAGATGCTCACATGAAAAAGTCCGATACATCTTTCAACGAACTTCGGAGTATGATAAAGGATATGTGTATGGAGATGAAGGATTTACGAACACAAGTAGGGCAACTTTCTAATGCGGTTAACGGTAGAGCCCCGGGGACTCTCCCAAGCGACACGGAAAAGAACCTGAAGGCCCAATGCAATGCCATAGCCTTGAGAAGTGGCAAACAATTGGAGAATGACACTGCCAGTACATCCGCGCCCGAGCGCCCCGACATGCACGCCCAGGCGCCTGATCTACCCTGTTCTGGACAAAACTCTCTGCATCCCGCGCCCGAGCGCCCCAACCTGCACGCCCAGGCGCCTACAGATACGCGCCCAGGCGCCAATATACGCGCCCAGGCGCCACCCACAAACCTGCCAGATGCATATGTTCTGCATCCCGCGCTCGAGCGCCCAGAAATGCACGCCCAGGCGCCAACAGATCCGCGCCTAGGCGCCGATATACGCGCCCAGGCGCCGCCTACTGTTTCAGTGGGTTTTCATCCGTCTAATCCAACGCTTTCTCCCCCTATCGAAGTTCGTCTCCCCTTCCCAAATGCTCACAAAAAGAAGAAAAAGGAGATGGATCCGAGCTTTCTTCGAATTTTGGCAATCCTTCGGGAAGTGAGAATTAATATTCCGTTTATTGACGCCATTCTCCAAATGCCAAATTATGTGAAGTTCTTCAAGGACATACTCTCCAACAAGCAGAAGTGGGAAGAGAATGAGACGGTGTGCCTCACGGAAGAATGCTCCGCCGTATTACTCAATAAATTGCCAACTAAGCTCCAAGATCCCGGGAGCCTCACAATCCCATGCACGATTGGATCCCTATCATTCAAGAAGGTGTTATGTGACTCGGGGGCCAGCATCAATCTTCTTCCATACTCACTGTTTAAAAAGCTAGGCCTTGGAAATCCCAAGCCGACCTCAATGAGCCTTCAACTAGCCGACCGATCGATCAAGAGGCCCAAGGGGATAATCGAAGACGTTATTGTCCAAGTCGACAAGTTTTATTTTCCCGTTGATTTCGTAGTACTCGACATGGAAGAGGATGTGGAGGTACCATTAATCCTAGGGAGACCATTCCTAGCCACGGGTAAGGCAGTAATTGACATTGCTAATGGTAAGCTTACCTTGAATGTGGGCGATGACAAAGTTACCTTTGATGTTTACAAAGTCCTTAAACATCCTATTGATCATGACTCGTGTTATCGAATTGATACATTTGACCATTTGATCGTTGAGTATTTATAGGACAATACAATTGAAAATTCTCTCGAACAGAATCTTATGAAATCCATGCAAGTGGACTCGGAGAAAGATGATCTAGTGGAAAAGGTTCTAAGCTTGGAGTACAAATCTTCCTCTCATTCGGGAGGATTCATCAAAGTTGATAGATCATTGTCAGGATCACCTCGCCCATCTATTGAAGAACCCCCCTCTCTCGAACTCAAACCCCTCCCCTCCCACCTTAAATATGTGTACTTGAACGACGACGAAACACTCCCATTGATCATTTCCTCATCTCTTTCAGGATCACAAGAAGAGCAATTAATGACGGTGTTGAGATCTCACAAACGGGCTTTTGGGTGGAAACTTGCGGACATCAAAGGCATTAGTCCAGCAATATGTATGCACAAAATACTTATGGAGGACTCCACCAAGCCTACACGCCAACCCCAAAGGAGATCAAACCCACAAATCCAAGAGGTAGTAAAGAAGGAAGTGATTAAACTGCTCGACTCAGGTATAATCTATCCTATTTCTGATAGTGCGTGGGTAAGCCCTACACAAGTGGTGCCTAAGAAAGGGGGGATAACGGTAATTGAGAATGCGAATAATGAGCTTATCCCAACTCGTATAATTAGTGGGTGGCGTGTATGTATAGATTACCGTAAGTTGAATGATGCCACACGTAAGGATCATTTCTCCCTCTCCTTTATTGACCAAATGCTTGAACGATTAGCCGGGCATGATTTCTATTGTTTTCTAGATGGTTACTCCGGCTATAATCAAATTGCCATAGATCCTGAGGACCAAGAGAAAACCACTTTCACTTGTCCTTATGGCACATTTGCTTATAGAAGGATGCCATTTGGCTTGTGTAATGCCCCGGCCACTTTTCAAAGATGCATGATGGCTATTTTTCATGATATGGTTGAAGATTTCCTTGAAATTTTTATGGATGACTTTTCTGTTTTCGGAACAACTTTTGATATCTGTCTTGCTCATCTAAATGTTGTGCTTAAACGTTGTGAAGAAACCAACCTTGTCTTGAATTGGGAAAAATGCCATTTAATGGTCCAGGAGGGGATTGTACTTGGCCACAAGATCTCTCAAAAAGGGATCGAAGTGGACCAAGCCAAGATTGAGGTCATTGAAAAACTTCCCCCGCCCACATCGGTAAAAGCTGTTAGGAGTTTCCTCGGGCATGCTGGTTTCTATAGGCGATTCATCTTGAATTTCTCTAAAATTGCGAAACCGTTGTCTAATTTTCTTGTTAAAGATGCACCTTTTGATTTCAATTCTTCTTGTATAAGGGCCTTTCTTGATTTGAAGGAACGCTTAGTTTCCGCCCCTATCATGTCATCCCCCGATTGGAGCTTACCATTCGAATTGATGTGTGATGCGAGTGACACCGCGGTTGGAGCGGTCCTTGGCCAAAGGAAGGAAAAGGTATTTCGAACCATTTACTATGCTAGTAAAACTCTTAATGATGCACAATTGAATTATGCCACCACGGAAAAAGAATTACTCGCCATAGTCTTTGCATTCGATAAATTCCACTCTTACCTCGTGCTAAACAAAGTGATAGTTTACACCGATCATTCGGCTTTAAAATATTTGCTTGCCAAGAAAGATGCTAAACCAAGACTTCTTAGGTGGATTTTGTTACTCCAAGAATTTGATTTAGAGATAAAAGACAAGAAAGGCACCGAAAATGTAGTAGCCGACCACCTCTCACGATTAGAGCTAGTGAATGATCCATTAGATGAGACACCAATTCGTGAGGAATTCCCGGATGAACACCTCCTTGCTATTTCTGAAAAAATTTCACCTTGGTATGCTAACTTTGCCAATTACATTGTTACGGGCCGTCTTCCCCCGGTTATCACTTTTCATCAAAAGAAGAAATTTCTATCTGATGTAAAGTAATATCTTTGGGACGAACCCTTTTTATTCAAAGTTTGTGCAGATGGTTTAATTCGACGTTGCATACCCGAAACGGACGTGCATGCTATCCTATCTCATTGTCATGATATGGCGGTAGGTGGCCATTTTGGGCCTTCCAAAACGGTAGCTAAGATCCTCCAATCAGGTTTCTTCTGGCCTACTCTTGTTAAAGATGCACATCATTATGTCAAATCTTGTGATCGCTGTCAACGAATGGGGAACATCTCTAAACATCATGAAACGCCCTTAAATAGCATGTTAGAGTGTGAGTTGTTTGATGTATGGGGTGTGGATTTCATGGGCCCTTTCCCCAGTTCTTGTTCAAATAAATATATCCTTGTTGCGGTAGACTATGTCTCCAAATGGGTGGAAGCCGTGGCCTTGCCTACTAATGATGCTCGGGTTGTCACTCGTTTTCTGAAGAAGCATATTTTTACTCGATTTGGAACTCCCCGAGCCATCATTAGTGACGGGGGCACCCACTTCTGCAACAGGCAGTTTGAACTTTTATTGACCAAGTATGGGGTGAAGCATAAAATTTCGACCCCATACCACCCACAAACTAGTGGCCAAGTGGAGGTCTCGAATAGGGAGATTAAGCGTATTTTAGAAAAAACTGTCAACGCATCAAGAAAGGATTGGTCCCTTAAATTGGATGATGCTCTTTGGGCTTATCGGACCGCCTATAAAACCCCAATTGGCATGTCCCCATATCGTCTTGTTTTTGGCAAAACATGTCACTTGCCCGTTGAACTCGAGCATCGTGCTTATTGGGCCATTAAGTTTCTAAATTTTGACTACAACTCAACGAGCGCCCCTACGAAAAATTTAAATGGATACAATCAAAGAACGGGATGAAAAATGACGTATAAAACAAGTTTAGGCCAAATTGCTACGCACCCCTACGCCTAGGCGCCATCTTGCCCACGCCCGGGCGCCGTATCTGCATTTGTTTCCACGGTTGAGCGCTATTTTCTTATGTTTAGAGACCGAATTGGATGAAGTTTCCTTCTACAAAGTTGTAGAACTATGTGTTAGCTTCAAATGAGGACTTTAATCATCCAAATCGGAGTTTTGTGGAGAGAGTTATGAAGGAAATACAATTACTGCGCCAGACAGAGGCAAATACTCCCAACATTCTGCTGACGGCGCCCGAGCGCCATAATTCCCGCGCCTAGGCGTGGCCACATCCGAGATTTGATTCCTTTCAGCCAAAAGATCATCATTTGATGGGGGAATGGAACATTTAAAGCCAAGAGGTCATCACATGTGTTAGGAATTTCATGTTAGAAGTTTTGATGATGACAATTAAGTTTTTGTTAGACCCCAAAAAAGTTGTAAGTTTATTTTCGTAGAAAACTTGTATAGGCTTTGAAGCGTTAGACTTGTAATAGATTTATTAGGCTTTGTTATCTTACTTTAGAGTGTTAGGCAAAATAGTCTTAGGCTGAGCGTCTGATGATTTCTGAGTGAGTTTATCAGTGGTAAAGTTCGAAGACTCAAGCGCCTGATCTCAGAAGACAGATACAGTCTCCAAGCGTCCACTTTGGCCAGCTATATCAAGCGTTACCTTATGGGACAGAAGTGATTTCACCTGAATTTACTTCTAAGTCCAGAAGGAGTTTAATGCAAATATTCTCAAAGCATTAAATACCAACGGGTATTAATTTCAAATGCATTAAATGTTGATAAGAGCATTTAATATGATAAGTAATGTCAGACGTACGGAGAAGCCACCCTATTGGACTGTCAACTATCTCAGACTGCAGCACCAACTTTCGTGCAGCAGATTTTCAGGAAAAAGGACAAAAGCTGTTCACTCGCGAAAGTGAGAGACACGCGCCAGTGCATGTGTCAAACGGACACTTTCTCCAAGAATACCTATAAATAGGACTTCAACAACAAACAAAAAAAAGGGAGAGGAACAATTTTATCAAAGCCAAATTGCTGTTGCATTAAAATCTCATTCCTTAAACTCTCAGAAAAGCCAGAAAATTCAAGAAACATCCTACTTGCTTTTCTTATATTCCTGAGACAGTCAACAAATATCTCAAACATTCTTTTTGAAGAAACCAGATTCCTACTGAGATATTACCAAGTTGTTTGAACTTCATCAAAATCAAACAAACCTTTTAGAAAATCCCATTCAAGCCTCGCGATCTGTGTGAAGTCGAAGTTGGATACTTGCATCATTTCTGGGTGAAAGAAGCAAGAGGGTTGAAGTGATTTGAAGCAGAAATCTGTGTGATCAAGGAGCTCAAGTCATCGACATCCATCTCTCCCTAATTTGTAGAAGATTCTGTGTGATTCTTTGAGAATCATTTTAGTGGATTGCCTCCAAGTGCAAAGGAGAAGAAGGACGTAGTTGGGATTACACCACCCAACGAACCTTACAAATATTGTGTTATTTACCTTTCAGTCATTTCATTCATCTATCATATCATTGCATAAGTAAAACACAATCAAAAGCTAAGCACCTAAGAAACATCTTGTGACGCTAAAACTTTCAAAAAGAAGACTCCAAAATCATTCCGCTGTGCTAACCCTGATTAAAAGAACTGAACGCTTAACCTACAAGGTCAAAGTATTCAATTCCTGAAGTCTAAGTTAACTTTATAAAACAGTCTTCATTAGATGCTTCACAAAGTCTCAAATATCTTATGTGAACGCTAAAGTGAAGCGTTAGACACTTCAAGCGCCTATCATTTCAAGCGTCCAAATACATTTAATACGAAATCTTTTTGAAGTCGAAAAAGACTTAAGGGTCTATTCAACCCCCCCCCCCCCCCCTTCTAGACCCTTTCATATGCCACTTGGGACCAACAAGTGGTATCAGAGCGGTTAATTTTGAAATTTTAAAATTTCCAAGCATAACTGCTTGTTTAGATCCTTTTCTTTCAAAATCTAGTTGCTTTTTAAAGCTTAGATATGGCATTTGCTAAAGTTCCCAAATTGACAGAATCAAATTTTGACACATGGAAAGTCAAAGCATTTACGTATTTATGTTCATGCGATGATGACATGTGCGATATTATTTCAGATGGGCCAATCAAAATATACAAAGTTATCACAAGAGCGCCTGGAGCCACAGAAGAAACCCCTGATGGTTACGTTGAAAAACCAAAACAAGAATGGTCTCCAGATGAGCGTCGAAGAGCTAACTTGGACAATGTTGGTCGCAACGCTCTGTATACGGCTATTGGTGATAATGATAACTTATTCAATAAAATCAAATCTTGCAAAACGACTAAAGAAATATGGGATAAGCTGGCTACAATCTGTGGTGGTTCAGCTCAAATCAAAGAAAACAAACTTTCCATTGCTAAGGAAAAGTTTAACGGATTTAAGATGCTACCTAATGAAACACTAGAGCAATTGGATATAAGATTCACAGCTCTTGTCACAGAACTTACGTCATTGGGAATGGACTTACAGAATCGAGAAATGGTGGTTAAGATCTTTAGAAGTCTACCAAGTAAATTCTTGATGAAGACAACAGCTATGAGAGAATCAAACATGCTGGATCTCCTAACTCCAGAAGACGCCTTTTCAGAGATAAAAGCTTTTGAGTTCGAGTTGAACTCTGCTAGTGACATTGTGAGTAATCCAGTGATTGAATCTGGAGCTCTCATTGCATCAATCAAAGGCAAATCGGGTAACAAAGGAAAGAATTCGGACATTAATGAGGAAGAAGAGTTGGCTTTGCTGAATAGATTCAGGAAGTTCTTGAGATATGAAAAGAAAGGAAAAGGTCCTAATAATCAAGGACAAAGTTCATATCAAGCGCCTTCTCCCATACAACAACAGTTTCAAGCGCCTCAATATTCTGTTCCTTTACCTCAAGCGCCTACTCAATATCAAGCGTCTACTCAAAATCTTCCAGCTCCAGTGGTTTCTAAACCACACACTGCAAGGCTAACAAGTGAACAAAAAATAAAAACCAATCTTTGTTATAATTGCAGGAAACCGGGGCACTACCAGGTAAATTGTCCCTATCCAAATGTATCCAAGCCCTCAAGGCAGGATTACTTGGATAGAAACCAATTCAGGAGCAACCTTCGACAACAAGGTTTGCTTGCGGAATCAGAACCAGCATCAGCACCTGAAGATTTAGAATCATCAGACAAAAGTAGTGATGATGATGAGCCGATAGATGACTCAGCGCTCATATGTCTCATGGCCAGAGATGATGAAGCGTCCCCTGAGGTAATCAATGAATTATCAATTCCTCTTTCTTATGATGAATTACTTGACAAAGTCAAAGAATATTACAATGAATGTCAAGAAGCTGCCAAAATATATCAAAATGATCTCGCTATTATTTCATCACTCACAAACGATAAAATAACGGTCAGAGCAGAGTTGCAAATTCAGCAACAGTGCATTGAGAAAAACCAATCGCTTGAGAGTGAAGTTATTCAATTGAAAGGTGATCTTGATATAATAGTCAAGAGAGAAGCTGGTCTGATGGCTAGACTTGCCAAGTCAGAACAGCTCATCTCATCGTTGTCCAAAGCATCCAGAAAGCTCGACAATGTGACTGAAATAACAAGGTTTTTTGGAGAAAAGACCGGTTTAGGATGCAATGAATTCGGTAAACAACCAAACACACCTAATGTTACGGCAAACAACAAAGGAAAGGGTGGTTTCTTTGTTGAAAAAGGTTCACAAGGTCAAACTCAAAATGAACCAAGGGACAATGGTAAGAGGCCAAATGAGAAAGTCAAAACTAACTCAGACAAGGGTAAGGCTAAAGCAAATGATCCACAAAGACAGACTCATCCAAACGCTCAAAAAGCTAAGGATAAATCTAGTCACTGTGAATCAAGCGCTAAGCGTCTAGCACCAAACGTGCAACCCAAGCCAGAGCCAAAGAAATACCAGCGTCGATATCCAAGACAGTCAAGATCATATTATCGATACTATGATAATTATGATTATGACTATTATTATAATCGTGGATATTATTATACATCTAAAAATTACACACAGCACAAGGTGAAACCCAAAAAGGCCAATATTCCTACTATGAAGACAATGCAAATTTGGGTTCCTAAAGTTCTACTTAACACTAACAAGGATACTAATGTTGAAGGACCCAAGCAACAATGGGTACCTAAACAGAAATAGAACTTCCCTTTTGATTGCAGGTACCTAGAGCTAAAGTCAATACATCTGTTTGGTATTTTGATAGTGGATCGTCAAGGCACATGACAGGTTCCAAAGATCTTCTGATCAACTATCAAGCTGCCAATGGTCCTCAGGTTGTATTTGGTGATAACTCCAAAGGTAAAACCAAAGGTATAGGTACTGTGCATAGGGGGAACATCATGATAAGTGATGTTTATTTTGTTGAGGGTCTAAAGCACAATTTATTAAGCATAAGTCAATTCTGCGATAAAGGCTTTGAAGTCATATTCTCAAGTGACTATTGCTATATAAACGACGCTAAAACTAAATCTACTAAACTGAAAGGAAAAAGGAATAACAACGTATATTTAGTAGATTGGGGTTCAACACTTGATAACAACCCAACATGCTTTGTTGCTAAAAATGAATCTAAAATGGGTTGGTTATGGCATAGAAAAATGAATCACCTCAACTTTAAGACAATCTCTCAGCTTATAAGTCAAAATCTTGTAGAGGGATTGCCAAATGGACCATTTCATAAGGATCGCCTCTGTGACGCTTGTCAAATGGGTAAACAAGTTAAATCATCTTTCAAGAGAAAACCTCATCTATCTACTTCTAGAATACTTGAACTACTTCACATGGATTTGTTTGGACCTATTCAAACAATCAGTGTAAGCGGTAAAAAGTATACTTTAGTGGTAGTAGACGATTTCTCTAGATTTACTTGGGTGGAATTTCTTTCATCCAAAGATGAAACATGTGACAAGTTAACAGCGCTTATTCGGCAACTTCAAACATTGAAAAATCTTAAGGTTGCAAGAATAAGAAGCGATCACGGTACTGAGTTTACTAACAAGGTTGTTGAGAAGTTTTGTGCAGAAAATGGAATACATCATGAGTATTCAGCTCCCAGAACTCCCCAACAAAATGGTGTTGCTGAGCGCCGGAACCGAACGCTTAAGGAAGCCGCTAGGACTATGTTAGCTGAATCCAAGCTTGCTCCTAGATTTTGGGCCGAAGCGATCAACACTGCTTGTTACACTCAAAATCGATGCATGATCAACAAACAGCATGGAAAAACTCCATATGAACTGTGGAAGGGACGTAAGCCAAATATTTCATACTTTCACGTCTTTGGTTCTAAATGTTTTATCCATAATAATGGATCCCAAAGCCTAAAGACTTTTGATCCTAAAGCGGATGAAGGAATCTTTCTAGGCTACGCCAAAAATGGAAAGAATTTTCGCATTCTCAATAAGATCAAATCGAAGGTTGAGGAATCTATTCATGTTGTGTTTGATGATGCTAACCAAGAGCCGAGTAAGGTAAATGTAAATGATGTAGGAGTTGAAGATCTATGTCATCAAGCGTCCAAAATTACTATTGATGAAGATACTGACGATGATGATGAGATCTCAGTGCCTCCTCCTAAGAATACTCGTGAAATCAATCTAAATTATCATGTAAGAAATACGGATGATCATGAAGAGAATGATCATCAAGAGCAAAGAAGGAATCGTGAACTTGAAGCGCCAACGCAGGAGAATGGTCAAGCGAATGATTCTCAAGCGCCTGTTCATTCTCAAAACCCCTTCCAAACAGATAGACTATGGTTACGTGACCATCCACCTGAGCAAATCATTGGAGATATTGAAGCACCAGTTAGAACTAGAGCCGCTACATTTAATGAGGCTATGTTCGCAAGCTTTCTATCTCAAATGGAACCTAAGAAAGTGGATGAAGCGTTAAGTGATCCAAGTTGGATTGAAGCTATGCAAGAAGAGCTCAATCAGTTTGAGCGAAATAAAGTTTGGATGCTAGTACCAAGACCAACTCATCAAGGAGTTATTGGAACTAGATGGGTATATAGAAACAAGATGGATGAGGACGGCATTGTTGTAAGAAACAAGGCCAGACTCGTAGCTCAAGGATACTGCCAAGAGGAGGGCATTGACTTTGATGAGACTTACGCTCCTGTTGCTCGTCTTGAAGCAATCCGCATGTTTCTAGCGTACGCAGCGTTTAACAAGTTTACAGTATTTCAAATGGACGTAAAGAGTGCCTTCCTGAATGGTAAACTCCAAGAAGAAGTGTATGTGGAGCAACCACCAGGATTCATCAACAATCATGGTAAGGGTATGGTTTACAAGCTAGAAAAAGCACTTTATGGGCTTAAGCAAGCACCTCGAGCATGGTATGACACTCTCTCTATCTTTCTTATTGGTAAAGGTTTTTCAAAAGGCAGCGTTGACACAACGTTATTTAAAATTACCAATGATGAAGATATTCTCTTAGTTCAAATTTACGTTGATGACATTATATTTGGTTCTACTAATAAGCGTCTGTGTGAGAAATTTTCGAAAATGATGCAAGAACAATTTGAAATGAGCATGATGGGTGAATTAACTTTCTTCTTAGGACTACAAGTTAAACAACTCCCTAATGGCATATTTATCAACCAAGCTAAATATACACGAGATATGATTAAGAAATTTGGTATGGAAAATGCATCATATTCAAAAATTCCAATGAGCCAAACGCTTAAGTTAGATAAAGATGAAAGTGGAAAGAAAGTTGATATCACTAATTATAGAGGTATCATAGGATCACTTCTTTATCTCACTGCCAGTAGACCTGATATTATGTTTTCGGTATGTATGTGTGCACGATTCCAAGCTGATCCTAAAGAGTCACACTTGACTGCTGCCAAGAAAATCCTTAAATACCTAAAAGGCACACAACATGTGGGCTTATGGTATCCCAGGGATTCTCCTTTTGAACTAATCGGTTACTCAGATGCAGATTTTGCAGGTTGCAAAATAGATCGTAAAAGCACTAGTGGTACTTGTCAATTCTTAGGTGATAGGTTAGTTTCATGGCATAGCAAGAAACAACAATCCATAGCTACCTCCACAGCCGAAGCTGAGTATGTAGCTGCAGGAAGTTGTTGTGCACAAGTTCTATGGATGAGGCAACAACTTAGAGATTACGGAACAATCTTAGGACCAACTCCCATTCATTGTGATAACCAAAGCGCTTTAGCCATGACTCAAAACCCTGTTCTTCATTCAAGAACCAAACACATTGACATTAGATACCATTTCCTTCGTGACCACGTTCAAAAGAAAGATATCTCCATGCACTTCATTGGAACTGACAAACAACTGGCAGATATCTTCACCAAAGCACTCAATGAACAACGTTTTCTCACTTTGAGAAGTGAACTAGGTATGATTGATTTAAACGCTTGATCATGAAGCATCATATTTTATTAGGCATATAATTTAGGGGGAATCCACTTAAGTTATATCTCACAATATTCTTTAAAAAAAAAAATTATATTTATACTGGACCATAACTGTAAGCGTCAATGATAAAAATTTTCAGATGCATAATCATCAACGCTCAGTTCTATGTTTGCATAAAATATTGAATGCTCAAAATATTGAAAAGACTTTTGACTTCAAGCGTCCATTATATCAGCTAAGCGCTGAATAGTTTATCAAAAAAAAAAAAAATTTTAAAATAGTTTCGTTACAAGCCATGCATAAAGTTTTCAAACCTCTTTCAAGGTCGTGGGTAGACTCAAAGGTCTATTTTGTACTCTACTCACACGCCTCTATCACATCAAACTGGCGGGTACTCAAATTTTTTAAAAATGACGGTTCAGAGATAGCACGTATTTGTGTACGTGTCAGTGTACAAACATGCGCGTGTGTTACACTCTGAAAATACCAAACGTTAATTTTTTTTAAACTCGGATGTCAAATCTTTATATGTGAGAATTACCAAATGTAACTTCTCTCTTTTACACAAAACTCGCGTCCGCAGTTAATAAATTTATGGCTAAGATTCAACAGTTATTACACGTGTTTAAATCCTACTAAGACTACATAACACAAGTTTCAAAACCCTTTACTGTGTCATTTAAAACACAAAATCTGCAGAAAAAGTAACTTACTTTCTACTCAAGCATATCTGCAAATCTCTCTTTATCTCTCTCTCAAAACAACAAAAAAATCTCAGTCCATCTTCTTCTTTTAAAAAAAAAATGGCACCAAAGAAATCATCATCTACTTCTGCTGAAATTACCATCAAGGTAACTGAAGGTCTTGTTGTCGACTGGAAATTTCTATATGAACAAACTCAGATCAACCTGACGGACATAATGGACATGGTCGTCAAAGCTGGGCTCAAACCCTTCTTAACCCAATACTCTTATATGTTTCCCACTGAAGTTGAAACTTTCTGGAAGACTGCTACACTTTCAGAGGACAAGAAGTCCATCTCTTGTCAAATTCCCTTCTCCAAGAAGGAGTCTCCAAAGGAATTCATCCTATCTGCTTCCACCATTGCCAAGAACTTCAATTTGCCTAATGAGGGTGAGGCATTGGATTCTGTTACGTTGAAACAAATTAAGGAAGCATGGGCAATCATGAGTGCGTACGACGACGTTCCTTACACTCAGTACTTCGAGAAGAAAGACCTGGTGTCCAAATACCGGTTATTGGCTGATTTCTGCAGCAAGATCATAGAATGCCGCGTGGGAACCTTTGATAAGGTAAATCCTGTTCAATTTCAGATGATGGTTGCTATACTCTTCAACATCAAAATCAACTGGAGTGAGTACATCTTCGGACGGTTTCGGGACAGTCTAAGCGCTTCAAATAAGCCTTATGGACTCATCCTGAGTGACATCTTGTTTAAATCGAATTGTGTGTACTCATCTGGACTTCCATTGAATAAGTCCAAGTTGTTGGGAAAAAGGATTCTGACCAATATGTTCAATCCTCCAAAAGTTAGTGGTGCGGCTAGACTCCTATCTGAGCGGCTGGAAGAACGCCAACTGCTTGCTCAAAAGGCGGAGAGACCAGTGCCAGAGGAAGCTGTGAAGCGTCCAGCAGCAACGAAGAAGAGAGCCCCCAGAAAACCCAAAGTTAAAATTGCCGTCCCCTCTCAAAAGATTGATGAGGAAACTGATGAGGATGCCGAGGACAAGTTGCCTCTCAAAAGACGAAAGCTGGAAGGGATCATTAAGCAAATAGACTTTGAAGAACCAGCTGCTGATCCTCCCGCTCCTCCGGCTAAACTAGTTGAAGGAGTCAACATTAAGAAAATCTTTAAGCGTTCCAGGACTAGCAAGCGTCAAGCTACTCCTGAAGAGCTTGAGACAGTTGAGCCAAGCGCTCAAGTTGTCGTTGAGCCAAGTGCTCAAGATGTTGCTGTTGAGCCAAGCGCTCAAGTTGTCGTTGAGCCAAGCGCTCAAGTTGTCGTTGAGCCAAGCGCTCAAGATGTTGCTGTTGAGCCAAGCGCTCCAGAAACTGCTGTTGAGCTTAGTTCTCAGGGTAAGTTTATTTCTTCCCACAGCATTTCTATTCCTACATCTGTAGAAGATCCTGCTCTTATAGAGGATGGCTCTTGCTTTTCAGCTATAGTTCCAGCTACTGCTGAAGTGTCCACAGATGTTCTGTTGGATGTTGACCTGACTGGAGTCGTAGCTATCGCTCAAGATGTTGCCGCTGAAGTAGCTGCCATTGAACCTGAGGAACCTGCTACTTTAACAGAGGCACGTTCAGAAGGTCAGAGCGCTGCTGAAGACGTTACAGCTCCTCGTCACTTCTTTCAACTCGATCCGCTGAAGACAATTGATCATTCAACTAACTATATGCCCCCAGCGCTCGACGAAGATTTCATTCCTGCAGGATATAATATAGAAAGATATATTGCTGCAGAAGCTGACGCTGCAAGACTGATTGACTTTGACAGCGCAATCAAAGCAACCGTTCTAGACAGACCTCCTAGATGTGCCGTGGATGTGGCTTACTATCTTGATAATGGCCACAGCAGACCAACTGGGTTCGCGCTAAGGGATTACACTGTTCGTGTGTATGATCCTCTCCGTCCTAGCTTTCTCAATCCCTCAGAGTCAGTCTTGAACAGAGAAGGTTACACACATTTCCCACAGACGGCTCACAGCGATGAAAATCTTGCCTCGGTCCGTCCTCTTAGTCTATGGAAAAATAAAGAGATTCATGCTGGTGAGCGCCTTGAATCGTTGACCGATCTGCTCCAGACTGAAGCTGATGCTTACTTTGACAGCGTCTGGAATGCCAACTATCAGCCTGATAAGCACCGCTTTGAAGCCATAAGAGATATTCATCTTGAAGGCATTCGTGCTATGGTGACTGCTGGCACAGACTTCTGTATAAATGAAGTAAATTGGGTTGAAGCGTACATGGGACATAAATACACCTTCCCAGAGTTAGTCCAAGCTCCCCATCTTTTCGGCATAGGCATGCATGACAAGAAGCGTCAATTCGCCAAGTATTGCCTCCTGAAGCGTCAACAAAGACTCGGACCTGTTCTCAAGCTCCCAATTATTAGACATCAAATAGAACAATGTCTACGTCAAGAACTTCAGAGATTATCCCTCACCCCTCTTCGGTTTAATGCTCAAGCGTCTTCCAGTGGTACAGTTGGTGAACGGTGCTTAAATCTTGCTCCAAGCCACTGTGAAGAAAACTTCAATCTGATGGTAAAGATTCTATCTCCCGTATCTCTCTTTGATAAAATCTTCACTGCCAATCTCAGATCTTGGAACGGCTCAGTGATCAATTCATTCAAAGGATATCCACTGCTCCCTTCCATTCGCAGTGAGGTACTCAATCACTATGAGTATGTTCTCTCTCTGCTTGAAAGGAATCAAGAGCTCGCTCAAGCCATTTATCCGTATCTTGAAGAGTACTATGCGGACTGTGTGCCTACACATCGACGTCCTGCATCTCTTCCCTCAGATTGCTTGATTGGATTTTCCAGAACTCACTGCACAGATTCACTATTCTCCATCGCTCAAGCGCCGTCCAAAGTTTTCCCAGATCATGTGCTGGATATCATTGGTCCAATGTACATCAGGGCCATTGATAGTCCTCTTCGCACATTTATCTCCGGTACTTGTATGTCCAGGACCAGACTCATTGAACTCTTGGATTCTACATCCACCTCTTATGCCGACTCAGCAAGCTGGAACTTCCAATTCACTGACTTTCGCCAACCTGAGTCAACGCTTGAGGAAGCGCCTGCTGAGACATCTGAAGCGTCCAAATCTGCAGATACCAGTATTCCTGACGCTCCTGAACATGATACCATTGATAGTGCTGAAGATCCTTCCCTGGATATTCGAGGTACTGTTTTTGATCCAGCCTATCAAGTTCCTTTTGACTCTCTCAAACACTCATCACGGTTCAAGCGACCAGCTCCTCAAGCGGTTCAATCAGATGAGAGTCAAGCCTTCGGTTCCCTGCTTAAATCTGTTTTGGAGACAATTAGCGCTCAAGCTACTCAGAGTGAAGAATCTCTCCATTGGATTAAGGAAGACCTGGCAAAGATCGAAACTCACGTAATGAGCGCTCAGATTGCTCATATGCGTAGTTCAGCTCAAGCGGCAGTTGGTGAGTGCAAACAAGACTTTCAAGAAATGCAGGATGCTGCCCACGCAACCCAACTTGCCATGAAAGAAGAACTTGAAAAGCGCCTTGCAACCCTTGAGATCTCTGTGAATGACGCCACCAGCGCTAAGCTTCTTGTTATGCAGGAACGCTTCGACAAGCGTCTGGATGACATCACAGATTCCTTATCTCAGATTGCTCATCAGGTAAGTGTACTCACAAACCACTTCTTAAAATCTGATGATGGCAATAAGGGGGAAGAGAAGAAGAAAGGAGAAAAGCGGAAAGCGTCCAGTTCAAAAGTTGAAGATCCTCCGTCTCCTAAGCGTCAAGTGCCTCCTTCTCAGTCTGCGCTTAATCTCCCGTCTTGATAACTGCTCTGAAACAAAGTTCATCCGGAGCGCCCAGTAGTACGCTAAGGGAACCTCCTAGAGCGTTATATCCAAACCTACCAATTCCTACAAGAGCACTGCTTGAACAGTTTGACATTCCTCTTCAGAGAACATCCATTTCAGAACCTACAGATCCACAGATCTTAGCTGAAGAAAGGAAGATGACCGATTTTAGCCAAGCTTTTCGAATCTGCCTAAGGTACATTGGTATCGACCCAACTGACTGGGATAATCATTTTACAATATTCAAGAAGAGACAACAAGAAGAAAACAAGCTTATCATCAACAAAGATCATGAAGCAATGATGATCTTGGAAGACAATCTGACTGAAGCTATCTGGGCTGAAATGTCCAAGCGATACAGAGTTAGACCAAGTCATTAAAGCTTTCTGATTTTACATTATCTATATTCTTGTCTCTTATATATTTAAATATTCAGCTGTAAAAATGCTTGTAATTCCCAATAAATATGAAATGCATTTTTTTCTCTTGCTGAAACATCTCGTTGAAGCGTAACTAACTTTAACTAACGTCTACTGATCAAAGCTAACTTTTACTTTTGGCTGTCTAACTCTTAAACTATAAAAGAGTAAGTATTGCCATCATCAAAAAGGGGGAAATTGTTAGGAATTTCATGTTAGAAGTTTTGATGATGACAATTAAGTTTTTGTTAGACCCCAAAAAAGTTGTAAGTTTATTTTCGTAGAAAACTTGTATAGGCTTTGAAGCGTTAGACTTGTAATAGATTTATTAGGCTTTGTTATCTTACTTTAGAGTGTTAGGCAAAATAGTCTTAGGCTGAGCGTCTGATGATTTCTAAGTGAGTTTATCAGTGGTAAAGTTCGAAGACTCAAGCGCCTGATCTCAGAAGACAGATACAGTCTCCAAGCGTCCACTTTGGCCAGCTATATCAAGCGTTACCTTATGGGACAGAAGTGATTTCACCTGAATTTACTTCTAAGTCCAGAAGGAGTTTAATGCAAATATTCTCAAAGCATTAAATACCAACGGGTATTAATTTCAAATGCATTAAATGTTGATAAGAGAATTTAATATGATAAGTAATGTCAGACGTACGGAGAAGCCACCCTATTGGACTGTCAACTATCTCAGACTGCAACACCAACTTTCGTGCAGCAGATTTTCAGGAAAAAGGACAAAAGTTGTTCACTCGCGAAAGTGAGAGACACGCGCCAGTGCATGTGTCAAACGGACACTTTCTCCAAGAATACCTATAAATAGGACTTCAACAACAAACAAAAAAAAGGGAGAGGAACAATTTTATCAAAGCCAAATTGCTGTTGCATTAAAATCTCATTCCTTAAACTCTCAGAAAAGCCAGAAAATTCAAGAAACATCCTACTTGCTTTTCTTATATTCCTGAGACAGTCAACAAATATCTCAAACATTCTTTTTGAAGAAACCAGATTCCTACTGAGATATTACCAAGTTGTTTGAACTTCATCAAAATCAAACAAACCTTTTAGAAAATCCCATCCAAGCCTCGCGATCTGTGTGAAGTCGAAGTTGGATACTTGCATCATTTCTGGGTGAAAGAAGCAAGAGGGTTGAAGTGATTTGAAGCAGAAATCTGTGTGATCAAGGAGCTCAAGTCATCGACATCCATCTCTCCCTAATTTGTAGAAGATTCTGTGTGATTCTTTGAGAATCATTTTAGTGGATTGCCTCCAAGTGCAAAGGAGAAGAAGGACATAGTTGGGATTACACCACCCAACGAACCTTACAAATATTATGTTATTTACCTTTCAGTCATTTCATTCATCTATCATATCATTGCATAAGTAAAACACAATCAAAAGCTAAGCACCTAAGAAACATCTTGTGACGCTAAAACTTTCAAAAAGAAGACTCCAAAATCATTCCGCTGTGCTAACCCTGATTAAAAGAACTGAACGCTTAACCTACAAGGTCAAAGTATTCAATTCCTGAAGTCTAAGTTAACTTTATAAAACAGTCTTCATTAGACGCTTCACAAAGTCTCAAATATCTTATGTGAACGCTAAAGTGAAGCGTTAGACACTTCAAGCGCCTATCATTTCAAGCGTCCAAATACATTTAATACGAAATCTTTTTGAAGTCGAAAAAGACTTAAGGGTCTATTCAACCCCCCCCCCCCTTCTAGACCCTTTCATATGCCACTTGGGACCAACAACATGTATGAGAGGGATGTCATAAGTATGTTTCTTACTAGATCTACTTTAGGGAATTTTATACTACTCACTTTAAGAGTAGTGGAGGACACACTAGGGGGGGCACACACTAGGAGCTGATTTGTTGTGGTCTTCTTAAGGCATTTTTGAGCAATTGACCGACACATCTAAGAGGAGGAGAGAGAGAGGCATTTTGGCCATCACTTTTCACTCATCATCATTCATCACCATTCTTCATCACTTTTGGAGGGGAACAAAGAGAGAGGAGCTAAGGATTGAAGATCAAGAGAGCAAAGATCCATCATCAATCAATTGAGGGAGTTTTAATTATTTGCATTTACATGTTTATTTCCATGAGTATGTATATGTTTGTATTAGATTTTCTTAAGGCTTTGATGAGAGGCTAATATTGTAGAACTAAGGCCATGTGAAGGCCAAATTTATGAATCAATATATGTGAAGTTGCTCTTTGTATTAATTCTCCTATTGCTTTGTGTGTTAATTCTATGCTTTTATTCCAATCATGTGTTTGATCACCATATGCTTGCTATCTTGCCTAATTTAGTTGTTCGAGAGAAAATAGATTAGGGTGCAAGAGAATTAACACATCATCCGAAACAAATGAGGGATTGCCCTAGAAATAGGTAAAGATTCCCGGGTGTTGTTAGCCGGATTCATTCGGGGAAACTCTAGAACGTTAATGCGTGATTTTTGATTAGATTCTCGGATAGACATATTTAGAGAACCATCAATTAATCATAGGATTATTATGTGCCGAGACATCGGGTAATAGTTAATTTAGGAGTTTCCACCAAAGCAATAGGAGTCTAATAATTCGAAGAGTAGCTCATATATATTGACGAGTAGATTCGGTTGTAGCATGTGCCTTAGTCATTTTATCATACGTGAGATTAAATCTATAGTACGTTTCTCTTTGGTTCTTCGTTTGTTTAATCTTTTTCTTGCACTTTACTTTAATTGTCTTATCTTTTATCGAAAATCATTAACTAGAATTCAAGTCCTTGTGGTTCGACAACCCGGACTTTTTGTCCACTTATTACTACACACGTCTAGTGCACTTGCTATGATAGCACGTTAGCTTTTAGCGTGTCAGCTAACAAAGTTCTTGATAAGATGGTGCCCCTTATTTTTGGATTGTCTGAAGAGTTCAATCGCTACTTAGCCCAGAACGCTTCTGCAAATACTGAGCGACATAATACTTCCAACTCAGTTGCTCGAAGTATCGCTAAACAAGTTGCTTTACTTGTTGAAGAAGTGAGGCTATTGCGCAGAGATATCGCTGATCTCAAGACCTCCCCTGATGATGCCAAGAAGGGGGAAGATGAGAAAAAAAAAGCATCTTTTGTCCCAAGCCAAAGGAAAAGCCTTGAAGGGACTAATTTCTAAAACTGACAACAAACATTGGCGCTTCATGTTTGAAGAGATAGTAAGCATAAAGAAAATGCTTACTAAGAAGTGAAAGGCAAGATACTATCAAGGCAGGCACAGGCTTCCGGACATTGATGTAGCATTTTCAAAAGGTATGGGTTTTAATCCATACGCGGCACCGCTGAGAAGACCTCTCGATTGGAAACCTTCTAACGACCGAATGCGTGACATTTATCAGGATCTCATCAGAACGCTAGGGATCCCTGCAAGTGATTGGGTGGAAAGGCTACTTGAACTAAAAAGAAACGCTAAGAATCGAAGTGATGACTATGATGAAGTCTATCACACAACAATGATAGACATCGACCGAGTCCTACTAGATCTAGCAAATGAAATCTATCAAGAAGAGGTTACGATGAAGCGACAAAGAAAATGATTCTATTGTTGTATATTTTATTTCTTTGTGTATGATGTCGCCATTTATTTTCAATATAAATTATGTACGCTTACTTATCATATGAATAAATTAATGATTTATCGCTGAAACACCTTGTTGAGGCTAATCTAACATTAGCTAACTTAACTAACTTTCTAAACGCTAACTTATGATTATTTTGGGCTTTTCTTTAAACTCTTAATCTATAAAAGAGTTATAAGAGTTAAGGTCTTAACATCATCAAAAAGGGGAAAATTGTTAGGAAATTTCATGTTAGATGTTTTGATGATGACAAGACAAGATTTTATGTTAGAACCCAAAAGAATGTAAGTTTATGTTTTCATAGAACAAATTGTATAAGCGTTTGAAAGTTTATAATTTTGTTAGGCTTGTAATTTTTATCTTTGTAGATTTTAGACTAAGTATTGGATATCAAGTCGTTAGTAGAATTCTAGTTGAGTCTATTAAAAATGAAGTTGAAGATCAGCGTCTGAAGTCAAGTGAAGATGAAGATTTGTTCTTAGCGTCTGTCAAACGCTAAAGGACTGTTTCAGGATTTATGAATCAAGCGCTCAAAACACTCAAGTGGTCAAGGATCAGATTCACCTGAAATAATTTCTCAAGTCATGAAGGACTTAAATGCAATCATCAACGGATATTTATTTCCAACGGGAAATAAATTCAAATGCATTAAATGTCAGATAAGTGCATTAAATGTGATAAGCTATTATGACTTGTGGACAAGCCATCTTTTGACTAGACTGTCAGAAATCAGAGTTCAAAACCTGCTCCTGTCCAATCGGAACCAGCAGAATTTCAGGAATGTCAGAATGAGACTATTTAATGTGTTGCGTGAGTCACACGTGCTCACATGTGTCCAACAGACAAATCCCAAGAAACCTTATAAATAGTACTCTTCAGCAAAACATAAAGAGAGTTACACGTACATACACAAGAAAAAGGTCAAAACTTTGCTGAAATTACTTGAGAGAAAAAGCTTACAAACTCCATAGCCAGAATCCTTCAAGATTTTTCATATACATTCCAAAAACAGTTATAGATATCTCAAACCTCTTCATAGAAGAACCTTAAACTCCTATTGAGATATCCCAAATTGTTTGAACTTTCCAACATCAAACAAAGTCGTGTCAAAACCCTTAACTTCTTTTATCTGAGTGAGAACGTTTGTTGATTCTACAAGCAGCATTTCTGTGTGAGAGAAGCTTGTTGAAGAAGGTTTTGATTGGAGCTGAATTTTGTGTGATCAAGGAGCTCAAGATCATCTTCCCTTTCATTTATTTTGTAGAAGTCTCTGTGTGACTCTTCGATAAGCAATCTAGTGAATTCCTCCAAGTACATAGGAGAAGAATGACGTAGCTGGGAGTACATCATCCAGTGAACCTTACAATATTTTGTGTTATTTACAATTTTATTGCTTTACTTTACATTTTCATATTATATCTTGACAAAGCATTTAAAACAATTAAGCGACTAATTTAAGTTAAAAAGAACGCTAAGCTATAAAATCATTTCCGTTGTGCTAACCCTGATTAAGCGATCGAAACATTACCCTACTTTAGTAATTGTTTAAATCACTAAGTCTAAGTTATCTTTTCTTAAGCGCCTGAACTAGCGCTAAGCTTTACGAGAATTCAAACTCTTCAAAGTAATACGAAACTTTTTGAAGTCGAAAAGGATTTCAGGGTCTATTCAACCCCCCCTCCCCTTCTAGACCCTTTCGTATGCCACTTGGGACCATCAATCACTCAAACAATTATGTTTCTCTCAAGAGTTTTTCATAAGATAAAAACAAGAGTTTAAAGTTTTAATTCTTTCTCTCCATCTCTTCCACCTCTTTCACAATAAATTCTTCCAACTCATGTGTTGAGTACGAAAAACACCAAAATATATTCCTACCCATTTCATAAGCCAAGATTCGATATTCTCCTTGCTAGCACTGGTGGAGATAATCGAAGGTACAAGCTAAGGTGTGAATAAACTTAGAGGAGCAACACTTGGGGAGCTAGGGCAAATCCATCCGGAGAGGTGTAGCAGGAAGTTGCTTAAAAAGACGTTGCTGATTTTTGGTCTTCAAGAGGTAAACACGAGAAAACTTCCTCTAGGATAGTTTTTGAATCCGATGTTACCATGTCTACCTAGCACTAATTTCGGGGATGTAGCTTTATTTTTAAATTTATTCCTTCTGCTGCGCCGGCGTCCCCGGGGGTTCGTACCAAGATCCCAACAGTGGTATCTGAGCCAAGGTTTTGACATTGCTCGGATTCTTTGTATGTGTTTATGTTTATGTGCTTTAAATTTTGTTTTATCGCATGTAAAATGGATTGGATTTTTTGATTTTATTTTTGGACCGATTAAAAATCGTTTAAATCTGAGAATTGATTTGAATCTGAAAATTGTGTTTTTCGAAATCTAAAAGTGTGTTTATGATAAATCTGAGTAAATTTGGATATGGTTGTGTTTTTTATTCATGAATGTTCATGCGTATTTTGGGTTCGACGGTGGAAGAAAAATATTGAACCCGCGACAAAACTCGCCTACGTGTATAACATATATATATATATATACACACACATAGACTTGGTGAACAAGATAAATCCTCCACCAAATCTATACACATATATACACGCCTACGTGTATAACATATATATAAATTTATTTATTTCCTCTTTCATATATTAATTAATTAGACCACTAATTAATTAATTAGTCTTTCCCAATTTAATATTCCAATATTAAATTATAAGACTTTTATTAATTAAGATCACTTAATTAATTTATTCCTTTTCCCTATTAATTAATTCCAATTAATTAATCTTTTCATTAGTTCACAAAGAATTAATTAGCCAATAGGTACTAAGTATTAAGTGTGACCCCTTAGGCTCATTAACAAGCTAGCAATAAGTCCTTCCAAGGCTAGATTAATTATTCATAATAATTAATTAGGCCTTGAATTAATTTCACCAATTAACCCAATGCGCCTATTGGTCGTGGTTCGATGTCTAGCAACTTCGCCACGACTTCCTAGATGTTAACGATGAAAATGCAAACCTCTCCATATTTCGATCTTTGTGTGAGTCGAGTCCCTTCATCTTTTTCTCATCTAAGACCCAGGGTTTGGCGACGGTCAAAACCCTAATAGCCTCAGAGACTATAACTGTGTTGGTTCAACTAATGATCCGGTCTTCTAAGCAGGGATCACCAATCCCTCTTATAAGACAATGCTCTGGCCAGAGACTTTTCGATCATTCAGTTTCACTCAACAATATAGGAAATACTGGGTACTTATGACCTCGGATAAATCCCTTCCGACGGTCAATTGTTTACACTATCAGACTATACCCAACATACACACCGTACGACTCTCCTGGAGTGCACGTGCATATCAAAGCAGAGTGGGTAGTACCCTTTCCAATGCATCTCAGGTCTAAGGATTATCTCACACTATGAAAATCGAAGGACTCCAAGTTCGACAGTACCAACGAGGAATCCTTGCGGGGCCGTTCAATCCCATACCAAGGTATGGATCTTCATGCATGTATTGGCTATACTAGTCATCGACAATGGAACGCATCGACCTCTTGGAAGAGTTACACACATGAATAAGTCTTAACGAGGCAAGTGATATCCCACATCTTACAGCCTCTATGACTTGGAACGTATTTAGGATTACGGTCTTTGAGAGTATTCCATATGTATCTCGACTACTCCCCTAACCATATGTAATCCATGGGATCTTTATCTATACTAACACTAGTTATAACAATAAAGAAGCATTCCGTAATAGGTTGATATAATCTAAATGATAAGACTGACACAGTGTTAAAGTTTAAGCCAACAGATGGCTCGTTGGGCACCTAACACTTTCACTGTGACCAGTAATTCAATCATTGACAGTCACCAAGTAATTACCTATGTGATTGAATTACGGCGAGTTGTGTTCGAATATACCAATTCTATTGATATATCTATGACACAAGCTCCCACCATTCCAAAGTGACCGACTGACACTCCTTGTCAAATCTTGCATCGTACAAGTCTGGTCATAATGTCCAATTAAGACTCTTTGACTTGTGAACTCTAGTTTAAATAATCAAGGAACCGTCACTTCTAGGAGTAGAAGCTCCTTCTTGATTACTCGAAACTTATTTGTTCAATACTTTATTAATGCCATCAAGATTGATATGAACAAAAACAAATGCCTTTTATTAATTAAAAGAAAGTTCGTACTGTTGGGAATCCTGGTATCATGCACAGCGGATTTTAAAACATATCCGGATTCCCAAAAGACAAGATCAATTTGTGGATTTTTGTTGATTTTAACATAAAACGAAGAACACAAAAAACTTACCCTTTTCAAGTTCTATTAATCCTCGCGAATCTTTAATGGTCCACTAGTTCTGTCTATCGATCACCACGCAGGAACGGACTTTAGAAATATTTTTCGAGTTCTATTAATCCTCGTGAATCTTTAACGGTCCACTTGTTCCGTCTCCAGATCATCACGCAGGAACGGACTTTGGAAATCTTCATCATCATCTCCCATGGCGTCTAGGCAGAGACAATATGAATCTTTTACTGTCTTGTATTTTGGTGGAGGATTTTTGCATATTTTGAATTGTGTGAATGCCTGAATTTATTAAATTTAGTGCTTGTGTTGGAGGATTAAATAATCCTCCAACTTAAGCCCAGACTACACGCCCCTAAAGGGCTGTTAGACGCCCCATGTCGGCTGAATTGACCCAGTCAATTTAGTCCACTTAATATAATTATATTACGTTTAATCCAATTAAATAAATATACATTAAATTAATATTTCAATTTAAATATTTAATTAATCCAGTTAATTAATTATTCAAATTAAACAATTTAATTTACCATTGTTTAATCCAATTAAATTAGTTCGTCCAATTAATTAATTCGTCCTACCATAGGACACATTACCAAAATACCCTCCAAATACAAAACTCGATTTTCGGTCTATTCCTTTATAGCGCGACTCTCTGGGTTAGTCTCGATTGGCAATGGGAGGACACCAAAGGATGTGGGTGATACCTAGCCAGCACTGTGGCCCCACATCGTAGCCCAATCGAGTATGAAATGACTATGTCATTACGAATCTCTAGATTATGAATACTATATGAGTATAAGCTCTTCACTGACGTATCCCGATCAAGTGAGAGTCATGGAATGTCAAAATCACAGAAGTCAGTGTTATGCTAAGAATCATAGTAACATGAGATTACAGAATTGCCCTTTGTGTCAAACACGAGTTAGTGCATGAGCTCTGGCCAGAGACTTTAATCTTATTTATCCATGATCGTATAGGATACTTCTCGTTTATTTTCGCGACAGTGAATTCCTTCTTGCTAATCAGTTAAGACTGCTACTTGCCCATCAAGCCGCACTTCAAGGTTGACCCCACTAATGGGTGAATTGGATCTAACTACTCTAATGACAGACTTGACGTCACAAGCACATCTTCAACGTGATTACTCAGGTCTAAGGCTCTCGCATACTATCATAATCAGTAATCCAATCATTAACGATCAATGAGTAAAAGCTCATGTGATCGGATTACTACGAGCCATGTTTGAATACATTAATCCCATTAATGTATCTATGACACAAACTCCCGCTATCCCATAGTGTTCAACTGAAATTTCCTGTCAGAGCATGTGTCATACAAGTCCAAACAAATCTCAATGCCCAATTGAGATTCTCTGACTTGCGAACCATTTAAGTGATCAAGTACCAAACTTTCCAGTGCCTATCTCTTTAACTACTATAAAGAGTGGGGAGGTCTGCTTTGATTCACATGGACTTATTATTCATTCAAGTCTTATAGATGCCATTAAGACTTATACGAACAACATATTAAATGCCTTTCTATTAGTTAAGGGTTGTGCAATATAAACTAGTGCCTTATATTCTAATCTCCTCGTTGGCATCGAGGGCACTTTCCCAACAATCTCCCACTTGCACTCTATGCCAATTGGTATATAATACCTATCTTCTAAAGATTTCACTTTAGCATCGCCTGTGATAGTGGCTTAGTGAGTGGGTTAGCCGTGTTATCGGCTGAGGTTCATTTTCTACTAGGCTACATTGCATTTTCCAACGATCTTTCAAAAGATGTTGTATCTTTCAGCATTCTAGATTTGTGAGACCTTGGTTCCCCAGCTTGCGCTTTAATGCCATTTCATCACAGTAAAGTGATAAATGCAAACTCCACGCTAAGGACCAATAGAAGTTCTACCACGAACTTCAGATCCAAACAAAATTTCTTAACCACCTCTAATGTTCCAAGGCAATTTTATATTCATTCTCAGTAGTGGAGTAATTTACTTAGAAATCTTCCAGGTTACTACTTCACAGTTGAGAGTGAATACAAACCCAAAGTGGAATTTTAATTTTTTTATCTGACTTAAATTCCGAGTAAGCATAAAGTTCCACTATCAGTTCTCCACAGGCATAGACGAAGAATATATCTTAAGTTTCTCAAATACTTCATGATATAATTTATGTCTACCATTTGCTCTTCCTCACTAGGCAAGAGCCCTTTCTCAGATCTTCTATCCTAACTTCTTTAGGATTTATTCTAAGTAAAGGGCTTGGGAGGGCCCTATCATCCTATTTGCCCTATCTCCATAAACGAAAATTCTAAGGATGAAAGTGGTTACTCCCAAGTCTTTTATGGAGTATATGCTCGAGATTTATGTCTTGATTCAACTCAATGAGCTCATATCATTTCCCATTTGTAGAGTAACCTCTACATATACTACTAGAAATGATATCTAGCTCCCACTAGCCTTGTTGCACACAGATGGTTCTTCTTCGCTTTTGATGATATCATAATTCCTAATTATGTCATTAAAGTGAAGATTTCAACTACAAGAGGTCTGCTTAAATCCACAAGTGGATTTATACAGATTGTAGACCTTATGAGAATCGGCCTCAGATGTGAAACTCTTGGGTTGTTCTTTGTGGAATCCCTCTTCAAGGAATCCATTCATGAATGAGTCTTCATATCCATGGGCTAAATTTTCATAATCTTGGTGTGTTACTATCGAAAGTAAGATTCTAGTGGATTTGATTATAGTTGTGGCAAAGGGACTTCCTCATAGTCAATGCCCAACTTTTGACTACACCATTTCGCCATCAGCCTGGCCTTGCTATCCGAATCAATATTTCTCTTGTAGATGTATTCACCCCTGACGGGTACAATACTCTCGGGGAGATCTAATAGAGTCTTGGATTAATTCAAAGAACATCTAATCCATCTTCACTTTCATATCCTTATACCTTCTCACAGAGTCCATATCCACTATTGATTTGTCATGCATAGAGGGATTGTATCCATGGATCCCCTCTGCTACAGCATACAACTTATGCTTTCCTTGTAGCAGACAAACACATCTCTCAGGCAGTTAAGATACTCTATCCAGACCAACTCGTTGGTGGTTGTGTTATAGTGAACTTATTTTGGGTTTCTTGAATAGTAGTCTCCTAAGGATTTTTGTTTTGTTCTTATAGAACAATCTTTCTACCAACTTAACTTTCTCAAATGAACTTATCTTCGAGAATGGTGGCTTTTAAGGCCACAATGATCCTCCGATCATCATGTAGGTAAAAGAGGTCTCCCATTGAATTATTTGAGATAACCAACAAAGATATCATTTTAAGGACTTAGCCTCCAGATTCTTTACCTTTGCCTTTTATACTTAGGACTAGGCTCAGGTTGGGTATCACCGTACCCTCATGTACTTAGGACTAGGCTTCCACTTGCGCCATATCTGATATGTTGCATTAGGAATGAATTTGGAAGGACATCTATTCAAGATTCACATATGAGCAGCGCATGACTCACTATGAATTGGGCAATTCTATGTAGTTTAGCATAGAATGAGTCATGTCCGATCATGCGTCGTTCTTGCATGCTACTGCCGTATTCAATTCTAGAGTCGCTGGAAGTGTCAGTTGTGAAACTAAATGGGTCAAATTAGGCAATCATATACTTGTCACTGCGATCCAATCGTAGTGCCCTTATATGATAACCATTTTCAACCATAGACGTCAGTATGCACCAAACTTCAAAACTTGAGTGGCCCTTTAATATTTTCCCGGTGAAGGGAGAGTTGGTCATTGTATCCTTGAGATGAGATTCTTAAGTTTGGATAGGGATCCAATCCCAATGGGCTTTTACCCTATGTTTTTCCTAACTCATGAATCTCATGCTCTTAAGGCATAACCTAATCTAAGGTGCCAAACGATTTCTCTAGTTTGTCTCTAACATACTACGCTCTTTAGTATATATTTCACAATACACTAATTCCAAACTTTTAAATCATTGTTAACAATTTTAGTAAGGATGCATTGTTCTGGCATTTATTTCCAAAATAAATGTCAGGAAAGTTAATACCAAACTTAAAGAATAATCATTTCTTGACCTAGTCAGGAAAAGATAACATTCTTAATACAATTTTTCATGGATAGTGTGCTTGAGATCCATACTTTGCCTAAAGTCAATAGGCCTATATCATTTCCTATCAGTAGAATGTCGTCTACGTACAAGACTAGAAATGATATTTTACTCCCACTAGTTTTCTTGTAAACGCATGGTTTATCTTCATTTTTGATGAAGTCATAGTCCCAAACTTCCTCATCAAAATGAAGATTCCAGCTCCGCGATGCTTGTTTAAGTCCACAAATTGATCTATTCAATTTACACACCTTATGAGAATCTTCATTGGACGTGAAACTTTTGGGTTGTTCCATATAGATGTCTTCCTTGAGAAATCCATTCAAGAACTCGATCTTCCATCCATTTGCCAGATTTCATAGTCTAGGTGTGTCCATTTAGTTCGCTTTCGGAAAACTTGCTGGTCGCGGATTAGTTCGTTCTGCGCCGCCAGCGGCCCTTCACCGGCTAAAGGAAAAGATGTTGGGAGATTAGGCTTTCATTTTGACCCTTCCTAGCCCTCAAGCCTATGCCCTTACCTATGTCCCAATTACAGGGCCTACGTGTGGATGTTTTCAAAAGTCTTTCTATTAGAACCGATTGGTCCCCATGCTGTTGTGGTCATAATTCTTTCATAAGCTTCCCAAAAGTTCTATCTGACTTGAATGCGGGAAGATATTTCCATTATGTACTTTCTATGGGAGCCGTTTTTGCTTTCCCCAGGGCCCTCTTGATAGATGGATAGAGGAGGGCTTTAGTCTTACGACTAATGACTATTGCAAGTAGAATTTTGATGGATTGATCATGGCTGTGGGAGAGAAGATTTTCTCATAGTCAATGCCCTCTTTTTGACTATATCCCTTTGCCACAAGCCTAGTTTTATAGGTATCCACTTTGCCATCCGGACCAATCTTTCTCTTATATCCACTTGCAACCTATTGGTGCAATACCCCTAGGGCGGTCTACTAGAGTCCAGACATGGTTCGAATATATCAAATCCATCTCTGTCTTCATAACCTCAAGCCATTTCGCAAAATCTATATCGACCATTGCATGTTCAAAAGTAGAGGGATCATCTCCATAATTTCCTTCCACTACAGCTTACAAATTATGCTCTCCTTATAGCAGATAACCATATCTCTCAAGCAGTTGAGATACTCTACTCGATCTATGCAATGGCGGTTACTTTTGGGTAGGTTCATTTTGAGTCTCTTAAACAGTGGTCACTTAAGGGATTTCGTTTTGTTCTTCCAAAACAATCTTTCTTCCTGCACCACCTTCTCAAACGAACTCGTCTTCGAGAAAATAAGCATGTAGTGCCACAAAGACTCTTTAATCATCGTGCAGGAAGAAAATGTATTCCATAGATTCTTCTGGGAGACTAATGAATCGACCTTTTAAAGATCTATCTTCCAATTTCTCCATCTTTGTCGTTTTCACATAGGCTGGACAAGATGTGTTTAAGACTTGGCGTCTTTCCACTCGATATCTGATAAGGAGTTTTGGGAACATACCTAGATGGACACATGTTCAAGATGTGGGCTTCTGTAAGCAATGCATGGCCCCACAACAATATGGGAAGGTCCGTGTTGCTCAGCATCGATCAAAGCATATCCAATAGTGTTTTATTTCGTCAATCGGATACCCCATTAAGTTGTAGAGTCGCGGGAGGAGTTAATTGTAATACAATTCCATGTTCAATTAAGAACTCACCAAATTCGACACTCATGTATTCTCCACCTCGATCAGATTTTAGTGTTTTGATACATTTGCCATTTTGGTTTTCAACCAAGGCCTTGAACTCTTTGAACCATTCAATAGGTTTAAATTTATGCTTCATTAAGTATACGAGACCATACCCAGAGTGGTCATCAGTAAATGTTATGAAGTATTGAAAACCTCCACGAGCTATATCACCGAAACGCCCGTAAACGTCAGTATGTATTCAAAAAGGACTTCACTAGCTCGTTCAAAATGTCCCGTGAAGGGTGAGCTAGTTATTTTACTTTTGAGACAAGATTCATAAGTGGGAATGGATCCGACCCTAATGTGCTTATTAACCCATCTTTCTCAAACTCGCGAATTTTGTACTCTCCGACGTTACCTAGTCTCAAATTCCAGATGAATCTTTGGTTTGTCCCAGGCATACCTCATTTCTTGGTGATTGTATTCACAATACATCTATTTTGGATATTTAAGTAGTATAAACTATTTAATAAAGATGCAGAGCCAACAAATTTATTTCTAAAATAAATATTGCAAACATTGTTCACAAAACGAAAATCATATCCAAGTCTAACTAGAATGGGAATTGAACAAATGTATTTAAGCCCATTGGGCAAAACAAGGCAATAATCTAAAATAATTAAATGTCCAGAAGATAAAACTAAAGAAGCGGATCCTATGTAAGTAGTTGTCACACTATGTCCGCTGCCAACATTGATCATCACTTCCTGTTTCTCGAGCCTCCTACTTCTTTCCAGATCCTGTTTCAAAACATAGACATGAGCACTGCTTCAGATTCTAGAATCCATGAAGTGGAGAATACAATCATAGAATAATTAGTTTCTAAAATATTAAGTTCCATACCTGTAACAGTATCGGCCTTTAGCTTTAGGCAGTCACACTTCCAGTGACCAGCCTCTTTGCAATAAAGACAGATGTCTATCTTCTTTGGTCCATGCCCGTTGTACTTTTGAACCTTGGCAGCCTTCATTTCCCTATGTTTCCCTCAGCCTTCAATGCTCCCTTTCGCTTCATGTCTCTCTTCCTCTTGTAAAAGCTCGAAGTTCCTCCAATGGTAGAGATAACTAGAGCAGACTTTTTTCCCTTTGGATTCATTCAGCCCTGGGCACTAATCAGCTTGTTCATCAGCCCATCTAGAGTATATTCGATTTCATTCATATTGAAGTTCACTATGAACTGGGAAAAAGAGCTAATGAGTGATTGTAGGATGAGATCAGTCTGAAGGTAAAATTACATGAAGAAATCAAGAGCCTCCAATCTCTCAATCATGGAAATCATTTTGAGTAAGTGGTTTTCCACTTTCTCTCCTTTTCCCATCCTAGCTCTAAAGAACTCTCTCGAAATCTCATATCGAGCAGTCTTACAGTGCTCTCCATAAAGCTCCTTGAGATACATCATGATCGACCTTGAGTCATTTATGTTCTTGTGGCATCTTTGCAGTTCATTATTCATGGAGCCGATCATGTAACCTTTAACACGAATGTCGTCCTTACACCAAGTGATATAGGCCTCACGTGCATCATCCTCAGCATCTTCAGCTAGGTTGCGGGCTTATCAGCTTTGAGTACATAGCTAAGGGACTCTAGACTTAGGATAATCCTTCTTGAGCCAGTCAGTATAATTTGGTCCAGTGAAGACGTTTTTCTCATGCAACGTAGAAAGCGGCTTGTTAACCATTTTGAGAGAGATAATTAAATAATTTCAGAGAATAAATAAGATTCAATTAGGTTATTATATTGTACACCAAGTAAAATATATAGGACTTTGAATTTTCACTTGGCTCCAACTATATCTTTCGAATCATTGCACTCCCACTGCCATATTCATAAATCTCGTTGGAAAGATTTCGTAGTAAGTGATTGAGTTCTTTAGTAAATTCAGTGAGTTGCAACCCTTTAACGATATATGGCTCACTGAATTTATTAAAGTGGCAATCTTTGCCAGCATCGTCAAACATGCGATTCAATCTTTAGTTTGGCTCATAGATCACGTGACCGCAACCCTATAACGATATATAGGTTGTGATCTATCTGAACTTGGGCCCATCAACTCCTATCAATCTAACAATTTAATTCCATCTTGCAACCCTCTGTCGACATATGGGATGGAATTTGTTTCAATTGATAGCATCACATACACTTAGAAAATTTAAATAAATGTCACAATGCATAGCCCCCTCTTATTGGGAAGAAATTATGCACCTAGACATTATTTAATTCTCCTAAGTTCGATGGAGCCTAGACATCCAATTCCCGTTTATCCTAAATTCAGTATTATTTCTTTGGGAGAATTTTGCATTTACACTTTGCATATTATCTATTCATATCGCGCATATATGGATTATAAAAATAGAAAATGCCTAGCAATTCTATCACACATACTTTCCATGGACTTATCTAGATTGAGTCAAGCCAATGGCTCAATCGCGAGTTAGGGGACCTATAAGATCTAACTTATGTCTAACTTTAGGTCTTCCAGCTCCAAGCAGATCCACTTCCAAAAGGTCCTATTCTAATTACATAGAAAAGAATGCATCATATACATAAATCTATATAAAATTAAAATACAAGTTGGGGTACTAAAAGACCTAATACAATCCAGAAAACAAAACCCAAAAAAATAAACTTAGTCCATGGAAGGCATCCCACAAGAAACAAGCTTCAAAGCTTAATAGAACGATAACTAATATGTTGGAGTTCTTTCAAAAAGAATAAATTAAAATCTAATTTTAATTAAGTGTGGTTTGAAAAATAAAAGAATTAATATAAATCCAATTATAAATTAATTCAACTTTAATCCTATTTGAGAAAAAATCCAATTTAGTTTCAAAAAATCAATTTCCAATATATTCGACAAAGAATAAATTCAAAACAAATTTCTTTGTCTAGGATTAATTTCAATTTTAAATCTAATTTAAAATTAAGAATAAAATTAATTTCATAATATAATTTTATCCTTTAATTAATTTTAAAACCATTTTAAAATAAATATTTTATTTAACTTTAAAAAATTGGGTTGACCCGGCGGGTTAAACCCGGGTCAGGTTTTTTTTAAAATATAATATTTTAAGGAGCCGCGAAGTGACCTGATTGCATGGGCCGCTCCGCGACCCAGCACACACACATAACGCCTACTGGGTGGCTCTGTGTGGCTCAAAAGGGCCACATAGTAGCCTGCCTAGCGGCGCTATGTGGCGTGTGCAAAGGCTGCGCCGTCTCGACTTTTTCAAGTCGAATTTCAGCAACTTTCAAACCACATATTCATGTTCATGCATTAATTCATATCCAATATAAAAAACTAATTTATGTTCAAAAAATAAATCACGTAATTGTCTAACAACACAAATTTAAATTTCAAAAAATTAAATTTATACATGATAAAATATAATCCAACAATATTTTTCATCATAAACATAAATTTTCAACATATTTATATCAAAAAATCATTAAAAGCCAAAAAGTTGGCTCTGATATCACTGTTGTGAATCCTGGTTCATGCGCAACGAAAAATGAAATGTATTCGGATTCACAATCGGATCACTTTTGGATTTTAATGAATTTTAATAAAACAAAAAAAAGATGAAATCTAATTTCATCTAATTACTAACCTTTTTGACGAATCGAATTCTTGATCAACCGGGTAGCAGCAATTCCAAACTCTTGCCTCTAGATATCACGCCGGAACAAGCTTAAAGAAAAAATCCACAACCTTGGGCTTGAGGGAGGCCGATGGCTAGTAAGGGGAGGAGAGATAATTTTTTCTCTTCTTCTTTCTTTGATGTCAAGTCACTTATGAGAGTCTTTGGTTTCTGAACTAGGTAATTAGGTATATATAAGTAGTGATGGGTTTGAAATTAATTAATTCCTTGGGCTTATCAAACTCCTCTAATACACGTCTGTCCTCATCCCATGTTGACTAAGTTGACTTTCAACTTAGTCCAATTATTAATTAAGTCCAATATATTTTAATCTAATTAAAATATAATATTAATTAATAATCTTCTAAATTAAATAATCCAATAATTAATAGAAGATAGGATGACTATAATAAATATTATTTATTATTAATTTATTTCCATTAATCTAATTAGTCAAATAAATTAATTTGTCCGTCAAATGACAAATTACTTAATATATGTATTTGACAACGAAAGAATTTTCTTCACTCAATTCCTTTAAAGCGTGACTCTCTAGATTCGTCTCAATTGGCATTGGGAGAAATTCAAGGATGTGAGTGTCACCTAGCCAGTCTCGTAGACTCACATCGAAACCCAATTGAGATAACATCTCATAGATCATATACGAACCTTTAGGTCACAGGCACCCTGTGAGTATAAGACCTTCACGGTAACATCTCGATTGAGTGAGAGTCATAGTTTATGTCACACTCACAGGACTCGATGTTGTGCTCAATAATTCACAGAACTTCCCTTGCGTACCATACACAAGTTAGTTTTCTTGTTCTGGCCAAAGACTTATAATTTCATTTGCCTATGATCGCACACGACGTTAACTCGTTTACTACTCGAGACAGTGAATCTCATATTGGCAATCACCGAACAATTGCTACTTGTCCATCTGAACCGTATTTCGAGGTTGATCCCATCAAAGGGTGAATTGGATCTAACTACTCTAATAACTCATTCAACGTCACAAGTACAATCTTTGTGAATCCTCAGTTTTAAGGCTCACGCACACTACCGTTACCAGTAATTCAATCATTGACAGTCACCAAGTAATTACCTATGTGATTGAATTACGGCGAGTTGTGTTCAAATATATCAATTCCGTTGATATATCTATGACACAAACTCCATCCATTCCAAAGTGACCGACTGACACTCCTTGTCAAAGCTTGAATCATATAAGTCTAGTCATAATCCCAATTAAGACTCTTCAACTTGCGAACTCTAGTTTAAGTAATCAAGGAACCGATACTTCTAGTGTCGATCTCCTCGAACCATGAGGAGTAGAAGCTCTCTCTTGATTACTCGGGACTTATTTGTTCAATACTTTATTAATGTCATCAAGATTGATATGAACAAAAACAAATGTCTTTTATTAATTTAAAGAAAGTTTGCACAAAATAAAACTAAATGCCCTAATAATCTAACCCCTCTATGGCATCGAGGGCATAATCCTAACAATAGCAAGTTCAACAACCTACCCATCGACATCTTTCATAGCACACACACCAACCTGTCCAGTCAGAGCTAGCTGTTGAAATGCACAAGGTTATCTTCCACCCTAGCTCAGAGCCTGCAATTCGCACACTAATTATACTCTCGAGACTTTGAATTTCTTTCAAACTCTCAAGAGTAGGGGGACTTGTGATATGGCCATAAATATCATATTTACTATTTGGACTTATGTATGAATTGGGCCCCGAGAAACACCAATTACTTGGGATGAAAAAACAATTGGACACTTAAGGAAGTATCGAGGTCAAAGCCCACTAAAAAGAATTCAAGGCATAAGCTACGTGCAAGCTCCTACGTCAAGCTAATAGAAGGATTAAATGGATAGCTGGAACGTGGATAACTAGATGATGGAAGGAAGGCTCAAGAAGGACAACTAACTAGAGAATAAGATTGGACCAAGTCAAAGTCCAACCACTATCCTCTAAAATGAGGATATGATCTCCATACCCACACACCATAGGGAAGGGAAAAAATCGGCCATGAGGCCTTATGGAGAGGATTGGATTTATTTTTACGTATTTCTTTACATTCACATAACAATTTTACTACATTACTTGTATTCCCTCTCAATAAAGTTAATAGAAATTCATTGTTTCTATTCATCTTCTAAATTCAGGTCTTTATTACGTGTTTTAGCATATTATTTCGTTGGAATTTAGAGTATAAATCGCATTTAGATTTATACGTTTTCCTGGTGTAAATTTTGAACTGCATCAATTTTAAATAACTATTGACAATCCATGTTATTCATTGTTAATTCTTAATAAAACTCATCATTTATTTTTTTACGTATTATATTGCTTATTAAGAATAAAGTGACAAGCCTATTCATATCATCTTTTTATTATATAGTACACACTTATTTATGTGCATAATTTTTTATATGTTAATTAGTGATAAATGCTTCTCTTTTTTACTCTTTATTTAATTGGTATAATTAGTACTACTATGTGATTAAGACGTGCATACATAGTTCAAGATATATTAAATAAAATATCACAAAATTTAGTTATTTACTTTTATGAAAATGCAACCAAAATTAGAATGCGCAAAATAAAAAGATTATTTTCTAATATCTATTAATGTAACTAAGTTATATATCGGAAAAAAAAAAGCGTAAATTTATTAAATTCTTTCTAAAGGAAAAATATATAATAAGAATTAGTTATATAAATTTACATGGAATAATTTAAAACTTATTCTTTATTTTTTTTATATTATAGCAATCATATCTTTTTATTTAATTAATTTATAATTGATTCAAGGGTTGCATATTTAACAAAATTATATTTAAATAAAATTTGGGATCAGATTAATTAAAATTTAATCATATAGGGTGTAAAGTACTAGATAGATTATACTAGATAGGTTCTAGGTGATTTTGTCATTTTAAATCAAGGGTATTTTTGTCTATTACTGTGTCTAGGGGGATGTCTAATATATTTTAATGTAGTAGAGTGGGGTGATTATAGGTTTTAGGGGTAAGGGGGTATTTGTCTATAGTAGAGGGTTGCAAAGTGAATTTTGACCTATTATTAATCATGTAAAAAAATATAACTATATCAATTCAATAATAAATAAAATTAAACTACAAATGTCAAATAGTATTACGAGTAAACCTAATGAAAATTCAAATAAAAAAATAATAACAATAAAGAAATATATATGTATAGGCGATGGCAATGCGATGCGATTTTTTTAACACTAATTTTGACACCATTTTAACCATATAGGGGAGATGAGGTTTTCACACAAATTTTAAATCGTAGTTTGCTTAAAAAATTGACAAAAATGGTGCAATGTAGGGGGATCAAGCGGTTTTTCAAAATCAATGTTCACCCCTAGCTGGAGTCTATTCTTATACTCAAAGTGAAGAAAATCTTTTCTTTTTTTTCCTAATTTTTGGAGTGTTATCTTCCACTCAAAGTGAAGATAATTCTGATATGACCATTTGTTGTTCTCGTCAAGAGCCATGACACAATGAACTTAAGAACAAATCCTTACTGACAAACCCACGTTGGAGGAGACGATAGCTGCTCATGTGGAAAATTTTCGGTCTTTTCGGGTCTAGTATGAGTACACTCAAATATAAATGTCATAGAGGTAGCAGAATTTGGCTGCAACTCAGAAAATCCTGCAAACCTAAATCTCAGCTATATCACCAGTTTTCCTTTCAAGCGAACAACCACCAATAACACAATTCCAACAAAATAACTCATCTTCTAGCAATCCCCTTATGTTCTCAACAATTTCCACTCCACCATTTCCTTACTCAAATAACACAACCCATCAACCACCTATGATACATGGATACTCCTAAAAAGGAGCCCATGTTAGGGATGGTAGGCATCAAAACACGAAAAATAATCAAGAAATAAGAAAATCTAAGTCTAAACATGAAGATGAAAAATACGAGAATTTTAACGTGGTTCGGCATAACTTGCCTACATCTAAGAGCCAACCTAGATTACATATTTATTTCTCAAGAGTGAATCAATCAAATACAATGGTTACAAGCCCCTATTTATAAGTGAAGAGTCTTGACACACAAGGAAATTAAAACTTAATCTAAATAGGAAACACAATCCTATTACTAGGTAATTAGGAAAACACTCCTAATACAAGTCAATTACCAAATCCAAGCCAAAACCACTTAGGAAATAAAAATGCCTTGCTCAAAGTCACTATTCACGAGGTCAAACCCCATTGACCACGTGGTTGACTCAGTCAAACTACCTTTGACCACCCCGAGACCCCTTTTTTGGCTTATTTATTTACTTTATTGACTTTTCACAATTCTTTGTATCAATCGGTCTCCACAAACTCAATAACCTCCCACTTGGAGACTGATTCCAAGGACTTTTCCAACAGCTATCTCGGGTCACAGACATCTTTGCTCGATGCTCCGACTGCACAAGCTATGTTTGATCCATCCGCCAACAAAACCCCCCGGCTCTGCGAATCTGCCTACCCAACTTAACATCCTGCCACCATGACTTCTGGCTCCACAGCCAACCCCTCGCGGCACCATTTCCCGCCTTCATAGTTTCTTTCTACGTGGTCATGCCTCCACAGTCCTGCCACCCCAGCTCTCGGCTTCTGCATCTTCTGCCATCTCGCCTCTGGCTATGTGGATTTGCTTTCTTAGCATCGTAACTATGTCCTCTCGATCTCTAGCTATCACTTTCTTCCGCCCTCTCGGTAACACGAATCTGCCCACTTGACCTCTGGCTTTACGAATCTTCCACCCGACACCGCAACTATTCCCACTGGCTTCGTGTCCACCCACTCGGCAACACAAATCTACCTCTGCTACTTCGGATCTGCTGGCACCACGATTTTTCAACATTTTCTCGTTAACGTTCAACGGGATTACTTTTTTTTTCCTGTTGGTGATCTAACTGACCTCATCCTCCTCTGTCATCTTCTCTGGCTTCACCACGACCTCAATTCGTGCTCCCTGCAACGAAATTGTTGAGCTTGATTACTCTTCAATCTCCAACCATCGTTCCCATGATGAAATCCGCGTTTAACCAAAAACGTTTCCCTATAGATCTAGATTTAAGACACTTGTTTCCTAAATTTACAACCTATGGCTCTGATACCAGTTGTTAGGGATGGTAGGCATCAAAGCACGAAAAATAATCAAGAAACAAGAAAATCTAAGCTTAAACATGAAGATGAAAAACACGAGAATTTTAACGTGATTCGGCATAACTTGCCTACATCCACGAGTCAACCTAAACTACATTTTTATTTCTCAAGAGTGAATCAATCAAATACAATGGTTACAAGCCCCTATTTATAAGTGAAGAGTCTTGACACACAAGAAAATTAAAACCTAATCTAAATAGGAAACAGAATCCTATTACTAGGTAATTAGGAAAACACTCCTAATACAAGTCAATTACCAAATTCAAGCCAAAACCACTTAGAAGATAACAATTCCTTACTCCAAGTCACTATTCACGCGGTCAAACTGCCTTTGACCACCCCGAGACCCCTTTTTGGCTTATTTCTTTACTTTATTGACTTTTCACAATTCTTTGTATCAATCAGTCTCCACAAACCCAACACCCCGTTCAATATCGTATCTGTATCGTACCCGTATCCAATGCGGATATTCCCAGATATAGTGCCTGGACCATTTTTGAAGTGTCCAAAAATAAAAAGAAAAGAGATAATTCTGAATGCCGTACCCGATACAAATTTTGAAGTATTCGACACTCTTTGGATACCAGACATAGTGATTTTTTTTTTATATTATACAATATTTTTTGGATTAAAATAGAAAAAAAGATAATATCACCAGTCTTTTGTTAAATATTTAAATCATAAAAGTTAAACAAATGACATTTTTTTTTAAAGAATTAGACAAAATGTTTATTTATGTCAATGAATCTATTAAATCAAATTTATTTTTAAATATTATACATGCATATACATACACGTATTCTCAACTTATCGTATACTAATATTTTGAGATTTACCGTATTTAGTATTCTTGTCGTATTATATCCATATCCATATAATATAGTCAACCACTTTCAATCAATCCACCAAAACTTCCAACACACAAGGGACAGAATGCACCAACACGCAGAGAAGCATAAGCAAGAAAAAGAATTAGAACAAGTTGAAATGGTTTATGGAGAAAATCTATTGTGTCTTGAGCCTGTCACCATTCTAAGTACAGGGGTGATCATGTGAAATGAAAAAGTGATAACCCAAAGTTTAGTTCTATGGAGTGACACCGGACAAGTAAAATCTACTTGGGATCTCTTCAATTTCGAAAAAATCATTATCACAAATAAATGCTACAAAATCCTTTATCATGAAGGATTCACTTTGGGCTAGTTTTAATTCGGGCCTTGAGGACAAGGCCCAAAAAAGGAGGAGAATATTCATATGCCCGATCCAATTGTGAGGCCCAACAAGACGATCCAATTACCAAGATGGGTCACGTGTTATGCGCTTTTGATTTTATGCATTCATTTTTCATGTCTTTCAGTTCGAAGTCAGTGGTTATGTTTTGCTGTTGGTCAGGGTCAGTTATTACGGAGTGGTCGATATGCAATTAGTTTACGTTTATTAGGCATTTAAATTGCATTTCTTTTAGACAAGGGTATTAGTGAGCAGTTTAAGTCTTAACCATATGTGTTACTTATTCCTAATTTTTGGATGCACTCTTTGTAATTGTAATTTAAAGGACGTGAATTGAAGCAGGACACAGGAGTCACGGGAACAAATATATTTCAAAAAATTGATATCTTTCTCTCGAAATCTGCCGGAGTCTATTCTTCCACTCCCAAGTGAAGAAAATCTTCTTTCCCCTAATTTTTGGAGATAATCGAAGTGAAGATAATTCCCAATCTCATCATATGCCCAACACTTGAGATATTCAACATACAAAATCCACTTAAATAATTAAGAAATTATGCAAATTTCGTCACATTAAACGAACACGTGATATACATCCGACCATCCAAACGAATCATAGAATATATATATATATATATATATATATATATATAAATAAGCAAGTCCTGGTTGTATCAGTTTCGTTTTTTTGGAACAACCCTGGTTGTATCAGTTTTGCAGAGTATTTATACTATTAAGAATTGAAGAGCACTGAATTTGGCCAGTCAGACAACTTTGGTATAACGCCCTATTACTTCTAAAGCCTTGCCAAGTGCCAGCATTATTTATTTCCCCCCCTCTTTTCTCAGGTACTATCCATACAATCACAAGAGTGACACAAGGCACTGAATCTATCTATCAGATGGTTAAGACAATGCAAGTGCAAAAGACGAATCATAAGCACGTCTATGAATCCCCCCCCCACCCCACCCCCCCAAAAAAAAAAAACTCCAAAAGCATCGAAAGAAAACCATGAGAACAAGCATCATATAAAGTTCATCAATACATTAGCTTATTTTTTAACCACCACAAGTTTGCAAGCTCTCCAGCAGCAACCCGCAGTAGCATATTATCCACCATCAACTAAAACACACAACATTGCCCAAACTTGCCAAAATCGCAACCTAGTTCACTCCACTTTTAATTGCTCACTATATAAGCAAGAAGCTAATCAATCTTACATTAGCTAACCAAATGAGGCAGCAGCTGAGCGAAGAGTCTCAGGCTCGGCCAGCCCAATTATCCATGAATTACTTCAACGCCGGAATGTAAGTTTGTCAATATTTTGCATAACAGATACAGTTAATTAATTTCTCCATGCACAATAAGGTATATCTACAACTAGAATATAGGAACACAATGAGCTATGAGGGCAGATAACATAAATTATTTGAAGGCAGGAACCGCAGACTCTTCGGGCAAGACCGCAATTACCATCAAGGCAAAGGAAAAATTGAATCCATCAAAACATATTGTCTTCCAGCATTTCTGAACATTCATTATTTAATAACCCAATGGCCAATAAAATAAGAGAGATACAGACACATATATACACATATACCACAAAAGCCAGAAAAGCATTTGATCCCTGGGCAATTTGAAATACCAGTATGAATTCAAATAAATGGCATTGTATAGCATGATTTTCCTTCAAGAAGTTCATGTACATGAAATATGCATTCTGTCGCACAACTGAATTTGCATAAAATAACTGACACCCAAAATCAAGTTAGGAAAAAAACGTGCATCCTGTAGAAGATTCATAAGTTTATTTAACAACCAAGCAAGCACCAATAGGATTTTTCAGGCAGTGAAAAGAACCACAACTTGAATTAGATTTGAGGACAACCTTCTCAAAGAAACCAAAAAGCTTCTCATGTCTTTTGCCACAGAAATATGCATTTTGTCGTACAACTGAATTTGCATAAAATAACTGACACCCGAAATCAAGTTAGAAAAAAAAACGCGCATCCTGTAGAAGAAACATAAGTTTATTTAACAACCAAGCAAGCACCAATAGGCATTCTCATGCAGTGAAGAGAACCACAACTTGAATTAGATCTGAGGACACCCTTCTCAAAGAAACCAAAAATCTTTTCCTGTATTTTGCCACAGTTCTCTTAGCAGTCCTTAGAGAAAAACACCTTAGAGAAAATGGCAGCCAATTTCTCTAACTAAGATATATCTTGAAATCAAAGAAAAGCTTCCACATCACCAACATAAGCTTCCACTTTGTATAACCACAGATGCAGACATAGTTATATCGTTGTCACAAAAGTAGCACATACATTTGCAAGAACTTAATTATCAAACATCAGATTACAACACTTGTAAAGCATAACAAATAGCCAGGTAATATATCATCTACAATCAAAATAGCCATACAAATTTAATCAACAACTTACCTTCTTATCTCACTAAGTGAAACCAAACACTAATGAACAAAACAGAATTCGCATACTATATCGAACATTTGAAAATAATCATTATCCCTTCCAGTATAAACCTTGTGGATAATGCAGTATGACAACCAGCTTCACTATTCCTACCCCAACCATTAGTAATAATAAAAGTAGTTCTACATGATCTGCACGAAATTAACTCAAAACATAAATAAATTATCTTCTAGTTTCACTGGAGTCCCTATGTCCCAGCCACATCATAATCCAGCAATACTTATTGACAAGTAATACCTATTGGCCCAAACCCTAAGGAGTCAAGACACAACAAACGACGACGATTTACCAACAAAAGACGAGTAATATTTATCCATATCCATATCCATATCCATATCCATATCCATAATAACAGAACACGGCATAAATTACAGCACACAAGCACGGAGTTTGCTAAATTATTGCAGATACTAGCAAACATATAGCAACATCAGTAGTAGCATGACACTTTCTTTTTTCCGGTTCCTAATCAAATAAGAAAAAAACAGCACCAATAGTAGAACGAGATTTTCAAATCTCACTTCTTGAGGCTGCCGCGGATGCCAGGCTTAGTCTTAGAGGAGTCTCCAGGAAGGACGGCGTGAAGATTATTGAGCTTGGAATCGTCGAAAGGGATCTTCGGATGGCGCGCCTCGTGGTGGATCTGCATCGACTTGATATCAGGTGCAGTGACCTTGCAGAGTGGGCACTCGAGCTTCGCGTGGCCGCCTTTTTCGATTCCGGTGCGATCGGCGAGGCCGGCCTTGCCTCCGCCGCGATTGGTGAGGGCGGCGTCTGCTTTGGCGGCTATCTCCTTGGCGGTGTGCTTCTTTGGTTTGGCTTTTCCAGTCATGGTGATCGGAATTTGTCTATTCTATGATCTGATCTTGATGTTCTCCCCCAACAACCGAACCGAGTGAAGATGTATCTCCGGTCGCCTAGGGTTTTGGGAGCTGAATTTGAGCGAAGAGGAAGAATGTTATGAATTATGAGAGAGAAGGAGAAGATAGGGGAGGGGAGACAGCCCTAGATATTGTATATATACATGCATATATGTATGTATAGATAGGTAAGTGGGTTGGGCTGGGCTGGATAAAGATATATATAGATAAATGGGCCAGGCTCGGATTTTTATTATATAACACTCAATTCGTTTTCATAATTATTATATAGGTGAAACCGAAGGTATTTTGGTTTAGTGGTATCCACATCTCACTTTATGTAAAAGGTCCTGATTTCGAATTGAAGCTGCTACAAGTTGTGGCTTTCTACTCCTTTATAGAGCTAGATAGAGTCTTTATGGCACAGAAATATAATTATCAACCCGAATTTATCGGGCTAGATATGTAAAGTATCCCCTTCCTCTTGAATTATTATATAGGTAAAAAAAAAAAAAGAAGAATGAAAGAGCTACGACAGTAAAACCACCATACACAAAAAATAACTACTAACAATGAATAAAAACCTTGAAACTCTTATGATTCTAGTTCACTCAAACAAATAAACAATGAAATTCCTGCTTCCAACTCAAGTAGCTTGCCCTTGAAACATTAACATCTCAATATTTAAACCAAAAAATGTTTAATTTTCCAACATAGATCAACAACAGTAGAAGCATTTTGATATCAAATTTAGTTTAGAAAGTATATTGTCACCTTAAGTCCTAGTTTATTTTTTGGGCAAAATACACTTCACTCACTCTAAAATTCACCTTTTAGTACTAACCCTCCTCAAAAAAAAAAAAAATTGAAAAAGAGAGTATGCCCCTTACAAAATTTAAGGGCTTGTATGGTATTGTGTTCATTTCCAATTTTCATTTTCAAGTTGAAAAATATAAAAAATTGAGTTTTCAAAGCTTTATTGGTTTTTGTGTTAAAAATGAAAATATGTTATGAGTTGTTAATTTATAAGTTGAAAATGAAAATATATTTGGATGAATGTAATTTTGTGTAGATTTTTATATCAAAAGACGTGATGAGAATGAAAAATGTTTGGATGAATGTTTTTGAAAAATAAGTAGAATAAAAAATTGTACTTGATTTGACATAAAGTAAACTTGATATGTAATTAGTGATGTAGTTAGTTATATTGATATATTATAATTTCAACTATGTTAGAATAATCAAATGGTGCTAGTCTATCTTTTTATTCTATACAAATATATCAATAAGTTTTAGACAAATAAGTTTTACTCAAATTTATTAATAATAATTATTATTTTCTTTTCAAAAAACGACCTATTATGGAGAGGTTAAGGCAAAACCCACCAAATGTATATTGCTACCTTCACTTTACACCAAGTTTTCAAATTAAACTACGTCAAAAAAAATAAACTTACAAGGTCCTAAAATAAAAAAATCTATGGGAGATGAAAATCAAAAAGTATAAAACAATTTACAAAAGACCATACTCAACATAATTAAGCGATCCCACAAGAAAAAAATGCATAAAAAACAGCAACTACTGGTAAATCTTTAGAAGGAAAACCATTATAATAGCTCAACTGAGAACTCATCCCCTGACTTGATAAAATTCAACAATTATGGCTATAGTTTGTCTCCCAAGTAATAAATACTTTATTGAAACCAAATCTCCAATTAGCAGCATCTGAATGAATATCTTTAATGCAACATAAACATGAAACTTGAGACAAACGGGGGAAACTGATAACTCGTTTTGCTGTGGAGTGTAAAGCAGTATGGGTGAAACTTGAGACAAAAGGCAATCAGTGCAAGAAGAGGAAAGGATAAAGGAAAAAAAAAAAGAAGAGGAAAGTAACTCAAAAGTGGGTTTAGGCTGATTCTCCACTAATTAATGTGAAAAAAAGATTGCTACAATTGGTTTCAAAATTCCTCATTTAAAGGACACTTCCATGATTGCAGCAGGTGAGAGTGAGAATTTGTTTCAATTTTTTGGGCTTGGACTCTTAAAAAAAAAATTAATTTTAAGAATCAAAACTATGGAACATACTTTGGGCCAAACATGTTTTGGGTTTCAAAAGTTTTGAGAATTGAGATTTGGATTTTGAAAGCAAAGTCATACAAATGTTTAGTACTTCGCCCAAAAATCAATGTTCATGTGAATTTTTTACAAAAATTTTAACCACTTATCAGTTCTTGCCTATTTGTATGGTCACAGAAGTAATTTGTTATTTTCGCATCAAACCAATTTTTTTCTAGGATAATTTTTCCTTCAAAATTATTAATTTTTGACTTAAAATTCATGTTTTTCAAGAATGTATAAAGCCCATTTTCGAATTCAGATTCTCACCTGATCACTTCTGACTCCAATTTACATTTTAAAGTATAATTTGGTTTGCACGGGAGATGATAAATGACAGTTATGACTTTACAAGTTCATTGGCATATGACTGAATATCCAAAAAAATATTTCACATGAATATTGATTTTAAGATGAAGTGTTACATATTTATATTTTCTATGGACCACAGTCTCCTTTTTTAGTTTAGAGGGGGTTTAGTTTTTAAAAGGTAAATTTTAGAGGGGGTAAAGTGCATTTTTTTCTTATTGTTTTTTTTTTAAAAAAAAATGTAGAATCACTTGTATATTAATATACAAGTAATATAATAAATCATTATATAGGTGAATATGGTATTATACGGTTTTAGACCGGTATAAGATTTATAGAACTAAGATCATACAAAAATAATTGGTATGGTACGGTCAGTATGGTACTGTTTAAGGAAACCATGAACACCCCTATCTGTTTGTAAAAACTTGCGTTTTTAAAGAAGTCCTGAATCTTAGAAAAAATTGTAAAAATTGATGAAAAGTTCAGTTGAGTTTTGTTTGCAAAACTTGCTAAAAAGCAACAAAAAATAGAAGAAGCTGGTAGAGTTGTCATAAACATGCTTTTATTTTTAAATTTTTTCCAGGGAATCAAACCAAACAACAAAAAACAGCCTAAGTTCAGCAAAACTCAAAAATAGTTTTTTGAAATTTTTCCAAACCAGGCTTATGTATATGTAGTATAATTATATAATTCCATGCCAAGTCATATTGTCTCTACATCTTGGAAGTGGAAATTTATCAAACATCATATATATAATTTTGTGAAGATAATTCTTCTTGGTCTTTATTATCCATAAAAAACCGAAGTATACGGCCCATGCGTTTTTTACTTTATCATATACCAAGTCATTTCTTTTAATATTTAAACTAATTTATCAATGATGTTTTATTAATTTTAATATATAACGAAGATTCAAAACCTTACTTCAAAAAAACAGTTTCTCTTATCCCCTCTTCAATTATATATGGTATAAATATATAGATAGATACATACAGATATGGGGGTTAATGCAAAAAAGACCCCTGTGTTATAACTTTTTTACCAAAAATCTCTTGTGATCATGAAATAGCCTAATTACTCCCTGTGTTTTTAAAAAAGTCTGCAAAAAGTCACTTTTTGTTACAAAGCTAAAAAGAAATATGTGTTTTTTTGGGTGAAATAACACTATTTTACCTTTTATATTGTTTGGAGAGTGTATAAATGACAAATAAATATGTCAATAAAGGTGAAAAATACGCTCGTTTTTTCACAAAAAATGGTTTTTTGCAGACTTTTTTAAGAACAAAGAGGGTGATTAGGCTATTTCGTAATTACAGGGGGTTTTTAGCAAAAAAGTTAGAACACGGGGTTTTTTTGCATTTAACCCTACAAATATGCATGTAAAGAATATGGACCGGTAAGTGGGCTGGGCTGGATGGATATGCATATATGTCTATATATATATATATAGAGAGAGAGATTTAAAGATTGATGCATGAGCCAGGCCCGAATTTTGGTTCATGATTTGGATACCTTTTTGTGAGGGGAAGCCCATTAGCCCATTTTGCTCGTCGTTTCTTCCGCCGAAAGCTCATAGCCAGCACAACCACCGGACCGCCGCCGCACACAGCCGCTCTCGGCCATCGCCACCGCCACCTGCAGCGGAAGTATGAAGTCTAGTACCTGTTGTCCGTACCATTTTACTCATTTCAAAATACTATGTTACCTCTCAGAAATCAGATTCATATGTTAATTGCGTGTGTTTGTATGAATTTCAGTAGCATGATTTGATTTATCATGAATTCAGTTCCGAAATCATCTATCTATTTGCCTCATTTTTCAGTTAAAATTCAATACTCAGTACGTAGAAATTACTCATGCTCATCATCTGCTCTGCAGACAGTATGCGGCAGTAAACCTATATCAAACCCCGTTTACAATTTTCTCCCCGAAAACCAAAACCCTAATAACATTGTGACCCTAGTTTGCTCGTCCCTGAAGCAAAAAAATCATGTCTTTTTGGACCATCTCCAAGAGCAAGGGCTGTTTAGTCATTTCAGCAGCCATGAATTCTCGAGAGTCCTGTTGAGATGCCAATCTGATTCATCTGCAGCTTTTACTTTCTTCAAATGGGTAAGAAGTCACTTGAGTCTCCAATTAACTGGGCAGAATTACTGTATTATGATTCACATTTTGGTGTGGTCTAAAAATTTTAAGCATGCAATGAGAATTCTGTTGGAATTGGTGGAGCTGAATGGAAATGGAAGTGTTTCAGAGAGATTGAATGTGTATGAGAGCCTGCTCTTGAGTATGAATGACTGTAATTGGGACCCTGTTATATTTGACATGCTCATCAAAGCTTATCTCAGAAAGGGTATGGTTAAAGACAGTTTTCGAGCTTTTAAAAAAATGGTAAGGCTCGGGTTTGTTCCGAGTATCGTTACTACTAATTGTCTTCTGAATGGGCTTTCTAGGATGGGTTATGCGGAGAAGTGCTGGGAAGTTTATGAAGAGATGCGGAGAATTGGGTTACTTCCAAATGCGTTCACGTTCAATATATTGACTCACGTGTTGTGCAAGGAGGGGGATGTGGATAAGGTGAATGGATTCCTGGAGAGAACGGAGGAAGATGGATTTGACCCGGATATTGTGACCTATAATATGCTCATTGATAGGTATTGCAAGAAAGGGAGGTTGAAGGATGCGGTTTATTTGTATAATATCATGTGTAAGAGAGGTGTGATTCCGGATTTGATCACGTACACCGCGTTGATAAATGGTCTCTGTAAGGGCGGTAGTGTGAGAGAGGCTCATAAATTGTTCCATCTGATGGTTCATAGAGGGTTGAAGCCCGATGATGTTGCATACAATACACTCATATATGGATATTGCAAAGAGGGGATGATGCAAGAGGCAAGATCCGTGTTATTTGACATGATTGGAAGGGGGCTTTGCCCTGATAATTTTACTTGTTGGGTGCTTGTAAAAGGATATCAGAATCTGGATAGAATGATATCTGCACTGAATCTGGTGCTGGAGCTCACACGTTTTGGAGTTATGATTTCTCAAGATATTTACTGTTATTTGATCCTTGCTCTATGTAAAGAGAATAGGCCATTTGCAGCGAAGTCTCTTTTGGAACAGATGTCTCAAAATGGTTTTCTGCCAAGTCAGGAAATGTATAATGAGTTGATTGATTCTCTTTGTAGGGGCAAATTTGTGGATGAGGCATTAGAAGTGAAAGTGGAGATGACATCAAAGAACATGAAGCTTAATTCTAGTGCATATAGAGCTATTATTGGAGGTTTGTGTGGTTTAAGCAGAAGCAAGGAGGCTCTTTTCCTGATGCAAGAGATGGTTGAATCTGGTTTGCCTCTAGATATTGAAATTTGCAGAGCTTTAGTAAATGGGCAATGTAGAGAGAAAAATGTATTTCAAGCGGAATCACTTTTGAGTTTCTTTGCCAAGGAATTCCAAATCTTTGATTCAGAATGTTATAATGTACTTGTTAGGATACTCTCTGAGGAAGGTGAGCCGTGTAAGTTGACAGAATTCCAAGATAGGATGGCAAAATTAGGATTTGCACCAAATAGCCTCTCATGCAAGTATGTAATTGATGGAATTTGGAAATCAATGGAAGTGCAGAGACGTCAGCTACTAGTGGAATGATGTTGCATTTTCTTTTTATAAGTGTCGATTCAGCAACTTCATTGCTGATCTCCAACCTCATGCGCACTCGCTGCGCCACCTTCATTGCGGCCCGCCTGGCCAGCTGAGGTTGTTGACTGAGGCCAAATACAAGGGGCAGCTGTGAGTGCAGCAGTTTAAGGTGAGGGGATGGAGAGAGAGTGCTGGAAGCGAGGGCGTAATTTGCAAAGCTGAGATTTTGGGGATGTGATGTGGAACAGGTGTGGGGAAGTGGGGTTGAGTGACTATGGTGAGGACAAGGGGAGCAAGTATGTGAGGAGGGAGATAGGCTGCCATATTCTAGTTCTATTCATGATACTAGAACTTTCATTTCCGCAGCAATTCATGTTTTTATATTAATCTGTTGGTCTCTTCAGATTCATTATATCTTCGATTTGCTAATTGAGGATCTAGAATGCATTGTCAATCAATTCGTAAATATAATTCCTTTATCATTTGTACAAGGATATAATACCCCTCTCTCTCATTTAGTAGAAGACTCTAGGATGGAGTTATTCTCCTCCTTTTTTCATCTTATTTGTGTTTCGAGGAATATTATATATATAGAGCTTGAATTTTGACTTTGTTTGACACATTCATCCATAATAAAGTATATATAGCATTTAAATAATTAGTTTGTTTTCTAGAATTATCTAATGTATCTCACATCTTGATTCCATTGTTGAGCTGACACAGGATTTTCTGCTTTATCTAAAACCTTTATAAGGGAAAATGAAGGAGCTGACTAGTTCCGACTAGCTGCTAGGTTTTTCCAAGTTCATGGGAGGAACCTCTGGTGTTCAAGCCTTACAAGCTCATAACAAAATTGCGTCTGAAGTTTCAGATGATACCAAAGAAATTTGCTATTCTCCAGTTACCCCCACCCCCACCCCACTCCAACGGGTCTTCATATCTTAAGTGCAAAACAAGAGACGTGTATTCTTCAGTAGGATTACAGGTCTAGTCAGGATTAGTGAACAAACGGATCATTTTGCTTGAAATATGAGCTTAGAATCAGAATAACCTAATACCTTTTGATGTGGACTAGAATTGGTTGAATGAGACAGACCTTCATTCTGGACGTTGGCTAGGATGAGTTCTTGCTTTCAATTGTTTGCTTGTTGACATTGTCATTCTGATGAATGTGATGGTAAACTGGTCTTTTCTCTAATTGGAATGACATTGCAACTTCTCCTAAGTAGAATGAAATTTCTTGAGTTTAGATTCGGTTAGGCAATTTGTCACTCTTGCTTGACAACCAAAATTCTTAGACCAACCAACTACCTCTCAACCCTCAGTAAACTTTTGTTCATCTGAATTTTACATGCTCAAGCTTTATTTTGTTACTGTATGATGAAGGAGAAATGGATATAGACCAGTTTTAAATATGTCTAGCTTCTTGAGCTAGCAAATTCGAACTGCTAATAAGGGTTATGGCTGCAGAAGAAGATTGCAATGTGCAAAGTGAAACTGCTACTAGATCAATAATCCCATCTTATTAAAAAGATAGGAAAACACAAACGCTATAAGTTTGAATTTTGTTTTTAAGATTTTGTTCTTACACTTACTGTAAACTTTTCATTTCAAGTTTCAGGCCTTTTTGTGTATGATGCTCTTCTGCATCTAAAGAAGTGGACCAATTTCATAACTGCAAAACGTTTTTGCATAACAGTTCCACACAGTTACACAAATAATGATAACCCCAATAAACAGATATAAGATACATGGTAAACAACCAATGGACGATCACATAATTTTTAATGGTTTATACATGTAGATTTCGGTATACCATCTCCATCTGTCATTAACATGACAATTTCTACATTTGGTTTCATGCAAACTCCTGAAATGACTTGTTGTATCAGTATGCTTTCATGGAAAGCTCAACTGGTGTTAGGCAACGGAGGGAGATCAACGAATGCTGCTTCATTGATATTATTCCAGCCCTTTGAGAGGATTGAGCTTGCACAACCATCCAACCCTATGTGAGTGACATGCTTCACATCTGTCGGTAACCCAATTTCCATCCCCATTTCTGCTTCTTCAAACTCGTCTTTGTATACTGAAAATGGATTAAATTTCATAGCATCAATTGTATTAGCTTGGAAAGAAAAAGAAAAGAAAACAAGCTTTAAGGAAACTAGGTAAAATTCATATGAGCCAAACAACTGGCCTTGGGAGAAGGGTGAAGATAACTAATTTTAAGTATGATTACACATTTAAATGCAGCATGAGATCAAGAGGATACATTTAGTGAAAAACGCTGATCATGATTTTGTGCCATAAAGATAACAGAATTGCAGCAAAAGCTTATTCTTTCTATGAAATTTTGGTTAATATTTGCTGACTTACCAAATAACTGAGAGAAGTTCTTGAAATTCTTGAACAGCTTCTGGAACTTTGGAAGTGCCAATAGGCTTAAAGGGTTCTTCAAATTTTCACCTGATAAACTTTCTCCATCTTCCTCATATTCCTCTTCTTCTTCCTCCTCCTTTTCTCTTTCAGGAGTTCCTTCACAGCCAAAACAAAAGTAAGCCCTCAAAAGAAAAAAAGGTAAACATATGTGAAGAAACAATTACGTTGGCACTTTTCATGAAAATGTTAGTGCATGTGTGTCAAAGAGAGAAGTACTTGTGGGAGTGGAGTTGGCGTCGAGGTTTGATCGTTTAGCTTGCTGCATCCCGACTGCGATGCTGGATTCAGATATGCAACCCACATTGAAGGGAAGGAATACAAATCTCTCTATTCTATCCCTCATGTTTTGGTTTTTGTGGGGGGAGATGGTTGAGAACAAGTTATGAAGTGGTTTGGAGGAGTAGGATTGGTATTATATGCTACGTATTTGCTTCGTTTCTAAGTTAGATTTAGACTTAGATTGTGTATTTAGAGTTTATGTTTACTAAAGATTGATAACAGAGACAGGGAGATCCAATATTCTTGGCTATGTTACATGCTACCTACATATGAATTGATTGTACTAGGCTTTAATTGCTACATGTGATGAAGAGGTTTATTTGTGAAATGAATACTACTTGTTTCTCTCTCTGTTGGTTCTAAATGGTGGGCTCCTCCTTTACTTGCTTCTCTTAAAGTAGAAGCCACCAATTTGTATATTTCCCTTGTACCAAATCACTTCGTTTTAAGTGAGATTTCTTGTTTCATGATTTTTTACAATTTAATTTTTTTATTCCAAAAGATTATACTTGTGTTAGACTCCACCAAAAAATGAGTACATAACAAGCAAATTTATTAAGCATAGTCAGAATATGAAATTGAATTGCAAATTACCTTCTTATAAAGTTGTTAAGTTAGTCTAAAGCTTAGATCGATGGTGTTAGGAGAAGGATTACAAATCTGTGGTCCTATTCCTATAGATACATGGTGCAGCTGTAAGAATGTGTGTGTGTGTATATATATATATATATATGCCCACATTGTGAACTGCCGTAGCCCCAAAGCTCATTAGGTTCAGCTATAAAGTATTTGCCCATTGTGGTGCTAAAAGAGCTTTCATTGACCCCAAGCAACGCTTCCACCATTCTCCAATTGCAAATTATTACCAAACCGCGTTGTTATAATAGCCAAGTCTTTAACATTTCCTGTGTAAACAAAAAAAAAAGTTAAGTCTCTAACTCTTTATTTGAATATTATGAGTTTGAGTCTCATTAATGATTAATGACGTATACTTCGTCATCTTATATGATTGTATTATATGTTTTGGTGGTGACCAACCTGTAATACTTGATTCAATTGGGATTATAACTTATTTTCTAGTGGTTATATATATATCAAGGAGCTTCAGAGAAAAACAACATTCCACAACGGTTGAATTCCTTTTGCTAGGGTGGTCACTACAGGTTCCATCCGACTTAGCCTTTAATTATCAAAACATAAAATATTGCAAATCATTACATCCTGGTTTTCAAGCTCTCTTTAAATAATACGGATTATGGCTATTTACCATTTTCATTTTTTAAAACAAGAATAGCTTGGGTTGTTACTGAATCATAATATATATATAGGGATAATTACACTGAGGTTCCTGAGGTATTGCCTATTACAAAAAACATCCCCTAATTTAATAAATTATATCTAACATTCAAGGTTTTCATGTATTGATGTAAAAATAGATGGAAGTGACAAAGACCTAAATGTCCTTACTGAATATTTTTCTTAAAAAAAAATGAAAAAAAGCTAAATTACCAAATTGCCCCATTATATCTCTATATTTATTTCTAATACCAATTTTAAAATAAAAAAATAACCTTAAAAGAAAAATGTATATATATGTATATATATATATATATTCGATTCCCCCAGTGACAAATCCCCTCAGGCCAGCGGCAAGCTCGGTACCGTGAAGCGGGATTAGCCTCATACCCAATGTGGTGTGGTAAAACCCGTGGGAAACCAAAATATATATATATGTATCTTTATCTTAGAAATTGCTTGTGTGTGAATGTGTGTACGTGTAACAGTGTGTGTGTGACTGTGTGTATGTTTGTAATTTAGCAATATCTCAAGAATACCCAGTGTAATTATCCCCATATATATATATATCCATTTTAAGTAAGACTATATGATATCATCATTCTCATGCGACGATTAGATATTCACTTAGGCAGTACCCAAATCTGTAGGTGAAATTTCCCCAGATAAACAGAGTATGTTACAGCAATAAATGCACAATAAGAATTGCCAAAAAAAAAAATCTACGCACAATAATAACTCCAGCAATCTAGCATTGAACAGTGTGACCGAATTTAGCATTTTTACATTGAAACATGAGTAGGAACACTATGAAGAACTTGAACTTTCTGCATAATCTCACAGACAGCTTGTAAATTGAGTATATGGGGTGTTAATCTAAACACTTGGCCATTATCATAGAGGAGGATAGAAGTATGAAGACAAGGAAAAACATAGGAAAAGCAACCCTCCTACTGTTGCAACCGTACGCTGTGAAATCTTTGATGCCAACATACTTCCACCGATTACTGCAACCGATGTACAAATGGTGTGCCCTATAGTAGCCCCAACAGCAACTCCAACAGCATTCTTGTGTGTAGCTAGCTGTGCAACAGGCAAAAATCTCTCTTTTCAAGCAATTACAAAGTATAATAAATATTGAGATTAATGCAGCTTTAAAAACTTGACATACACAAATAGTGAAGTCTTCCCCAAGTTCCACATAGGAACTATCCTATAAGTCATTATTTCTTAACTAATCTTTTTAAAGTATAGTATGAAATTTCTGTTTTCTTCTTGCTTGGGTAGATATAATTTTTGTGTCATTCGTATTCCTTCTGCCCTTTTTTTTCCCCTCTTTCAGCAATTATAGTGTTCTAGTTCTTATGATCAGCGTTTTCGGGGCCTTCTTCTTTCTGAATCAAGACCCGGCCCGGCTGAGGCATTTGATCGAATAGCCGAACTAGAATTAGGAACAAAGGAAAGGCACATACGCGGGAAGGGGCCCCAATACTTTTTCACTTTGGTGTTTTGGGGGGGGGGGGAGGAGTTGCATGTGCACAACTTTAGTCATGGCATTTGCACAATTAGAAGATTATATAAAGAATCGATAACAACAGTAAAAGACAGCTCTACTGAATTTTTGACATATATAATGCAAGCAAACTTGGAACAAATGAAAAAACTTACAGCAATTGTTGCTATCTGGCTACGGTCTCCCCACTCTGCTAAAAATGTCAAGATAAACGACTGCAGGCAGATCATTGCAGGGGAAAAACATTAGTACCCTTGAATATGTAAATGATTAAAGTAAAAGAAAGAAAAGTAGAGCAATTCTAGTCTACAGATTTTGTTAGTTCTACAAAACCGGAGAGAAAATTATTTTCCCTTACAAAAGTAAGATCGTGTTATTATTTCGCAATATGCCTCTTGAAGTACAAAAGAATAATATATACCTCTAAATAGATTGGTGTACAAAACCTAGAAAAGAAACGTCGAAATGCTGTTTTCCCTTGTCCAGATTCAAGTTTCTCTTCTACCTGAAATATACAGTCAGGCCCCAGTTTAACAGTATATAATGCAAAAGAAAGATGACGGGAAGTTTTAAAAAGCCAACAGCAAGTTGATTCGTGCAGCAAGTGTGATGTGTGTGGTATTTCAAACTTCACCAAAACCATTGAGCAGCAATTAGGTAGAAATTAGGTAAGGCAAACATGGATAAAGACAGAGTGAGAAGTATAGCAATATAATAGTATCAACGACAAAAATATGTGTGTGTGTGTTTGTTGGGGGGGGGGGGGTGTTGTCCAATTTTTGTGCCAAGTTAATTAAAGAAAGTGTTGTTTGAACAGGCTAATTGCAGAAAAGAGAATTTAAAAATATTTGTTAATCAACCATGCAACAAAACACTGTCAGAGTAAGATGGCTAAACCACAGCATTTTAAGAAATAAAGCGCTGAAGGCCACGATCATGAACCTAGTAGCATCAATTGCATCATTATTTAACAGAAAACAATATTATCTATACAATTGTATAAACATAAAATAGTGAAATGCCAACTTAAAGAGTCAAATGAAAGAAATGTTTTCTTTAAAAGAAAAGAAAAGAGCAGACGAATAGCTTCAGCTGGGAAAAAACTTGAGCACACAAATCAATATTCAAACAGGACATACTTCCTCCATTTCTTTTTTCTGCGAAGCTTTTGAATCTGATCTCCACGCAATGTAAAGTAGTCGGAGCCCGAAAAAGGCATATAGAACTGCAAGAAAGTGTCTCATTCAGATTTTACAAAAAGAAAAAGTTAAATAAATCCAAATTAATAAACGATGAAACTCCAGAAGGTGCATGTTTCTTCTAATTTAGGATGCCGTTTTAGTTACTCATATATGCCGAGCTTATGCTGTAAATGAGTACCTCGGGCTGAGCTTAATGTTGCTCAAGCTAGCTTTGGTATCGAAAAAGAGAAAAGAAATGTTTGAACTTGTCTTAATTCACTTTTAAGCCAAAACTTGAACAATCTTTGATGAATCAAATCTGAACCAAACTCAAGTTGCTTCAGACAATGCAATATGCAATTGGGACCATGGATGATGGATCCACAAGTAACTGCACCTATGATAATTGGTTTGCAACTATTAACAAATTTGATCTAACTGGATCAGACTGGAACTGAAATCACTAATATACAGGTAAAAGAAGAATGAGGGCTGAAAATGGTTGACATGGAAAAACATCTGTTCTTCCAGTCATTCACTTGAAATCACAACATAATCATTACAAGGACACTAAACATGCAGTTTTATATTATACCTTGTGGTGTGCTCTAATCATAACTTTCCAAGTTTTGACCACCTTCGCTCCTATTCAGTCTTGCTCTCATCTCTAATATCTCCCTTTGCTTTCTCCTATCTATTTCTTTCCCTTCTTGTTTCCTCTCCCATTACTGACTCAGTCACTCTTATCTAAGTTCCAGGAATAGTATTACGCTTCAACTAAACGTGGATCAATAGACTGATTCCTTTGAACTTTAGTGCAACAAACTTAAGAACCAAATCTACAAAAATTCCGACCCATTTGAAAAAAAATACATACTTGGCCTACCAATCTCCAACCCAACCGACCTATTTGACAACCCTAAGCAGCTTGATTGTTTCATATAAAATTTGTCCAATAGAGGCAAACTTGAGCCAATCTTAAAACTTGCGATTTATATTCTGATCAAGCTTGCCTTTAGCCCCCCATTCAGGTGAACTAGTGAACTAGAGAATTGAGCCAGAGTATCCCAATCCAATTTAAAGCTTTACTTTCAAAATCAAAAGCATATGTAAAGAAAGAAGTGGCATTTAACTGGAGTTCTCAGAAAGAAATTTTCATGGAATACATAATTCAAACTTAAATCCTCCATGGAAAATACTATCAATGTCTCTTAAAGAAACACGAACCTTAGACCTTCCTCTCAAGACCAATCCAAAAAAGAAAAGAAAAAAAGGCAGGCATTGGAGTCATTATTAACATGAGAGATTGAAACGAGAACCTGTTGCGGCACTATTCGTGTGCTTCCGTGATATCAAATTTGGCACAATCCTGCCAAGACCAGTCGAAAGTACCTGGTGCAGATGTGCAAGGAGTATATTATTTGTCTTCCATCTAAAGTAGTTTTAAGAGCCAAATATTTCAAATATTCATACAGAAGTGTTAATACAAAGCATGCACTGGAGAGGAAGCTAAAAGAAAGAAAATTAAAACACATGATATTCTGAGGAACAGAAGAGCATACTGACTTACTGTCATTACAAACAAGGCACTGAGTGCACCAGATAGAACAATTGACTTGGGGTGACGCATTGCCATGAGAGCTGCTATAATGAAAGTTTCATCTCCAATCTAGCAGCATAACCATCATCAGAATATTCATCAACTCAAATATAAAGGAATGACAAATGAAGGAACCCACGCCATCCTCCCCAAAAAGAAAGTTGATTTCAGAAGTACATTATACTCCATAATTTCAATTAGTCCCCCAAATCTCCTTTAACGGGGAACAGGTAGCTGTCATCTCTTAAAACAATACATACTAGAGTACAGATCTTATACCACAACATAGACCACCAAAATCTAAGCAGCAGAGCATGTTAACAGCCTAGATAACTCTGACTATACATGACACAGTAGAAAATAATTTGCTAACCTCACTGACAAGTATCATGGAGAAACTTGCAAAGAATGCATCGAAGACTCCAAGACCGGAGTCGACTTCAAGACCAAGATTAAGAGAATCAAGGTCTTCCTCTTTTCTGACAATACTAGTCTTGACTTTGTCCACAAATATCTGTCCAAAACAATCACTAACATCATCAAATCTCAATATTAATGCCATATATGGTAGCTACAATGTGAAAAAAAACATCAAATATGTCAAAATACACATAGAGATATGAAGGCATGACTTTCAACAACAACAAAAAGTATGTCACTTCTTTCCCCCAACATAAAATTGGGAATCTCAGAAACCTTGGGTGGTAACCATCACACAAAATTCACATGCTAAACAAAGTTTGAGATTTGTCCATTTAACACCTTTTACTGTCTATTACTTTTCCTAAATTTTATCGGTCGATTCTCTAATGTGAACTAGCAGCCTGATGTCTCAACAATATAGTGCACACCCACACAAATTTATCACATTATACAATCAAATTCAGCACCATGAACAACAACAAGGCAGTCTATACTCACTTTACTCCGTCGGCCGAGATCCAAGATTCCATCATTCGACTCGCCTCCTCCATTTTCCTAAACATTGTGCAAGTAAAGTTAGATCACTCAAACACCGATTACAAACACCTAAAATAGAAACAAAAATAAAAGTACCTGAGCCGAAATTTGAGGAATGGGGAAAAACAGGAAGATGAGGAAAACGTAGAGATAAAAGGGCGATCGAAAATTGCCCATGTTTGTCTGCTTTTGCTTTTCTGGATTTGATTTAATGGATGAACTGGAATATGAGAGAATATAATAAACAATTATAAGGGATTTCAGGGATCTCTATCCAGAAATGGAAATGGAAATGGAATTGGGGATCGGGATCTCCGTGGGATCTCCGTGGGGAGAGAGAGAGAGAGAGAGAGAGAGAGAGAGATTTAGATTTCTCCAATTTCAGCGATGTCTCCCAAAACCATGCTTCCATACTTGTACAAAGTCTTATAGGATCCCAGCTGAGTGATTTTGAATTAAAAAATTTGAGACCAGTAGAACTTGGGCAAAATTGTGTTTTTCGTCCCACTAATTAACGGTCCGTCACAAACCGTATGACATTAGTCCCGCATGATCACAATTTTTTGCTTGTTTAATGCTTTTGGTTAAAAAATTAACGAAAACCGTGAGTCAACTTTAATTGAAAATTGCATAAGACCCCATCCCCACAAACTAGGTAAAACTTTTAAAAACCTCTGTTTTATATGTGGTGCCCGTATTTTGGGCTCCCTCGATGAGGTGCACCGGGTGTGGCAGAAGATGACACTTGTCACCTTCTAACTTTTTAATTTCTTTTTCTTATGTTTATTTTCTTTTCCTTTTTTCCCCTTATTATTTATTCTATTTTTCAGATTACCTTTTAACTTTTCAATTTTATTTTCTTTATTTGTGTTTCATATTCTTTATTATGTTTTTCAAATTTAATCTTTTTCAAATTTTCTCTAAATCTTTTCTTTTACAAACTAATTGTGTGGTTTCTTTGATTATAATTTCATTCAATTAAGCTCAAAATCTTTTCAATTTCTACAAATTATGATAATGTAGTAATTTTTACTATTTGAATAATATTAAGTTATTTATTATTTTACTATTATTATTATTTTCAATTAAAAATAAATAATTTAAGTTGTGAACGAATAAAGTTAAAATACAATTCAACTCAGCCTACTTAAATCGCTCGGTATGTGTTGTGTTGAATATTCAAGATGAACCCGTCCAGCACATATGCCCTTAAATAGCACAAACATATATACATATATATATATAGATGGATGGGTTGGAAGAATTTTTTTCATAAGTTTTACAAATCAAAAAACCAAGGAAAAAATAAGAAAAAAAGAAAATAAATGCAAAAGGCCCTTTCTGTTTAAGGCTTTAGAAGAAAGAAAAATGTGAAAAAATAATAAAAAGAAAGAAATTAAAAAGGAAGTAAAACAAAAAAAAATGGAAAATAAAATAAAAAGCTAGAAGGTGACACTTGTCACCTTTTGCCGCACCCAGTGCACCTCACCAGGTGCGGCATCGAGAGAACCCCGTATTTTGCAAGGGCAAATTAAAATGTACCTCCCTATGCCATGTGTGCCTATTTATTCAAAAGCATTCATGTGAAAGAAAAGTAGCATTCAATATACCCTCTTCCATTTTTTAAATTATACGTATGGACTGCCCCAAGCATTTCTACCCCCAAACTTTTTTGTGAGTATAAAAATGCTATCTTCTAAAAATATTTATATATATTTATTTTATTTTATATTTTTTGAATTATTTTTATATTTATTTATTTTCATTTTGCCTTTTCTTTTTGTTGGATATAGTGTGTGATATTGTGTGTATGAAAAGTGTGTGAACATTACTTTTGCATATAAAATTCGAACACCATACGTATCTGGGGTACGAGATATTATTGGATAATATTAATCTACTCGGTGAGTAGATAAGCTTAGCATTTCGAATTTCTCGATTCGGCGTAGTAACGAATGATAAATTAAGTGTTAAAGAGGGGTGTTTGAATATGGATATCCCACATTGGATATAAATCATAACTTGAATTGGTTTATATACAATTGCCTAAAGGTAAAGGGTTGACCCTTTGGGTCATAAGATTTTTGTGGGCTTTGTGAGGGAGAAGGACCTAACCATGATCCGGTTCACTACACGAGCGCGCCGCCGCCGTCCATCCGTCCGGACCGGACCGGGACCGGGCCCGAGGTCCGTAGGTCGTGATCACAAGCATTTTCATCCTCTTAAAAAAAAAAAAATCTTCTCTCTAAGTATTCAAGCAGTTCTTAGTTCATTTGAGTTTCTAAATTGGAAGTGGTTCGCAATTCAAAAATAGTAATCATTGTATCTTGGGACGCTCTTGCATAAACCCGTACCACCTGTAGCGGGGCAATTTTGCGTTAAGGAAAGAGAGTGTTCTCTCGCCTCGATTATCCTTCTTCGATTTTCAGTTTGTTCGTTCTCATTCGTTCTTGATAGACAGAAGTTTGTAACAACAAATTTAACGCAAAATTGTGTTGTTCATTTCTGTCAATTCGAAATTCTGAAATGGCGAATGTTTGTGATGTTTCTCATGATGGTGCTGCCACTACCCTTGACTTCGGACTTGGCCCGGGTGCAGGTCTTGGTCTAGGTATTGGAGCAAGTTCCGTTGGTTATGGAGCAAGTTCCGGTGGTTATGGAGCTGGTTCTGATTTTGGTCCAGGTTCCGGTCCTGGTTTCGATTCCGATCCTAGTTTCGGTTTTGGTCCAACCTCTAGTCCAGGTTTCGGTTCTGGTCCAGCTTCTGGTCCTATTTCCAATTCTGGTTCTGGTTCATATATTTCATTAGTTAATCCTGTTATATTGGCTCAGGCTGAAAAGCTGGCGAAGTTCAGTGGGGCTGACTTCAAGAGGTGGCAGCAAAAGATGTCGTTTTACCTCACGACTTTGAGCCTAGCAAGGTACTTAAGGAAAGATGTTTCCTATGTCCCAGCTGAGTTAACGGATAGTCAACTGAGGATGGCATATGTGCCTGGATCAATGGTGATTTCCTTTGCAGGAATTACTTACTCAGTGGATTGAGTGATTCGCTTTATAGCATATATCTATCAGTAAAGACTGCCAAAGACCTCTGGGAGCCTCTGGACAGGAAGTATAAAACTGAAGACAATGGACTGAAGAAGTTCATGGTCGCGAAGTTCTTAGACTTCAAAATGGTGGACTCTAAGTCCGTGACAAGCCAAGATCAAGAGCTTCAAATAATCATACATGAAGTTCATGCTGAGAACATGGCTCTGAGTGAGTCCTTCCAAGTAGCTTCTATCATAGAGAAGTTATCGCCTTCATGGAGGGACTTCAAGAATTACTTGAAGCACAAACGAAAGGAGATGAGTCTTGACTCAGAATTGAGGAAGACAATCAGGGATCAGACAAGAAGCTCCCTGTGTAGGCAATGGCAAACATTGCGGAAGTTCTGGAGAGTTCTAACCGGAAGAGAAAATTCCAAGGGAAATCCCTAGGAAATTCCCAGAAGAAGAAGGCTGCTAGGAAAGGCCAGTTAAGGGTTGGAGACCGCTGTCACAACTGTGACAAACTTGGTCATTGGGCTAAAGACTGCAAAGAGCCCAAGAAAAACAAGTCTTAAGGGCAAGGTTCTGGCCATAACCAGAACAAAGGCAAGAACCAAGTACACAGTGAGGTATACCTAGCTGTTGATGATGTCCAGCGCATCAACGATATGATCGACGACCTGTCGAATAACCAGGTGCCAATCGATCTGACGGATCTTGATCTCACTGGCATAGTGTTCAAAGCCAACTTGGTGGACAACCCGAGGGATTGGTTCATTGACACTGGAGATACTCGCCATATTTGTTCAGATAGGTCTGATTTCTCGTCCTATACCCCAACTGATGGACGAAGATTGTTTATGGGTAACTCGGCCACATCTCCGGTGGTCAGAATGGGGAAAGTTGTTCTGAAGATGACTTCAGGAAAAGAGCTGACGTTGATCGAAGTTCTTCATGTTCCGGAGATTCGCAAAAATTTGGTTTCTGGTTCAGCTTTGGTCAAGAATGGGTTCAAAGTAGTCTTCGAAGCTGATAGGTTTTCTTTGACTAAGAGAGGAATTTATGAAGGAAAAGGTTACCTAGAGCAGGGCATTTTCAAAATGAATGTAATTCGCTCTCTTGTAATTGAAAACAGTGGCAATAAAAGTATTGAAAATTCTGTTTATTTGCTTGAGTATTCTAATTTGTGGCATGTTAGACTAGGACGTGTAAATTATAATACTATTCGAAGATTAGTTAACTTGAACTTATTACCAACTTTTAAAGTTGAAAATGAACACAAATGCGAAATATGTGTTGAAGCAAGACGAGTCAAACAACCGTTTCCTTCTGTGGAAAAAAAACTCCGCACCTCTAGAACTTATTCACAGTGACATTTGTGATTTGAAGTTTGTGCAAACTAGAGGTGCGAAAAAATATTTCATTACATTCATAGATGATTGCACAAAGTATTTTTATGTGTATTTACTTAAGAGTAAAGACGAAGCTCTCGAGGCTTTCACACATTACAAAACAGAAGTTGAAAATCAACTTGGGAAAAGGATAAAGGCTATCCGTAGTGATAGAGGTGGCGAATACGGAGCACTGTTTGATGAATTCTATGCAAATTCAGGCATTATACATCAAGCAAAGACCCCATATTCACCACAATCAAACGGAATAACGAAGCGCAAGAATCGTACTCTTAAGGAGATGATGAATGCGTTGCCGATTAATTCTGGGTTACCTCAGAATTTGTGGAGAGAGGCGATACTCTCTGCCAATTATATCCTTAATAAGATTCCCCACAAAAGTAGGAGTGAGACTCCGTACGAACTTTGGAAAGGTCACAAGCCTTTATACAAGTACCTCAAAGTGTGGGGGTGTTTGGCTAAGGTAGAAGTACCCAAACCCAAACAAGTGAAAATGGGGCCTAAAACTGTTGATTGCATATTCATTGGTTATGCACTTAACAGTAGCGCCTATCGATTTTTGGTACATAAGTCAGAAATCTCGGAGATTCATGAAGGTACTATCGTGGAATCTAGAAATGCTTCATTTTTTAGGATATCTTTCCGAGTAAGGAAAGAAATGAACAAGGTCCTCTTAAAAGAACGCATGATGCATCTACGAGTAGTTCTAATCCCGGGGATGAAGAACCACGTCGTAGCAAAAGGACAAAAGTTCCAAAATCATTTGGTCTCTATTTTGTGTCATACATATTAGAAGGGGAACCAAGAACGATTAAGAAAGCTATGTCCGGTCCAGATGCTCAACTCTGGAAAAAGGCTATCAATAGTGAATTCGTGTCTATTATACACAACCATACTTGGGAGATGGTTGATATTCCAAAGGGAAGTAAGCCTTTAGACTGTAAATGGATTCTGAAAAGAAAGTATAAGACTGGTGGAACTACTGATAAGTACAAGGCTCGTTTGGTAGTCAAAGGATACCGACAAACGAAAGGTCTTGATTTCTTCGATACTTATTCACCGGTAACAAGAATAACATCCATAAGATTACTCATCGCTATTGCAGCGCCGCGTAACCTTGAGATACATCAAATGAATGTTAAGACTGCATTTTTAAATGACGAATTAGCTGAAGAAATATATTGGAACAACCCGAGGGGTATGTTGCTCCTGGACTGGAGAAGAAAGTTTGTAAACTTGTAAAGTCGTTATACGGACTTAAACAAGCGTCAAAGAAGTGGCATGAAAAATTTGATAGCATGATGTTATCAAATGGTTTCAAGATCAACAAGTGTGATAAATGTGTGTATGCTAGACAAACACATAACGCATACGTCATAGTGTGTCTATATGTAGACGATATGTTGATAATGGGTAGTAATCATGAATACTAAAGAAATGTTAAAGAAGAACTTTGACATGAAGGATATGGGACTTGCAGACGTCATCTTAGGGATTAAAATCTTGAGGACTTCTGAAGGACTAGTCTTATTGCAATCTCATTATATTGAGACGGTTTTGGAAAAGTTCCTTCCTAGCGATAGTGCACCAGTCAAGACGCCAGTGGACTTGAGCGTTCATCTACGCAAGAACAATGGCGAACCCGTATCATAGTTAGAATATGCTAGGGCCATGGGGAATCTGATGTATATCATGAATTGTACTCGCCCTGATCTAGCTTATTCTATGAGCAAGTTGAGTAGGTTCACGAGTAATCCTAGTATACAACATTGGAATGCTTTAACTAGAGTTCTTAAGTATTTAAAGTATACTAAATCCAGTTGTGATAGAGGGATACAACGATGCTAATTGGATATCAGACACTAATGACTCTAAATCCACGAGAGGGTATGTATTTACCGTTGGTGGAGAAGCGGTGTCGTGGAAGTCTTCTAAGCAAACTTGCATAGCCCATTCCACAATGGAATCAGAATTCATAGCTTTAGATAAAGCTGGTAAAGAAGCTGAATGACTACAAAATTTCTTAAAAGATATTCCCTGTTGGGAAAAAAACCTATGCCTCCAATTTTAATTCACTGTGACAGTATGTCGGCAATTGGAAGGGCACATACTAGTATGTATAATGGTAAGTCTAGACATATTCATCGTAGGCACAATACCATTAAGCAGTTAATCTCTAACAGGATTATTTCCATTGATTATGTGAAATTAAAGGAGAATATTGCAGATCCTTTGATGAAAGGATTGCCTAGAGATCAAATATACTGCCTATCAAGAGGAATGAGATTAAAGACTACAACTTAAGAATGGACACAGCGGAAACCTAACCATGTTGACTGGAGATCCCAAGATCATGGTTCAATTGAACAACTAAGTTGTGAAAAATTCAGTGTGGCACTTAAGAGTTTAATAAACTCTAAACCCATTGCCTAGGATATAGAGTGCAACTTGCAAATTGTAGCAAAGGTTAAGCTGGGCTTTTAATAATTTCTATACTGTCAAAATGAAGTGAAGTATGGCAGGATACTCGTAAATGGGAAATCACCTATTTAAGTCTGAGGTGTAGGCCGCCTCAATATTGAGAAAAATCTAAACACTTATGAATCCAAGATGGGGTACGGTGCCACGGCCAAAATGGACCCAACAGTGAGAACTAAGACAGTTCAGAGAGTTTATCATATGAGTATCATTGGCTGGTTTTACATGAATGGCTAACCAATTTAAGACATCGTGTTCATTGGGTAGCCTAGTAAATCCGATGATATTTCACTAAGAAAGGTTCAAAGCCAAAAACTACCTCTTCTGATGTGATAAATTTTCGACCGAATTTTTAGAGAATCATGCATTGCATTAATTTCACTCGTGTGGGGGATTGTTGGATATTGTGTGTATGAAAAGTGTGTGAACATCACTGTTGCGTACGAAATTCGAACACCATACGTATCCGGGATACAAAATATTATTGGATAATATTAATCTACTTCGTGAGTAGATAAGTTTAGCATTTCGAATTTCTCGATTCGGAGTAGTGACGAATGAGAAATTAAGTGTTAAAGTGGGGTGTTTGAATGTGGTTATCCCACATTGGAAATAAACCATAAGTTGAATTGGTTTATGTACAATTGCCTAAAGGTAAAGGGTTGTCCCTTTGGGTCATAAGATTTTTGTGGACTTTGTGAGGGGGAAGGACCTAGCCATGGTTCGGTTCACCACACACACGCCGCTGTCCGTCCACCTGCCTGCCCGGACCGGACAGTCCGAGGTCTGTGGGTCGTGGGCCTGGGCTTGGGCTTGTGGGCTCACATGTATTATTTTTTTGGGCCAATTTTATTTGATTAATTGGGCTCCAAAATTTCCCCTAATAGAAAATCTAACTACTGAAATTGCTGAAATGTATTAAAATCGTGGTTTGAATAAAAAGCTGGCCACTTTTCATTCAAATTTTGAACCAGCTTTTAGAAGAACTATTTGACTTCAGCAGTCAAACAGTCACATATCTGTAACAGGAAGATTTATTTCTGCTGTTACAGATATATTTTAAAGGTTGGTTTTAACTCACATTTAATGCATTGTCTGAACTTCAAGCCTATAAATAGGCTCCTCCATAGTCTGATTTTTCACACCAAAAATCACAAGCATTTTCATCTTCTCAAAAAAAAAAAAAAAAAAAATCTTCTCTCTAAATATTCAACCTGTTCTTAGGTCGTTTGAGTTTTTGAATTGGAAGTGGTTTGCAATTCAGAAATAGTAATCGTTGTATCTTAGGACGCTATTGCATAAACCAGTACCACCTGTAGCGGCATAATTTTGCGTTAAGGAAAGAGAGTGTTCTCTCGCCTCGATTATCCTTCTTCGATTTTCAGTTTGTTCTTTCTTGATAGACAGAAGTTTGTAACAACACTTTTTCACTCTCTTCTCCAAAACCCTAACCATAACCCGCTTTTCCCATCTTCTCACCATTCAAACTCAACCCACCATCCACCCTTGCACCTACCATCCACCGAACTCCAGTTGCCACCACCAGCCCAATCGGAAGCCCAAGGCACCATTTGTTAGGATACGGTATTCAACCCCCGAGATTATGCTCGAAGCGTAAACAAAGATTTAAAATAAATTGCCCAATCCCTAAAAATGGATTAAATTTGGCATGGTACTATTGAAGTGACGAAGCATACATAGCATGTTTATTGTGAAACTTACAACAATGAAATACCACAATGGATAATCTGTAGCTTATGCACAGAGTCTATTTTCAGCTGTAGAATTCATCTCCTTCACTTATGTAAGGGTGATTTTTGCTCTGTAAATTCTCCTAAGGTTTCATGTGCTCCAACTCTCCAACTATGCGGAGCGTCTCTAACGATATTCACACATTAGCTCGTACCTTTGATTCACTCTTTTAGTGCTAGCCTAGAGTATATCAAATATGGCTTATGGAGAAAGGGATTGAAATAATTTTTACTTAGAGAGCTCTAATGCAGAAAAGATTAAAAGAAAATAAGAAGATTGCCAAAGCATACTTGTTGGATCAAACTGGTCGTGGTTCACCCCGAATCATGCATGCGCAACGAAAACAGATAACAGAAATTTAATCAACGTGCATGATAGGTGTTGTTTCATAGCATCATCGAATTACATAAACACACAAAAAGAATTTCAATTGCCATTATACTTCGTTGAGTTGTGTTGTAAACTAACTTGTGCAGATTCCAAGCCTTTGTAATTTTTGCCCCTTTGATCTTCTCCTTTCTCCGAATAAATCCTCCAAGCACTCCAATTGTCGTGCCTCTAAGTTTATCCACACCTAAGTGTCCCTTGAATCTCTTTAATATAATTTAGTCTTAGCTAAAATTATATTAATTTTTGCTTATGGAGAATATGGGAAGGAAAATGTATTTTATGCTCTAATGCAAAGAGAGAAGAGGAGAGGAATTTTTTTTTACAGAAAGCAGTTCAGAGTATGTGTGTGTGAGAGAGAGGCGCACACCCTACCTATTGGAGGGGGCCGCCTCCTCTCCTTCTCCTCTAGGGATTTAACTCTTATCAAAGTACACGCCTATGGGCTCCTATAAGTGGGCTAAGTGGCCCAGTCAACTTAGTCCAATTTTAATAATTACATCATAGTATTAATTCAATTAATATATTATTAAACTAATATTAGATAATTAATCAATCTAATTAATTAAGTATTTAAGAATTAATTTATTTCATCTAATTCAATTAATTAAAGGTCTTTTTTAAGCAGCAAGTCTATTTAACAATCCATTTATAAATTGTAGCTCCCATAATAAACATTGATTTTTGTGCTTTAGGGCACAAGTTCTATATGTTAGGTGCTGCAATTGGAATTCAGGAGAATTTATTTTAATTTCCCAATAATTAAGACATTTCATAAGATGTGTCTGCCATCTAGCGAACATTTGTTTAGAAACATCATGTTTAAAATCTTTTTGAACCATAAATTTAGCTGCTTTACAGTCTGTTTTGATTACAAAATGTTGATTATATAAATCATCTTGGAATTTTAATATACATTTTACTATGGCAAGAATTTCTTTGGCTATTGTAGCATAATTCTTTTGACTATTATTCCATTTTCCATAATGAAATCTAATAAGATTTTCTTGTTTTGTTATGGGATTAATTTTCAAATATTTTTTAAAAAGCAAGAAAATTACAAATTTTTCCTTCTTTTTCCATTTGAAAAGCCTGACAAGGAGGATAAATATCTTTATTAATTTGTCCATTTAAAAGTTTATAATTTCTTTCTATAACAGAAATATATTGTTCTACATAAGTAGACATAAACCAAGGGACAAAAGATATTAAAGAATTTTTTTCAGAACAAGTATTATAAAATTGTTTTTGTATATAATTTTGTTCAATTTGATTAAAATTATCGAAAAGCCAATTTCTAAATAATTCCCATCGGGGTAGATTAAATTCTTTCTTAATAGTTTTCCTGGCTTCAGAAACAGGACTAAAATCAATTTTATAACTCAAATCCATTAAAAAGGCGGCATACTCATATCAGACATTGTCTCTGCATGCTTAATATTAGTCTGCTTATTATTATATCCTTTTACAATATTTTTTTTATTAATATATAATTCATCAATTCTAGAATTTCTTAAAGATTCTTCATTTTCTTCTTTGTCCTCTCTAATTTGAGAAGTAGCAGCCCTAGAAGGAGTTTCAACAATATAATCAATAGGAGAGATGTATGAGTGTAGAGATTGTGATTTAGACCTAGACAATCTTGATGAAGAGTCTAGAAACCTATTAGTATTATCAAATTGATAAAAAATCAGAATCTTTAATATGTTTTAATAACTCAAAAATATTATGACTATCTAAAACATTTATTTCCATATCTTGAAATTGAGATAAAAGTTTATAATAGTCCTCGTCTTCAATATTATTAATACAAGGTTGTCCTTGTCGACAAGGTTCACATTCTGATTCCGATGTGAATTCCGATTCAGATATGATGGATTCATTATCTAAAATTTTTATTTTTTCGGAATTACTACTATGCTCAGAATATGATTCTATTTCTGAATTATCCGAATTTTCTGAATTTAATAATATTTTTAATATTTTCTCTTTTATATCATTATCTATTTGAAGATTTTTAATCTTCTTTTTGGTCCAACAATTTCTGGCATAATGACCTGTTCTACCACATTTTCGGCAAACAATAAATTTTCTTTTATGTTGTTCTCTTTACATGATAGAATCAATAAGATAATAACTCTTATAGATAAACCAAAATTTTCTGATAAGGATCTTGAAATTATTGATACTGGTCATCTTGCTACTCCAAGCATACAACCTCCTCCTGAAATCAAAGATTTTAAATTAAAATCTGCATCAGAATTAGAAATTTTCCTAAAAGAAAAATTTAGCAAATTAACCATTAATACTTTATAAATTGTTTTTGGTTCAATTCTGGGAATAGTCCACTTATTAAGTAGATATAAGTCCTGTGGTAAGTCAAATTCAAGATTGAGACTATTTTTGACAGTATCCTGATTTATAAGCATTGCAATAATCAAAGTCTTTGTGTTAAATTATATCCTTACCCAACATGATTCCCCCCTGAAACATGGCTCCGATACCATCTATGACCAGGGACACAAATGATTCCAAAGAGAGATAGCGATTATGGAAGAATTACTACTCCCTGCATTAGGTCTGCTTCTTCTTCTTCATTCCCTACAATTTTTGAATAGGAGGGAGAAGCTTGGGTATGACCCTCTTTTCGTTTCTTGAATTCAAGAAATTCCTTATATAAAGGATCTTGCTCTGATGATAAATCAGCTGCTATAAGCATTTTTTTTCCATGTTGAGTCAGAATATTATTCTGACCTCTGCCTCGATTACCTCTAGCTTTAGTAGGAATATTTTTTTCATCAAAATCATTTTCTTAAGGAAGATCAACAATATGTTTATTTCTATCCCAAAAAGCATTAGGATGATCATTACAAATTTCTAAGCAAAATTTATTATGGAGAAATTTGATTTTATCTTGTAATTTAGGATTTTGAAGTTTTTCTTCAATAGTTAAAATATTATCTTCATTTTTAAGAAAATTTAATTGATTTTCTTTAGCTTTGATATGTTCATACATTCCACGTAAAACTTTTGTAAAAGGTTTTGTTATAAATTTCAAATGTATAGGCTTATTATTATAAGTACCTATAATTCCTTCTTTATTTACATTTATAAAAGGATAAATTTTGTGATAAAAAGGGAAACTAGTATAACTTGATTTGAAATATTTTTAACAAGTAAAAAACTTGTAGGAATACAACTTTTATCAATACAAACAAAAGCTTTTGGAAGCTTAAAACTGATCTCTAGTTTTTGCCCTCCAGCGTGGGATAAAGAATGAGTTTTCTTTTGAAAATATCTAGTAGGAATGAGCCCTTCCTGAATAACATTCAAATCTGCCCCATTATCAATTAAAGCAATAAATTCTTTTGAGAAATAATTATCTATTAAAAGAGTAATTTTTACAGTCCATTTTTGAGAGATTATTTGCTCAAGAGTATTTAGAAAATTATCATTTGGAAATTGAAAATTATTCATATTAACTATATGTTCCTCTTGATGAAGAGAATTTGTTTCAGAATTAAGTTCTAATTTTGCAATTCTATTATCAAGCATTTTATTTTCCTGTTTTAAGGAATCAATTTCCTTTCTTAAATAATTTATTTCTATTAGAATATCATTTAAGGATGTAGGAGTTGTAACAACTTGTCTTTTTTTAAGAATTTTATAAACTTCAGACATAGAATATGGTTCAGGAGAAGTTATAGCTTCTTCTCTAATATGTCTAGTATCACTAGAAGTACTGGGAGTATTGTCTATTTGATCAATTATTTTTGATTTTAAATCAAAATCTTTAATATGTTTTAATAACTCAAAAATATTATGACTATCTAAAACATTTATTTCCATATCTTGAAATTGAGATAAAAGTTTATAATAGTCCTCGTCTTCAATATTATTAATACAAGGTTGTCCTTGTCGACAAGGTTCACATTCTGATTCCGATGTGGATTCCGATTCAGATATGATAGATTCATTATCTAAAAATTTTATTTTTTCAGAATTACTACTATGCTCAGAATATGATTCTGTTTCTGAATTATCCGAATTTTTTGAATTTAATAATATTTTTAATATTTTCTCTTTTATATCATTATCTATTTGAAGATTATTAATTTTCTTTTTGGTCCAACAATTTCTGGCATAATGACCTGTTCTACCACATTTTCGGCAAACAATAAATTTTCTTTTATATTTTTTATTTTCTTCTCTTTCCTCTTTTCTTTTTAATTTTTTCTCCCATTTCTTTTCAGAATATTTTCTCTTTCTTTTAGGATATTCCACTTGTTTATCCTTTTTCTTTCCTTTCATATTTTTATACTTGGAAGGTAAATTCATTCCAAATGACTGCAAAATTGTCCTAATTGTTTTCTTTCTATTACATTCTGTCTTTTTAATTGTTGATTTAATTTTATTTCATTGCAAAGATTTAATCCTTCTTGAATGCATGTACCAATTAATTTTCCATAAGTATAATTATCATAAGGGATTGTCATTAAATTACCTCTTAATGTTCTTCTTACTTTTTCTGCAAACAAATGAGGTAGTTCATCTATAAATTTAGATTTCCAATGAGAACTATTACTCTCAGGTAATTCCATGACTCGATTTAGGAAAGTATCTTTATACCATCTAAAATCTGCTAGTGTTTTACACTTAAGATTTTGTAATAATGTTCTAATAGTTTCACTATTATCAGAATCTCTTCCAGTAAAATGTTCAACAATATTAACAATTAAGGTATAAACTGAATTTTCAACTTGTTGATTAGCTTCCTGTTTTACAATATTTAGAATTTCATCTCTATTATGTTGAGTTAAATAATGATCCCATGAACCTTTTAGTTGGCCTGTAAACCCTGCAATTATCATTTTTGCTACATTTTTATCTATATTACCATTACTTTTACAGATAGTGGAATACATAAGCATTCTATGAACAACGTTATAAATCTGGTTTTCAGTATATCCATCAATATTTCATTCATAAATATTTCTTCCACTATAACTATTGTTAAGAACGTATTCTTGTTCTTCATGTAAAACATCCTATAGGAGAAGGTCTCCTGTAATAATATAATCTTTGATTGGGTTTTGATGCCCATTTTTCAGTATTGATTTTATTGATTTGTTCCTGAATATTTAATCTTTCTTCTAAATGTTCATTTAATGTATTTATTGTTAATTTTTCTTTTAATACCTTTTCAACTTTTGATGCAAATTTATTAATATTTTCATCAATTCGAGATCCTTCTTGTAATGTGTTAACAAAATCTTCTTCTAAAGTATTAATGGTTAATTTGCTAAATTTTTCTTTTAGGAAAATTTCTAATTCTGATGCAGATTTTAATTTAAAATCTTTGATTTCAGGAGGAGGTTGTATGCTTGGAGTAGCAAGATGATCAGTATCAATAATTTCAAGAGGCCATAGACGGACATATTAATTTTTTATTAAGCAAATATTCAATTTCTTTTTTACATAATTCTAAATATTCAAAATTGACAAATGAATTCTGAATATTTAGAATTATGTAAAAAAGAAATTGAATCTTTGCTTAATAAAAAATTAATATGTCCGTCTCAATCTCCATGGTCATGCACTGCATTTTATGTTAATAAACATATTGAACAGGAAAGAGGAGTCCCTAGACTAGTAATAAATTATAAACCCCTTAATAAAGTCCGAAAATGGATAAGACACTCAATTCCTAATAAAAAAGATTTGTTGGATATATTATATAATGCCATAATATTTTCTAAATTTGATTTAAAATCAGGATATTGGCAAATTTAAATTAATAAATCTGATAGATATAAAACTGCTTTTAATGTTCCTATAGGACATTATGAATGGAATGTTATGCCATTTGGATTAAAGAATGCCCCTTTAGAATTTCAGAAAATAATGAATGATATTTTTACTCCTTATAGTGAGTTTATTATCGTATATATAGATGATATCCTTGTATTTTCCAAGGATATAGAATCTCATTTTAGACATTTAGATATGTTTAGAAAAATTATTATTCAAAGTGGACTGGTAATATCTAAACCAAAAATGTCTTTATTCCAAACAAATGTTAGATTTCTTGGTCATAATATTAAGAAAGGTAATATTATTCCTATAAATAGAAGTATTGATTTTGCTTCTAAATTTCCTGATGAAATTACCGATAAAACTCAGTTACAAAGATTTTTAGGAAGCCTGAATTATATTTCAGCCTATTATAAAAATCTTGCTGAAGACACAGCTATTTTATATGATAGATTAAAAAAGAAACCAAAACTTTGGTCAGCACAGCATACTAATGTTGTAAGGAAAATAAAAGAAAAGGTTAAAACTTTACCTTGTTTAATGTTAGCTAACCCAAATTGGGAAAAAATTGTAGAAACTGATGCTTCTGAAATTGGTTATGGTGGTATTTTAAAACAAATTAATCCCATAACAAAACAAGAAAATCTTATTAGATTTCATTTTGGAAAATGGAATAATAGTCAAAAGAATTATGCTACAATAGCCAAAGAAATTCTTACCATAGTAAAATGTATATTAAAATTCCAAGATGATTTATATAATCAACATTTTGTAATCAAAACAGACTTTAACGCAGCTAAATTTATGTTTTAAAAAGATTTTAAACATGATGTTTCTAAACAAATGTTTGCTAGATGGCAGGCACATCTTGCTCCTTTTGATTTTGAAATAATTTACAAAAAAGGAGAAGATAATTATCTTCCAGATTTTCTGACTAGAGAATATTTATCATGAATTTTGCAGGATCAAGATTTTCAGAATATTCTTCTAGACAAACAATGTCAAAATTATATGTTCACAATTTATATGGATGTTCAGTGTATTATGTTCTTCCTCATCATCGTCGTTATTTAGAAAGAATTGGGGTTCCTGATCCAATAAATGATCCTTATTATCTCAAAATATATGGACAACCTAATAGTATTAAAAGGCTCCAGATAAGAGGACATTATCTTATGAAAAGTCTTAATTATTGGGAAACTGAAATAAATTCTCCTGAATTCCAATTGCAGCACCTAACATATAGAACTTGTGCCCTAAAGCACAAAAATCAATGTTTATTATGGGAGCTACAATTTATAAATGACTTGTTAAATAGACTTGCTACTTAAAAAAGACCTTTAACATGTCAGGAATGCAAGCTCAAGGAAGAGGACTCTTCTCTTATAGAGGAAGAGGTAATCGAGGCAGAGGTCAGAATAATATTCTGACTCAACATGGAAAAAAAATGCTTATAGCAGCTGATTTATCATCAGAGAGCAAGATCCTTTATATAAGGAATTTCTTGAATTCAAGAAACAAAAAGAGGGTCATACCTAAGCTTCTCCCTCCTACTCAAAAATTGTAGGGAATGAAGAAGAAGAAGCAGATGTTCATCATATGGGTTATGTACAAAATGAGCAAAACCGAGTAATACTTTATGTTACTGAAAATGATTTACAAAGGGATAATAAGCCCTGAGAATTAATTGAAAGGTATCTTAACACTAATAGTGATACTTTTGGAAGTTATAAATTCCAACAATATTATGAAAATATTTTACAAAATGGTGGATTATGTGAAATAACCCACTATAATAGTGGACATAAGGAAATTTATACATTTTCCAAAATTATTATCAAAAAGATCATATCAATTGAAGAATGGGGAATATCTCCATTCAAAGAAAAAACTTTTTATTTCAATAATAATCCCATTAAATATAATTATTGGGATTATGTGGATGCATTTGAAAAAGTCTTCTTATATGAAAACTTGAGCCATAGTCATACTTGGTTCATAAAGATTTGTGGAGAGGTTTATAACCATATTATACCAAATTGGTTTCTTAAATGGTGAAAATTTTATGGTCCTAAACCTGAGATTATACCAGAAATCCTTATAGGATTATTTGAAGAATGGAAAACCTACTCTCCTAAAATTCTGGAAATATTTCTGTCTAATAAACCAGAAAAAATCGAAACATTTCACTTTTTTATCGAGTTCTCAATTCCCTGGATCTGGAAATGGAGTCCCCAAGTGGAACGCGATGAGGATAATATCCCTACTATAATGAGAGTTTCATATACAAAGTTTTGGGAAAAAATGATACTAGAGAATCCAGACACAAAAGAGTTAAATTGCCTAGATACTATCAACAAAATTGAGCAGAAGATAGCGGAATACAAGCAGCTTTATCATAAGAAGCAGCAAAAGATGCAGTCTCCAATGATCGACATTACATCAATTTCCCAGCAATTGAAGAAGCAGGAAGGTACAACCTCCAGAGAACAACTTATTGAGAAATACCTTCAAGATATGAAGAAAAAATTAATGGAAGACTGGATAGAAGATGGAAAAAGTGATACTTCTATGGCCTCTTCAAAAGGCAATAATTTTGAAGATATTATCAATTTTCAGGATGCCCAGGATCCCAATGACATCACAATAGAAGACAATTTTGATCAAATAATGGAGCATCTCAAAGAGGACACGTGCAGAAGCAAAAATAAACAGAAAAAATAATTGGATAATTATCATGAATAGTAAAATACTATTCTTTAGACACTGTTCATAACAGTAATAGTATTGTTTCAATAGTAAAATCACTGTATAAATAGTAATTAACTATTTTGTAATTTACTTTCAAATCCGCCGACTTATGTATCTATAAAAGGAGGCCTTTGGTCAGGTCTTAAGTAAGTTTTTAGAAGTTTTAGAAGCCTTAGAATTTTATAAGCTAGCTTTCTCTCTATAAAATCCCTCTCCCTCACTCGCTTCAGCTTCTTCAATTGCTAGGAAATTAATGTAATGTCGATCATTGGAGACTGCATCTTTTGCTGCTTCTTATGATAAAGCTGCTTGTATTCCGCTATATTCTGCTCAATTTTGTTGATAGTGTTGGATTTCCTGCACTGTTAATCTGAAATATACTGGAAATATATGCGATGAACAAATGAAAACGAATCGAGGCGAGAGTTGGACTCTCTATCCTTAAAGCTATATTACCCCGCCTACGGTGGTACGGGTTCGTGCAACTAACTTCCCAAGATACAACGATTACGTGTTGTAATTGAACCACTTCAAGAACAACACTCCACGAACTTATTTTGCTCAAGAACTCTCACAGATGTGATGTATGTAGAATGCTTAAAATGCAGAAATGATTTATGATTTTTGTGTGTTCGTCTTCTTATCTTTTCATTCATATGGGAGACTCTTTATATAGGAGAAATTTGGAGAAATGAAACGTTTTCACTAACCACTTTTAAAAGTGAAACATTTCACTTATACTTTTAAAGTGAAAAACATTTCACTTACCACTTTTAAAGTGAAATGTTTTTCACTTATAAATTCAAACGTTTCAAATTTAGCATCAAGAATCTTTCAATTTCTGACTGCTTTACAAATGAAATGTTTCAGATGTAATTCAACCTTCTGCTGGGCTGCCTGATTTTTTTGGAAAAAAAATGAGCCTAAATTAATTCTTATTGGCCCAAAAGAAGAAAATAATTAACTCGGCCTAAGTTAATTTAATTCTAAATTTTGCCCAAAAAGAATATATTTAGCCCAACGACCACCAAGCCCAGTCACGGCCCACGGCCCGCGTACCAGCCCGATCGCGGACCCAGACCCGACCCGAATCCAGACCCGAGCTCGAGTCCGTGGTCCGAGGTTCGGTCCGGTCCACCTTATGGTTTATATCCAAAGTGGGATATCCACATTCAAACACCCAACAATAGCAATTAATTTCTCATTCGTTTCAATTCCGAATCGAGAAATTCGAAATGCTAACCTCATCTACTCCCGGAGTAGAATAATATTATCCAATAATATTTAATATCCTCGATACTTGTGGTGTTCGAATTTCATACCCAAAAGAGGTGTTCACACACTTTTCATACATACACAATATTCACCCAATATCCAACAATCCCCCACACGAATGAAATTAATGCAATTGATGCAATGCATGATACTGAGAGTTCAAACGAATATTTATCACATCAGAATAGGTAGCTTTTGGCTTTGAACCTTTCTTAGTGAGATATCATCGGATTTACTAGGCTACCCAATGAACATGATGTCTTGAATTGGTCAGCCGTTCGTGTAAAACCAGACAATGATATTCACATGATAAATTTTCTAAGCAAAATTTTAGTTCTCACTGTTGGGCCCGTTTTGGCCGTGGCGTCCTCTCTTGGTTTCATAAGTGTTTACATTTTACTCAATGTTGAGGCGGCCTACACCTCACACTTACATAGGTAATCTCCTATTTAAGAGTATCCTACCATACTCCACTTCATTTTCATGACAGTATAGGAATCATTAAAAGTTCCGACTTAACCTTTGCTACACTTGTAGGATGCACTTCTTTATCCTAGACAATGGGTTTAGAGTTTATTAAAACTCTTAAGCGCCCTCTTGAATTTTCACAACTTAGTTGTCCCATTGAACCATGATCTTGGGATCTCCAGTCAACATGGTTGGGTTACCGCTGTGTCAATTCTTAATTTGTAGACTTTAATCCCATTCCTCTTGATAGGCAGTCTATTAGATCTCTATGGAAGTCCTTTCGTCAAAGGATCTACTTTATCCTCCATGATCAGTGGAGATAATGTCATCTTAGATCAACTGCTTAATGGTATTGTGCCTACGACAAGCCTGTCTAGACTTACCATTATTTATGCTACTATATGCCTTTGTTATTGCAGACGGACAGTCGCAATTGTATGCACGTGCTATTGCCGACTTATTGTCTCAATATATCAATTGGGCATATGTGCATATTTCAATATGGGTGCACCACGGTTCTCCACCAAGTCTTTAATCACTTTCTTACAAGAGCACTGTTATGGAAACTATTTCCAAGTAAAGTCTCAGTAAGACAAATCTTTGGACCGTACCCGTCATTTATGTCAAATTCTTTTTCAACATCGTTTCAGTAGTCATGATTACTTACATAATCAACATATCAAACTTTCACACCAAAAAAGGTAGCTTTTGGCTTTGAACCTCAGTGAATTTTCATACTATGAGCTATGTGTTTTGTTAAAACCACATGTATCACGCTCGTTGATTATGAAGTCGTTTGAAAACATAATATTTTGTCAAACCTTTCATGCCACTACTTTGGAGCTATGTTCGAGTCCGTATACCGACCCAACATACCCCTCGGTTAGTTCCATGTGAACTTCCTCATCTAATCCTTTGTTTAAGGAACGCAGTCTTAATATCCATTTCAAATATCTCATGGTTATGCAAATTAGGAATAACAAGGAATATTATTTGGATTTAATTCCCATTCCCGAAAACATGAAAAGACGATCAAGGTGTACCATTTGAAGGTTCCCTTCGGCTACCAAGTACGCCTTGTAACCTTGTTAAGGTTTGGGTGGTTTTACCTTAATCCACAGCCCCCACATTTGTATGTAACTGTAGGAAATCTTGCCATCTTTCAGGCAGATTCTTACTTTTTACTACTATGTGGGACCGTCGTTCAGAATGTAGTTATCTAGGACCACGCCCCCCACAATTCTGAATTGATCCAACGCATCATTATCTTCTTTAGAGTATGATTTTGGCATTCGGAAACCACACTTGCATCAAATTCTTTGAACGATGCACCATAGGATGTTTCATCGACTTTCTCGATTTTACTCCAATGGTCAAGTCCTTCGTATTTTTGACCAAGTTGTGTACCTCGTACACCACGTCGTCTAGACGTTTCTCTCTTCAGAGAATACGTGCCACAAACAGTAGGACCGATCTCACTCAACAACTGTGACGACGTCCAAGTTTATGCACAACACCACTTTACCTATTCCAAACCACAAGTGACTTGATCAAGTTTTCCATAAACATCATCAGCTCATCAGCCGGAGTGTAAGATGTGCACTTGGTTTGGAACTCGATTTGGAACTTGGTTAAAACCTGGTTTTTACTCTTATACGTCCAAGATTCCAACCTTGGTTCTCTTATAAATATTGTGTAGTCACTCAACTTTTCCATCAACTTTATCTAAAGCTATGAATTATGACATGATCTATACAAGTTCATTTAGATGATTTCATTGACACTGCTCCTCCAACGATGGTAAACCAGAACCACTCGTGGACTTAGAGTTATTTGTGTCAGATATCCAGTATCCTCGAGAAAAGACAACGATTCTATATTCTATGATTTTGTCGTCATGAATATCAGAATTTCTTGACTTTGAGCACGAGATACGCTATGAAGTGCATATCCAATATACATTCAACGGTCCTTGACCATACCTTACTTTGTTTGAATTTTCGATATTCCATAACCTCCACATTTTCAAAGTCACATATCCCGGGAAAACTTTTCTGATGTGCAAGATCAGATTAAACTGCAACCAAAGAGCATACTCAGAATACCCGAGCTATAATACCACTTGTTGTGGAACTTAGAATCATATTCCACCAAATATAGAAATAGAGAGTTAATATTGTACTAGAAATCACACTAGATTTAATTCCCAGGAAAGATTGGAGGCGTCACAACGGTCGCACTTAAAACTCAATCTCCTCGACAGAATTAACTAGACGAATTTAATAGCACAATATAATACTACAACTATAACTAACAATGGCAACTTTTGAAAACATAGTTCGCTGAGAGGATCGTTTCCCTCCCCCACAATTCTGCGATACACCAAAATTGATTAACTCCCCTTATCTCCTTGAGAATATTTTTGGGATAAATAATACCAACAACTTCTGGCGATGCGATTTGTGACATCTAACGTTGCCATCCTCGATGAGCAACAGCGCTCCAAGCGCCATCATTTTGGTCATATTAAAATAAATCTAATTTATTTATTCATCAAACCCAAAATGATTACAACAAAATTAAAGCCAATTTAATTTTGATAAGATGATTAAATCCAATTTAATCAATTACCAAATTAAATCTCATTTAATTTAATCAATTGGGTCTAACCCAATTTAATTCAATTGAAATTCAATGGCCCATGCCCACTCTCATTTTAAACTTAAATATGTTGGAGTTCAACCCGATTTAATTTTAAAATAGGTGTTGGGTCCAACCCAAACTAATTTCAATTAGGATCTCTTGACCCAATACTATGCCACATATTTGACCAACAGCCCAATGGGCCGAACCAATCAAATAATTTCAGTGCTTTGGGACAAAGCCCACATCTCATTGTACTATGTTGGCCAATTCTAACATTTATTACCAAGTGGCCGCACACCAAAAGAAACAAAAAGCAAAAGGCAAAAAAGCAAAAACCACACTTTTTCCCATAATGGTCGGCTGCTTTGTGACTTTTATTCTTACCATCATCCACTAATATTTTATTTTAGTGGAAAGCAAAAACAAAATTAATTAATATGATTAAAGTCTTAAAGGAACGGCCATTATGGGATGCCTTGCCTCAACAATTTATTCTTCCTCAAATCCCGGACTCGGCCAAAATTACCAGATAAAGACAGCATCTTTCATGGCTTCATTTGGCCATCTCAGGCAACGTCTTTGGCGCCGCTCGTAGCGCCGGCATCAATTGTGGCATCGCTCCAAGCGACCCATTTCAATTTTCGACTGCCATCATCAACGATGATTCGAGGACCACAAGAAATTCGCTCCGAGCAATTTCTTTTCCGTGAGATTCAAAAATCGCACCTGCCATTTTCATGGCTTCTCCGGGAAGCAACAACTTCTTCTTCCCTATTGACGCAGTCAACAGCTAACGTCTCGCCGGCGAGTTTTCGGTCACGGCTGCGACGCCCAGCGCCACCGCCATCTTCCGATACCCGTCCGACCAACGCCATCGGAACATCGAGAAAACCCAACTTCGCAACCAATTTCAGTAGACAAGCAACGCGACTTCCATGGCTCAAATCGGCCTTTTTCGGTTAGAACTTTCCGGAACTTCAATGACGTTTGCCATTGCTTGAACTGGAGCCCTCTTGATAGAAGCCCGGTTGTCTCCCTCAATTCTGAGTCTGATAACCAACTCTTCTAAGCTCATCTCCTTTCGTTTATGCCTTAGGTAGTTCTTGAATTCATTCCATGAGGGCGGTAATTTTTTAATCACAGACCCCACTTGAAAATTCTCACTTAAAGCCATTCCCTCGGCATGAACTTCATGTATGATAATCTGAAACTCTTGGACTTAGCTTGTCACGGACTTAGAGTCCACCATTTTGAAGTCTAAGAACTTCGCGACCATAAACTTCTTCAGTCCAGCGTCCTCGATTCTATACTTCTTATCTAATGCTTCCCAGAGGTCTTTCGAGGTTTTCATGGACAGATAAACGCTGTAAAGCGAATTGTCCAAACCACTGAGCACATAATTCCTGCAAAGGAAATCACAGTGTATCTAGGCATCATACGCCGTTCTCAGCCGAACATCGTCAGATGCTTCAGGGACAGACGGGGCGTCTTCCCGTAAGAACCTCGCCAGGTTCAAAGTAGTTAAGTAAAAAAAAACATCTTTTGTTGCCAACGTTTGAAGTCAGCCCCGCTGAACTTCGTTGGTCTTTCTACTTGTGTCGGGATAACCGGATTAAACGGTGGTACAATAGGAGTTGTCCTTTCAACTCGTGTCTGAATTACCGGATTAACATTAGTTACAACCGTTGGATTCGGACCAGAGCCTGAACTGGACCCAACCCCTGAACCCGAGGCGAAACCTGAATCAAGACCGCGACCGAGATTAGCTCCAAGTCCAAGGCCAAAGTCGAGAGTAGCAGCAACATTTCATTAGCACCGAATTCAGCCATTTTTCAGAATTTTCGAAAATACAGAAATCAACAACAAAAATATAGCTTTAAGCTTGTTGGATTTCCTGCACTGTTAATCTGAAATATACTGGAAATATATGTGATGAACAAATGAAAACGAATCGAGGCGAGAGTTGGACTCTCTATCCTTAAAGCTATATTGCCCCGCCTACGGTGGTACGGGTTCGTGCAACTAACTTCCCAAGATACAACGATTACGTGTTGTAATTGAACCACTTCAAGAACAACACTCCACGAACTTATTTTGCTCAAGAACTCTCACAGATGTGATGTATGTAGAATGCTTAAAAAGCAGAAATGATTTCTGATTTTTGTGTGTTCGTCTTCTTATCTTTTCATTCATATGGGAGACTCTTTATATATGAGAAATTTGGAGAAATGAAACGTTTTCACTAACCACTTTTAAAAGTGAAACATTTCACTTATACTTTTAAAGTGAAAAACATTTCACTTACCACTTTTAAAATGAAATGTTTTTCTCTTACCACTTTTAAAGTGAAATGTTTTTCACTTATAAATTCAAACGTTTCAAATTTAGCATCAAGAATCTTTCAATTTCTGACTGCTTTACAAATGAAACGTTTCAGATGTAATTCAACCTTCTGCTGGGTTGCCTGATTTCTTTGGAAAAGAAATGAGCCTAAATTAATTCTTATTGGCCCAAAAGAAGAAAATAATTAACTGGGCCCAAGTTAATTTAATTCTAAATTTTGCCCAAAAAGAATATATTTAGCCCAACGACCACCAAGCCCAGTCACCGCCCACGACCCGCGTACCAGCCCGATCTCGGACCCAGACCCAACCCGAACCCAGACCCGAGCTCGAGTCCGTGGTCCGAGGTTCGGTCCGGTCCACCTTATGGTTTATATCCAAAGTGGGATATCCACATTCAAACACCCAACAATAACAATTAATTTCTCATTCGTTTCAATTCCGAATCGAGAAATTCGAAATGCTAACCTCATCTACTCCCGGAGTAGAATAATATTATCCAATAATATTTAGTATCCTCGATACTTGTGGTGTTCGAATTTCGTACTCAAAAGAGGTGTTCACACACTTTTCATACATACATAATATTCACTCAATATCCAACAGATAGTATCTAGGCAATTTAACTCTTTTGTGTCTGGATTCTCTAGTATCATTTTTTCCCAAAACTTTGTATATGAAACTCTCATTATGGTAGGGATATTATCCTTATCGCGTTCCACTTGGGGACGCGATGTTTTTAATTAAATTTCAGAAAATTAATTAATCTAATTAATGAAAGGAAGAGAAGAAAAAAAAACGAAGAGAACAAACATCTATGTGACGTCAGACCGAAGTTAGTTCTAAATTCTAATTCAAACGAAAGCACATACGTCGTCGTCGCGTTGTCTGCATCTCCCTAGAAAATACAATACACTATTCCTAAGTTAAATATAATTCTCCCGAAACTCAAAACCCTCACTCCGATCGGTCACTTCCTTCCACCACCACCACCGCCGCCGTCGCCGCCGTCAAACGTGTTTCCTTCTGATAACTGACGATATATAAGTTTGCGTTTATAGATACACAGAAACTGCTTATAGTTTCCGACTCAAATGGCGGAAGAAGAAGGAGAAGAACGGGGGATTGAGCAGCAGCTTGAACGCGCCGTGTGCTCTCGCCTTCAGCATTTCAAAGACCAAGCCGAGTAAATTTATAGCTATAGCTATGCTATAGCTGTGTTTATCGTTATTTGATATGTGTTTATGCGTGCACTACTTACTATTCAATTGTTGTTTTATTTTTTTTGAGTTTTGTGGATGATGCATGAATTGCAGTTCATTGACGTTGGAATCTGTGAGGAGACTGTTAGAGAAGGATTTGAGCCTTGAGAAATTTGCACTAGATGCTCACAAGAGATTCATTCGACAGTTCTTGGAAAAGGTGATTGAATAGTTCCTCCATTTCTCCTGATGTTTGGGAGTCCCCAAGTGTATTAATGGAATGATAAAATAACATACTCAAAGGAGCCCCTGTAATTCGAAGAAAAATTGCGTGTTCCATTTTATATCTGTTATTTCGGTCGGAATTCTGGATCCATTTATTAAGTTATGTGCATTTGAACACTCAAATTTGGTATTTGAATTGTTAGTTTCGATAATATATTTCAGATGCCTTGTTGTACTCGCCTTTGCTTTGATAGAACAAGTTTTCTGTAGGAATAACCTTTTTATTTCAGCTGTACTCTTTCTGATATACTATACCTTATAATGCTCTCTTTGATGATTGTGGATGCTAAAAAAGGTTGAAGATGTTAATGTATATAGATTTTTTTGTTGTTTTTAAATGTAATGTGATGTGTTGCATGTCGCAGTTAATTATTGTGTTTGACTAATTAGGTAATTCTAAGTTATGTTAGGAATGTTCTGAATGTGAAGATTCGGTTTACTTGAAATGGTCAAGTATAAGTTCGATAACTTGACATGTTGCCAACTGTTGCTTTCTGTCAAGAGAAAAGATACCCAATTCTTGATTACAGACATGTTGATATCATGGGTTGGACGCGTCATGTGTGTTTCCTAAAATTGTGTAATCAGTGGGTGCTACTTATAGAATCTCTGGCTATCTTGTCGCTCTACGCATGGTCATGGGTACAGTTTCGGGAACATGTGGCTGGTGGCTGGTTACTTCCGTGAAATGACATCCTGTTAGACTTTCTAGGTTTCTTACACTCTACCCTACCCCATTGTCTCTCTCTCAATAAAAAAAAATGTATTGAAAAGACACGAGTATTTTTCCAGTTTTTGGCGACTTTCACTTTCAAGTAGATTCAGTTGAAAGCCAGAAGCAACCAAAATCATATTGATAGCATCTACTGATTGGGATAACATGTGCTTTCTACCCCTAGAATGTAACATTCACACTCTCGCTTCTGAGATAAATAACCTTGATCTAAGTGACATAGGGGATAGAAAGCAAGTGAAGAAAGAGGCACCTATCCTGGTCCAGTATGGAATGAACTTATAATCATGGAATCGGCTCGCTCATTGGATTATAAGTTCATGACCCTATGCCACCAGAAAGAGATTCTGTCCCGAACCACGGGGATTATTTACTAGTTCGAATTTGATACAAGTTCGTCAAACTTAATATGGGGCAGCCCTTTTAATGTTATGTGGACTATGGTTTGTGGAATTTGTTTTCTTTGTGAAACATAATTTCCAATACTGAACTCAAAATTGTCATCATGATAAGCAGTTTTTTCTGGTATAATGACTGTTCTTAGGCCAACAAATGAATGAAGCTTATTAGCAATTAAGAGCTTTAAGTTGGAGAATAGTGGTGGTCTGTTTTATACTCAATTTGTCTAGTTATTTTAATTTGTAATGAAGTTTATTAGCAATTAAGAGCTTTAAGTTGGAGAATAGTGGTGGTCTGTTTTATACTCAATTTTTCTAGTTATTTTAATTTGTAATCCACCGAGTATTTTAACTGTTTTCGATATTCTGTTCCAACTTCCAGCAAATGGATGGTGCTGAAGAAAGCAACTCTAAAACAGCGATGGAAGATGAGAACAAAGATGTCAATGTAAGTGAAGAAGAAGCAACGATATCGCCTAAAGAGCATGACTTAAAGAACAATGCAAAAAAACCTAGCACTGGAGATGAGGAGATGATGGAGGACTCCCCTATAATGGGTGTCTTAACTCCAAAATCTGAAGCTGACACTCAAGGATCTTCTGTGAGTGAGAGCAGGATTGAGAAAGCCATCTGGGATAGAGCTGATCATTTTCTAGCTAATTCTGAGTATGTAATTTTTATCTTTTGAACAGATTTTACGTAATGGTTCATTACTTGAAGTTGTTCTCTTCCGTGAAGCTATCCTTCTCAAAAACACTAAAGCTAAAAAAACAAAAGATGTAAAAAGAGAGATGACACAACCAAATCAAGATCCTACAGCAAAGAACTATAGATAGGGATGCAGCCATAAGCTGTTGCTCATGATTTTGCTCAACTATATGATAGGCTGTGTTATCACCTGATTATTTTGTTATTTTGAAACCGAAAGTAAATTATTATTATTGCTTTATTTTCAGGAATATAACTTTGGCTGGAGTTCGTCGGCTTCTGGAGGAGGATCTCGGACTTGATAAAAACACCCTCGATCCTTTTAAAAAGTTCATAAGTCAAAAGATAGATCAGGTGGGAACTATATTTTTTATAAATCCGTATATCTCAAGATGACCAGTTGACTAATTTAGTTGATTTGCTGCTGTACAGGTATTAAATCCACCCAAAGAAGCTAAATCCGTGAAAGATGTTAAGAAGAAAGCATCTGGCAAAATTAAAAAGTCGGAAAAGATCAGCAGTGAAGAAGAGTCCGAGTCTTCAGGTGGTGAAAGTGAAAAAATGAAAGATAAAGTAAAATCAAGAAAGGAAACTGCTCCTAGACGAAAAATTAAGAAACTGGAAGAGCCAAAGAAAAGAAAAATATCGAAGGAGATTGATACCGACATCTCCAGCAAGAACCAGAAGAAGCTTGTGAAGAGGCAAAGAGTGGAAGGTAATGATTCAGATGGGGATGGAAGTGTATCTGAAGATGGTCAATCTCAATCGGCAGAGGTTGGTTTTTCACAATCCCTACATTTCGTTTTAACCAATATATGCCCACATGTGTATAATATATAGATTTGTCCTTAACCTTGGCATTTCTGGGCAGAGAAAAGAAAAATCAGCTCCTGTATATGGGAAAAAGGTGGAGAATCTGAAATCAATAATCAAAGCTTGTGGAATGAGGTTTGTGAATCAGTTTGGATTTTTCTCTCTTAACTCGAAAATTTTCCCGCATTGGGTGTTATCAACATATTAATGATGGAACATTTTATTCTCTTAATGGAACCAGCATTCCTCCTTCAATATACAAGAAAGCTAAGCAAGAACCAGACAACAAAAGAGAAGCCTTTATAGTGAAGGAGTTGGAAGGGATTCTCTCAAGAGAAGGGCTATCAAAAAATCCCTCCGAGAAAGGTAACAGTGGATTTTGGTATATCACCTATTCATGGCTATCATCCATTACCAAATATAACGTAGAGACCTATATATTAGAAGGCTACAAGTATTGGTATGTCACCTACTCATGGCGATTATCTTATTGAAATACATTTTTGAATGGCTTTCGGAACTAACTTCCAAATTAATCTCGGCTAATTACGACATTGCTTCACCTGTTAAAATAGAGTGAAAATGCAGTCAAAATAGAGTGAAAATGCAGTCTTGACATTACAAGATGAACTTGCATGAAACTATGGCTGTATAAATTGCGTGTGGCTCTAAATTGTTCACTATCCAAGCATGGTACAATGTTTGAGCTGCTGAAATTTCATTTATTGTTCATCGCTTCCCCCGTCTCCCCCTCCCATTCCCCCCCTGTGTCTGGGTGGGTGGAATGATGCCATTACTTTCATGCTTTCAGAAATCAAAGATTGTAAAAAGAGAAAGGAAACAGCAAGAGAACTTGAAGGCATTGACATGAGCAACATTATATCCAGTTCGCGAAGAAGGTCAACATTTAGTTTTGTGACTCCTCCGAAACCTGAAATTCGAGCTAAGGCCAAAAAGATTGATGGAAAAGATATTAAAAACAAAAACAACAAAGACAAAGAACACATTGATGACAATGAGGGCGGCGAGGAGAAAAAGGAGGAAGGGGAGAAAAAGGAGGAGGAGAAAAAGGAGAAAACGGAGGAGGAGGCAGAAGATAAAGAAGGAGACAAAGAAGAGGAGGAAGAAGAAGAAGATGAAGATGACGATGATGAGGAAGAGGAAGACGACGAAAGTGAAGAATTCAATGAAGGTAAACTTTCATTAACCTCCTCATTTTTCTTCTTAATAGTTGCCTATAGGAGTCCCTACATGCTCATATACGCTAATTTGATATTGAAGCTTTGCAATGCTGAGTCTCTACCAGTTTCGTTGTGAATTGCTATGAGTTTATATATTATTTCAAGCCCTCTGGATTAAATCATGCGAGGCTGTGACAGACACGTGACACTTTATGTTATGACATTAGAATTTGAAGCCGGTATATTGCATTTTTTGGTCCCATAAGAATGCCCCTGTACACATTTGGTTCCGAGCTTTTGGTTTGTCTCACATTGCATCTCTGTCCAAAAACTAACGGAACCACGCACGTGTAGCGTGCGTGGCCATTAATAACAGACAATGGACTTAACACCCACGGATGTTGCACGTATGTGGTTCCGTTAGTTCCTAGGCGGAAATGTAACTTGGGACCAAATGTGAGATTTGTAAAAAGTTAAGGGATGCATTGAAAGACAAACAAAAGCTCGGAACCAAATGTGTGCATGGGCATACTTATGGGATCAAAAGTGCAATTTTCGCAGGTTGAAGCCGAAGCACTTCCTCTAACTCCTAAAGTCATAATATATGTATTGCTCAATGCTTACCGATGGTTCAGTCGCTCCACCGTGTTTGTTCTGAACCGTATAACTGAGGAAAGTACTGAGACTAGTGTGCAGTTCCATTAGATTTCAGTAGGGTTGTTATCCTTGTGGGCTGCAAATTAAAGCACAATTATGATGTTGATGGAATGTGACCTTTCAGAAAAGATATATTTGTGTGTGTGTGTGTCCATCTATATATATATATATATATATATATCTACAATTTGAACTTTTATTCCTGAAGACCGGGAATCAAATGGGAGCCTTTTATCTGATATATTCTACCTTTTTACGTGCAGATGATAATGAGGATAGCGACTAAATATTGCCTAGCTGGCTCGAAGATGACTGTAAAACTATTCTTTAGAAGTGTATTACTAGAGAAGTGGTGGTGTACTATTAGTTCTAGACCTTCAGTCGTTCTATTCTTGTTTGGGTAAATTATATTTGTTGGAGTGTATTTACAAGTACCCTAGCTCTGCATTATAATATTTGCGGTGAACAAAGCAAATGGATGTTGCTGCATATTTAATGAGTGTCAATTTTATTTTTATGTGATCTCTGCATTATTCCGTCCTGTGGTAGTCAGCTGGATTTTAGAGAATGGAATAGTATATGTGCTAGTGCAATACGTTGCGTTTGTGGCTAAGATTCGCCAAATGATCAAGTAATTGCTCGATCGTTTTATCGTTTCCGGCGTGTCTCCTCGAGCATTTTATCCTAAAAGTTGAATCGAGCAAAAGACCAAAATGTGGTAAGTGATCTTTTGTTCCCCTCCCCCCCCCCCCCCCCCCAGCTTTTGGTGATAAAAGGGATCCTCACTGCATAAAGGGTTTTTTTTTTTTGGTGTTGGTGTTTGGTGGGGTGGGGGTATCTTCAACCTATCAAAATCAAAAAGAAAAAAAAAGGTGGTGGATACTTTATGTAAGACCACGCTATACATATTGAAATTGTATAATAGTTTTGTGTTGACTTCCATGTGCTACTCTTTAGTGGAATTCAGGAGAGTTTCAACGTGAAATATATTATAACAAAAACTAAAATAAAGATGAGAAATGATTTTATTTTCGGGGGTAATAGCATTTTTTCATCCAAACTATTCGGATTTTTGTACTTTTGTAAACAATTTTTTTTGCACTTTTTTATCTGAACTAAACGGGTTTTGTATTATTTTATCTAAACTTGTTTATTTTTTACACTTTCTTATATGAACTACACGATTTTTACAAAATTTTATACTTTTAGCATTTTTCGGTGGAATATTCGTCGGAATTTCATTACATACATCGCATATGACCCTTTTAAGGGTAAAAATGACATTTAATGGAACTTACGGCTCAATATTTTTATCCTTTTAAGTTGAAATGATATTTTAAATATTAGAATTCAAAATAGCGAAACCACAACAAATTGTTGTTTCAATTGATAAAATTTCATATTTATCTTTAAAAAGATCATATGTGATATATATGATGGAACCCCGGCGGAGTACTCCGGCTATTTGGCCGAAAAATGTTAAATATAAAATTTTGTAAAAATATATGTAGTTCAGATAAAAAAATACAAAAGAAAAAATTTTATTTACAAAAATGCAAAACCTTAAATAATTTGGATGGGAAATGCCATTACCCCTTTATTTTCTGAATTGGTTTTTAGTTCTCTCTACATAAAGTAATCCGAAAGATAGGTTCATTTGGGTAAATTTTAAGGTACAACCTGGTGTTATTTTAAAGTGTACTTGTGTATTTATTTTTTGGATCGTACTTGGAAGCTCTTGAGAGTTGAGCTTTTAAGATGATCTTCACTATCACATGTATATGTGATTGTGGACCTTCCATATATGTATGAGTACATCTGTGGTAGGGATCATTCGGGAGCCAAACTCCTTGGAGCTTCCAAGTATGACTCCTATTTCTTCCATACAAATATATGTGGGGCCCATACACAATATGTGAAAGAGATGAGACACCAACGGTAATATTCCCAATGGTATAAGTATCATCCACTAATTTGAAGGCATAAGATTAATTGATTGATGTTAATTTAAGTTCAGCCAGGCAGTGTCACTTTAGTACCTATCTCTGTATTTCTTTCATACAATTAGTAAACTAGATAGCCCTGGCTTCCTTTTGGATGTTGACCTTAATTTAAGTATTTTATCCAAATTTGTCGGGATAGGATGTAACTGGTGTCCGTTTTTTCTAGGTAGAACATATTCAATATGTGTGTCAAATGCATTCCATAAATGGAATTTCAGACAAACATTAAGAAAATAAAATAAATTGAATCTTAAACATTTCATTTGAGAAATGATTCTCACCACCATGGTTAATGGACTTGGAATTCCTTTTGACATTAATTATTTTATACCATTTAGAGAAAATTATAGTAACCCCCCTATTTTAGTGCAAATTACGAAAAAATTTATGATCTTCTAGAAATTACATAAAGTCCTTTTTATGTTAAAATATTCTTGCAATTACACCCCATACGTATTTAAAATTTATTACAATTTCAATTCTTGCAAATTTTACAAATAGACCCCCTCGTACTCTACTAGCATGTTACTTCAGCGAGTACACAAACTTTATTCCAAATAAGTTGTTTTTACACCATTGATCTAATATTTGTATTTGTTATCTGATATGAACCTTGAGACAAATCAAATTCAAAAGCTAACTATTGAAGTGGGAGAATCAAAACTATATAAACCCGACATTAGTATCGCGTAATTTCAATATGGGATCCAGGTCCCGTAGACTTACAACAAAGATCATAACATAATCCAATTATCAAACTAGACAATAGTAATTCGACTGCAACATAGTTTCTCACCATTAAATCATGATCGGACGGATGATTTTCATCAACGGCCAGAACCATATAGATGGCATAAAGTGAACGATTCTGTTGTATCCATGCACCCAATTCACTATAAAATTATGAAGTCCAACTCGAGTTAAAACGGGCCAGGTTATCGGGTCGAAGAGGTCGAGAGTAGCGATTTGATCGTATGCTCGCGAGTGGACAATAAAAGGAAGGGGGGACATCACTTGTATACACCCGGTCTTAGCTCCTGTCTGTATACCTTGTGAATGTGATTAATCCACATCACTTTTTTTGTTTTTTTGAATTAAAAAATAAATTTAATCACATCCACAAAGTCCACAGTGCCCAAGATCTGGTTTATATAAGAATTTTTCAGCAAGGGGGAGGGGGATGAAATAAATGAAAAAAGCACGCAGTGAAGTGTGTGTGTGTGTGAGTGTGAGTGAATGGGTGGTGGTTTGGTTGGTTGGTTGGTTGATTTTTATTCTCTCTCTCTCTTTATTTCATTTTCTCTCCTTTTTCTTTTTTTGCCTTCTCTTTCTGTGGAGAGGAGAGAACGCCATAACGCCACCATCTCTCTCTCTCTCTCTCTCTCTCTACCTTAGTTATTGCCTCTCACCTCTCACATTTATTTTTGTTCTCGTGAAAACAATAAATTATTATTTATTGTTTTCCGGCGGTGCAAGGTGTAGCGTGGCGGCAGGGCGGCGATTGATGGAGTTCTGACGACGGCCTGTCGGAATTCATGAACGACGTCGTCTGATGTGGGTGTTGAATTTCAATGTCGCGAGTTTCGGTCACGGCAGTTGCTTCTTCTGCTTCATCCTCTTCCTCCTCCATTCACCTCCAACCCCACCATCAAGGTCGACCTTCTGTTCTTTCATTTTCACACTTTTTATTGACGTTGATTCTGTCAATTACGCGCGCAATTCGTGCAGTTTCGCGATACGAGTCGGTTATTTGGGCGTGATCCTGCTCTATTTCTATTTCATTTGCTGTTGATCACCATTGACTTTGTTTTTCATACTAGTTTTTCATGTTTGCATGAACTCTCTAGTTATTTTTCTATTTTAGTTTAGATTCCTGTGTGTTTCTTTACCAATTAATTGATCACATGCGCATAATGATGCCAATATTTTCCAAGTTAGTTCCTCTTCATCTTTTTCTTTATTGTAGTATTTTGTTTTCTTTTGCATGATCATTGCTTGAATTTTGATTAAATGCTCTATCTTTGATTTCTAGTATCAGATTGGTGATCCTTACAATTGTTTGTATGTATAAATTTGAGGCTTTAGAAGCGATATTCTAAGGGTCATTTTCAGAATTGTTTAATTTTTCCTCGGTTTTTATCTAGCTTTGAATTTGTTACAAATCGAAGAGCCATATTTAGTTGCATTTTCCATGCAACACTCCTTCGTTTTTTCTAGTTTCAGGAATTTACTGTTTCTTATCCTCTCTACGTTTTCCACTTCAGCTTTCCACTAAGGTTGCCACTATAGGTTAAATATCTAGCTAAAAATGGAATCAAAAAGGGGGCACAAAATATATCTTACTGCATAATTTTTCCCCCTGAGGTGATTGTAGTACATAAAGAGGTGGGCACTTTTATTTCTAGGCTTAAATCCCTTTTTTGCCTTTTGAATGATAGAAAGAATGGACTGGATTCTCTATTCTTTAGAGCTTTTAGGTGTAGAACTTTTATGTTAGAAATGACTTCCTCACAAAACTTTGAATTTCCTAGTCGGACACTTTTCTCAAGTTGTTATACAAAAGGACAGCTTCATTATGGAAATAGAATGCCAAATCCATGACGTACTGGAAAATAGTTGGTAAGCGGTTTTGGTTCCATTTAATATGGTATGGTGGCAGTTACAATTCACGACTTGTGCACTTGAGTTCCCTACTGACATCAGCTGATATTTAGATGCTTGGTGGCAAATGTACATGAGTTCACGAGAGAAAATGCATTGTGGCAGATAAGCAATATTGTGATACTCCAGGAAGGGTATATCCCCCCCCCCCCCCCCCTCCCCGATATTTTGTTCATAATCAGGCTAAACTTTTCAAGTGTGAACCATTATAGACTTCCGTATTATTTTTTGATGTCTGCATGTCAAAACTAGTAAGTTTTTTCTTTGTAAGGTAATGTTTCCTTTGACTTTGAGTTTCTTCTAAATCCGCTGCTCAATTTAAGTCTTCTCTCTTGGATGATTGTTGCTTTGATTTTTTTTCTATTTTTGGTAATTTTGTTGCTTGGAATTCATTAGATGCACTATCTGAATTTTAAGATTGCAACTGTCATCCTTACTCATGTTTTGCATTCACTAAGTATTTAGAATATAATTGGAAGTAACCTTCCTGAATTTGTTATTCTTCCCCAAATTTTGATAGCTTTGAATTTCATGGAAACAGATAGAACCATAGTTTACCGCATCTGTACAGTTCTTTTTCCTTTTCTTTTGCTCTTTTCCAGAAATTAATGACTTTTAAGAACCATAATGTTTCTGCATAATTCTTCCATCATGTGGATGGAATTTCTGTCATGATGTTACTTCTTTCTGTTCAATATTGCAAGTGAAATTGAAGTGAAGAAGTGGGCTCCGACTCTTATCATCCTAATCCATATGACTGAAATCTTAGTTTATATTGTTTCTCCATTGAGAATGTGTTATTGATTTATTTCACTTTTGGAAAAGTGGATGCGTCGCTTTTGAGAACTTTTCCTTTTATGAACCTTTTACTTTTAGAGACTGAGGCCAAAACTGAAAGTTGTAAGCTTTCCAAGTTGGACACTCTTCTTCCACTTTTATATAAAAGGACAACTTTATTTAGGGGTTGGCAGTTACAGTGACGTTATATGACACTGGAGGTTTCAAACTCATGGCGCCTAATATTTTCAGATGCTTTGTGGCAAATGAACGTGAGATCAAGGGAACAAATGGATTCCGGACATTATCCAGTGCGTGAAGGTGAACCAGATTGTTCATACTACATTCGAACAGGTCTATGCAGATTTGGGACCACATGCCGATTTAACCACCCTCTCAACAGGAAGCTGGTATGGATTACAGATATTAGTTTGATTGAATGACGATTGTTTTATATAATGTGAATGTAGAAAAGAAATGCCTTTACATGCCCATATGATATGTAACAAAAATATATTTCTGAGCAGCCTAGACCTCTACATTCTGTAAATTGCTGCTTCATTTTTTGTTTTCATATACTGCTATATGACTGATTAGTCATCATTTTTGGTGATACTTTTGAGAAAATGTGCATGCTAAATGCCCTCAGTTTCTGGGGTAATTGTGCTTGTCTTCAGCCAGTTCTGTCATCTAGATGGCTTGAGACTTCCTACTGTGGAACTGATGGCTGGACGAATAAAATAAGACAAAGCGCTTATAGTTTGCATCTCTGGAACTCGGAACTAGGGTCCTAGGTAATTTTGGCTGGGAACATGGGTGTAAAGTATAGAATGACATCAGTATTTTATTGCATGCTTTCTCTGATTAACTGAAGTGAAAATCAATGAATGTAACACCTGAACTTGACTCCACGTACATACTTTCTTAATAATGAATATGCGAGTCCGTTTGCCTTTTACACGTAATTCAATGCAGTCCTGGACACCTCAATTTGATAAACTTTCTAAACTTTCAACTATAGGCTATTGCCACAGCAAGAATAAAAGGCGAGTATCCAGAAAGAATAGGACAACCTGAATGTCAGGTATGCATTTATACTTCACTTGTTTCTTTTGTGGCCCTGCGGTTATCGGCCATTTTCCTGTCATCTACTATCGAGATTCTAGGCGGACTTTTTGGATGATTTCATGAAGTTTCATGTTCAAACTTGTGATTCTCTTCCATTACAGATCTACGAGACAGGATCCCTATGTTTATAAAATGTTGGTGACAATGTTAGTAGGATGCATCATTTTTTAAAGTGTTAGAAGGGGGTCAATTATATATTTCGTGTTTCAGTGTGGCATATTAGTATATTGCAGTTGTGATATTCTATTTTGGGGACTGGAATCTGCATAGTTTAGGCTGCTGTCTTTTGTCATTTCAACTTGAAATTCAAAGTGCTCTATTTGCTTCTAAATAATTTCTTGTTAGTCTGTTAATTGATATTCTGCACTCTTCTCTAGTATTACTTGAAAACGGGTGCTTGCAAGTTTGGAGCCACTTGCAAATTTCATCATCCTAGAGACAAAGCTGGGATTGCTGGAAGAGTTGCTTTAAATGTTTTGGGTTATCCACTTCGCCCGGTTAGCTTTTTACTTTCCTCTCAGTACTGTTTGTTCTAAAGTATTGATCATCTTGTGCTACTGTGTGATTAGAATCTTTGTCAATTCACACATTTTTTTCACATCATAACTTGCCGAATTCTGCTGCATTAATTACTAAATGACACTGCATTTACTATTTGTAGCATGTTGGTTCTTCATAATTGAGTGATGATCATGTGCATTTGCTTCCCCATAATTATTGTAATACTATCTAAATAAATACTTATAGAGACTTTGACAATGGTGCAAAAGAATGTACCGTTGCTTTTGTGAACTGGAATGTGAGCCAGGTAGGTTTCAGAGAAAAATAACGGACTAGTCTAAGGTATGATAAAAAAGCAATCTGAAAGAAATGACTACCCCTTGCCCCATTGGTGCATGTCTAATTCATGAAGAATGACATAGCTTGGCTAAAGAACACTCCATTTTAGAGTTGTTACGTCTTTTAATCATCTCTCGATATTAATGAGAGTAGATTCTTTAATACAATACCAACTGTTCTTTTTTCTCTCTCATTGCATACAGAATGAGATCGAATGCACATATTATATGAGAAACGGACAGTGCAAATTTGGGAGCACTTGTAAATTCCACCATCCTCAGCCATCTAATATGATGGTCCCTTTACGTGGTTCTGCTGTATATCCTCCTCTTAATTCTCCAACAACTGGTCAGGTGTCATTTCCCTTGTCAAGTGCTTCTTTTATCCCCAGCCCAAGGTGGCAAAGCCCTTCAAGTTATGCACCACTGGTTATGCCTCAGGGAATGGTATCTGTTTCGGGGTGGAACACATACAATGTAAGCTTTCTGATGATTTAATTTTCGCTATGCTTTTTGTTTCTTCATTTTTCTTAATGCTGTTGTGGGCTTATGATTTCCCTCTATGTCATTTTTTAAGTTCCTAGCACTTTGTTCTGATCTCACTGATTGTAATTGGGGATCTGAATGCATATCAGTAGCCAAACCTCATATAATCCCCACTTCACTTGGAATAACTAATTGAAACTGTGGAAGACTAGTTTGAATGAAGGAAGAATCTCTGGGACCTAGAGTGAGTCTATTTCATATAAGTTATTCTGGAGACTCGGCTAAAACATGCCAATAAGCGGAAAGGATATATAGAAAACATATTTTGTGAAGGAATTTTTTCCTTTGATTATAAAATCTAATTTTATTTTTATTGAGAAATCTAAGCAAATAGTTCACACTGCTACTAGGTACTGAGACCTATATAATCTTGTGAAGTGTGAACTTTGCATTCGTTTGTTAATTGTTCCCTTTCTCTAAATTGTATAACGTCCAAAATTTTGATTCTTCTTTTATTGGGGGGTTAATTGCCACATAAAGTTTATAATATACCTGGGCCGTGTTGTTGAGAAATATGTCTATAGGAGGTGCTTCTTGCGGATGGATAATACTGTTAATTGGCTGCAAACTTGGTTCATAAAACAAAAACTGAGAAGATGTCGTTGGCTGCATAATGTCGTCCTAAATGGTCTGTGCGTTGAATTCTCTCTCTCTTTCTTTCTGTCTGTCTGTCTGTCTATCTGTCTGTCTGTCTCTCTCTCTCTCTCTCTCTCTCACACACACACACACAGAGACAGACACACACTGCAGGCTGAGGGTTTTTCAGCTAATGTTATAAATGGTGCAAGTTCCCTCCAAGTTGCTTGAGTTTTTTGAGTTGAGATAGCATATCTAATGCTTCACTATCTCTTTTACAGGAGCAAAATTTGTATTAGATGGATATGCATATTTTTCATGATGTGGAGAGATGTTCTTTCTTCCTCGACTTAATTTCTTAGTCCATAATATGCTACATATTTCCTGGCATAAGTATATTTGTCTTCTTTGGCTTACTGAATTCAATCTGCATACTTTGCGACAATTTTATTGTGTTTTGCATCTGAATCCAGTCATGTAAAAGATATGATATTTGTCACGTCTGAAATTTCTGGGTTATGACTCCTTTCCAGGGTCAGCTGGGTTCAGTTTTATCTTCAGAAAACCAGCAGCCAACAGCAGGAAACAGCCAGAGTGAAGGCACGTCACACCAGGGTGAAGCAGGATATGTGGGATCTCAATTTCATTCTGGTTCTTTACCCATAGGATATTATGCATTTCATAGCGATAACGTATTTCCAGAGAGACCAGGTCAACCTGAATGCCAGTTCTATATGAAGACTGGAGACTGCAAATTTGGCGCAGTATGTAAATATAACCATCCTAGAGAAAGAATTGTCCCTGCTCCTGACTGTGTCTTGAGTCCAATTGGACTTCCTTTACGCCTGGTAAGCCATATCAGATATTTCTGCTGAGACCTCCGTATTGGATATTTCAATCTGTTTTTTCTTTTCACTGTTCAGATAAACAATGAATGGATCTCTGCCTTCGTTTTAGTTGTTCATACTCTATTAGTTAGGTCATAGGCATTACTATTGAAGTATTCAATCAATCTCTATTTGGTTTCACTTGGTTGTTTTGCTTCTCCAAAGCTTTAATATCATATGTTCTCTGATATCAATGTATATGAAGTAAGATGTTAGCATGAAGTTTTATTTTGGTATACTTAGTTGTATATGTGGTGAACGGTGGAAGAAATAGAGAAAAAATGCAACCGAACAATATTCATAATTACGTGATAGTGATAAACAAACAGAGCTGTTGCAGGATTGCTCCCGTCAGTAGAAGAGTATGGTTTGTGGTTTGAACATGTAAGACTCCCTCCAGCTTAGTCTCTTCTGAAGACTTTGCTTAGTGTTGTAAAATGAAGGTGAGTATTTAAACTGATGTGGGGTGGCAGCTGTTAGGCATATAAGATAGGGAGCCCTAAGTTAACCCAAAACTATGGTCAAGGTAAAGGGTTGACTCCCCACTTATATACCCTTCCACACTTTCATGTGGAACTGATGTGGGATATCGTAACAGCAGCAAGAATCTGTAATTTGAAATATGGAAAAAGTAGATGGTATACAGGTCTTGACTTATAAGCTAACTTATTTTTCTATTTGATTGTGGTTTTGCTTTTATATATTGGCTTTCACACCAAATCTATTTGACTATTTGTTGATCGAGCAGTTATTTTTCACATATATTTTGTAACTTGTTTGCTTGGTTATAGGGGGAGCCTCTATGTGTTTTCTACTCCCGGTATGGAATCTGCAAGTTTGGTCCAAGCTGCAAGTTTGACCATCCGATGAGGGTTTTTGCGTACAATGGTGCTGCATCATCATCAACTGATTCCCCAGCTGTTCGTCGTTTTTTGGCTTCATCATCAGGAGCAGTTGCATTAAGTTTCTCTTCAGATGGACACGTGGAAGGCTCCACAAACAACAGACGCCTTTCTTTGTCGGAGGCAAGACAGAAATCCTCGGGTGATAAAAACATTGACTCGGAATGATAAACTATTCTCCCAAACGCTATTAAGTCATCACCTCTTCCAATCTTCAGGAAGTTAAATAAATAAGAGTTGCCTGTAAATTCATTTCTATGGATGAAAATGTACAGAATCCAATTCCAAGTTCATCTGTTCTTCTGAAGTTACAGTTCAGTTGACAATATTGACTTCTTTAAACTTGCTGAGTTGTATGAATATGCAAATGTTGTCATATTTGTTATATCCGGTAATTAACATTTCATCTCTCTGTATCACTCTTCTGGAACTCTTTTCCACAGTGGGGTTCATCTTGCTCATCATTGTTCTTCCCAATAAGACACCAGGATTGTTTCTAATCCAAACACCTACGTCTAATGATTACTTTATTGAATGTCTTGTTATTATCCTTGTTATCCTGGTAATTATCAGGATTATCTCAAATTATGAGCAGTACAGTTAGAATTCTTATCACACAGTGAATGTTATCATCTCTTCACTAATTTTTTGCTGCTTCTCTTTTGCTATTAGGAATCTGGAGGGAGCCTTCACAGATCGTGCTATTGGTCAAATTGTTGAATTACTTAATATTTTTTAAGTTAAATAAAGCAAAGCAACGTGGAGGAATCTTTATGATAAGTTTGTTTCTGTTTACTTTAGGTTCTTTTGCCGCTTCTTGGTGTAGAGGCGTATCATTAGGAGAAGTGCTATGAGTCAGCTAGACATCATAAAAGTCTTCAAAGTAACCTATGGATCTTACTCTTAGTTGTTTTCAGTTTAATTTTTTCAATATGGATCTTATCTTACGTGAAGTGAGACTATCGAACTTGTCCTCCCAATTTAACCCAGAGCTATAACATTATTTTGCCACTTCTCCTAAATTTGATTCCTAAGTATGCTTGAATTCAGATGTTGGATTATGTCGTTATTATAGATCCGGTATTGATTTTTCTTGAAGAATATTTATTTATTAGTTTGAGTCTTTGACATGGGAATTTATATGGAATGAGATGCTTGGTCAAATTAGCTTGAATTCAGATGTTGGATTATGTCATTATAGATCCGGTATTGATTCCTCTTGAAGAATATTTATTAATTATTTACTAGTTTGAGTCTTTGACGTAGAAATTTATATGGAATGAGATGCTTGGCAAATTTTTACCTCATAAAGTATTTCTATAACAATATTATGTCCTGTAGGTAAAACCAATCCTAAATTGATGAATGGTATTTGGCCCGAGCTGGTTGTTTAGATTTTGGTTAAAGTATCAAACACAATTAAATTAAGAAATAAAGTTCTGGTGTTGCAGAAAATAAATTTGTGATATGTTATTGAGTCGGTGATTGTTTGTATCTTTTATTAGTTCCCTTAAATTTCTGAAATTCTTGAACTCATTGATGTCTTAAATTATGTAGGGAGCACCATCTGGTTGAACTTGGATTGCTTTGAATCTCCAAGCAAGTCTAGGCTACCCAAAGTGAGATGTTTATTGATATCTCTTCAGCAACACAGAGAATGCTATACCGATTACCAAAAGACTCTACAAGATGGCAAATGTCATTCAGAAAAAGGTCAGTGAAAGACGCAGCCTCTCCTATAGTGCTAAACTGAATTCAATGATCCTTCTATCATGCAATCAGTACTCGGCTATTTCAGGTTTCTAAAAGACTCTTCCGTAAGCATCAAGCAATAATCAAATTTCAAATTTTAGCGTATTAAATTGTGAACACTTGCAATATTTCTTTAGGGTATTCTATTCTTTGTCCATTTTCGATGGGCGAATGTTGGAGTAAGAAAATTATAACGCAGAATCATACCTTTCAGTTATATAGTTAATTATTAACCTACTACAGTACTACTAAACTTGTTCAACCCAGCCTGTTCCTCCAAATATATATGGATACTGAAAAAGCGACATCTGGTCTTAGGTTTTTACCATGTATAAAATATATAAATAAAGCAAGAATTGGCCTTAGGTTTCTTAGCCTTATTTAGATGGGTTACAGAATTATGCACTGTTACCGTTTCAATTTCTGCTAACAATTTATTGGGCATTAATGGTGAATGCTTTTGTCCATTTTATTTGGTATTCTAATGTTCATTTATGCACTTTATTTCCTCATTTTTGTGCAAACTTTACCCTTAATGTTTGTAGTTAGATTGATTTTTGATTGACTATTAATTATTTTCTTTAATTTTCTAGACACTTTAGTTGAAATGATATTGTTTTGCTTCTTGTTCATCTATTATATATGATGATGCTTTACGTGGTTTACTGAGTTATCATGAAAACATTTGTGACATTTGATTTACTCTACCCACGAGAAACTTCTAGTTTCCGCTATTACATATAAATATAGACCGCAATTAATGCCAAGTTTCCTAGTATATGGAGGTTATAGGAATGTAGACTTGATGGTATCTCCTGGTACAGGATCGCAAACTCTCTCCGGGCTTCATCAATTAACTTATCTATGGCCTGAGGTGTTGAAGTTAGAAACACAGAATATTTGGTCCCTTTTGCACTGATGTATTGTTTCTGAATACAAAGTTGTTGCTATTCTAACTGCAAGTTTCCCATTCTCTTCTACATACTATGTCCTCTTTTCATGTTTCAGTGAAAATTGAATTGTCCCCATGTGCAAAATGCTTTGCGTCTGCTAGTTCACTCCAAATAAAATAGCAAACGATAAGTACATTTCCTAGGATTTATCTCTTTGTTGATTTCTGGATTGGGTAATAACCGTTTCTTGATTTTTGGTAAGATATTGGAACATTACAATAACTGCTGCTGTGATTGTCTTTTTATATGGCCATTATTTGTCATTGATCTCTGAAGCATCAATTGTTAACTTTGATTGCAGGTTTTGTTGATGTTGCTGTGCTGAGATATCTCCACATTGTGAAGGTTTAGTTTGTTACGTCCCTACATTTGACGTTCCAGTTCAATGTAAACCAATTGTTCCTCTAGCTTAAATGTCTCATTAGCATTCTTTCTGATGTTGAGGAAGAAATACGTTTATTAACATCATAGGTCTTGCCCAGAACACCAGAGCAAGAATATATTCTTATCATTAGTGAGCATTTACAGTTTATGCATTATCCTCTGACATACAACACTCTATTTGGAGGTGGTCGTTGGCTCGTTGCTCTTACAAAAACTGGTTTACCGGAAACTAAATAATTCGATCACACCTAATGAGATGGCCAGTTTGACATTGAATAAAGTAACCAAACAGGGATGTCTAGCAGAATCTCATAATTTGTTGGAATATGTATATGCCTTTTAGAATGCTCTTAATAACTGGAAGAAGAAAGAGAAATGTACTGATAATTAATATGCACATACTATGATGAAGGATATAGGACAAGTTCAGACGCAATGCAATTCCGTGAGAGACAATGAAATGACTCAAACAAATACCAACACCATTCAACTGCAAATCCACACAATTTAAAGAAGGAAAAAAATGTCAAAATAAACGGGAGTTGCGATATTAACACCTCAAATTATTCCACAATTCACCAGCTTAAGCATTAAAGAAAGTTCCTATTTTCATATTGGTAACAAAATTACAATTCCTTTTTTTTTTCTTTGAAATACAGAAAATTACAAATCAAGATGTGCTAATGTGATGTAATGAACATGATGAATCAGATCTCTCTAGACTTCCATTCAATCACACCCCGTTCGCAGTTTAGTTCGGCCACCAATCAGGTCCACCAGGCTTTTTCACAAGGATATCATTATATTCAGGTCTTGAGGTCTGATGAACATTCAAAACATAGTTATACATAAATATTGAGTTAGTACAAACAAAATTACAGATAGAAACACCAAAAAGAATGCAAGGATGCAAATGCCATGATTAAAATGTACAAAACTGCACCAAGGGAATACAGGTAGAGGTAAAATATTCAACTTGCATACGGCATAATTTATATTATTGTCTACAGTATTAGTTGAATAAATGAAAAAACTAAAACAATAATGATGCAATATGATAGATTGGGTGCTATTAGATAAGGGATAAACGTAGTCCTAAGATGATCTTTCTTATTCAGCTCTCAAGGTATTAAACCCTTTTCTAGCCACACAAAAGATACCATCTCGTCAAGTCCGATACTCATTCTTGCCATAATATCATATGTTCTCATGAAGCATTTTCGGTAAAGTCATCCCGAATCTGAGAGTGCGATTAATTGGAGCGATCAAGCAAGAGTTGGGAGAGTGAGGCAGCAAAGCGGGTGGTCGAAGAAGATAGTGTACTAGTTGGTCTGTCATTAACCAGCAGAAAGGAAAAGGGATTGGGAGGGTTAAGCATGATGATGATTCATGAAACCAACAAACATGGATGGATCATGATGCATAGATATTGTATCAGCAAACATGAACGCATATAATCTTAATGCAGAAAAGACATAATAATCTGATATATATATATATATATATATATCCTATTTCCAAGTAAGTAAATATTCATCAGAATTAATCAGTTTCCCAATATAATCCATCAACACTCACAAAGCAATCATCAATCAATACACAATAATATCCCAAGAATGTTTAAGGCATACACATACGTCTGTAGCACGAGCATTCAATTTAGCACTGAGCTATGAATTAAAAACTTAATCACATAATAATCATGCCGTATCTACACTACTTACTTAGTAATTTGATAAGAGAACTTTGCAAATTACTATGAAGACAAATGGATAAAAACAGGTAAGGTAACTAACTAACTAACTAACCAGATCTTTGAAAATGAGGAAAGCTACGAGGAAGAAGAGTACGAAGAGGATCTCGAATTCGGCGAACCGCACAAAATTGAAAACCGAGTTGACCGCCCGAGTCAACAACGACGGTGACGATAACGACGACGACGACGACGATTGCTGTGGTAAGGAGGAATTGTCCGCCCTCCGTCGCCGGGCACCATCAACCCCCATCGCCGCCATTCTCTGTGACATATATATATATATATATAACTGTGATTGAAGATCGATCTGTTTGTGATATGATGAAGGAGATAAATTGAATCGCGCTGGCTGGGTTGGGAGCTTTAGGGAAATAGGGCTACCGTTCTTTAATGCACAGTACCTGACTCATTCTTTTTAATTGCAAATGGGTCCCTTTTATTTTTAAAGACTTTTAAAAAGGTTCATATATAAATATTTTTAGAAAAATAACCTAAATATACAAAATGAACAGTGTTATTAAATTCTTATTATTTAACGAGTTAATCATTCTATTTTGAAATTTTCATGTAAGAGAGTTGCTTCATAAATCCAATTGCTTCATCAACGAAGACTTATGTTAGATTTGGAGTAAAGTACCAATCTTACCCCTTTGAATTAAAATATATTTTTAACTTATTTAATAATTTAAACTCAGGAACACTGCTCTGATACCAGATTGTTTGCACATTGGGGGGAATTATCCCGCAAATTTTGTCTCCCGACCGGTATACACCGAGAAGGTAAACAAAATTTTCTCAAAACAGTATCAGAGATTTTTGAAAACAAAATTTTATATAGCGAAAATATATTTTTGGGATGATAAAGAGCAGAAGGTTACTGCTATTTATCATCATTTTTTTTATTTGTTTTTGGAGCATTATTAATATTTTTGGGTTTTTTCAAGGGAGAACTATAACATTTTTTAAATAGTAGGGGAATCCCGTCCCTGGGGGTAGTTTACTTACTATGTATAATTATAAAGCATATAAAACTTACTAGGTATTTTTCCACACAAAGATGATATTTTATTACAAGAAAATGGAGACTTTCTAGCAACTTATGATGCACGGATACTTCTAAAATTGGACCCCTGCAATATCATACTCGAATCAGATACGATACTCTGCGAATACCACCCGAATTCGTATCGGATACCTTTTTGATGTATCCAAAAATTAAATAAAAAAGAAAATTTTGGATACCGTCTTATATAAAATTTAAAGTATTTGACACGGCTTGGATACCGACATAGTATTTTTTTGAATATTATATAATACTTTATAAGTTAAAATAAAACAATAATATTGACTTTGACCGTACGTTAAAAAGTTAAACAAACAAAAAAGAAAATTTAAAGCAACAAAAAATTATTTTAGTTTCACTTCTTAATATGTTTTTATTTTCTTGCTCCGCATGAAACCTATCATTAACACTTTTTCACAAAGATTTTGGATAAGAATGTAAATATTGGTATCAATGATATGACGTTCATACACAGCAAATAATGAAACTTTTTGGTTATTTTTGAAAATTTTGAACTTATAAACAATGAACTAGTGTCAATATTGCACTTTGATTTATGTTTTAAACATTATATATATATATATATATATATCGTATCCCCAAACTCTAATTTTAAAATTTGCCGTATTTCGTATCCGTGTAGTATCATATTTCGTATCCGTGCATCATAGCTAGCAACCAAGAAGTATGGGTTGGAGAGTGTTAAGGTGCAAGTTTACAATATGAGGGGTGAGGTCCTTATATAGGCCTCGAATTTGAAATACATTACATCAAAATGAAAGAAAAATTTGACATCCATGGCTGGTTGCTATAGTACCTGCCTATTATTGTATTGCAAACAGTGCTCTATTTAAAGAAATGCCAGAGGTGGCAAACACGATCAGTAAAAATGTACAGAAAATATGCATTATTGAAGCTGGTTGTTTGAGTGTTGATGTAGCTTTTGTCTGGTTGCTAAATTATTGGTGTCAAAGCTTGAGGATGATGAATTATTGTTGCTTTTGATATTGTTGAAAATTATTGTCCTTGGTGCATTTATGGCCTTTGTCTAGGTGAATTATTGCTCTTCTAGTTTGTTGAGAAATTGAAGCTTTTATCTTTAGTATGCATCTCGGCTGGTTCCTTCTAGATCTGGATTATACTTGGGCTGATACTCTAAGCTTGCCATAGATTTCTTTCCAAGTGTTGCAATTTGGTATCGAACTTTGACTCCTGTTGGAACAAAAATGCGGTGATGAGGGGCTTGAAAAATAAGCTTGAATCCTGATGCTAGATCGTATTTGGCATTAAGAAGTGTTGCTGCCTTTTTCTTCTAATTTCTAATGCTAACTTGAGTTTTTCTTCATCTGCTAAGGGGTTGATGGCTTCTTCATGATCTAATCAGAAACTTCCTAACATTGGTTCTCACTTTTCATAATCTTCGGAGATTGATATAAAGGAATGCCCAATTTCTACTCCTGCTTTATTCCATATAGGGGGGAGAAGATGCTATATTAAATCGAAGGTTAACTGCTCCTTGATCAAACTGAAAATTGACTATTTTTGAAAGCTGTCTTCCTAAATGTATGACTTGGACAAGGTTTGATACAAAAATTCTTGATACGAAACCATAATCTAGGAGTCGTTGTAAGCTGATAAAAATATCATCTATCCATCCTTCTCTGAATACTGAGGCGTCGATGTCAATGTTTGGCCAAGAAAAATATTTAAGTGTATAAAATTTTAATGTTCCTTCTTGGCGAATTCTCCTTTCCATTGTAGAAGTTGAGTCTTGGGCTTTATTCCATCTATCTGCTACTTGATGATGATTTGGGCTTCTTTTAACATTTTTGAATAAAATTTTCCTCTGCTTTCTGCCAAATTAGGGTCTGTATTGCTTCAGGTAGGGATAAAACGGTTGGACAGGGGTCGAAAAAAGTTCAAACAGATAAAAATTGGAAGCATTTATCCTTGATTTGTTTAGGAATTTCATTTTGTTTAGGGTTTTTTATATGGGCTTGAAGGTTTTGATGCTGTTTAATATTTTCAGAAGCTACCAAAATGTCATCTATGTATACTAAACAAAAATCTAAAGGCTTAAAAATATTATCCATAAATCTTTGAAATATTGCTGGAGCATTTTTTAATCCAAAGGAAAGAACATCCCACTCGAAATGTCCTTCACTACAATTAAAAGTTGTCCATTTTTTTATCTTCTTCTACTATTTTAATTTGATTGTATCCGCTTTTTAAATAAAATTTTGAAAAAATCTTTTTATCTTGGATTAAATTAATTAACTCTTCTTTATTAGATATTCTATAAGTATCATCTTCTGTATTATCGTTAAGTTTTTTGTAATTATAGACTATCCTAGGTTTTCCTCTTTTTATTTCTGCATTATTTCTTACTATAATTGCTGTAGATCTATGAGGGCTATCACTTTTTCTTATTATGCCTATTTCTATCGTCTCTTTTATTTGCGTTTTAAACTCCTTTATATCTTCAGGCGTATACTCAATTGCTGCTGTTCTTATTATTATATCAGGATTCAAAATATTTAACTTAAAAGTATATTTTACTTTATTTTTTGCTAAGTCTTCTCCTATAAATCCTAATTTTTCTAACTTATGTACGATTGTTTCATTTTCTAGGTTTAAGACTTCTAATCCTTTTCCTATATCTCTAATTTCTTCATCTAATATGATGTCTTAGGTTTCAGAATCTATATTGTTTTGTTCTAATTCTTTGAAAAAATCTAAATCAGAAATATCATGTCTACCACGCTTCGCATTCAACTCTGATTATTTAATATATCTATTGATAAGAAATGTATAATTATGTTTACTAATGGTAATGTATTTTTTACCAATTAATATACTACCATTTAATGCACAGATAAAATTTAATCCTAAAAGGAATTCTTGGCTTGTTATATGATTTGGGGCGATAAGTACTTGTCCTAAAGTGTATTTACTACTATAATTTCCAGAAAATTCTTTAAATTGTATTCCTACGTTAATCAAATCTTTTGTTATTTTCATCAATCTATTTCCTGCAGTTCTACTGGTAACAGTATAACTTAATTGTGCTTTAAAGTCTTTTGGTACAAGACTAGAACTAATCATACTTTTTGTACTTCCTGTATTTAAAATAGTTTTAGTCTCAATGTATACTTTTTGATTACACCAAATTCCACAATCTAAAAGTACTAAGCTACTAGAACAGGGTACTTGTATTGGAGGTTCGTAGGCTGTATTTTGTAGATGTGTTTCTTCTAATTGTTGGTTAATTTCATCAAGTTCTTCTATAATTACATCTTTTCCTTTAGTTTGATTACTGTTTATGTTTTCATTATTTTTTAATTTTAATTCTATTAATTGTATTCTTAATTTTAAATTTTCTATTTTATGACTTAGGACTTCTATCGTTTCTAGTTTTTTACTAGGTTTAGGCGATACATCTGTTTCTATATTATAAACGTCTTTAGCACAAATAAAATAAATTTCGTCAAAATATATATTACATTGATACCTTAAATGCATATCGGGATATAATCTACAAATACTACATGCTATACTCATAGTATCTTTTCCATTTATATATTTATGCTCACATGAATTATTCATAAAAGTGTATTCTATTATATTTTGAATTTCTGGTCCTTCTTCACTTACTATACTATATATACTTTCATTACCATCTATACTTGCTACGTCTTCATCTACTTGTTTTGCTATAGCTGCTCTTTCCATATTAAATTGTCTTTTTGGGTAACTGTTAGCTAAATGTTTAGGATTTCCACAAATATAACAGGTGCATTTCCTAGTTGATGGCTTTCTAACATGATTAAGGTGTTTTCTTCCATGTCTATATTGTCTAAAACTAGATTTTGGTTTATTGGATTTTCTTAATATTTTTCGTTTTGGCTTGAAGTAATTTCTTTGTCCATATTGTTGTGGAGTGTATATGACTTTTCTACAAAATTCATAAGATTGGTTTCTAATTTGTTTTCTAATGAATTCTTCTTTACACCATTTTTGAACTTTAAAGAAAGTATATTGTACTCTAGGTCCTATACCTAATCCTGTAAGATTACCATTGCTGTTTATCCATTCTTCATGTATTCTTTTTCCTAAATCTTGTGGCAATTTTGTAAAATACCTATTACATAATTCTCGTCAAATGCTTTATTAGCTTCTGGTATTAGTCTTGCGAAATCCTGACTAAAAGGTATAATGTATTTCATGTTGGTTATAGTGAGTCGCTCTAGGTTTCTAAGTGCAGTATCTTATATGAATGTACTTTCTCTTCTTTGATCTATTCCTATTATTAAGGTTCTAATAAAACTATTAAAATTATAAAGATTATTTCTTAGGGCTTTTATTTCATTAATTTTAGCAGGATCATATTTCTTCTTACTTTTCCAGATAGATAACGTTGTAGGTCTTAAGCATGTTTCTAAAAAGTTAAATATATCCATATCTAACTTTTAATTTATTTCTCAATGCCTTACTACACATTGTTCCCATATATTCACTTCTTTTTGCCACATTTGCAGGCTTCCAAATTCAATTACTAACATGGTTCCACTCATGATTTTTCCTATAGGTTGCCTTAATCCTACTTATTTGGCTGAGTTGATCCATATTCATATGTTGGGTTTTTCCATTCTGGTCTCCCACTCATTTCTACATTTTTGGCTGGAACTTCACTATAATCTGGTTCTACTCTACTTCTTTTTCCTATATTACTACTAGTACTATCTTGACTATCTGCCATAAAAGTTATTTCGTTACTATTCTTTTCTTTAAAGAATTTTTCAAATTCTACCTTTCCTAAACATATATCTAGTAAATCTATATTATAATATTGTTTAAATTTTTCTTCGGCTGATTCTAAGTCCATATCTAAATTCATTGCTTCGAAATACATTTCATCTATTAATTCTAAGTTCGACGCTAGAGATATAAGTAAATTTATTAAACTATTTAAGTGTTTATTTTCTGAATGTAAATTTTGCTTAAAACTTGAATCAAATTTACAAATAAATTTATGTTTATCTAAAAAGATTATTGATCTATCGGCTAAGCTATATTCAAGATCTAAATATTCTAATCTTTTAAAATTAGAAAGATCTATTTTAATAAAAAGCTGCTATTAATATATTCAAGATTAAAAAGAATTAATATAGTGTTGGTGATCTCGTAATCTAGGTGGTAAGTTAAGATAAGTATTCACCCAATTATCTCTCCTAATCATTAATTGGTTTCGTAATTCTAATATTAATTCCGAGTTATTATAGTTTAAGTTTTCTAAAGTATTAAGACAATCAATAAAAGAGTTTAAAATATGAGGTGGAATTGGCATGTAAGCAAATTACGTAAATAATCAAGGATTTATGCAAATTTATAAAGCGAGTTAGGATTCCCTTTTATTTAAAATATGTATAATTGCTCTCATGGTATAAATATTTACTAAAGAAAATAAAAGGACTGAAATAAAAACAACATAAAGTTTATGGGCTATTTGACTTGGTCAAAATAGTGGCTGAGCTATTTTCTTAAAATGTAAAGCGAGAAGGCTATTTTCTTAAAAATAGTGCAGTCAAAGGCTATTTACTCAATTGATCCGGCTGGGTTTGAGGAGATAAATAATTGATTGATGGGAAATTGAATTTTGAAAGATTCTTCTTTCTTTGTTTCCCTATTTGACAGTCAAACGCGGGGCATCCTATTACTACTATTATGTTAATCGGGTTAATTTCATGCTATGCACTTGGGTACATGTTTAAGTGAGTTTTAAATCGATGGACCATATATGATAAGGTGATCATTTCACTTTATGACATCATCATGTGCTGATCCAGCGGTTTAAAACCCATTTGGGTACGTATCCAAGTGTGTAGCATGGAATTTCCCGTTAAATCGAGAGGGTATTTTTAAAAAAATATGCTTTTAATTTAATTATTATTATTAATAATTGATTGTATAATTGATAACAAGTTCTATCAAAACATTTAATTAATTGAATAGTCAACCAACACTCAAGTTCACCGACTGGATAGCTATGGGTGTTAGTGTAATTTTCCTATATTATTTTTCATAAACGAACTTGAGTGTTGCTTTTTTTTTTTTTTAAATAAATCGATTACATGATACATCATAAATATCATGAATATCAAATTACGACCAACTACAATCATCTAACAAGTACTATGCAAGTAGAGAAAAGGCTACACGCTTTTGGTATTTGTAATTTTAATTATACGATGGTAAGTTTGTGTAATTACCTATTAAGTAGTGGGTGTTGATGTAATTTTCCCAATATTATAATACACAATAAATAATATTTAATAATATGCCTCCAGTATCTTTTAAAAAAATAGATTTAGTCCATAACAATTTTCTACACATTTAGTTCTCCATGTTTGAATCAACACATTTAGTCTTGTAACTATACGAAAATTTTAGTATTGGTCCTAAATCGACGCGCCGACCATTTTACTACTGTCGAACCGGCATCACGTGATACATACGTGTTTCCCCCGAAAATCTAAAAAAAAAAAAAAAAGCACTTCACTACCACCAAATTGTATAAACCCGAATTTTATCTATATCAAATCGATTTGTCAACCATTAAATTTAATTCACTCGTTTATAGCTTCGAATTTTCATCTCTTCAAACTCTCTTCAAACATTTCGACCCTAAAATCAAGTTTCCCCTTCATTCACCGAAATTCCTAAACCAATCAAATCCTAGTTTTGGACTAGGGGGCGTGTTGATTTCGGACCAAAATTGAACTTTTCCTACAGTTGAAGGAGTAAATGTGTTTATTCAAACATAAAGGACTAAATGAGAGTCAAACACGGCACCCTAATACTACTACTATATGGGAGTGAAAGAGGGGTAATTCCACGTTAGATCGAGTCTAATGGTCTGAATGTGAATTCTTGTTTAATAGATATAGAATCTCGGGCCATTGAACTTGGTCTAATATAGATTTTTCCATGAGAGAGGGTACTTTGAGAAATTTCAGTTTTATTTAATAATTATTAACAATTGATTGTAGATAATTAATAGTATATTTTCTATCAAAAGATTGATTCATTGAATAGTCAAGCAACACTCAAGTTCATTTATGGAAAATAACTTGGAAGTAGATATTTTTTTCCATTTTTTCTCTAGGAAAAATAAAATGAAATAAGGTGTGAAAACACATATTTTATTGGCAGGATTTCACTTTTAGTCATGTATCTTAGAAGTCGTGACAATATATGTCCAATATCTTTTTAAAAAACACCTTTGGTCATGTAACTTAATAAATTTCAACGCATTTAGTCTTCATGTTTGAAAAAATACATTTAGTTCTATAACTACACAAAAATTTAAATTTTTGTCCTAAATTAAAGTGCCGACCATTTTACCTTTGTTGGACCGACATCACGTGACACGCACGTGTTACCCCCAAAAATTTGAACTTAAGAAAAATAGGAATTTTTTTTTCACTATCCTCAAATTGCATAAGCCGTAATTTTCTCTATTCCAAATTGATTCTTCAACCATTGAATCTTAATTCCTTCGTTTATAGCTTTAGATTTTCATCTCTTCAAATATTTCGACCCTAAAATCAAGACTTCCCTTCATTTACCTTGAAATTCCCAAATCAATCAAACCCTAATTCGGAATAAATGAGGGGCACGTCGATTTAGGACCAAAATTGAACTTTTTCTATAGCTGAGGGACTGAATGTGTTTATTCAAACATAAATGTCTAAATATGTAGAATTTTGTTAATTTGCAGGACTAAATGTGTTTTTTCGAAAATATACTGTACGTATTTTGCAAGGCCCCTAAGTTACAAGACTAAAAGTGTAATTTTGTCGAATCTGTTAACCGTCCCACTACTACAGAAATGACCTATTATAGCGGTTTTAACCGCTGTAATAGGTACCGTTGTAATTGGTTTATGCCTATTACAACGGTTACGGAAATAACCGCTGTAATTGGAAAACCTATTATAGCGATTTTTTCCGTAGCCGCTATAATAAGGTGTATTTATTTAACTTTTTTTTTTTTTGGAATATCTATTATAGCGGTTATAGGAATAACCACTATAATACACTAACATCACCAATTAATTAACATAATCAACTAAACCAAAAACCCACATTATATAACAAAAACCCATTAAACCGACATAACTAATTATTCAAACACTAACATATATAACCAATTAATTTACATAATCAACTACAGTAAAAACCCACATTATATAACAAAAATCCATTAAACCCACATAACCAATTATTCAAACACTAATATAACCAATTAATTAACATAATCAACTATAACAAAAACCCACAATATATAACAAAAACCCATTAAACCCATATAACCAATTATTCAAGCACTAACATAATCAAATATAACAAAAATCCACATTATATAATTCACAAAAAATATAAACATATATATATATATATATATATATATTACCTAGGGTTTAGGGTTTAGTGGAGAGAAGGTGGTGGTGGTGGCGGCGGTGGGGTGGCCGATCGAGAGAGAGAGTAGAGAGAGAAAGAGAGATAACATCGAAAATGGGGGGGGGGGGGATGGTAATGGCGGTGGCGGCGGCCGATTGTGGTGATGGTGGTGGTGGTGGCAGTGGTTGGTGGGGGTGGAGTGGAGAGAGAGAGTAGAGAGAGAGAGAGAGAGACGAAAATGGGGGGGGGGGGGGGGATGGTGGTGGCGGCGGCGGTGGCCGAATGTGATGGTGGTGGTGGTGGTGGTGGCGGCGGTTGTGGTTAGTGGTGGTGGAGTAGAGAGAGGGAGAGTATAGAGAGAGAGAGAGAGGCCAAATTGGGGGGAAAAATGGGGGGGGGGGGGGCAAATGGGTTTTTTATTTTTTTATTTGACATAGCGGTTCTTTGAAGAACCGCTATAACCGGTTCCGGGCTATTATTGCGGTTCTTCAAAGAACTGCTGTAATAGACCAATTAAAGCGGTTCTTTGAAGAACAACTGTAATAGGTCCCCAGTAAACCCTATTACAGCGGTTCACCGATGAACCGCTGTAATAGGCCCCTCCGTTCAGCGGTTTTCAAAAAACCACTGTAATAGGTGCGCTGTAATAGTGTTTTTTTGTAGTAGTGTCCGTAACAACACCGAATCGAACAAATAATAGAGTGAAAGTAAGATCGTCTCCACATGGAAGGTTATCAAGTACCAAACGAAGTTTATCCTATTATTTAGACTATCGATTATAAGAGATGTGATTTTTAAACTAATTAAAAGCAGAAATTAATAAAACCAGAATTACTTAAATTAATTAAAACAGAGATAATTAACACGAATAATCAATTAACGAAAAGCCTAGGGATTAAGATTTCATCAAGGTATTTCTATGGATTATTGACTTTCGATGGATTATCATTCTTGCTTAAATTAAAGACCCAATTTTTTTTAATACATGAATACTCTCCCGAGATTTTCATGAGTACCCAACTAAATTAATTACCGTCACTCCCATGATCAACAACTAATCTAGATGAATCCATTAAGTTCTATGAATATTGTTTAACTAGTCTCATGCAAAATTACCAATATCCCTATTAAGCAATTTACACATGTCTATTAAATCTGAACCGATAAACTAATTCACTTCTCTGTACTTCTTAATTCATCTTAAATCATGCAATTGGTGATCAAGCAATTACAAGCATTAAACACTCATTAATAGATAAACAAAACAAAAATCAAATTCATAAATCATCAATAATCCAAATTAATACGGAAGACTACATCTTAAACCTTAGAAAATAATTTAGGTATGCATAATTAAAGAAAAACAAGAAATATGCATTAACATAAAATTATTCATGTTCAACAATGGAGGGATAGAAAAATACAACTTGAGAAGATGAAAGCTTCCAAATCCAAGAATTCTTCTTCAAGTTTTCGTTTCTTTCTCTCCAAGTCTTCTAACTCAAGAATATGACTCTCTAACCTCTTATCTAGCCTAAAAACATTTTTTCCTCTTTCCTTAACTTAAAAGGAGTCTTAGATACATAAAATCGGCCCATCCAAGTCATAAAATCAGCCCATGAAAATTATAAAAATTCCCAGCTGCACAACTGTGCAGAATATCTGTACAACTGTGCAGTCTGGCTGTGCAAAATTTGTTCTCTTAATTTTTCTTCAACGAAACTTTCTCTTGAGGCCTCTCTATTGCATTTCTTCACATCGTTTTGGTTAACCTTCATTATTCTCGTAAGAAACACTCCTTCAACTCATCAAAACAATCGCGTTTATGCCTACAAAAGCATTAAAATGACTTAGAAATCAAAATACGCTAAAAATAACGAAAAATACTAATTACAAGGCATAAAATAAAAGATAAATGTGAGGTAAAATATGATGAAAATATGTAAAATATGCAACCTAACAAACACCCCTCTCTTAACCTTTACTTGTCCGCGAGTAAATCTAAACAAAACAAAAACAAAAACAAAACTAAAGATAACACCACTTTCGTAGGGAACACGATTGCACTTAGCACGTCAACAAGCCATTAAAACCCCTAGGTACCCTTAGTGGACGAGTTTTGTCTCGTGAGGTTTTGCAGAGAATATACCCACAAAATTCATGACATTCGTCTGTCTGTCTCATTGTTCATCAAATCAGCAACGAGTCACAACAATTATTTATCCCCACAATCATCGCACATAAACCAATAATAAACACATAGAATCAATATTTTTCCACCACATGAACATCTTCACTCTCAAGTCATCACACTAATCCCAAACAAGTTCGATTTAATATGCATCCATTCGTGTGCGATATGTGAATTCTAGCAAGGGAACATTTCAGTTATTTCAAGCAAAAATATAAACATATATTATAATTCATCCGCATTCGCTTTCCTTTATTCAAAATCTATAAACCCGTGCAATGTCTTGCTAGTCAAGCTTTCTATGCCACCCTTGTAACGAGTTTTGGGCCAATGACTATCAAATCAGTCGGCTTTAAGGCATTATGTTTCAAGACACCCCATCGGACTTAATCACTCGAGTGACAAAGGCTAGAAGTGAAATTGGGTGATTTTAGCATTCAATGGCCACTGAATCAACATGTTTTTTTTTTTTCCTTTTTTTTTCTTTTTCTTGACTTTTTTCTATTCTTTTGTTTTTCCTTCTTCGACTTTCCTCAAAATATCACCATGTATCCAAAAATATGTAATTGCTTTTATCTCCCGGATCAATCCCCTTTACTAGAACTTGTGTGTAGTGTGTAAAATTGTATAAAAATTTCACAAATTTCAGGCTCAGTGATCAAGCTCAATAAAGAGTATCCATGTATAGAAATCAGATTTACATGTTTATATAGTCAAGAGCTCAAATATGGGAATACAAATATTATGAACAAGTTAACCAAAATTCAGCAACAATTCAACAAAAAAAAAATGACGTATGCCCAATCCTGACTATGACCAAAGTGTGTAATACCTCGCGCAAGGGAAGACAAGTTCTTATGTACCACATAAGCAATATTTTATTTCCTTCTGTTAAGACTCCTTAGTCCTTACCTTAGTTAATGACCACGATACATGATTTAGGCCCTAAAATATGCTGGATTTGCTTAGTAATTAATCCTATATTAGCTCGTGTACTACGGGCCCAATCCTGAGATGAACTCTTTTTCTTATTACAAGTTGGACAAATTATATAAAGAAGGAATATATATGTTAACTTTTTTTTTTTTTGGTGGTAAATATATATGTTAACCAGCATATATAAAAACAGATTTTTTTCCATTTTTTTTTTTAACATAAAAGACCACTTCTCATTACCAAACAAGTACGTTCAAACGTAACAGCATTACAAAGTAGAGCTAGGAACAGGAGAAAAGGTGGAACATCTATCACTACTGGGCAATATAATTATCAAAGTGCAAGATCCCTTCAGACAGAGAAGCTCCATATTTGGCAAGTGCACCTTATTTGCTTCTCTGTATGTGAACTTGGATGGAGCCAGAAATTTTATTAAGCGGGGCCGAGATTGTTGTGATATATTTGTACATTTTTTTCCCTAGATAGATGATGGATTAAAGGGGTGGGGGCTTGCCCCCGCGGTATGGTACATTATATTTATGGGGAAAAATATAATAAGGAACTAAGTTCAATTATAACTTTTGACATACTTTATACTATTTATATCTCTTTCGTTATAGTCAAAATTTTGGATTTGGGGGGAGGGAGGGGGGGGGGGGGGGAACTCAAAGAAAAGGAAGAAATCGTAATATTTTTCGATTTTGAGGGGCGGCAATTCAAATATAAAAAATTTAGTAAGGTAATGTTTACACTATAAAATAATTTGGGCTTTCGAATTACAGAACCCAAATAACCCAAACTATAGAAATTCGAAAAAAAGGAAGTTGGACCCGAAAATGAATAGAACAAGGCCCATTGAATTTAGAAAATGGCAAAAAACATGCGCTGAATTGACAAAAGCCCAAGAATCGAATCTGAAAAATAAAATGAAGTCCGAATAGCCAATCAGTTGCAGAGGCGCGCTAAGTTGAAAAATTTGAAAGAACAGTTGAAGACGGTTGACAGCGGTTCCAGAAGTAGAGGAGAACGTGGAGGTTGCGAAGAAACCGACAAAAGAAGTGAAGTAAATAAGCGCGAAGAGAAAGAAAGAAAAAAATACATCACAAGATCATCAAACTTCTACATTTTCAATTCTCTTAGAATTAGCTCTATCCTTAGGAGTAGTTTCTAGCATAATGTAGGAGTAGATCGTAGCGTAAATTAGGAGTAGCTGTAGTGTAATTTAGTATTAGACTCGATGGGATTTGCTATCAAGGCATATATCAACATTCACTTGCTTGTAATTTTTCAGAACTAAAAACTTTCATGGAGGTATAAATTATCTTTTATTCAGATTTAAGTATCGAATAGGTAATTTGTATCTTAACTTGAGTTTTTCATTCGTCATTCTCATATTCGAAATGAACAACTAAAACGTCAATTAAAAGACATGAACCACAGTTTAGCGAATCGAATGCAAGGGTTGAAAAATAATACATTCGATCGAGAGATTCTCATGGAGGTATAAAATTATCTTTTATCCAGATTAAGGTATCGGAAGGTGATTTTTATCTTGACTTAAATTTTTTCTTCACTATATTATTATTTCATTCGAAGACGATAATTAGCGTTGAATTTAAGACTTAAACCACCAAATAGCGAATCGAACGCAGGTGTTGAAAGATAATCTCAAATTATAGATTATCGATGGACTTGGATCGACTACTCGAAATCCTTCCCTAATCGAGTTTGTTTTTATTTTCGAAATAGGTGAAAAATATAATTTTTTTCCTCTTCCCCAAGCAAATTTTTGAAACCTAGAAAATCATGTACGTAATAATATGATGATCTTATGTCAAAACCATGTATTAATTAATTGCTTTAGATATCTAGTAGGAAATTTAAAACTACTTGATGATAAGGATATTATTAATACCACTAGACTGGAACTCGATAGAACGGTTTCAAAAGAGTTTGAATTGCTGCAATTGAATGGCCAAATTGAAAAGTGTTGTTTTCGGAAGAGCAGCTGCTGCGCCCGAAATACCAAAATTAGCCCCATTCGTGAAATTGGGTTGAAGTGATAGCAGCAGGTAAGGCGTCAAATAACTTGTGTTCAGATTTTCACCTGTTGTAGTGTCAATTAACAGGAAACAAGCATTACATATCATGTCATCCAGTTGCACATTAATTATTTCATAAAAATTAAAACCTACAACTCAACTTTATATATAACTAATCTATACTATTATATATTTGAAGAAAGTGTTTGACCAATTTTGACTTCAATTGAGCTCAATTCTAATTTTCTAGAATTTTGAATTTTATTTTATTTCTTAAAAAAGTTTCATTAGTTAATTTTGAAATTTTCATCATCATTAAATATCGTCCAATTTCCAACGCAAGATTGAAGTTTTCCATGTTTTAGTCATAATGAATTTAGTCTTACTCAATAAATAAGGAAATATATCAATTAGAATAATTTAAAATTGAAATGGACCAAATGTTTTGCACAATTGAACAATCTTCCATTCCAAGATCTCTTCTTTTCTGAAGTTCCGTCTGACACGAATTCGAAATTCACTGCATCATTTCTTGAGAAGCTAGCAGCACTATTGTGACAAAAGATAAAATCAATTCAACTACATGAAGGCCTTGAATCGGAACAAGGTCATGTTGACTTTGTCACGTTCAATAGTTCTTATTGTTGTTCATATATTTTTTCACATATGATCATCAAACTTTGGTTTCATTCTTCTCTGTAATTTTTCCATGATTTTGCTTAGTTTATATATTTATGTCATATATTCATAATTTCATTTACTAAACAATCATATGCATATCTATTTTAATTTATAAATTTTTGAAAAAATGTTTGTTTTCTCATTTCGTTTGTTCTTTGTCTACCACTTTTTCTTTCTTTTTGGTTTTTGGTGGAATTCACCAATTTTATAATTATTTTTACATTCATATTTATATTTCATGATTTTGTTTATTCTATTCTTTCCAACATATATGTATATACGTACATATAGTGGATGTTCATAAACAAACCTATTACTTTTACATAAGTTTTTGGGAAATTCTTTGTTTTCATCTCATTCTTTGTGTTCCTAACATTATCTATTGTCCGGTTCTAGAATTCAAATTTAAGTTAGAGTTTTTTTTTTTATATCTATAGCATATCAGTTTCTTTTCTTCTTTTCTTGGTTTGGATTAATCCTCAAATCTGATAGATTTTCAAATATATTGTTCGTAGTAAGTTTCAACTGACTACATGTTCCTCTTATTCTATAAGGTCAGTATTTTATATGGAAAAAAAATACTAAAAACCCCCTCAAATAAGTTTTTGAATCCAAAAAACCCATCAAAGTATCTTTCAATCCATAAACTCGTTACACAAACTTTTCATTCGAAAAAAACTAAAAGTTAGGATTAATCAATTTTTGGACTAAATTTCCCTTCATTTATTAAGTGAAGAATTAATCAATGGATTTTTCTATCAAAATTATTTTATTTTAAAAATTTTAAAATAATAAATCATATAATACAAATTTTATTTTTCAACATTAAGTATCTTAAATATTTTTATATATTTTATTGTGATTTTAATATAGTAATTATCTAAAAAAGCATTTTTAGAACTTTTAAAAAGATTAAAAAAATTGAAAATTTAAGATTAAAATCGTAATTAGTATGATTATCACTGTAAAAGTTCTAATAAGTAATTTTTTACACGAAACTACAATTGATTAATTTTTAATTCAGTCCATAGATTTATTAACCCTAGATGTTGGGGGTTTGAGAATGAAAAGTTTATGAAATGAGTTTTTTGGTTTGAAAAATATTTTCATCGGTTTTTTGGATAATAAAATTTATTTGAAAGGGTTTTTAGTAATTTTCCCTACTTTATATTTACTATTTCTAAATTCCTTTCATATAGTAATATTAAGATCAGAGAGAGAGAGAGTGATCCGTACCAGGTTTAAGCATTTTTATGTGGCTGTGAAAGTTAATATTGATTTGCTTTCTTTTCTTCTTATTACAAGTATAACATAATTTATTCGTGAAGGATTGAATTGTGTTTCTCCTTTTATTCCTATCACAAATTTACTCATTTTCTTATTGAACGATTCAAGAATATCGAATTTCTATTAAATTCTACACTAGAAATTGATTTGATAATAATTATTAGTTGATCTTGATTCTTTTTTTTTTGATGAATATTGAGAGCTCAACGCATTCAATAAGTTGTATATCATACATTCTGCTTCAGTTATTAGAATTGGTTTACAACATATATTAGTGTATTTTTTAGTTTAATTTTACTTTTTGTATAGTCGAGTATTCTTTTAGAATATATGATCTATCAAAATTGTGATGAACGTTTTGAGGATTTAAGTGCTACATCAACATTTATAATTTGTTTGACATTAAATCTGTATGCTTAAAAATCAGCAATAGATTCATCAACTTAAATATTTGTGAAACTAAAATGTGTTGATAGTTTAACATGTGTAAACTAATTTGAAGGTACGCTGTACTTCAACATCCAAATCAAAGCAACAATTTTATACCGGAACCATCTAAGATTTAACAATTAACCAATATATATGAGTGTTGTTTTTGCATATTAAAGAAATTGTTGATGTATTTATGCTCGAGTAATTTCAACTTACGAGTCACCCCACTACAAATCCGGCCTTACAACTATTTTTGTTTTAAATGATTAAATCAAAGAAAATATGCACTTAAAGGATAAGGTAGTAGTTCGACTAGGCATTTGAATAGTAAAATTTGCGGTGGAGGAAAATATAATATCACATCAAAATTAATGATTCTTCTCAAGTTTGTGTTTTCTTATACCTATGAACTTCTTAAAGTATTCTACTCCTTCCATCTCAAGAAGAATGTTCCCTTTGACTTTTGGTAAAAATTAACAAAAGTTCATTGTTTCTCAAAATTACCCTTTCTATAAAACAAAAGAAGAAATAACATTACCTTTTAAAGCATACCATGAATTTAGTTTAATTTATAACTATTGTCTATTATTCATGTAAAAAATTTCTTTCCTTAAATAAGATTGCAAGTTTTATAGTAAAAATGAATTAATTATATATTTAAAATGAATTAATTATATATTTCTTAATTAAAATAAAGGGTACGGTAGTCAAGTTAGACACTTAATACCTACTTTTATATTGAGAGACAATGTAATAGTGGATATCCTTCTTTAGACAGAGGAAGTATTAATTTCAAAAATATAGTTAGGTGATCTAGATAGGTCGAATACTATTTTTCATTGTGAATTATTGTAAAAAATAAACGAGACTAATGGTGTTACTGAGAGTAATAACTATGCATTAAAATAGAAGAAAAATTCATATATTATAGTATTTAATTTGTTGCCGTGCATAGCACGGGATGTACGCTAGTTAAAATATATATGGCAGAATATACATATACATATATATATTTATCTATTAATATTAATATAGGAAGGAAGTGTTTGACCGATTTTGACCATTTAAAAACTCAATTGTAATGTTTGGTGATTTTGAATTAATTTTATTGTTAATATATTATTATTAATTTCCCTCACATCCTCACATTACGTGATCTCACAATTAACTTCCCTCACCATATCAACTTCCCACTATCAACGACTTGGATTACGTGATTTCAGGGGAGTTATCTTTTAAAAATTCAAAATTTAAAACATTTATCAAAAGTCTGCATTAAATCACTTTCAGTTTCTCCAACTCTCAAGTAAACATCCGTGTGCAACGTGGTTTGAAAACCTGAAGAAAAGTGAAAGAAAAACTTAGGAGATTTGGAGCAGAAGAAGGCGAAAAAGCTCTCTCCCGTGCGCTCCATTTGAAAAATAGGCAAGCTCTCTTTTCTTGATTGTATCTCAATTTTGTTGTCTTTTTTTTGGTTTTTTTAGGAGAGGAAAAGATTGGAAAAAGGAGATGCAACAATCAGTATTTCTAACTCGCAGGTGTGGATGCATCTCATTCTTCTAATTTATTTTTCTCATTTTGCTATACTTTTCTTTTTTTAATTTCTTCCCTATTTGAACTTTTGAATACCAGTTTCAGGGAAAGGAATGGATTTATTGCATGAAGTCACCCGTGCAAATATAGGTAAGGATCTAAAAACTATGCAATACTGAAATAAATGTTGAACGTGTCTCCATTACCTTCTTTACAGAGTGGTGTGAGCAGTTGTTGATATTTATTCAGAGAGGAAGAACTGCAAATTCAGATGGAAAAGAGGCAACCAAATATAATTCGAGAATGTTGAGATTGCATATCTGTCAATTTTTGGCTATTTGCTTTTCATGGACATTTTTCATGACATTACTTTATATACTATTGTTATTGGTCTGTATAAACTTTGAATATAGTGTAAATTTACCATATTTTCTAAGTTAGTCAGTAACTTTCATATATTCTAGACGAAAAATAAAATCATGTTTATAACAAATTTATTTTTTGTTTGGTGGTGCAGGTTTATTTATTAATTTGTTTATATATGTATAGACTACAAGAGTGGTTTTAAGGTAAAAGGCCACCAAATTTTCTCTTTCAATTCTTCAATTTCAGCATTTCAATGGGTCTTTAGTGTTTCTCTATTGTATCCAAACATAAGAATCAGTTGTGGAGTTAACCAAACTTGAGGTTTTGCCAAGTTCTTTCTGCATAATTTTTTCTTTCTTAAACGATTAGTTAATTGAACACTACCAAGGATAGCAAAATTGAAATGTATATTTTCCAGATCATGAGATGCTTTAGTTCCTGATTTTCAAGTTAAATTTACAAATGTTTTGCTAAGTTTTTGTAGTAGTGGTCGAGTTGATTTTACTCTTGATGTTGCTGAATGTGCTTGACTTAGGATCTTATTTTTTTTGTGGGTGGTGGAGTGGAGGGGAGAAAGGGGGGGGGTAAGCATATGTATAGTTTAGTGTGCATTTTGTTTTAAGCTTGAAATTAGAAGTTCGACAATGTATCCTATTTGCTCATACAGACAAGAAACATATTACAATAGCTAAACATATAAAGTTTTTATAATATTGATTGCCAAGGACGCCGGGGCAACAAAATTTTGCAGAAGTAATTTTCTTTTATCAATCAATTTATTCTTTTAGGTTTTGTCTTAACTGTAAATGACATTTGTCGTTATTGTTTATTACATAACTTGATTTCACAACTGATGACTGTATTTTTTTGGATTTCTTTTTGCAGTAAGCACACATCAGGTTATTCTCATTTCTTTGTTTTTCTTCTTTTGGTTGATTTGATTAAATGTATCATAATTTTTCGAAAAATTCGAAGTTCTGTTGTGGTACTCCAAATTATTATTTTTTTCATTCGATTTAACATTTTCAATTTGATAATTAAATTTTCACTTTTTTTGTTGGAAATTCTATATACCACTGTAAAATCTCACATTGATTTAGAAAGTAATGTGTATTAAATTCAACAAGGTCAACTAATTGCAACATTAAATCTTTCTAATTCAAGAGGAAGAAAATGTGGTATGAAAAGGATCTTACTTTTGTTATGATTACTCAAAAATTCAGTCGAGTCTTGAAATCACACAAACTTCCCATGTTAGAGTTGTCAGGTTTACAAGCATTGCTCTTTTGTGTTTGTGGCTATAGTTTATTTGCTGTTGTATTTTCCCGTATGTAATTTGGTGACTTCAAATGCATATCCGGTTAGTAATTTGATTTATTATTTCAATTTGATAATGAATTTCCCTCAATATTTGTATTTTGGACTATAGGTTATTTTTTGCCGTATTTTCCTATATGTAATTTGGTGACTTTCCGGTTTCATGTGTGGTATATATCTACGTAATCTTTAACTGAATTTCTTTACATATGGAGATTTTATTTGATGTAGGCTAAATGAGTTTCTTCATATCTCTTTGATGATCTATTTTTTTTTTATCTAATAACACAATATATCGGGCGATGGTATAATTTATCCAAACATAGCTTAATTCTTTTTTTTGGGCGATGGTATAATTTGTTTGGCCTTATCGTCCCATATATATGTGTTTGTGTAGCTATATGGTCGAAAGTGTAAATTAGTTGCTTGCATCATAACATGTTTTGTTGAAAGGTTAGTCAGTGATATTGTTATTTTTCATTATCTCATTAATTTTAATTCAGATTCTGGTCACAATAAGTCATTTAACGAAATTATGTTGTGAGAGCATGTCACGCGAAGAGAAGATCAGTTTGAATCTATAGATATATGAAAACATGCTAAAGCAGCAAAGCATATTTACGACGGCTTTAGGCAGCAAAGGATGGAGCCATTGGATATCAAACTTTGATTGTGTTGTTATTCATGTGCTTCTATGGGAAATAATTATTGATGTATTTTTCTGGGATTAAAGAATATCTTAGGATATGTATAAGTGGTTAACTAGCCTTTTGATGTGTTAAAGATGGCAAACTATATTTCATCTTATAATAAAGTTCTATTTCTTCATCTCAAAGGTATTTATTTACACAATTTTCTTTTTGGACTTTCTATAATTGTTCTTCTATTTTAATGCTAAGATTACGTAGAAATGTTCCAAATTTGTTTTCATGGTATGGTTCACTATCAACTTTTTTTCATTTTCTGTATGCGTAATTTTCTTCATAAAGAGAAAAAGAAGTTATGCATTGACATATGAGGAGTATATATTATGGGTGGAAGTGTTATCAAAGGTGATCAACAACCTTTTATTTTTTCTTAATGTTACTTTCATATCAATTCACATTAATTTGCTAAACATACTGACGACCCGCATGAACTAGAGGCTACAAAGATTTGCAATCCTTGTTTTTTTATCTGTAATGACTTGCAATTATTTCATATGTTAATAGAGAAGTTTGAGCTTATAAAATAAATAATATTCTTGAATTATTTATTGAGTTATTCTACGTTGAGAAAATAAATAGTCTAAAACATCCGTGCATAGCACAGGCCACACGATAATATAGGTATATATGATTGGTGGGTGTATCTCACAAAGAAAGTCAAGAACTAATCGTCCGTCGCATAAGCGTCCAGTTGGTTGATTAGATAAGAGCCGCCCAACGGGATATTCTAACTGATCTCCGTAAGAAGCCGCATGACCACCTGTATCAGAGTTCGAGTCACCAAAGTTGAAAATTACAGGAAAGATACACTCGGCCGCTACAAAAGAGAGGCATAAAAGAAGAGTTAGGGCTTAGGAAAGCAAGTGAACATGACACATTCATTTTCTGCAAGATAGAGAGATTAATTATTTTATATTGGGGAAATTGAGATTGACTTTTGTGATGCGTCTTGAGGCATGCAGCTGAGACCGGGGTTACTTATAGAGGGGAGGATGAACCTGGAAGAAGAAAGTTAAACTGAAAATGACTTTTACTAAATTCTCATAAAAATCCTCCTAGAAGTTCCATGTGATTTTGAATAATAATTTTAATTAAAATTATGGTACATTTTATATTAGGGCCCCTCTACTATAGACACCTCATTTGACTAGTTTATTATAAAATTTGCACAAAATCGCTTTAGTATCACAAAATTTATCTATAATGAAGTTTTATCAATTTTTTGTAATTTATTTATTAGTATAAGATACAAATGAACCCATTTGCAAAATACTTGGTGAGTTTTACTTAGTTGTCAACCGAGTGTATAAATACATCAACTTCGTTTTGTTTTATAATTTGATATTAGTTTAATTAAAGAGAATTTTACACGAGTCATAGAGCATCAAAAACGTTTAAGTTTTATATTTCCATTGATCTTTATTTATAAATTGAGGAAATTGAAATTTGTAGACCTCTTATTTATTATTAACACCTGGCTTTTGAGAAAAATAAATAGATCCTTTTGAAATATCAACAATATACATTCTATGTGAAAAATTAATTAGACTCCACCAGGGTTCGAATTCCAGGAGAAGGGGATGGGGGGTTTACTCCTACATCCTCCCCTGGGGGCCCCTGCGCTTATTGAGCCCGTAGTCTATGGTAACCCAGGGCGGATTACCTCCATATGTGATTTGCGGGCTATTGCGTATGGACATGTTTGCTCTGCTAGGTGACTGGCGGAGATTTACCCTGAAATTTCCAAAAAAAATAAAATTAATTAGACTCACAATTCTAAAACTAAGAGTTATATTAATTGAACTGACGCAGCCAAACACTAAAAATACATGTAAAACAAGTGATTGATAATTTAGGAAGGGGCTTTGTTAAGAGGTGTTTTTACGTGTTTTTAAGACCGTAATTCTTATGATTTGGATTCACTTATTGCTTAAATCATGTCACATTTGCATTTAATAGGTGTGTTAAGTGAATACAGGTAATAAGTGAGAATACATGAAGAAAAGGGAAGAAAAACGATGTACAAAACAAGTTCAAACATGTTTTTTAACACCTAGGCGGTTTATGCATCTCCTACCACATTCGAGTGATAATTCCGTACATTTCGAAACCGACTTAGACAAAGTTTCCTTCTACAAAGTTTTAGATGAATGTCTTAGATTCAAATGGGAACTTGAAACATCCAAATCGGAGGTCTATAGAGATAATTGTGAAGGAAATACGATTGCTGCGCCGAACAGAGAAGTACATGTGCCAGGATACGCCCCAGCGCCCTCTTAGTCATGCCTAGGCATGGATAGTCCGAATGTTACTCCTTTTTCAGCCTAAATTCCAGCATTATATGATGGGTAAGAATCATTTTTGGCCATAATTCAGCACATGTGTTGAGGGGTTGTCATAAGTGTGTTTCTTGGTAGATTTACTTTATGGGCGCCAAATCAGAAACAACCTCCATGTTGAAACGTAATTTAGGTATACTTAGAGACCGAATTGGACAAAATGTCCTTCTGCAAAGTTGTAGATCTATGTTTTATCTGAACATGGGGACTTGAATCATCCAATTTGGAGATATGTGGAGAAGTTTATGAGGAACATACTAAGACTGCGCTGGAAAGCAAGAAAATGGCAGCATGCATGTGTTTTGTTGAAGTTTTCACATGGTTATGCTTGGTGGAATTCTTAATGGCCGAAAGTTCAACATTTTTTAGATGGTGGAATCTTAAAAGCCAAACTTTAAGCATCACCTTAGGTGAAATTCTCATTAGGGAACTTTAATGGGAATTCTTAATGCATACTTTAGTGGAATTTTTGGCTATAAAAGGAGGGGGAACCCATACTCTTCATCATTCACTATCAATTTCAGATTCTTGGAGAAGAGGGGGAGGAAGTGACCAATTCATAGAGAAGAAAAGAGGGGAGAGAGAAGGATTCTTGATTCATCATCATCATTGGAGAAGGAAGATTCAATTGAAGTTCTTCCATCATTATTCACTTTTGAGGGAGTTTTTATAGCTTTTCATTTCAATTATGTCTATGAACATGTGTATTAATTCATTTATGTTTTTCATATTATCCATTATGAACTAAATTCATAAGACTAGGGCCATGTAAGGCCAAATTGTGATATATGCTTACAATAGATGATTATTGAGGTTGTTCTTATATTGTTATGTGATGTGAATTGTGTTATTGTCTATCTTGCATATACTTGATCACTATATGTTAGAATCTTATGTCTAGGTTAATATTTCGGGAGAAAATTGACTTAGGGTGCAAGAAATTCACATCATGACCCGCAACTAATGAGGAATTGCCCTAGACATAGGTAAAGATTCCCGGGTGAAGTCGTTCGATTCAAATCGAGTGAACTCTAGTACATTAATGCATGTTTAGTGGTTAGATTTCCGGATAGGGATATTTGGGAAATCACGATCTAAGTATAGGAGTTTATACGCGAGACATCGGTTATTCTCTACCTTAGGAGTTTTCACCATAACAATATAAGAGTAATTCTACAACAAGAGCCTTTATAAGTATATTTGATCAATTTGGACCTAGCATGTGCCTTAGTCTCCCTTTATAATTGGTTTTAATTCATTTGCATAACCTTGTTCTTATCTTACGCGTTTCACACTCATTTTACTTTTATTGTAGTTGTTTTTTGTATAAAATCATAAACTAGAATTCAAGTCTCCGTGGTTCGACAACCCGGACTTTTCGTCCACACTTATTACTACACACGACTAGTGCACTTGCTATCATAGCACGTTAGCTTTTAGCGTGTCAAGTTTTTGGCGCCGTTGCCGGGGACTTGTTCATTTTAGTTTTTGATTTTTCGTTTAAATTTTCATAATTCTTAGTTCTTCGTTTATTTCTAACCTTTCTTTTATTTTATTATTCTAATTTTGTTTTTTGTGTTTAATTGTTAGGTGTAATTTGTGGTGCATGACCCGCTCTTCTAACGAGCCTCTATACAATTTTGAGCCGGAGATAGAGCGTGTTCTTCGATCTAGTAGACGCGCTCGAGAAATGGCCGACAATCTAAATCCAAATGGGAATTTTCCCGACATAAATCTCCCGGAAAACAGGGAATGGTTGCAAAATCTATTCCAAGCTATGCAACCGGCACCTCCTCAAAGACTTCCATCGGTCCGAGAAAGTCTACCTCCAAGGGTCCACACCATACCGGGGCCCGTAATCTTTCCAAATTTCTTTGCACCAAATTATCACATTCCGTCACACATCTTTAGCATGGTGCAAAGCGAACCCTTCTATGGAGAGCCCCATGAATCACCTCATGAGCATTTGGAGACTTTAGACGATACTCTCACGACTACCCAATTTCATCCACGGGATCTCGATGCAATTCGTCTAAGAGTCTTCCACTTCTCATTAAAGGAAAGGGCGACCATGTGGTACAAATCTCTACCACCCCAATCCATCACAACATGGGGACAATTGGTCGATGCCTTTTTGAGCAAATTCTTTCCACCCTCCAAAATCAATGAGCTAAGGAGCAACATTAAGGAGTTTAAGCAGGGGAATCATGAGTCCTTAGCCGAGGCATGTGCTAGATATAAAAACATGCTCCGAAAATGTCCGGATCACAACCTAAGATTGAGCGAGCAAGTATTACGATTCCATGATGGAGTCCGTTCGCGCATCCGAAATAAGCTCAATGCCGGCGCCGGTGGTGATCTCCTTGGGCTCGATTGCTAAAGTGTGTGGGACAAGATTGAGCAATTAGCTCGGGAAGATGAACTCTATCCCGATGATGAAGAAATCACACCCACTAAAAAGATTGCTTGTGTTCAAGAGTTGGGCGAAGAAGTTGCTTTGGAAACAATGGTTGGCAATGTAAACTATGTTGGAAATGCCAATCGACCTCAATTGAACTTCCATGTGCCCGGAAATTTTCCAAGGAGGCCCAATCCGGCACAAAATGCCCATCCCGGCGTCTATCAAGCACCAAGGCCCCCATTCAACAATAACCAAGCTCAAAGGCAAGGTAATCCTCATGCACAAAGGCAAGTTAGGCATCCTACAACCGATGAACGTCTTGATGAGGAAATAAAGAAATCGGATTCAGCAATCAACGAACTCCGTACTATGATGAAGGATTTAATGATGGATATGAAGGATTTGAAGACACAAATGGGTCAAATGGCAAAGACAATCAGCGAGAGAGCCCCGGGAACTTTACCAAGTGACACGGAAAAGAACCCGAAAGAGCAATGCTATGGAATTACCTTGAGAAGTGGCGAACAGGTAAAAGGTGATAATGTTCGCACTGATGCGCCCGAGGGCCCATCCATCCACGCCCAGGCGCCCTTGTCGCTGCGCCAAGGCGCCGATTGTCACGCCCAAGCGCCACATTCTGTATCCTCCACAGCTGGCCCTTCAACTCCAACGCATCATCCCATCGAGGTTCGTCTTCCATTTCCAAATGCACAAAAAACGAAAAAGAAGGATATGGATCAGATTTTGCGTAGGATTGTGGCGACTCTTTGTGAGGACCCGGGGAGGCTCACCATTCCGTGCACCATTGGCCCTCTTACTTTTGAAAAGGTTATTTGCGATACGGGAGCAAGTATCAATCTCCTCCCGTATTCTCTCTTCAAGAAGTTGGGCCTTGGAAATCCCAAACCGACATCAATGAGCCTCCAACTCGCCGATGGATCAATTAAGAGACCAAAGGGGATAATAGAAGATGTTATTGTACAAGTTGACAAATTCTTTTTTCGGGTTGACTTTGTGGTCCTTGATATGGAGGAAGATGTTGAGATGCCCTTGATTCTAGGAAGACCTTTCCTAGTCACTAGCAATGCCAAGATCGACATGGGAAAAGGTAAGTTATCATTGAGGGTAGGAGATGTAAAAGTGATATTTGATGCTTCTAATAACAGGAAACCATCTATGGATGATCTTACTTGTTCCAATATCGATGTTATTAACCTTTCTCTTGATGAGAAATGTGCAAATGGCAAGGCTAAGGGCACACTCGAGTTGGAGGATGAGATTCCCTATGATAAACACAACAAAGAGGGAAAAGAAGATTTATGCATGAAATACATTCCACCCCATTGCCGTGCTCGTAAGATTGAAAAGACTCATCCAATACAAAGGGCTTATTGCAAAATCCCACAATATGAGTGGAAGCAAGTAGACCATGGAGCTAAAAGGAGGTATGACAAGGATTTGGTCGTGTTAAATGGACCACCTATTTGAACCTCAAAGAGCACAAAGTCGAACTACCGACTCTAAACTAGCGCTTCTTGGGAGGCAACCCAAGTTTGTAAGTTTGTTTTTCTTTTTTTTTTATTTTGTTTTTGTTTGTTTAGTTTGTTTCTCTATGTTGTGTTCAAACATGCACTTTTGGTATGTATGTTTTCTTATGCTTGATGGTTTGAAAAGTTGAAGTGTTAGATATGATGCAAATTTGGACCATGCTCATTTTACTCGAGAGGAGGAAAAGCTATAGGATTATGTATTGGAAGTTTAAGGATGTTTTTCAACATCCTTGGTTGTAAGTGTTCTTTTACTGTTGTGTATGCTTGTTGTAACAACATTGGGGACAATGTTGAATTTAAGTTTGGGGGTGTTTAGAAGAGTACTTATTTTGAACTTTGATGGTGCAATCCTAATTTTTAGCTTAATTTTAGGGAAAGTTTGTTTGATATCATGTTTATATGCTTCTTTGTTGAGAAAATCAAGCATGAAAAATTTTTAGTCCTTCCAATTGATGCATTGAAATTGATTGACTTGGAAAAATGGCATGAATTCTTGAAATAATTTGAATTTAATGGAATATATATCTTTAAAATTGCTCGTGGAGACCTTAGACTAGAATTGATTCTTTAGATGATTCACAATGCACTTAAATCAAAGGTAGAAGAGTTGAGAGGATAACCATCTTGAGACACTTAAGGAATTATTCCCAGAAATATTAACTTAGATTTCCCATAAAGTTATAAGTTGAGTAGTAATTTTATATGCTAACAATGAATTGAAAAGGTTGAATTTTGGTATGACCAAAAGTGGTCAGGCTAATACGTACCGGAGGTGAAAAGTTTCATACCTATATACTGTACTATTATGCTAATTTGAGCTATGCTCAAGCCAAAAGAAGTGAATTGTTCAAAAGATCTAGTTTTCTTTCGTGGCCTTTGATACTCGAGTGATTAAATCCTTAGGAGTGTCTCCACACTTAATGCCCCAAAACTATCTAGTTTGGGAGTCATTGATCTAAAACTTGTTACATGGGTGTCATAGAAAGCCTAATGGAATAAAACATTGCACATGATCTAGCCTTAATGAAGTTTAATGGAAATTCCATATGAATTGAATGTTGAATATTTGAGATAATGAAATTTAAATGGCTATGAGATTATCTATAATTATTGTGCCTTGTGTTTGATCAAAAGTTGATAGATATGGGATTAATGTCCAAAATTTGGTAAGGATGCCTCTCGACTATAATACCCTAGATTTATTTTTCACTACACCCTAGGGAGTCGTTTCAAGTATTGGTGTCACATGAGCAAAAGTAGTTGATATGTATATATATATTTGTGAACTTTAAAAGGTTGATTTTATGCCATTCATTCTTGTTGATCATATTGAGATGTGTTGATTCGGTTGGGATTGAAAATTTGCTAGATTTTGTGGGTATATCGTATGCAAACCCTCACGAGACTATAACTCGTCCTTTGAGGTAACTCAAAGGTTTAAAGGCTTGTTGCACCCGCTAAGTGCAATCGTTTACTCCACGAAAGTGAGTTAGTTAGTTGTTTTGTTTTCTCCCATTGAATGATGTTGGTCTTGCCTTATAGCTCGTATTGCTCGAGGTCGAGCAATTGATAAGTTTGGGGGTGTTGTTAAGAGGTGTTTTTACGTGTTTTTAAGACCGTAATTCTTATGATTTGGATTCACTTATTGCTTAAATCATGTCACATTTGCATTTAATAGGTGTGTTAAGTGAATACAGGTAATAAATGAGAATACATGAAGAAAAGGGAAGAAAAACGATGTACAAAACAAGTTCAAGCATGTTTTTCAACACCTAGGCGGTTTATGCATCTCCTACCACATTCGAGCGATAATTCCGTACATTTCGAGACCGACTTAGACAAAGTTTCCTTCTACAAAGTTTTAGATGAATGTCTTAGCTTCAAATGGGAACTTGAAACATCCAAATCGGAGGTCTATAGAGATAATTGTGAAGGAAATACGATTGCTGCGCCGAACAGAGAAGTACATGTGTCAGGATACGCCCCAGCGCCCTCCTAGTCATGCCTAGGCATGGATAGTCCGAATGTTACTCCTTTTTTAGCCTAAATTCCAGCATTATATGATGGGTAAGAATCACTTTTGGCCATAATTCAGCACATGTGTTGAGGGGTTGTCATAAGTGTGTTTCTTGGTAGATTTACTTTATGGGCGCCAAATCAGAAACAACCTCCATGTTGAAATGTAATTTAGGTATACTTAGAGACTGAATTGGACAAAATGTCCTTCTGCAAAGTTGTAGATCTATGTTTTAACTGAACATGGGGACTTGAATCATCCAATGTGGAGATCTGTGGAGAAGTTTATGAGGAAAATACTAAAACTGCGCTGGAAAGCAAGAAAATGGCAGCATGCATGTGTTTTGTTGAAGTTTTCACATGGTTATGCTTGGTGGAATTCTTAATGGCCGAAAGTTCAACATTTTTTAGATGGTTGGAATCTTAAAAGCCAAACTTTAAGTATCACCTTAGGTGGAATTCTCATTGGGGAACTTTAATGGGAATTCTTAATGCATACTTTAGTGGAATTTTTGACTATAAAAGGAGGGAGAACCCATACTCTTCATCATTCACTATCAATTTCAGATTCTTGGAGAAGAGGGGGAGGAAGTGACCAATCCATAGAGAAGAAAAGAGGGGAGAGAAAAGGATTCTTGATTCATCATCATCATTGGAGAAGGAAGATTCAATTGAAGTTCTTCCATCATTATTCACTTTTGAGGGAGTTTTTATAGCTTTTCATTTCAATTATGTCTATGAACATGTGTATTAATTCATTTATGTTTTTCATATTATCCATTATGAACTAAATTCATAAGACTAGGGCCATGTAAGGCCAAATTGTGATATATGCTTACAATAGATGATTGTTGAGGTTGTTCTTATATTGTTATGTGATGTGAATTGTGTTATTGTCTATCTTGCATATACTTGATCACTATATGTTAGAATCTTATACCTAGGTTAATATTTCGGGAGAAAATTGACTTAGGGTGCAAGAAATTCACATCATGACCCGCAACTAATGAGGAATTGCCCTAGACATAGGTAAAGATTCCCGGGTGAAGTCGTTCGATTCAAATCGAGTGAACTCTAGTACATTAATGCATGTTTAGTGGTTAGATTTCCGGATAGGGATATTTGGGAAATCACGATCTAAGTATAGGAGTTTATACGCGAGACATCGGTTATTCTCTACCTTAGGAGTTTTCACCATAACAATATAAGAGTAATTCTACAACAAGAGCCTTTATAAGTATATTTGATCAATTTGGACCTAGCATGTGCCTTAGTCTCCCTTTATAATTGGTTTTAATTCATTTGCATAACCTTGTTCTTATCTTACGCGTTTCACACTCATTTTACTTTTATTGTAGTTGTTTTTTGTATAAAATCATAAACTAGAATTCAAGTTTCCGTGGTTCGACAACCCGGACTTTTCGTCCACACTTATTACTACACACGACTAGTGCATTTGCTATCATAGCACGTTAGCTTTTAGCGTGTCAGGCTTGGAACTTGGAAGCTCTCAGTCTTTTCATAACGTGGTCAAGGCGCAAGAGGCACACCGGTCAAGGGTCAAGGTGCAATAGGCACACCGGTCAAGACGACGCAATGGGCACACCGGTCAAGGCGCAATAGGCACACCTTTACATTATTAACATTAAAGCTATTTTATAATAATAATAATATTATTAATAATTAATATTAATAATTAATAATTATTAATTAATAACTATTATAAAAGTGTTAATGTTAGGAGATAATTTACATTTCTTAATTTTATTGTAGAGACTAAAATATCCATATGTGAAATTATGTTAGGAAAAAGAGTGAGGTTCAATAAGTGAATAACTTAATGATAATAAATTAAAAATTAACTTAATCTAAACCTTATTAAAAGAAAAAAATATTGTTCAATATATATCACTCTAATAAACGAGTTACATTGTTCATTGATTCATGGGTAGTATGTAATTTAATTTTATTGGATATTTTATTTAGTATTTTTGTGAAAATGATAAATGTATTTTTACATGGTAGTAAGTAATTTTCTAACTTAACACACATTTTTCCTACAATAAATAATTTTTTATTTATTTTAATTATGATGCGGTTCGAAATTACACCAAGAAAAATCGTGAAAATGAAACACGATTCTATCCTTATTATTTAAGGGAAATATGCATAATAGTAAAGATGAGTAATCAAATGTGGAATAAAAAAATAAGGAATGAAAAAGGAGAAGTGTTATATTATTTTTGATGTTCTACAGAGATATCAATTTTTTTGTATTCTAGAAAATGTAACGTATACAAGAGAAGATTACAATTATTTATAGGGCCATAATGGCTGAATTTTCTCCATAAATCGGTCACTTTGACTGATTCCTTATTGTTAGGGGATATGAGGATCATATCCTCTATCTTAGGAGATATCGGTTGGGATTCGATATAATTTGACTCGATCCAATCTTCTATCTTCTTCTAGCTTGCCCTCCACGTGTCCGATGTAGGTATCTTTCATCCTTGCCATTAGCTAGCTTCCTTGGCTATCCAATAAGCCTTCCTCTCTGTCTTCCCATTCGAGCTAAATTATCGCGAGATTCCTCTGCTCTTTAAAGTAGCCCATAAGCCTTCCTTAAAGTAGCCCATGAGCTTTTCTTGAGGCCCAATTCTCCCGAGCCCAATTTGTGAAAAGTGATATTTTACGTGCACATCATAAGTTCCCCTACTCTTGAGAGTTTGAAAGAATTTTAAAGTTTTGAGAGTATAATTACTTTGAGGCTGGAGACGAGCTTTGCTTTGAGGCTGTTGACGAGATTTACTTTGAGGCTGTTGAAGAGCTTTTCTTTTGAGGTTGCTGATGAGCTTTATCTTGATTGCAGCTAGCCCACATCCCCGGGGCCCTTGTATAGGATGCCTACACACTTTTTTGTAGGAATTTGGGTTCTCTTGTAGACTTTATCTGATTACCTGCACATTTAATGTAATTTATGCCCGAATTTTCACGGGGCTTCTTGAGTGCTTGGTGTTTTACAAGGCTTTCTCCTTTTTTTATATATATTTTTTATCATTACTTTTATCTTTTTATTTTATTATTATTATTATTTTATTTTATTTTGGTGCTTGCGTGTTCGCAAGGCTTTTCTTGGTGCTTGGTGTTTCGCAAGGATTTTCTGTTGTTGTTGTGCTTGCGTGTTTGCAAGGCTTATCTTGGTGCTTGGTTTTTCACAAAGCTTTTTTGGTGCTTGCGTGTTCGCAAGACTTCTGCCTGATTTTTCCCAGGGCTTCCTGTATATTTTCAATGATAAATGTCTGATTTTCACAGGTCTTCCTGCATGAGTTAAATAGTAAATGCCTGATTTTTCACAAGGCTTTCTTTTTAGAACCCAACATTTCGCCCTCGGGTTGCCCGACCTTTCGCCCTCGGGTTGCCCGACCTTTCGCCCTCGGGTTGCCCAACCTTTCGCACACAGGACTTCTGTTTTTAGAACCCAGCATTTTGCTCTCAGGTTGCCCGGCCTTTCGCACACAGGACTTCTGTTTTTAGAACCCGACATTTTGCTCTCAGGTTGCTCGGCCTTTCGCACACAGGACTTCTGTTTTTAAAACCCGGCATTTCGTTCTCGGGTTGCCAGGCCTTTCGCACACAGGACTTTTATTTTATTTTTATTTTCAATGTATTTCATGTACGAGTATGCATTCATGCATGAATATATAAGGATGCTCGAGTAGAAGTACGATAAATAGAATTTGAGACTAAACATTTACCTAGTCATATAAGTTATAGTTAAATAGATAAAGAAACTTCCATATTGCACATATAGATAATCGACAAGAAACAATACCAATGATGAAAAATTGAACTAACGCATTTAAACATCTTGAAGGAAACAAACAGAATTTAAAATCCTAGCACGAATTAAAGCAATTAGACATAAAAAGGAACAACTGGCTTAGAAAGCGATTAAATGACTAACTCTGTTTTTTTAAGAGCCTTCCTCATTTCTCTTAGAGCTAGGTGTGCTCATAGAGCTAGATGGGAGACTTTCTGATGGCGTGGTTGCGGTTCCTTGTTCTGCCTCCTATCTTTAGCACGATACCTTACTAGCGATGGGCTTCTTTTGAACAACCTAGTGCTCTTCCCATGGTCCCGTCAGATAAGCTCCTGTAGGTATCCACTTTTAATCAAACGCTCTATCTCATTCAGCAGGTGTCGGCATGTATTAGTGTCATGCCCATAGTCCTTGTGGAACTGGCAGTATTTGTCAGATTTGGGATTGGCAGGTCTAGTATAAGCACTCTGTGGCCACCTTAGGAGGTTCTCATGTTATACCATTCTAAATGCTTAGGCGGGGGTAACCATCAAAGGCGTACGTTGACTACTACGGTAATCGCCTCTGGGTCTATCTGGGGAAGGGGGCCTCCCTGATTCCACCTCGGCGTCCTCTTGATCTTGGTTCATTGTAGTGGCTTTAGCCCTTTTCATTTGAGTGGCCTCCTCCATGTTCACGTACTTTTCCGCCTTAGTTAACAAGTTATTGAATCTAATAGGGGGCTTCTTAGCAAGGGACCTAAAGAATTCACCGTCATTCAAGCCTTGGGTGAACTCGTTGGATAGTGCATTAGCACTAGCTGAGGGGACCTCGAGGGCAGCGGCATTGAATCTCTGTATATATCTTCGTAGGGGCTCTTTGACCCCCTTGTGCATGCTAAATAAAATCAAAGGTGTCTTCTGGTACTTCTTACTACTAGCAAACTAGTGTAGGAACAGTGAGCTAAACTCCTTGGAAGAGTGAATAGAATTAGGGGCTAGCTGGTTAAACCACTGCTGAGTGCCCCGTGTTAAGGTGGTAAGAAATACTCGGCATTTTACTCTGTCAGAGTATTGATGTAGCAGAGCGCTATTTTCAAATTTCCATAAGTGCTCGGTTGGATCAGATGAACCATCATATTCTGATACATTAGGTGCGCGGAAATTATTAGGCAATTCATCAGCTAGTATCCTTGGGCCAAAAAGAACTCCTCTTGGAGAGTCAGGAGCACCCACTCCTATGCGCTACCTTATTCTTCTCATTTCTTCTTGCATATCTTTAATTTTTTTGATTACGTTGGCCCGGGGCAAGCCAGTCGCCTCCCCTTCAAGATGTCCTTGTCTCGGAAGGCCAACGGTAGTTTTGAATACATTGGCCCCTACAATCACAGGATGTCTTCCTCCCTAGTAGATAACTGGAGATCCGCGGTCATCCCCGTGGGTACGGGCTGTAGTCAGTGGCGAAGCGAATGAGGTGGCATGTGGAAGGAACGCCATTCCCGTGATAGTTGATGGGAAAGCTATCGGGATAGTCGATGGGAAAGTCGTTAGGACATCTGATGGAAAAGTTGTCGGGATAGCCACTGGGACACCTGATGGGAAAGTTGTTGGGATAGCCGACGGGAAAGCCGTCGGGACACCTTATGGGAAAGTTGTCGGGATAGACGATGGGAAAGCCGCCGGGACACCTGATGGGAAAGTTATTGGGAGAGTCGATGGGAAAGCCGCTGGGACACCTGATGGGAAAGTTGTTGGGATAGCCGATGGGAAAGTCGCCAGGATACCTGATGGGAAAGTTGTTGGGATAGATCCTGTAGTATAAGCAGTCAAATGGCCTGCATTGATAAAAGGTGGAGTTGCAGAGGGAGTTACCAAGCGTCCCCACTGGTCTACCACTGAGGGAGCATTCCCTACAAGTAGCGTGTTGAGAAAATTGAAATGAGGTGCTCCCAGAGCTCCTCTTTCATGTGGAAGTCCCCCTTTCTCACTGGGTAAGAAGCCTGGAGTGGGTGGGGGAGGAAGCCGAGAGTCTCCTCCCGCTTGCAAGTCAACGGTGTGGGATCCATTTCCGGTGGATCTTGAGATGGATAGTGACACTGGTGCAAGTGGGGACGCGCCCGATGTTGTTCCTAACAGTGGATTTGCATTACTTTCTTCAATTCTTAGAGTTCCTTCAGTGGTTGACATTGCCCTTTACTATCAGTTGAATTCGGCCAAATCAGGCAGTTCTGGAAAAATAATCCTATCTAAAGCTACCATCCTATTTTCTCTACGAATCTTATATGGATGGAGAGACAAGATAAAGACCTAAAACTATGATGAAGATGTCCACAACTAATTCAGAAGTATAAGGACCCAAAAATGTTCATGAACATTCAGCAGCGTTCGGCCATGGACTGTGCTGCGCAACGATGGTGCGAAGATCACAGGCAAGGCTACGGGTCTCGTTTCTTGTCAAGGCCAGTTGGACTGACTAGATGACGAGCAGATATACAACGTTTCAGAAGGGAGAAAAGACAGATTCGGCTTAGATTTTTTTCAAAACAGCGCTTCAAGAAACTCACATCTCCTGCTCAGATTTTCCCACAGACGGCGCCACTTGATGCGGTTCAAAATTACACCAAGAAAAATCGTGAAAATGAAACACGATTCTATCCTTATTATTTAAGGGAAATATGCATAATATTAAAGAGGAGTAATCAAATGTGGAATAAAAATAAGGAATGAAAAAGGAAAGTGTTTTATTATTTTTGATGTTCTACACAGATATCAATTTTTTTGTATTCTAGAAAATGTAACGTATACAAGAGAAGATTACAATTATTTATAGGGCCATAACGGCTGAATTTTCTCCATAAATCGGTCACTTTGACTGATTCGTTATTGTTAGGGGATATGAGGATCATATCCCCTATCTTAGGAGATATCGGTTGGGATCCGATATGATTTGACTTGATCCAATCTTCTATCTTCTTCTAGCTTGCCCTCCAGGTGTCCAATGTAGGTAACACCAAGCACTCAAGAAGCCCCGTGAAAATTCGGGCATAAATTACATTAAATGTGCAGGTAATCAGATAAAGTCTACAAGAGGACCCAAAGCCCTACAAAAAAGTGAGTAGGCATCCTATACAAGGGCCCCAGGGATGTGGGCCAGCTGCAATCAAGATAAAGCTCATCAGCAACCTCAAAAGAAAAGCTCTTCGACAGCCTCAAAGTAAATCTCGTCAGCAGCCTCAAAGCAAAGCTCGTCAGCAGCCTCAAAGCAAAGCTCGTCAGCAGCCTCAAAGTAATTATACTCTCAAAACTTTAAAATTCTTTCAGACTCTCAAGAGTAGGGGAACTTATGATGTGCACGTAAAATATCACTTTTCACAAATTGGGCTCGGGAGAATTGGGCCTCAAGAAAAGCTCATGGGCTACTTTAGGGAAGACTTATGGGCTACCTTAAAGAGCAGAGGAATCTCGCGATAATTTAACTCGAATGAGAAGATAGAGAGGAAGGCTTATTGGATAGCCAAGGAAGCTAGCTAATGGCAAGGATGAAAGATACCTACATCGGACATGTGGAGGGCAAGCTAGAAGAAGATAGAAGATTGGATCGAGTCAAATCATATCGGATCCCAACCGATATCTCCTAAGATAGGGGATATGATCCTCATATCTCCTAATAATAAGGAATAAGTCAAAGTGACCGATTTATGGAGAAAATTTAGCCGTTATGGCCCTATAAATAATTGTAATATTCTCTTGTATACGTTACATTTTCTAGAATACAAAAAATTTGATATCTCTGTAGAACATCAAAAATAATAAAACACTTCTTCTTTTTCATTCCTTATTTTTTATTCCACATTTGATTACTCCTCTTTTCTATTATGCATATTTCCCTTAAATAATAAGGATAGAATCGTGTTTCATTTTCACGATTTTTCTTGGTGTAATTTTGAACCGCATCAAATTAGAAATATTAGTGAACTCCAAATGAATTATATGTCATGTTTTAAATATTGATGTGAATTCCATAATATAAGAAAATTTAAAAAATCAAAATTCGAAGAAGAAAAATATTGAATTGTTAGTCCACCTTTTTTTTTTATTCATTGATTTTTAAATTTCATTAAAATTTTAGTTATCAAATGATGAATTTCATTTAATATAAGGTAGAGATATATAAGAGCAAGAAAGAATAGATATGTCGTAATTATGAGAGTTGACAAGTAAAATATAATTGAAATAGAGAAGAAAATATATGAATAGAAGTTTTTTTTAGCTCCATATGCCTCTTGCGAAAAGAAACAAATGGGAATTTCATTCTAATAAGTGAATCATTTTATTCATTGTATATATTCATAGGTACTATGTATCTAATTTATTTAAAATTTTAATTAGTATTTTTGTAAAAATACTAAATATATTTTACATGGTAGTAAGTGAACGGAAAATGAATTATATGACATGTATAGATTTTTGTGCGAATTCCATAGCACAAGTAGATTTAAAAATAAAATTACATGAAGAAACATATTGAATTGTTGGTCCACTTTATTATTTCAATTTCAATTTTTTAATTTATTGATTTTTATATTTTCATTAAAAAACTTAGTAAGCAAATGACGAATTTCATTTAGTATACGATAGTAGAGACAAAACCAAAAAACAATAAATATTTAAATTATAAGAGTTCACAGTTAACACTTAATTGAAATAAATAAAAACGCATGAAGATAAAGAATTTAGATCCATACGTCTATTGACAAAATAAATAAATAAAAATTTCAGTTAGAATAAAAGAAAGATTATCGTTGTTCGTTATATATAGTATTCTAATAAGTGAGTTACTTTTTCCTTGTATATATTCATTGGTAATATGTATCTAAATTTCTTTGTTTGAGTATTTTATAGTATTTTTGTAAAAATGATAAATAACTTTACATGGTAGTAAGTACTTTTCTATATGTCATTATACTTTTTTAATGAATAAATAAATTATATTTGTTTAATTAGCAACATTAGACTCTTAAATGAAATTTAAATGAGTTATATGATCTGTTATAGATTTCGATGTGTATTCCATAATAATCTCTTAGTTTATTGATTTCAAGTGTCAATTAAAATATTTATTTAGAAAATGACTAATTTCATTTGGTACATAATTACGGTAGTAGAGATAAGAGTATTAATAATAAGTATTAGAAAAGTACTCCAAAACTATGAGAGTAACTCTTGAACTATAAAAGAGTAAGTATTGCCATTATAAAAAAAAGGAAAATTGTTAGTGTTAGAGTGGTAAAACCCCGTAGGGAAACTTGTATTGCAATAATGTGTATATATAGTTACAGCTCCGACTGGACCGAAAGTCGAAAAACAGCGGTGAAGGTAAGCCTTTTGTGAAGATATTTGCAAATTGATGAGCAGAAGGAACATGCAATATATGAATATCACCCAAAGCAATCCGTTCCCGTACAAAATGAATATCAATTTCTATATGTTTGGTACGTTGGTGCTGTATAGGGTTAGAAGCAAGATAGACAGAGCTAATATTATCACAATATACGATAGTAGCTTGAGACAAAGGACAATGTAACTCAAAAAGAAGATTACGGAGCCAAGAAGCCTCAGCAACAGCATTGGCGACACCACGATATTCAGCTTCAGCACTAGACCTAGAGACAACAGACTGATGCTTAGAAGACCAAGAGATGAGATTATCACCGAGAAAGACACAGTAGCCGGAGGTGGAACGACGAGTATTGGGACAACCAGCCCAATCAGCATCAGAATAAGCTATAAGATGATCAGTAGAGGAAGGATGAAGAAAAAGACCTTGCGACAGAGTACCCTTAAGGTATCGAAGGATACGTTTTAGGGCATGGAAATGAGGCGCACGAGGATCATGCATAAAAAGACAAACTTGTTTGTACAGCATAAGCTATATCTGGACGAGTGATGGTGAGGTATTGTAGAGCACCAACAAGAGAGCGATAGAGAGTAGGGTCAGAGACTGGAGAACCAGAAGGCGGAAGCTTAGACTTGGTATCAACAGGAGTTGAGCACGGATTACACGTGGTCATAGAGGCTCGTTCGAGAATTTCACGAGCAAACTTCTCTTGGAGAGAAAAAGACTAGAGGAGGAACGAGTGACAGATATGCCTAAGAAGGAATGGAGAGAGCCTAGGCCAGTCATAGCAAATTCGGATGAAAGAAGACGTGTGATGGTATTGAGAAGAGTCGTGGAAGACGCAGTGAGGACAATGTCGTCAACGTAGAGTAGAAGAAAGGCAGTTTCAGTACCCTGATGAAGGACAAAGAGAGAGGTGTCTGCCTTACTACTTATGAAACCTAAAGAGGAGAGAAAAGTGGCAAAGCGTTGATACCAAGCACGAGGAGCTTGTTTGAGACCATAGAGGGCCTTTTTTTAGACGACAGACATGATCAGGGTGCTGTGGGTCGACATACCCTGGTGGTGCTTTCATAAAAATAACCTCAGAAAGGTGGCCATGCAAAAAAGCATTTTTGACATCCAACTGGTGGAGTGGCCAAGATCGAGAAATAGCAATACTAAGAACAGTGCGAATTGTGGCAGGTTTGACGACAGGACTAAATGTCTCATCATAGTCTAAACCAGGTTCCTGAGTAAAACCCTGAGCTACGAGACGAGCTTTATATCGCTCAAGACTACCATCAGAACAAAATTTATGGCGAAAGATCCATCGAGAGCCAACAATATTGATATTAGAAGGGCGAGACAAAGTAGAAAGATTAAGGAGTTGGCGAGGATGAAAAATCCCATCTTTTGATCTAGTCGTCATATGGTGGGCAGAAGAAGGAACTGGGTGAGGAAGAGAAGCAGACCGAGGAGGGGATGTAATCGGGGCGGATGGTGGGTTAGTAGCCGAGGATTCAACTATGGGTGGTGGTTGACCTAGAGGAATGGAGTGTTGAAAGAGAGGAGATGGGTCATCTTCGGGAGAAAGAAAACTATAGTCTTCAGGAGGAGGAACAGAGTGGTAAGAGGAAAAAGGAAATATGTTTTCATCAAAAGTGACATGGCAAGATATGATTATTTTATTAGTGGAGAGGTCCAGACAGCGAAAACCACGATGGTGAGAAAGGTAACCTAAGAAGACACACGGAGTTGACCGAGGGGAAAGCTTATGAGGTGCTGAGGATGTTAGATTTGGATAACAGAGACAACCGAAGACACGTAAGTGATCATAAGTGGGGAACACTTGATAGAGTAATTCAAACGGTGTGCGATAAGATAGAGTGGTGGTAGGAAGAAGATTGATGAGGTGAACAGTCATGTGCAAGGCTTCTACCCATAGAGAGGATGGTAATTGAGCTTGAAAAAGAAGAGAACAGATAATATTATTTACAGATTGAATAGTGCGTTCATCTTTTCCATTTTGTTGAGAAGTATAGGGGCAAGAAAAATGAAAAATAATACCGTTTAAGTTGAAAAAATTATGAAAGGTTGCATTGTCAAATTCGCATCCATGATCGCACTGAAAAGCTTTGATGTTTGTTTTAAATTGGTTTTGAACATAAGTGCGAAAATTAACAAAAATATTAAAAACCTCAGATTTATTTCGAAGAGGAAAAACCTATAAAAAATGCGAAAAATCATCCAAAAACAAAACATAATAACGATATCCATTTGAACTTACAATAGGAGAAGTCCATAAATCAGAATGAATAATATCAAAAATACTAGAGGTCTTATTAGCTAAATTAGTAAAAGGAAAACGACGGTGCTTGCCTAGTTGACAAGCATGACACAATGACAATAAATGATCCTGAGACTTAATAAAATTCCTAGAAGCTAAAAATTGAAAGATAGATTTCCCGGGGTGGCCGAGACGTCGATGCTAGACGACGGGAGAGACAGCGGCGAGGCTAACAGCAGAGGATGGAAAAGAGGCGCCAGAAGAGTGAAAAGGATAAAGGTCACCATGACTGTCACTGCGATGGATTTGAGTACCAGAATTAATATCCTTCACAGAAAAACCATAAGGGTCAAATTCGATTGAACAATTATTATCACGAGTAAATTGACGAACGGAAATAAGATTTTTAAAATTTTTTGGTGACACAAGAATATTATTTAGATGAAGAGGAGTGGAAGAGGTTGACAAAGTAGAATGTCCAATATAATAAACGGGCATAATTGCACCATTACCAACAATAATAGATTTTGATAATTCACATGGTACAAAGGAACTAAGATTACCTTTGTGAGAATTTATGTGAGCAGAGGCGCTGGAATCCATATACCAACTGTAATCGGGCTGTTGAACGGTCATGGTGGAAAAAAGAGATTCGAGGTCCGTGGGCCGCTGATGCTGTGGAGTAGGTGGCTGTGTGGCAGAAAAATGGAACTGGGCAAATATCCGAGAAAATTGTTTTCCAAAGTTTAAAGCGAGGATCGTCTTCACACAATTTGAAATTAAAATGATGGAAAACAGTGTTGACGGAATATGCGGGGTGAGAAATTGGATAAGAGGGAGGAGAGGGGTCGGTTGGTTTGGGGTTGGCTACTGGATCAGTCATGATAATGGCAAGAAAACAAAAAACAAAGTAGCAAAAAGAGAAGAATTAGGCTTAGATAACGTACCAAGAAAGAAGATGCCGGCGGTGAAGGCTTATGAAGTGGAAAATTTTGCGTCGCGGGTTCGACGTCTTGAAGGAACGGAAGCAGAGAAGCGGATCGGAGGTGAGGGAAGATACACCGTATTAGGTTGATACCATGTTAGAGTGGTAAAACCCCGTAGGGAAACTTGTATTGCAACAATGTGTATATATAGTTACAAGAGTGAATACAAGAAAACCCTAACTAAATAAACATGGAAAGATATACAAAACAACTAAAAGATATAGAAAATAATATATACAATATCTTTCCTATTTAACAGTTAGGAAATTTCTTATTAGATGTTTTGATGATGACAATTAGGATTTATGTTAGACCCCAAATTATGTAAGTTTAATTTCTTTAGAAATTATGTATAGGCTTTGAGCGTTAGATTTGTATAAGGCTTTTATTTATTTTTATTCTAGATTGTTAGGCTAAGTATCTTAGACTGAACGTCTAATAGTATTCTGAGTGAGTATGTTATATATCAAAGTCTGATGTACAAGCGTCTGAAGTCTGATTGAAGATGAAGATCTCCAAGCAAGTATCTAAGAATGTGAAGATACAAGTCAAGGATCATTCAAGGTTGAATGAGCGTCTCCCAAGACAGAGTTCACCTGAATTAATTCCTAAGTCCACAAAGAGTTAAATGCAAATATTGTCAGAGCATTAATGTCCAATGGACATTAAATTCAAATGCATTAAACGCTGATAAGAGCATTAAATGTGATAAGCACTCCAGGACGTACAAAGAAGCCTTCATATTGGACTGTCAACTTAAAGAGTCTGCGCACCAACTTTTGCAGCAGAATTTCAGGGATAAAGGACAAAAAGTTGTCCACTCGCGAAAGTGATAGACACACGCTTTGCTTAGTGTCAAACGAACACTTTATCCAAGAATGTCTAAAAATAGGACTTCAACAATAAGCCAAAATATAAAACAACAAGCTTACAAGCCAAAACCCTGTTGCATTAAAGTCTCAAACCTTAAATGTTTAGAAAAGCTCGAATATTCATATCAAATATTCTCTTAGCTTTTCACAAATCCATGAGACAGTCATAAATATCTCAAACATCTTTTTAGAAGAACCCTACACTACTACTGAGATATTCAAGTTGTTTAAACTTCCAAAAATCAAACAAACCTATTGACAAAAACATCATTCAACCTCGCAATCTGTGTCAGACGAAGTTGAAGACTTGCATTATTTTTGAGTGAAAGAAGCAACTGGATCAAAATACCTTGTAGCAGAAATCTGTGTGACCAAGGAGCTCAAACAAATCTTTATCCAATCTATCCCCTTCTTATAGAAGTTTCTGTGTGATTCTTTAAGGGATTAATGCAAAAGCCCCCTGTGTTAATGCGAAATTGCAAGAAAACACCTGTATTAACGAAATAGGCTAAAAACCACCATGTGTTCTTAAAAAGTCTGCAAACAGTGGATTTTTGGAAAAAAAAGAAAGCGTGTTTTTCATGTTTTTCACCTTTAATGACATGCTTCTTTGTTTGGAGAGTGTATAAATGACAAACAAACATGTCATTAAAGGTGAAAAACATGAAAAATGCGCTCTGTTTTTTCAAAAAATCCAATGTTTGCAGACTTTTTAAGAACACATGGTGGTTTTTAGCCTATTTCATTAACACAGGTGTTTTTTTGCAATTTCACATTAACACAGGGTTTTTTTTGCATTAATCCCATTTTTTAAAAATCATTTAGTGAATTTCCTCCAAGTGAAAAAGGAGAAGAAGGATGTAGTTGGGATTACACAACCCAACGAACCTTTCAAACCCTTGTGTTCTTTACTTTATCATTTATTTTCTCTCAATCATTTTATATCATTGCATAAACTGATAAGTAAACATATTGGCAACTTAACTTTATGCTGAAGCAACTAAGTAAAATTTTGAGACACTCAACCTTTATAAAAGAAGACTTAAAATATTTTCGTTGTGCTAACACTCATAAGAGAACTGAACGCTTTGCCTTATTTGGTTAAGTATTCAAATCTTAAGTGCAAGTTAACTTTATAAAAACTGTCTTCAAGTAGACTCTCATCCAAGTGTCTATTTTCTTAAGCTTCCAAAACCTTTTGAATACGAAATTTTTGAAGTTGAAGAAAACTTCAGGGTCTATTCAACCCCCTCTCTAGACTCTTTCATATGCCACTTGGGACTAACAAGTGGTATCAGAGCAGTTAAAGTTGAAAATTTTAAATTTTCAAGCATAACTGCTTATTTAGATCCTTTTAAAACTTAGTTGCTTTAATATCTTTCATGGCATTCGCTAAAGTACCTAAGTTGACCAAGTCAAATTACGTCTAATGGAAGGTCAAACCATTTACATATCTTTGTTCTTGTGATGATGAAATGTGTGATATCATTTCAGATGGATCGATTCAGATCATGAAGGTCATCACTAGAGAACCTACAGCCACAGAAGAAACTCTTGATGGTTATGTTGAAAAACCTAAGAGTGAATGGTCTGAAGATGAGCGTCGCAGAGCTAATTTAGTCAATGTTGGACGGAACTCTCTCTATGAAGCCATTGGTGATAATGATGGTTAAGTCTTGTTCAACAATGAAGGAAATCTGGGATAAGCTAGCCATAATCTGTGGTGGGTTAGCTCAGATCAAGAAGAACAAGCTCTCCAATGCTAAGGAAAGATTTAACAGTTTCAAAATGTTGCCAAATGAGACGCTAGAACAATTGGACGTAAGATTCAATGCTCTTGTCACAGAGTTGAAGTCTTTAGGCACGGATTTACAAAATAGAGAGATGGTCGTTAAAACACCATATGAACTCTGGAAGGGACGTAAGCTAAATATTTATATTTTCACGTCTTTGGTTCAAAATGCTTTATTCATAATAATGGATCCCATAACCTTAAAACATTCAATCTTAAAGCTGATGAGAGAATCTTTCTACGCTACTTTAAGAATGGAAATAATTTTCTCATCCTAAATAGGCAAACTAATAAGGTTGAGGAATCCATTCATGTTGTTTTTGATGACGCTAACCAAGAGCCGAGTAAGGTTAACGCTATTGATGTAGGAGTTTAAGATATTTGTCGTCAAGCATCCAAAACCATCATTAACGATGAAAGTGACAACGGAGATGAAATCTTTGTGCCCCCTCCTAAGCTAGTTACTCCAGTTGGTGTCAATGATCATATTGTAAGAATTGCTGATGATCATGAAGAGAATGATCATCAAGAGCCAAATAGAACTTGTGAACTTCAAGCGCATGTGTAAGAGGTTAATGGTGATGTAATGCTAGATCAAGCGTCTCAACAACGTCAAAACCCTTTTCCACTAGATAGACTATGGCTTCGTGATCATCCACCAGAGAAAATAATTGGAGATATTGGAGCTCCTGTGAGGACTAGAGCCGCTATATTCAATGAGGCCATGTTCGTGAGCTTTTTTAGGAATTTCATGTTAGGTGTTTTGATGATGACAATTAGGACCTTTGTTAGACCCCAAAAATATGTAAGTTTGTTTTTCAGCTTTGAAGCATTAGATTTGTAATAGGCTTTGTTTTATTTTTATTCTAGATTGTTAGGCTAAGTAGTCTTAGGCTGAGCGTCTGATAATTTATGAGTGAGTTTATCAGTGGTAAAGATCGAAGACTCAAGCGCCTGATTTCTAAATGAAGATAAAGTCTCCAAGCGTCCAATTGACCAGCTATATCAAGCGTCACCTTATGGATCGAAGTAATTCAAGGATTGAATAAGCGTCTATCAATGACTGATTTCACATGAATTTATTTCTAAGTCCAGAAGGAGTTTCAATGCAAATATTCTCAAAGCATTAAATACCAACGGACATTTAATTCAAATGCATTAAATGCTGATAAGAGCATTAAATGTGATAAACACTTTCAGACGTATGGATAAGCCACCCTATTGGACTGTCAACTATTCAAAGACTGCAGCACCAACTTTTGTGCAACAGATTTTCAGGAAAAAGGACCAAAGTTGTTCACTTGCGAAAGTGAGAGACACGCGCCTTTGCCTGTGTCAAACGGACACTTTTTCCAAGAATGCCTATAAATAGGACTTCAACAACAAGCCAAATACAGAGAACAATTATCAAGTCGAATTGCTGTTGCATTGAAGTCTCATTCCTTACAATCTCAGAAAAGCCAAACTTTCAAGAAATTATTCTCTTTGCTTTTCTTCAAATCCTCAGACAGTCAACCCAATATCTCAAACATTCTTTTCGAAGAAACTAAATTACTATTGAGATATTTCCAGTTGTTTGAACTTCATCAAAATCAAACAAACCCTTTTAGAAAAACCCCTATCCAAGCCTCGCGATCTGTGTGAAGTCGAAGTTGGATACTTGCCATATTTCTGGGTGAAAGAAGCAAGGGGATTGAAGTGATTTGGAGCAGAAATCTATGTGATCAAGGAGCTCAAGTCATCGACATCCATCTCTTCCTAATTTGTAGAAGATTCTGTGTGATTCTTTGAGAATCATTTTAGTGGATTGCCTCCAAGTGTTCGAGGAGAAGAATGACGTAGTTGGGATTACACCACCCAACGAACCTTACAAATATTGTGTCATTTACTTTTCAATCAATTCTTTTATCTATCATATCATTGCATAAACTGATTAAGTAAAACACAATTGAACGCTAAGCAACTAAGAAACTTTCTGTGACGCTAAAGCTTTTAAAAGAAGACTACAAAAATTATTCCGCTGTGCTAACACTGATCAAAGAAGTGAACGCTCAAACCTACTCGGTTAAAGTATTCAATTCTTGAAATCTAAGTTAATTTTATAAAAACAGTCTTCGTTAGACGCTTCACCAAAGCGCCTATATTTTAAGTGAACGCTTAAGTCAAGCGTTAGACTCTTCAAGCGTCTACTTTTTCAAGCGTCTAAAAACCATTTCAGTACGAAATTTTTTGAAGTCGAAAAAGACTTCAGGGTCTATTCAACCCTCCCCTTCTAGACCCTTTCGTATGCCACTTGGGACCAACAAGTGGTATCAGAGCAGTTAAAATTGAAATTTTAAAATTTCCAAGCATAACTGCTTGTTTAGATCTTTTTTCAAAATCTAGTTGCTTTTAAAATTTTCGTCATGGCATTTGCTAAAGTTCCCAAACTGACTGAGTCAAATTTTGACACATGGAAAGTCAAAGCATTTACATATCTCTGTTCATGTGATGATGACATGTGTGATATTATTTCAGATGGGCCAATCAAAATATATAAAGTTATCACATGAGCGCCTGGAGCCACGGAAGAAACTCCCGATGGTTACGTTGAGAAACCAAAACAAGAATGGTCTCCAGATGAGCGTCGAAGAGCTAATTTGGACAATGTTGGTCGTAACGCTCTATATACGGCTATTGGTGATAATGACAACTTATTCAACAAGATCAGGTCTTGCGAAACCACTAAAGAAATATGGGATAAGTTGGCTACAATTTGTGGTGGTTCAGCTCAGATCAAAGAAAACAAACTTTTCATTGCCAAGGAAAAGTTTAACGGATTTAAGATGCTATCCAATGAAACTTTAGAGCAATTAGATATAAGATTTACAGCTCTAGTTACAGAACTTACATCATTGGGAATGGATTTGCAGAATCGAGAAATGGTAAGATCTTTAGAAGTTTACCAAGTAAATTCTTGATGAAGACAACCTCTATGAGAGAATCAAATATGCTGGATCTCCTAACTCCAGAAGACGCCTTTTCAGAGCTCAAGGCATTTGAGTTCGAGTTGAATTCTGCTAGTGATGTTGTGAGTAGTCTGGTGATTGAATCTGGAGCGCTTATAGCATCAATCAAAGGCAAATCGGGTAATAAAGGAAAGAATTTAGATATTAATGAAGAAGAGGAATTAGCTCTGCTGAATAGATTCAGGAAGTTCTTGAGATATGAAAAAAAAGGAAAAGGTTTTAATAATCAAGGACAAAGTTCATATCAAGCACCTTCTCCGATGCAACAACAACTTCAAGCGCCTCAATATTCTGTTCCTTCACCCCAAGCGCCTATTCAGTACCAAGCGTCTACTCAAAATCTCCCAGCTCCAGTGGTCTCAAAACCACACATTGCAAGGTTAACAAATGAACAAAAGATGAAAACTAATCTTTGTTACAATTGCAGGAAACTAGGGCACTACCAGGTAAACGGCCCTTATCCAAACATATCCAAGCCCTCAAGGCAGGATTACTTGGATAGAAACCAATTCAGGAGCAACCTTCGTCAACAAGGTTTGCTAGCGGAATCAGAACCAGCATCCGCACTTGAAGATTTAGAATCATCAGAAGAAAGTAGCGATGATGATGAGCCATTAGATGACTCAGCACTCATATGTCTCATGGCCAGAGATAATGAAGCGTCTCCTGAGGCAATTAATGAATTATCTAATCCTCTTTCTTATGATGAATTACTTGACAAAGTCGAAGAATACTACAATGAATGTCAAGAAGCTGCCAAAATATATCAAAATGATCTCGTTATTATCTCATCACTCACAAGAGATAAAGTGACGCTCAAAGCAGAGTTACGAGTTCAGAAACAGTGCATTGAGAAGAACCAATCGCTTGAGAGTGAAATCATTCAATTAAAAAGCGATCTTGATATAATAGTCAAGAGAGAAGCTGATTTGATCGCTAGACTTGCCAAATCAGAGGAGCTCATCTCATCATTATCAAAAGCTTCTAGAAAGTTGGATAATGTGACTGAAGTAACTACATTATTTGGTGAGAAGACCGGTTTAGGATGCGATAAACTTGGTAAACAACCCAATAAATCTAATGTTACGGCGAACAACAAAGGAAAGGGTGTTATCTTTGTTGAAAAAGGTTCACAAGGTCAAACACAAAATGAACCAAGTGACAATGGTAAGAGGCCAAATGAGAAAGTCAAAGCTAACTCAGGCAAGGGTAAAGCTAAGGCAAATGATTCACAAAGACGGGTTTATCCAAACGCTCAAAAGGCTAAAGATAAGACTGACCACTGTGAATCAAGCGCTAAGCGTCCAGCACCAAAAGTGCAACCCAAGCCAGCGTCAAGGAAATACCAGCGTCAATATCCAAGACAGTCAAGATCATATTATCGAAACTATGATGATTATGATTATGACTATGATTATGACTACCATTATAATCAAGGATATTATTATTATATACCTAAAAAGCACACACAACACGTTGTGAAACCCAAAAAGGCCAGTATTCCTACAATGAAGACTAGGCAAATATGGGTTCCTAAAGTTCTAATTCAAACTAACAATGTTACTAATGCTAAAGGACCCAAGCAACAATGGGTACCTGAATAGAAATAGAACTTCCCTTTTGATTGCAGGTACCTAGAGCTAGAGCCGATACATCTGTATGGTACTTTGATAGTGGATCGTCAAGGCACATGACTGGTTCCAAAGATCTTCTGATCAACTATCAACCTGCCAATGGTCCTCAGGTTGTATTTGGTGACAACTCCAAAGGTAAAACCAAAGGTATAGGTACTGTGAATAGGGGGAACATCATGATAAGTGATGTTTATTATGTTGAGGGTCTGAAGCACAATTTATTAAGCATAGGTCAATTTTGTAATAAAAGCTTTGAAGTCATATTCTCAAGTGACTGTTGCTATATAAACGACGCTAAGACTAAGTCTACTAAATTGAAAGGAAAAAGAACTAACAACGTATATATGGTAGATTGGGGTTCAACACTTGATAACAACCCAACATGTTTTGTTGCTAAAATGGAATCTAAAATGAGTTGGTTATGGCATAGAAAAATGAATCACCTCAACTTCAAAACAATCTCTTAGCTTATAAGTCAAAATCTTATAGAGGGATTACCAAATGGACCATTTCATAAGGATTGCCTTTGTGACGCTTGTCAAATGGGTAAACAATTTAAATCATCGTTCAAGAGAAAACCTCATCTATCTACCTCTAGAATACTTGAACTACTTCACCTGGATTTGTTTGGACCTATTTAAATGATCAGTGTAAGCGGTAAGAAGTATACAGTAGATGATTTCTGTCGATTTACTTGGGTGGAATTTCTTTCATCCAAAGATGAAACATGTGACAAGTTAACAACGCTTATTCGGCAACTTCAAATATTGAAAAATCTTAAGGTTGCAAGAATAAGAAGCGATCACGGTACTGAGTTTACTAACAAGATTGTTGAGAAGTTTTGTGCAGAAAATGGAATACATCATGAGTATTCAGCTCCCAGAACTCCCTAACAAAATGGTGTTGCTGAGCGCTGGAACCGAACGCTTAAGGAAGCAGCTAGGACTATGTTAGCAGAATCCAAGCTCGCTCCTAGGTTTTGGGCTGAAGCGATCAACACTGCCTGTTATATTTAAAACCATTGCATGATCAATAAACAGCATGGGAAAACTCCATATGAACGATGGAAGGGACGTAAGCCAAACGTTTCATATTTTCACGTCTTTGGTTCTAAATGGTTTATCCATAATAATGGATCCCAAAGCCTAAAGACATTTGATCCTAAAGCGGATGAGGGAGTCTTTCTAGGCTACTCCAAGAATGGAAAGAATTTTTGCATTCTCAATAAGATCAAATCGAAGGTACAAGAATCTATTCATGTTGTTTTTGATGATGCTAACCAAGAACCGAGTAAGGTTAATATAAATGATGTAGGAGTTGAAGATCTATGTCATCAAGCGTCTAAGATTACTATTGATGAAGATACTGACGACGATGATGAGATCTCAGTGCCACCTCCTAAGATTACTCGTGAGAGTACTCTGGATAATCATGTAAGAAATGCTGATGATCATGAAGAGAGTGATCATCAAGAGCACACAAGGAATTGTGAACTTGGAGCGCCTACGCAAGAAGGTAGTCAAGCATATGATCCTCAAGCGCCTGTTCAACCTCCTAACCCTTTCAAACCAGACAGACTATGGCTGCGTGATCATCCACCTGAGCAGATTATTGGAGATATTGAAGCACTTGTTAGGACTAGAGCCGCTAAATTAAATGAGGCTATGTTCGCAAGCTTTCTATCTCAAATGGAACTTAAGAAAGTAGATGAAGCACTAAGCAACCCAAGTTGGATTGAAGCTATGCAAGAAGAGCTTAATCAGTTTGAACGAAATAAGGTTTGGATGCTAGTACCAAGGCCAACTCACCAAGGAGTTATTGAAACTAGATGGGTATATAGAAACAAGATGGATGAGAACGGCATTGTGATAAGAAACAAGGCCAGACTCGTAGCTCAAGGATATTGCCAAGAGGAGGGTATTGACATTGATGAGACATACGCTCCTGTCGCTCGTCCTGAAACAATCCGCATGTTTCTAGCGTATGCAGCGTTCAACAAGTTCATGGTGTATCAGATGGACGTGAAGAGTGCCTTCCTGAATGGTAAACTCCAAGAAGAAGTATATGTGGAGTAGCCACCAGGATTCATCAACAATCATGGTAAGGGTATGGTTTACAAGCTAGACAAAGCACTTTATGGGCTTAAGCAAGCACCCCGAGCATGGTATGACACTCTCTCTATCTTTCTTATTAGTAAAGGCTTTTCAAAATGCACCGTTGATACAACGTTATTTAAAATTACCAATAACGAAGATATTCTCTTAGTCCAAATTTATGTTGATGATATCATATTTGGCTCTACTAACAAGTGTCTGTGTGAGAAATTTTCGAAAATGATGCAAGAACAATTTGAAATGAGCATGATGGGTGAATTAACTTTCTTCTTAGGATTACAAGTTAAACAACTCCCTAATGGAATATTTATTAACCAAGCTAAATATACAAGAGATATGATTAAGAAATTTGGTATGGAAAATGCATCATGTTCAAAAATTCCAATGAGCCAAACGCTTAAGCTAGATAAAGATGAAAGTGGAAAGAAAATTGATATTACTAATTATAGAGGTATCATCGGTTCACTTTTTTATCTTACTGCTAGTAGACCTGATATTATGTTTTCGGTATGCATGTGTGCACGATTTCAAGCTGATCCTAAAGAGTAACACTTAATTGCTGCCAAGAAGATCCTTAAATACCTGAAAGGCACACAGAATGTGGGCTTATGGTATCCTAGGGATTCTCCTTTTGAACTAATTGGTTACTCAGATGCAAATTTTGCAAGTTGCAAAATAGATCGTAAAAGCACTAGTGGTACTTGTCAATTTCTAGGTGATAGGTTAGTTTCATGGCATAGCAAGAAACAACAATCCATAGCTACCTCTATAGCCGAAGCTGAATATGTAGCTGCAGGAAGTTGTTGTACACAAGTATTATGGATGAGGCAACAACTTAGAGATTATGGAATAATCCTAGGTCCAACCCCCATTCATTGTGATAACCAAAGCGCTCTAGCCATGACTCAAAACCCTGTTCTTCATTCCAGAACCAAACACATTGACATTAGATACCATTTTCTTTGTGACCACGTTCAAAAGAAAGATATCTCCATGCACTTCATTGGAACTGACAAACAATTGACAGATATCTTCACCAAAGCACTCAACGAACAACGTTTTCTCACTTTGAGAAGTGAATTAGGTATGATTAATTTAAACGCTTAATCATTTTGCATCCGATTTTATTAGACATATAATTTAGGGGGAATCCACTTAATTTGTGTCTAAAAAGATTTTCCTAACTGGTACAAGATATCAAATTTAGGGGGAACCTTAAAATTGTACTTGACCATAACTTCAAGCGTCAATGATTAAAACTTTCAGATGCATGATCATCAACGCTCAATATTACTTATGCATAAAATATTGGACGCTCAAATATAAAAGTCTTTTCAATCCTAAGCGTCTAATTTTCATATACCAACAAGTGGTATCAGTTAAGCGTTGAATCAATTCCAATCAACTTTTAATATAAAAATATTTTCTTTACAAGCCATGCATAAAGTTTACAATCTTCTCTCGAAGTAGTGGGTAGACTCAAAAGTCTATTTTGTACTCTACTCGCACGCTTCTATCACATCAAACTGGCGGGTAATCAAAAGTTTCTTTTTCAAAATGACGGTTCAGAGATAGTACGTGTTTGTGTACGTGTCAGTGTACAAACAGGCGCGTACGTTACACTCTGAAAATGCCAAAGGTTTTTAAAATTTTAACTAGGATGTCAAATATTTATATGAGAATTACCAAATGTAACTTCTCTCTATTACAAAAAACTCGCGTCCGCAGTTAATGAATTTATGGCTGAGATTCAAAAGTCGTTACACGTGTCTAAATCCTACAGAGGCCAGAGAACACAAGTTTCAAAAATTCTTTACTGTGTCATTTAAAATACAATTTCTGCAGAAAGACAATTCACTTTTACTCAAACATATCTACAAAATTTATTCTCTCTCTCTCAAAGCAAAAGAAAATCTCAGTTCATCTCTTTCACTAAAAATGGCACCAAAGAAATCTTCGTCTACCTCTGCCGAACTTACCATCAAGGTTACTGAAGGCCTTGTTGTCGACTGGAAATTCCTCTATGAACAACCTCAGATCAATCTAACAGACATGATGGACATGGTCGTCAAAGCTGGACTTAAACCGTTCTTGACCCAATACTCCTATCTGTTTCCGACTGAAGTCGACACCTTCTGGAAGACTGCTAAACTTTCAGAGGACAAGAAGTCTATCTCTTGTCTAATTCCCTTATCCAAGAAGGAGTCTCCCAAGGAATTTATTCTGTCTGCTGCCTCCATTGCCGAGAACTTCAATCTTCCAAATGAGGGCGAGGCATTGGATTGTGTTACTTTAAAACAAATCAAGGACGCATGGACAACCATGAGTGCGTACGACGATGTACCCTACACTCAGTATTTTGCAAAGAAAGAACTGGTATCCAAATACTGACTGTTGGCTGATTTTTGCAGCAAGATTATAGAATGCCGAGTGGGAACCTTTGATAAGGTGAACCCAGTACAATTTCAGATGATGACTGCTATACTCCTCAACATCATGATCAACTGAAGTGAGTACATTTTTGGAAGGTTTCGGGACTGTCTAAGCACCTCGAATAAACCTTATGGGCTTGTTCTAAGTGACCTGCTGTACAGATCCCGTTGAATAAGACCAAGCTACTGGGGCGAAGGATTCTGAATAATCTTTTTAATCCTCCCAAAATTGGTGGTGCTGCTAAACCACTATCTAAGCATCTGGAAGTACGTCAAGCGTCCGATGAGGAAGCGGAGCGTCCAGTGCCAGAAGAAGCTATGAAGCGTCCGGCTGTTACCAAGAAGAGGGCCCCAAGAAAGCCCAAGGTACAAGCTGTTCCTGCTCCTCAGAAAGATGATGAGGAAACTGATGAGGATGCACAGGACAAGTTATCTCTAAAACGGAGGAAGCTGGAAGGAATCATCAAACAAATCGAATTTGATGAACCTGCTACTGCTCCTCCTGCTCAAGCGCTTAAGCTCGTTGAAGGAGTCAACGTGAAGAAAATATTCAAGCACTCCAGAACAAGCAAGCGTCGGGCTGCTTTTGTTCCTGAAGAGCCTGAGACTGTTGAGCCAAGCGCTCAAGTTGCTACTGAGCCAAGCGCTCAGAGTATTGCTGTTGAGAGTAGTTCTCAGGGTAAGTTTATTTCTTCCCACAACATTTCTATTCCTACATCTGTAGAAGATCCTGCTCTTATAGAGGATAGATCTTTTGTTATAGCTATAGTTCCAGTCGCCGCTGAAGCATCAACAGATGTCCTCCTAGATGTTGAGATGACAGAAGTTGTGGCTATCGCTAAAGATGTTGCCGCAGAAGTTGCTGCAATTGACGCTGAGGAACCTGCTACTAAAGAGGTTCAAACATCAATCCCTATTCAGGCGATAACAGAGGCACGCTCAGAAGGTCAGAGCGTTGCTGAAGACGTTTTAGCGCCTAGGTACTTTTTCCAACTGGACCCACTGAAGACGATTGATCATTCGATCAACTGCATGCCTCCAGCACTCGAAGAAGATTTCATTCCTGCAGGATACTATAAAGAAAGATACATTTCTGCTGAGAATAAAATTGCCCTGTTGATTGAAGACGACAATAAAATCAGGGGTATCGTGTTTAACACGGAGTTGACAGAAATTGAGCGAAAGTTCTATAGAGCCATTGAACTTGGAAAAACCCTTGGTAAAATACCGTCTTCTCTTATTCTTCAACAAGACAGACAAGGAGGAAGGACTCCTAGATGTGATGAGGATTTGGCATATTATCTTGATTATGGCCACAACAGGAGTACAGGCTTCGCCCTAAGAGATTACAACATTCGGGTGTATGAGCCTCTTCGTCCTAGCTTTCTCAATCCATCCGAAGTAGTATTGAACAGAGAAGGCTATACACACTTTCCTCAGACTGCTAATAGTATTGAAAATCTATCTTCAGTTAACCCACTTCGCTTGTGGAAGAATAAAACAGTTCATGCCGGTGAGCGTCTAGAATCATTGACAGATTTAATTCAGACTGAAGCCGATGCATTCTTTGACAGCGTCTGGAATGCCAACTATCAGACTGATAGATATCGCTTTGAATCTATCAAAGATATTCATCATGAAGGCATTCGCGCTATGGTCAATGCTGGAATAGATTACTACATGAATAAAGTCAACTGGGTTGAAGCGTATGTGGGCCACAAATACACATTCTCAGAGTTAGTCCAAGCTCCCCATTTATTTGGCATAGGCATGCATGACAAGAAGCGTCAGTTTGCCAAGTATTGTCTGAAGAAGCGTCAACAGAGAGTTGGACCTGTTCTGAAGCTTCCACTCGTTAGACATCAAATTGAGCAGTGTCTGCGTCAAGAGCTTTACCGACTGTCCAATACTTCTCTACTCTTCAACGCTCAAACATCTTCCAGTGGTACCTCTTCTGTATCATGCTTGAATTTTGCTCCGATCCACTGCGAGGATAACTTCAATATGATGGTGAGGATTATGACTCCACTATCTCTGTTTGACAAAATCTTCACTGCAAATCTCCGACAATGGAACGGCTTCGTAATCAACTCTTTCCGAGGATATCCTTTGCTCCCTTCTATCCGGACAGAGGTACTCAATCATTATGAGTTTATCCTCTCTTTGCTTGAAAGAAATCAGGAAATAGCTCAAGCACTCTATCCATACTTAGAAGAGTACTACGCTACCTACGTGCTTGAGGATCAGCGTCTCAAGTCTCTTCCTTCTGACTGCTTGATTGGATTTTCCAGAGATTACCGCCCAGATTCAATCTTTTCCATATGTCAAGCACCGTCCAAACTCTTTCCACATCATGTGCTAGATATCATTGGTCCAATGCACATCAGGGCCATTGATAGTCCCCTTCGCACATTCATTTCTGGAACTTGTGTGACTAGAACCAGACTCACGGAACTTTTGGTAGCTGCGTCCACTTCCTATGCTGATTTAGCAAATTGGAACTTCCAATTCAATAACTTTCGTCAACCTGAGTCAACGCTTGAGGAAGCGCCTGCTAAGTCAGTTGAAGCGTTCACTCCTGAAGTCACCAGTATTCCAGCGCCTGCTGAAGAACCCGTTCAAGCGTCTCCACCAGAGGATATTCCTGATGCTCCTAAACCCGTGGCAGATGATATTTGACACGCTAAAAGCTAACGTGCTATGATAGCAAGTGCACTAGTCGTGTGTAGTAATAAATGGACGGTAAGTCCGGATTGTCGAACCACAAGGACTTGAATTCTAGTTTAAGATTTGTAATGAAGTGAATAAACAAAGTAAGAATAAATTCAAATAAAATTTGTAAAGAACAAGAACAAAGATGAGCAAGTGATTTAAAACCAATTATAAAGGGAGACTAAGGCACATGCTAGGTTCAAATTGATCAAATATACTTATAAAGGTTCTTGTTGAATGATTACACTTATATTGTTATGGTGAGAGCTCCGAGGGTAGAGAATAACCGATGTCTCGCGTATAAACTCCTATGCTTAGATCGTGATTTCCCAAATATTCCTATCCGGAAATCTAACCACTAAACATGCATTAACGTACTAGAGTTCACTCGATTAGAATCGAACAACTTTACCCGGGAATCTTTACCTATGTCTAGGGCAATTCCTTATTAGTTGCGGGTCATGATGTGAATTTCTTGCACCCTAAGTTAATTTTCTCCCGAAATATCAACCTAAGCATAAGATTCTAACATATAGTGATCAAGTATATGCAAGATAGGTAAAAACACAAATTCACATCACATAACAATATAAGTATAACCTCAACAATCATCTATTATAAGCATATATCACAATTTGACCTTACATGGCCTTAGTCTTATGAATTTAGTTCATGATAGATATTATGAAAAACAATAATGAATAAATACACATGTTCATAGACATGAATGAAATGAAAAAGCTATAAAAACTCCCTCTAATGTGATAAATGATGGCCCCTTGATTGGAGCTTCAATTCCTAGCTTTCTCCTCTTAGAATGATGAAGAATGGTGATGAATGAAGCTTGAGGACCTGTTCCTCCTCCTCCTCCTCTCCTCCAAGAATCTGAAATTGATAGTGAATGATGAAGAGTATGGGTTCCCCCTCCTTTTATAGCCAAAATTCCACTAAAGTATGCATTAAGAATTCTCATTAAAGTTCCCCAATGAGAATTCCAACTAAGGTGATGCTTAAAGTTTGGCTTTTAAGATTCCAACCAGCTAAAAAATGCTGAACTTTCGGCCATTAAGAATTCCACCAAGCATAACCATGTGAAAACTTCAACAAAACACATGCATGCTGCCATTTTCTTGCTTTCCAGCGCAGTCTTAGTGTTTTCCTCATAAACTTCTCCACAGATCTCCAAATTGGATGATTCAAGTCCCCATGTTCAGATAACACATAGATCTACAACTTTACAGAAGGCCATTTTGTCCAATTCGGTCTCTAGGTATACCTAAATTACGTTTCAACATGGAGGTTGTTTCTGATTTGGCGCCCATAAAGTAAATCTACCAAGAAACACACTTATGACAACCCCTCAACACATGTGCTGAATTATGGCCAAAAGTGATTCTTACCCATCATATAAGGCTGGAATTTAGGCTGAAAAAGGAGTAACATTCGGACTATCCATGCCTAGAAATGACTAGGAGGGCGCTGGGGCGTATCCTGGCACATGTACTTCTCTGTTCGGCGCAGCAATCGTATTTCCTTCACAATTATCTCTATAGACCTCCGATTTGGATGTTTCAAGTTCCCATTTGAAGCTAAGACATACATCTAAAACTTTGTAGAAGGAAACTTTGTCTAAGTCGGTCTCGAAATGTACGGAATTATCGCTCGAATGTGGTAGGAGATGTATAAACCGCCTCGGTGTTGAAAAACATGCTTGAACTTGTTTTGTACATCGTTTTTCTTCCCTTTTCTTCATGTATTCTCATTTATTACCTGTATTCACTTAACACACCTATTAAATGCAAATGTGACATGATTTAAGCAATAAGTGAATCCAAATCATAAGAATTACGGTCTTAAAAACACGTAAAAACACCTCTTATCAATATTGCTGAGGATCTTTCTCTTGACATACGAGGTACTGTTTTTGATCCTGCATATCAAGTTCCTATTGACTCTCTCAAACACTCATCAAGGTTCAAGTGACCGGCTCCTCAAGCGGTTCAATCAGATGAGAGTCAATCCTTCGGTCCTTTGCTCAAATCCGTTTTGGAGAATATCGGTGCCCATGCTGCTCAGAACGAAGAATCCCTTCACTGGATTGATTTGGCAAAGATTGAGACTCACGTTATGAGCGCTCAGATTGCTCATATGCGTAGTTCAGCTCAAGCGGCTGTTGTTGAGTGCAAACAAGATTTTCAAGAAATGCATGATGCCACTCAAGCAACCCAACTTGCCATGAAAGAAGAGCTTGAAAAGCGCCTCGAAACCCTTGAGACTTCTCTGAATGATGCTACCAGCGCCAAGCTCCTCGCCCTGCAGGAACGTTTCGACAAGCATCTGGACGACATCACAGATTCTATGTCTCAGATTACTCATCAGGTCAGTTTACTCACAGATCACTTTCTGAAGTTTGATGATGGCAATAAGGGAGAAGAGAAGAAGAAACGAGAAAAGAGGAAAACGTCGAGTTCAAGAGCTCAAGAACCCACGCCTCTCAAGCGTCAAGTTCTAACCTCTCCTTCAGCGCTAAGTCTCCCATCTTGGATAACCACTTTACAAGTAAGTGACTCTGGAGCGCCTAGTAGAACACTAAGGGAACCTCCAAGAGCACTATACCCAAATCTACCAATACCTACAAGAGCAATGTTAGAACAGTTCGACATCCCTCTTCAAAGAACATCCATTCCAGAACCTTCAGATCCTAAAATTTTAGCTGAAGAGAGGCAGATGTCTGAATTTGTCCGAACTTTCAGAATTTGTCTAAGGTATATTGGTATCGATCCAACGGATTGGGACAAACATTTTACTGCCTTCAAGAAGAGACAACAAAAAGAAAACAAGATCATAATCAACAAAGATCATGAAACGATGATGACCTTGGAAGACAATCTGACTAAAGCTATCCGAGCTGAAATGCCCAAACGATACAAAGTTAGATCAAGTCATTAAAGATTTTTGATTTACATTATCTATATTCTTGTCTCTCACATTTTTTTTAAGTTGTAAAAATGCTTGTAACTCTCGATATATATAAAATGCATTTTTCAGCTGAAACATCTCGTTGAAGCGTAACTAACTTTAACTAACATTATCTAATCAAAGTTAACTTTTATTTTGGCTGTCTAACTCTTGAACTATAAAAGAGTAAGTATTGCCATCATCAAAAAGGGGGAAATTGTTAGGAATTTCATGTTAGATGTTTTGATGATGACAATTAGGACCTTTGTTAGACCCCAAAAATATGTAAGTTTGTTTTTCAGCTTTGAAGCGTTAGATTTGTAATAGGCTTTGTTTTATTTTTATTCTAGATTGTTAGGTTAAGTAGTCTTAGGCTGAGCGTCTGATAATTTCTGAGTGAGTTTATCAGTGGTAAAGATCGAAGACTCAAGCGCCTGATTTCTAAATGAAGATAAAGTCTCCAAGCGTCCAATTGACCAGCTATATCAAGCGTCACCTTATGGATCGAAGTAATTCAAGGATTGAATAAGCGTCTATCAATGACTGATTTCACTTGAATTTATTTCTAAGTCCAGAAGGAGTTTTAATGTAAATATTCTCAAAGCATTAAATACCAACGGGCATTTAATTCAAATGCATTAAATGTGATAAGCACTTTCAGACGTACGGAGAAGCCACCCTATTAGACTGTCAACTATTCAAAGACTACAACACCAACTTTTGTGCAACAGATTTTCAGGAAAAAGGATAAAAGTTGTTCACTTGCGAAAGTGAGAGACACGCGCCCTTGCATGTGTCAAACGGACACTTTTTCCAAGAATGCCTATAAATAGGACTTCAACAACAAGCCAAATACAAAGAACAATTATCAAGTCGAATTGATGTTGCATTGAAGTCTCATTCCTTACAATCTCAGAAAAGCCAAACTTTCAAGAAATTATTCTCTTTGCTTTTCTTCAAATCCTGAGACAGTCAACCCAATATCTCAAACATTCTTTTCGAAGAAACTACATTACTACTGAGATATTTCCAGTTGTTTGAATTTCATCAAAATCAAACAAACCCTTTTAGAAAAACCCCTATCCAAGCCTCGCGATCTGTGTGAAGTCGAAGTTGGATACTTGCCATATTTCTGGGTGAAAGAAACAAGGGCATTGAAGTGATTTGGAGCAGAAATCTGTGTGATCAAGGAGCTCAAGTCATCGACATCCATCTCTCCCTAATTTGTAGAAGATTCTGTGTGATTCTTTGAGAATCAAGGAGCTCAAGTCATCGACAAATATTGTGTCATTTACTTTTCAGTCAATTCTTTTATCTATCATATCATTGCATAAACTGATTAAGTAAAACACAATTGAACGCTAAGCAACTAAGAAACTTTCTGTGACGCTAAAGCTTTTAAAAGAAGACTACAAAAATCATTTCGCTGTGCTAACACTGATCAAAGAAGTGAACGCTCTCGGTTAAAGTATTCAATTCTTGAAATCTAAGTTAACTTTATAAAAACAGTTTTCGTTAGACACTTCACCAAAGCGCCTATATTTTAAGTGAACGCTTAAGTCAAGCGTTAGACTCTTCAAGCGTCTACTTTTTCAAGCGTCCAAAAACCATTTCAGTACAAAATCTTTTGAATTCGAAAAAGACTTCAGGGTCTATTCAACCCCCCCCCCTTCTAGACCCTTTCGTATGCCACTTGGGACCAACAAGCTTCTTATCTCAAATGGAATCTAAGAAAGTGGATGAAGCGCTAAGTGATCCCAGTTGGATTGAAGTTATGCAAGAAAAGCTCAATCAATTTGAGTGTAGGAAGGTTTGGACGCTAGTTCCGAGACCAATGCACCAAGGAGTTATTGGAACTAGATGGGTATTCAGAAACAAGATGGATGAGAATGGTATTGTTACAATAAATAAGGCTAGACTTGTCGCTCAAGGATATTGCCAAGAAGAAAGATGATTTTGATGAGACGTATGCTCTCGTAGCCCATCTTGAAGCAATTCGCATGTTTCTAGCATATCCAGCATTCTACAAGTTTACAGTATATCAAATGAACATAAAGAGTGCCTTCCTGAATGGTAAACTCCAAGAAAAAATTTATGTGGAGCAACCACCAGGATTCATCAACAACTATCGAAAGACTATGGTCTACAAGCTAGATAAGGTGCTCTATGTCCTTAAGCAAGCACCTCGAGCATGGTATGACACTCTCTCTATTTTCCTTATTGGTAAAGGCTTTTCAAAAGGCAACGTTGATACATTATTTAAAATTACCAATGACGAAGATATTCTCTTAGTCCAAATTTATGTTGATGATATTATTTTCGGATCTACTAACAAGCGTCTATGTGAGAAATTTTCAAAAATGATGCAAGATCAATTTGGAATGAGCATGATGGATTAATTAACTTTTTTCTTAGGATTACAAGTTAAACAACTCCCTAATGACATATTTATTAACCAAACTAAATACACACGTGATATGATTAAGAAATTTGGTATGGAAAATGCATCATATTTGAAAATTCGAATTAGCCAAACGCTTAAGCTAGATAAAGATAAAAGTGGGAAGAAAGTAGATATCACTAATTATAGAGGTATCATTGGATCACTTCTTTATCTAACTGCAAGTAGACCTGGTATTATGTTTTCAGTATGTATGTGTGCACGTTTTCAAGCTGATCTTAAAGAATCACACTTAATAAGGAGCGATTATCACAACTCCATTGTGATAATTAAAGCGCCAGAGCTATGACTCAAAACCCAGTTCTTCATTCCAGAACCAAACATATTGACATTATATACCATTTTCTACGTGGCCATGTTCAAAAGAAAGATATCTCCATGCAATTTATTGGTAGAGAAAAGCAATTAACGGATATCTTTACCAAAGCGTTCAATGAACAACGATTTCTCACTTATGATTGATTTAAATGCTTAGTCATCATGCATCATACTTTACTGGGCATATAATTTAGGGGGGATCCACTTTACAATCATGTCTAAATAATTTTGAAAAGTTGTAACAACCTATCAAATTTAGGGGAAACTTAAAATTGTACTTGTGCAAACCAAGTAAGTGTCAATGATCAAGATCGTTTTCTGCATAGATCATCAATGCTCATTCTTTATGCATGATAAGATGGGACGCTCAAACTTAAAAAGTTCTAACTTAAGCAAGCGTCAACATAAGTTTTTCAGTATTTACTAAGCGTTGAACCAATAACCTTTTTGCGCTCAGTGAAAATCCTTATAAAATCATGTATTATTTTAACTCTGCAGTGATGTGTTGGATAAGAATAAAAAATTCATTTTGGTTACTATTCACGCGCTCCTATCACATCAAACTGGCGGATATTATCACTTTTCAAAATGACGGTTCAGGGTCAGTACATACTTGTACACGTGTCAATGTACCACGAGCGCATGCGTTACACTTTGAAAATACCAAACATTTAAAAAAAATTAACCCCGGACGTAAAAAAATTTATACAGGGGAGTTACCAAATGTAACTTAATCCATTTTTTGAAATTTCATATCTGCAGTGAAAGCTAAAAACGGCTGAGATTCATCAACTTTACACATGACTAAATCGCATTGATGAGAGAAACTGCAATTTACTTGTCTTTCATTTAAAAGACAATTTTGCAAAAAATTACTTTCACTCTTATACAAAGTCTCTGCAAGTTTCTTATCTTTCTCTCTCAAAGCAAAACCTCTCTTTGAATCTCTCATCTTTCCAAACTCTAAAAGTGGCACCAAAGAAATCTGTGAATGTTGCTGAAGACACCATCACGGTTACTAAAGGCCTTGTGGCAGATTGGAAATTTCTGTATGAACAAGTAGATATCTTGATAAAAGATATGCTGGATTTTGTTGCTAAGGCTAGCCTAAACACCTTTCTGACGAGATATTCCTACTATTTCTCTGACGAAGTGACAGAATTCTGGAAGAAGGCCGAGCTTTCTTTGGACAAGAACTCCATTTCCTGCTCCTTCAATTATGCTAAGAAGAGCAAGAATCTTGAACTGATGGCTGACTCCATAGCCAAGAACTTCAAGTTACCAAATGAGGGTGAGGCTCTAGAATCAATATTTTCAAGTTAGGTGGACTTGGTTTGGCCAAGCATTCGCAATGATGAAAATATAGAATTCAAGCCAAACTTAGACAAGAAGGACCTTCAGCCCAAGTATAAATCATTGGTAGATTTCTATAGCAAGTTTATCGAGTGCCGAGTTGAAACGTTCAACAAGGTTACTCCTCTACAATTCCTGATGATGATAGCCATTGTGATGGATATCAAGGTGAATTGGAACTAGGGATGGCAATGAGGCTGGGACTAATGAGTACCCGCCCCTATCAAGGCGGGTATGAGTCCCAAAAAAAGGGTCCGGGTTCGGGTATCGAAATTCAAGACCCGGCCAAGTCCGGGGCAGGTAACGAGTCCAGTCGATACCCACCCAAGACCCGGACCCACCCCGATTTATTAACATAATATCATTTTTTAGTTTTATGTGTCTAATTATTATTAATATTTATTAGTATTTATAAATTATATAAAAAAAATGCTCTCAATCATTTTACCCTTCAACAACAAACCCTCAATCATTATATATCTAATTTTTTTGAACTTTATATTTGTTTAGCCGTTTTGATTTTTTTTTTTTTTTTGCATTTAAGTATCGAATGACTTGTAGTGGATTTGTTTACATTGAATCATCAATTCAATGTTATTTACTTATTTTATATGTTTTGAAAACGTTTGTGAGAATAAAATAGACTAAAAAATGTAAAAAAAATAAAAAAAATCGGTCGGGTCTAACGGGTAGGACCCAGACTCATGAGTCTGGGTACGGGGCGAGTAATGACCGGGTCCGGGTATGAAAAATCCTTAACGGGCCGGGTAACTAGTCCTGCAATATCCGCCCCGTTGCCATCCCTAATTGGAACGCCTATGTATTTGGACATTTCAGGGATTGTTTGGAAACAGTGAACAAGCCCTACAGTGTCGTGCTAAGTGATCTGTTGTTCAAAGTAGACTGTGTAAATTCAGCAGGCCAACCTTTGGGCAAGGCTAAGTTTTTGGGACCGAGGATTTTGAAGAATCTCCTCAATCCTCCCAAAGTTAGTGGAGCAGCAAAGCCTTTTTCTTAGCGTGAACAGATGTGATATGGATCATAATTTTTATTATTCCAAATGGGCCCCATTAATTAAATTGAAGAAGGCCTTCAAAGGGAAAGCTCATGAAAAGCCCAAGGAAATGCTCGGGAGAATGCAAGGAGAGAAGCCCAATAGAAATCTCATCAAAATGCTTACAAGAAGGCTTGCGTGGACATGGACTCTTAGAGGGGATAATATCCTCACAACTACTAAATCCTAAATTGTGGGATTTATTTATCTTTTATCTCTAAAAATCCTAGAGAAAGTTGGAGCCGATCTTGGACTCTAAATTCCTACAAAAATCGGCCATTAGGCCTATAAATAGGAGTTCCATTTTCATTTTGTGTAATTTTTGGGAAAAGTCAAAATTTTAATAAGAGGAAAAAGTGTATTTGCTTCAAATATTAGGGTTTATGTATTTCAATATTCAAAGTCAATAAGGAAGTTTATTTCTTCTTCCATTTCTCTACATTTTTGAGTTTTAATTTATTATCCCCACATATCAAATATAAAAATAAATTCAAAAGTCTTGTTTGGCTATTTGAATTTTCTTGGTGTACAATCGAACCAACATCAAGATGGTTCGGGAAGATTCTGAAGAAGAGGCTGAGCATCCAGCCGGTGAATTCATGAAGCGTCTAACTGTTACCAAGAAAAGGGCTCCCAGAAAGGCCAAGACTACAGTGATTCCATCTCCTATCCAGGATGATGAAGAAACTAATGAGTATGTGGAAGATCGTGTTCCACTAGTCAACCGCAAGAAGCTTACATCCATTACCAAATCTATTACAATCTATTCCGTTTGAGGATGAGGCACCCGTTCCTGATGCTCAGGCTGAAGTGTCAACGCTTATTGAGGGGGTCAATGTCAAGAAAATCTTCAAGAAATCCCGAGGCTAAAATAAAAGACCTTCAGAGCCAGAGAAGCCTGGGACTGTTGAACCAAGTGTTCAGAGTTTAGAAATACCTACCGTTGAGACCAGTCCTCAGGGTAAGTTTATTTATTCCCGTAGTGTTTTCTTTCCTACATCTATAGAAGATTATGCTCTTATAGAGAATATATCTTGTGCTACAACTTTTATTCCAGAGCTGTTGAAGCACCGATTGACGTACATCTTGACATTGATCTGGTGAAAGTGGTGGTTATTGCCAAAGATGTAGAAGCAGAGGCACTCTCTGAAAGCTAGAGTGTTGCTGTGAACGCTGAGAGACCTATTACAGAAGGGATCCAACCACCCCAACTGTCTTATTTCTTCAAACTGGATCCTCTCAAGATGATTGATCATTCAATCAAATATGTGCCACCAGTCTCTGAAGAAGACTTCATTCCCATAGACTACAATGAGGATAGATATGTTGCCACAGAGAATGAGATTGAGAGTCTTGTACTGCGTGATGAAAAGCTCTGCCAGATTATATTGATCTCAGAATTGATGGATGTTGAGCATGATTATTATTTGTGTCTTGCCACAGGACAAGAAGTTACTCGGATTCCTGCTTCCATTGTTATACATGAGAAATGGAAATCCAAGAATACCTTGCTTATATATACTGAACTCGCTTATTACTTGGATACAATGCACAACAAGCCATCAGGTCTGGCTCCTAGGAATAAGAAAATTGGATTTCATGAGCATCTCCCTGTAGAGCCTCTTAATCCATCCGAAGAATTGCTTAACTATGAAGGATACTCGCACTTCCCAGAAAAAGTACACAATGCAGAGAATCAGAATTCTGAGCATCCCCTTTATATATGGAAAAACAAAAATGTATATGTCGATGAACATTTAGCGTCCATCAAAGACTGTGTCTAAGAGGAAGCTGGTGATTTCTTCAAAAGCATTTGTAACGCCAATTACCAAGTGGACAGATACAGGTTTGAAGCAATTTTTGATATTCACCATGAAGGAATTAAAACACTGGGACGGAATGACCAGCGTTGTAGATGCCCACATTTGCAATCTACAACACTGTGATGGATTTCTGCCTGAATGAAGAGGCATGGACTAAAGCATATGTGGGCAACCAATATTCATTTCGAGATTTGGTTAATGCTCCAAAATTTTTTTGCATGGGCATGCATGACAAAAAGCGTTAGTTTGACAGGTGTTGCCTTAGAAAGCGTGAGATGCGTGTTGATCCAATTGACAGCTTGCCAAGTGTCAGACACGAGATTGAGACATTTTTGTGTCAAGCATTACTACGACTTGTAGATACTCCCCTCAACTTCTGCGGAAGAACGTCTACTAGTGGAATTTACCCAAAATCTAATCTCACCAGTTCTCCTAGTCACCGAGACGATAACTTGAGAACTGATCATATCTTCACTAACAATTTGCGCAAAATAAACGGTTCCCAGATCAATCCTTTCTACACTGAACTGAGCGAACATTACAATTTCGTCATCTCTCTTCTTGAGAGAAATCAAGAGATTGCTAAGGCCATTTATCTGTATCTTGAAGAATACTACAGACTTTACATCACAGAAGATGATCACCTTATTCTTCTGCGCAATAGACTTATTGTCTTCTCTCTGGACTATTGCCCAGATATTCTTTTCTTCATTCCTAAGACGAAGTCAAGGCTAAGTCTAGATCACGTTATGGACATTATTTGTCCTATGTGGGTTAGGGCTATAGATCATCCTATCCGCACCTTTGTTGAAAGCACTTGTATGCTAGAGCACATACTCTTGGATCTTCTAAACAGTGCTACTGACTCATATTCTGCTAATCAGTTAGGAAAATTGAACTTTCAATTTGATTATCATCGCCAAATCAAGCCAGTGCCTATGGAAGCTGCCTATCCTCTAATAGAAGAAGTTCCATCCGATGATATAGTTGCAGATAACTCTTAGATGGACTTGAAATTGAATCAGAGCGTCTCCCTGGAATCAGTATTTCAAGCGCCTGCTGTGGCCGAAGTGGCTGAGGATGTAACAATTCCTGACGCTGATCCTGAGCGTGCAGCAGACGTAACTGAAGCATCTGCTAAACATGCTAAGCTTGACGCTGATATTTGATAAGAGGCGTTTTTACGTGTTTTTAAGCCTATGATCTGATATTGTTGGAGTTATTTATTGCCTAAATCATGCCACAGTTGCGTTTAATTGGGGTGTTAAGTGATTTCAGGTGATAAACGAGAGCACACGAAGAAAAAGGCGAAAAACGGTGCACGACACTTTTTAAAGCTTGTCGACCACGCCCAGGCGCCGAGCTGACCACGCTCGGGCGCCGATCAAGAACAACAAAGTTGATCCCTGTTGACCGCGCCTAGGCGCCGCACTACCCGCGCCTAGGCGCCGTTATTCCCGCGCCCGAGCCCCGTACTATCCACGCCTGGGCGTCGCCGGACTTCTCCCCCAAGAAAAGTACGCCACATAGGCCGCGCCTAGGCGCCGTCTTGCCCGCGCCTAGGAGCCGGCGTAACCGTTTTTCAATTGTTTAAAAGCAAAATTTCAGATTGAAGAGGGGTTCAAAATCTGGGGAATTGGAGAGCATTTTCTGGATTTTTGAGCCATAATTTCATCAACAATTGAAGGTGAAGAAGGGGGATTGAGCTAGAGATTGAAGCTACAACCAAGGATTCATCATCATTCAAGACTTAGGGAGTTTTCTTTTGTATTTCATTTACATGTTTATGTTAATAACTATGTATATGATTGTTTTAGACCTTCTTGAGCTATTGAATATGAGATAATCTTGTAGAACTAAGGCCATGTGAAGGCCGAATTCATGAATCAATATATGTGAAGTTAATTTTCGTATTAATTCTCCTAATTGCTTTGTGTGTTGATTTTGTGCTTTTATCACAATCATATGCTTGATCTCCATATGCTTGCTATTGTGCCTAATCTAGTCATTCGAGAGAAGATAGGTTAGGGTTCAAATGAATCAACACATCATCCGAAACTAATGTGGAATTGCTCCTAGAAATAGGTAAAGATTTCCGGGTGCGGTTAGCCGGATTTATCCGGGGAAACTCTAGAACGTTAATGCATGGTTGTTGATTAGATTCTCGGATAGTCATATTTAGAGAACTGTCAATCAATCATAGGATTGTTATGTGCCGAGACATCGGGTAATGATTAATTAAGGAGTTTTCACCAAAGCAATAGGAGTCTAATAATTCGAAGAGTAACTCATATATATCGACGAGTGGATTCGGTTATAGCATGTGTCTTAGTCTTTTTAACCAATTCGTGAGGTTTAATTCATAGCTTGTTCCCTCCTTTGATCTTTCGTTTACTTAATTGTTTTTCTCTTATTTTACTTTAATTGTCTTTACCTTAATTGCAAATCTTAAGCTAAAAATCCAAGTTCTTGAGGTTCGACAACCCGGACTTTTTGTCCATTTATTACTACACGCGACTAGTGCACTTGCTATTCAAGCACGTTAGCTTCTAGCGTGTCAAGATTTTGGCGCCGTTGCCGGGGACTTGTTTTTTTATTTTAGTTTTTGATTTTCGTTTTACGTTTTCATAATTTCTAGTTTGTTGTTTATTTTCTTGTTCCTTTTGGTACTAGTCTAATTTCGTTCTTGTGTTTAATTGCTAGATTCTTGTGTGGTGCATGACCCGTTCCTCAAACGAGCCTCTATACGAGTTGGAGCCCGAAATTGAACGAGTGTTTCGGACTAATAGGCGAGCAAGAGAAATGGCCAATAATTTGGACATGAACTTACCGGAAAATAGGGAGTGGTTACAAGGTGTTCTACAAGCCATGCAAGGGGCACCTCCTCCACAACTTCCGTCGGTTCGGGGTAGCTTACCACCTAGGGTCCATACCATTCCGGGGTCCGTGGTCGTGCCTAACTTCTTTGCACCCAACTACCACATTCCGGCTCATATCTTTAATATGGTGCAAGGAGATCCTTTCTATGGAGAACCGCACGAATCACCTCACGCTCATTTGGAAACCATAGACGAAGCTCTTGTGACCATTCAATATCACCCACGGGATCTTGATGCAATTCGTCTAAGAGTCTTCCATTTCTCATTGAAGGATAGGGCGACAACATGGTATAAATCCTTACCTCTGCAATCTATTACAACTTGGGTTGAGTTGGTCGATGCCTTTCTAAACAAATTCTTCCCACCCTCCAAAATTAATGAGCTCCGGAGTAACATCAAAGGGTTTAGGCAAAGAAGTAATGAGTCTTTAGCCGAGACTTGGGCTAGATATAAGGGCATGCTCTGAAAATGCCCCGATCATAATTTTGGTTTGAATGAACAAGTACTACATTTTTATGATGGGGTTCGGTCGCGTATTCTGAATAGACTCAATGCGGGTGCGGGTGGAGATCTCCTTGGGTTAGATTGTCAACGTGTATGGGACAAAATAGAACAATTGACCCGGGAAGATGAGATTTATCCCGACGATGAAGAGGCCTCATCCTCTAAAAAGGTTGCTTGTGTTGAGGAAGTGGATGAGGGAGTAGTGGCTTTGGAACCGGAGGTTGAAGACGTCAATTATGTTGGGAATCATAATCGGCAACGGTTGGACTTTCACATACCCAAGAATTTTCCAAAAAGGCCCAACCCCGCACAAAACGCACAACCAAGGATTTATCAAGCTCCTCGACCTCCTTTCAACAACCCGCCTCCGAGGCAAGGCATTCCAAATGTCCAAGGGCAAGGGCAAGCATGACCTCCTACAACCGACGAGCGACTTAATGATCATATAAGGAAATCGGACACGTCGATCAATGAACTCCGTAATATGATGAAAGATATGTTCATGGAAATGAAAGATATGAGGACACAAATGGGGAAAATCTCCTCCGCGGTAAATGGTAGAGCCCCGGGAACTCTACCAAGTGACACGAAGAAGAACCCGAAAGATCAATGCCATGCCATCACTTTGAGAAGTGGGAAGCAGTTGGAAAAAGATTCAACACTGCCGTCCACGCCTAGGCGCGAGGAAGCCCACGCTCAGGCGCAGTCTACACTCAGTCAGGACCAACTGCCACTGTCAGCGGCGCCCGAGCGCCGCAATACCCACGCCCAGGCGCCGAACCAACCGCGCCCAGGTGCCGATGACAGCGCCCAGGCGCCGTCTCCTGTTTCCTTCGGGGCTAGTTCATCGACTCCAACGCCTTCTCCTCCCATTGAGATCCGTCTTCTCTTCCCAAACGCACAATAGAAGAAAAAGAAAGAGATGGATCCGAGTTTCATCCGTATTTTATCCATTCTTCGTGAGGTGAGAATAAATATTCGTTTGGTGGATGCTATTTTGCAAATGCCGAACTATGTTAAGTTTTTCAAGGATATTCTCTCCAACAAGCAAAAATGGGAGGAAAACGAAACCGTTTGTCTAACCGAGGAGTGCTCCGCCGTCTTATTCAACAAATTACCTCGCAAGCTCAAGGACCCCGGGAGCCTTACCATACCATGCACTATTGGTCATCTCACTTTTGACAAGGTGCTATGCGATTCGGGGGCAAGTATCAATCTTCTTCCCTATTTTATCTTCAAGAAGCTCGGTCTTGGGACGCCCAAGCCTACATCGATATCATTGAAATTGGCGGACCGTTCAATTAAGCACCCGAAGGGCATCATTGAAGATGTAATTGTGCAAGTGGACAAATTCTACTTCCCGGTAGATTTCGTAGTGCTCGACATGGAACAGAATGTAGAAGTACCGTTGATTCTAGGGAGACCCTTCCTTGCTACGGGTAAGGCAATCATAGACGTCGCCAATGGTAAGCTAACTCTTCATGTGGGTGATGAGAAGGTTATATTTGACGTATTCAAAGTGCTTAAATATCCATATGATAATGATTCATGTTTACGCATCGATGCATTTGACACTTTGATTGGTCAGACATTTCAGGAACACATGGTAGATGACCCGCTAGAGGCATGCCTTTTGCAATCCATGGATGTCGATTCGGCAAGTGAGGAGAAGTTGGAAATCGTGTGTGAATTAGAAAAGCAACCTCCTTACCTCGTTCTGGGGGTTGAAAATTTAGAGCGATCGCTCTTGGCTCCTCCTCGCCCTTCCATTGAAGAGGCCCCTACCTTTGAACTTAAACCGTTGCCTTTACATTTGAAATATGTCTTTTTAAATGATAATAAGACATTGCCCTTAATTGTCTCATCTTCTTTGATAGGGGCACAAGAGGACCAACTCGTGGGAGTGTTGAAGGCCAACAAGAAAGCTTTCGGGTGGGCAATTGCGGACATTAAAGGCATTAGCCCGGCTATATGCATGCATAAGATCCCGAGGACCAAGAGAAAACCACTTTCACTTGTCCCTATGGTACGTTTGCTTATAGACGGATGCCATTTGGATTGTGCAATGCCCCGGCCACCTTTCAAAAGTGCATGATGGCCATTTTCCATGATATGGTTGAGGAGTTCCTTGAGATTTTTATGGACGATTTTTCTGTTTTTGGAACATCCTTTGATACATGTCTAGATCATTTGACTCGTGTTTTAAAACGTTGTGAGTAAACCAATCTTGTTTTAAATTGGGAGAAGTGCCATTTCATGGTACGGGAAGGGATTGTGCTAGGTCACAAGGTCTCTCATAGAGGGATTGAAGTAGACCGAGCCAAGATTGAGGTCATTGAGAAACTTCCCCCTCCTATCTCGGTTAAGGCCGTGAGGAGTTTCCTTGGGCATGCCGGTTTTTATAAGCGGTTTATTTTGAATTTTTCCAAAATTGCAAAACCATTGTCTAACTTGCTCATTAAAGATGCACCGTTTGATTTCGACTCTACTTGTATGCAGGCTTTCCTAATTTTGAAGGAGCGATTGATATCCGCCCCCATCATGGCACCGCCCGATTGGAGCTTACCATTCGAATTGATGTGTGATGCTAGTGACACCGCCGTGGGGGCGGTATTGGGCCAACGAAAGGGAAAGGTATTTCAAACAATTTACTATGCTACTAAAACTCTTAATGAGGCGCAAATGAATTACGTAACCACCGAAAAAGAGTTATTAGCTATAGTATTTGCATTTGATAAATTCCACTCCTATCTCGTTTTGAACAAGGTGATTGTGTACACCGATCACTCCGCCCTTAAGTATTTACTTGCTAAAAAGAACGCCTCTACCCTCGACTTATGTGCATTTTGTCCATTGCTTGATTCAGATAGTTGACTTTCCGTTTGCTGCATAAAGAGCCGTCCTTTTGTTTAGCAATTGCGGGTTGAGATTCTTTGTCCTGATTCAGTTGAGGCATTGTTGGATTCGGGTTGTTACGATTGTTGGTGTTTGGAGTTGTTGTTGTGTACCGTTACGCCGCTGAGATTTCGGAAAATGCCTAAAACATCCTCGAAACAAACCAAGGGTAAAAAGAAGGGTTTACAATCGATCCATTATTGTCATGATTATTTATGTTCTATATTCTGTCCAAGTTTGGGGGGGAGACGTTTGTACCTCTACATGTGATAATGTGCACCCTTTTTAAGCATCTCCCTAAAAAAAAAAAAAAAAATTTGGTAGGATTACAAACCCTCAATTAATGCATTGAGATTGATTAAGTTAAATCAATGACATCTTTTCTCTATCAATTTTGGACTTAAAAGAATTACACACATTGTTTCCTTGCTCAAGGGATCCTAAACAAGATTAGATTGTCCTTAAGATGAGTCACATGTGCACATAAGTCGAGGGTAGAGGCGTTGAGTGGATACCCATTTTGAAACACTTAAAGGCTTGATCCCGGAAATATTAACTTAGATGTTTCACATGTGTTTTGAGTTGAGAATGCTTTTGTATGCTTAAAAAGAATTAAGAGGTTGAACATTGGTATGACTGCAAAAGTCAGGCTTAATAGATACTGGGGGCGAAGAGTACCATGCCTAGAATACTGTACTATTATGCTAATTTGAGCTAAGCTCAAGCCAATGCAAGTGTTAAGTGAATAAAGACCTAGTTTGGTTTTGTGGCCTTTGACACTCGAGCGATTAAGCCCTTAGGGGTGTCTCTACACTTAATACCCTAAAACCGTCCGGTTTAGGAGTTATTGGCTCAAAGTTCGTTACAAGGGTGTCATAGAAAGCCTAAGAGAACCGAACATTGCACATGGTCTAACCTCTAATGTTGTGAGTTGAAATTTGCATAAGTTAAAGCCCAAAGTGGATAAATTGATGAAATTTTAAGTGATTATGAAGTTTTCCTCAATTCTCATGTCGTGTGATTACTCGAAAGTCGATAAAATATGGGATTAATGCTTGAAAAGTGGTAAAAATGCCACTCGATTATAATACCTTAGACTTCTCACTCTACACCCTTAGGATGGTCTTTTCAAAATTGAGGCGTAACATGAGCAAGTGTGTGACGTGTATATATATATAACCTTGAGCTTAAACAGACGAATTCATGCCATTGCTTTGTTATTAATCACATTGATTTGGGTTGATTGAGTGTGGTGGAAAATCCTTCGATTTTGTGGGTATATCATATGCAAACCCTCACGAGACTATAACTCGTCCTTTGAGGTAACTCAAGGGTTCAAAGGTTTGTTGCATTCGCTAAATGCAACCGTGTCCTCCACGAAAGTGAGTTAGGTAGTTTTTCGTTTTTTTCTCTTTTTCTTTTATTTCTCCCGTGTTTGATGATGTTTTTCCTAACCTACAGTTTATTGCTCGAGGACGAGCAATTGATAAGTTTGGGGGGCTTGATAAGAGGCATTTTTACGTGTTTTTAAGCCTATGATATGATATTGTTGGAGTTATTTATTGCCTAAATCATGCCACAGTTGCGTTTAATTGGGGTGTTAAGTGATTTCAGGTGATAAACGAGAGCACACGAAGAAAAAGGCGAAAAACAGTGCACGACACTTTTTGAAGCCTGTCGACCACGCCCAGGCGCCGAGCTGACCACGCTCGCGCGCCGATCAAGAACAACAAAGTTGATCCCTGTTGACCGTGCCTAGGCGCCGCACTACCCGCGCCTAGGCGCCGTTATATCCGCGCCCGAGCGCCGTACTATCCATGCCTGGGCGCCGCCGGACTTCTCCCCCAAGAAAAGTACGCCACGTAGGCCGCGCCTAGGCGCCGTCTTGCCCGCGCCTTGGCGCCGGCTTAACCATTTTTCAATTGTTTAAAAGCCAAATTTCAGATTGAAGAGGGGTTCAAAATCTGGGGAATTGGAGAGCATTTTCTGGGTTTTTGAGCCATAATTTCATCAACAATTGAAGGTGAAGAAGGGGGATTGAGCTAGAGATTGAAGCTACAACCAAGGATTCATCATCATTCAAGACTTAGGGAGTTTTCTTTTGTATTTCATTTACATGTTTATGTTAATAACTATGTATATGATTGTTTTAGACCTTCTTGAGCTATTGAATATGAACTAATCTTGTAGAACTAAGGCCATGTGAAGGCCGAATTCATGAATCAATATATGTGAAGTTAATTTTCGTATTAATTCTCCTAATTGCTTTGTGTGTTGATTTTGTGCTTTTATCACAATCATATGTTTGATCTATTGTGCCTAATCTAGTCATTCGAGAGAAGATAGGTTAGGGTTCAAATGAATCAACACATCATCCAGAACTAATGTGGAATTGCTCATAGAAATAGGTAAAGATTTCCGGGTGCGGTTAACCGGATTTATCCGGGGAAACTCTAGAACGTTAATGCATGGTTGTTGATTAGATTCTCGGATAGATATATTTAGAGAACCGTCAATCAATCATAGGATTGTTATGTGCTGAGACATCGGGTAATGATTAATTAAGGAGTTTTCACCAAAGTAATAGGAGTCTAATAATTCGAAGAGTAATTCATATATATCGACGAGTGGATTCGGTTATAGCATGTGCCTTAGTTTTTTTAACCAATTCGTGAGGTTTAACTCATAGCTTGTTCCCTCCTTTGATCTTTCGTTTACTTAATTGTTTTTCTCTTATTTTACTTTAATTGTCTTTACCTTAATTGCAAATCTTAAGCTAAAAATCCAAGTCCTTGAGGTTCGACAACCCGGACTTTTTGTCCATTTATTACTACACGGGACTAGTGCACTTGCTATTCAAGCACGTTAGCTTCTAGCGTGTCAATATTGCAGAAGTTGCTGAGTTTGCTGAAGTGTCTGATAAAGCGCAAGCAAAGCCTTCGACAAGGAAAATCTCCCCTCCCTTGAATCCCTCAAGATCACATCCAAGTTCAAGCTCAAAACTGTTACTCCAACAGTATTTCTGAGTTGTCAGGAGTTTACTCCTATTTTGAGAGATGCATTGGAAGAAGTTAGAGATCATGCTGAAAATAGCGCCAACGCTCTCCACTGGATTCAAGAAGACTTGCAAAAGATTGAACCACAAAATGTGGACTCTCGCATAGTCCATATGCTCGGTGCAGCCCAGTATACAGTCTAAGAGTGCATTAAAGCGTTCACAAATATCACGGACGCTAATGCTACGGCTATTCTGGATCTAAAGCAACATTTCACCAATCGTTGTGATGATCTTGTTGGGACTCTTTCTCAGATTGCCAATCAAATGAGTTTACTTTCAGAGTACATAATGAAGCACGATGGCAATAAGGGGGAAAAGAAAAGGAACTGTCATAGTTCAAGAGCGTCTTCATCTTCTTCTAAGTGCCAAGAACTAGAGCCTTCTCATAATCAAATCCTTCTTCCTTCTCCTCCTTTTAATAGAGAGTCCAGATACCCAACTTGGGTTGCTGCTGTTAAAGTGCCAAGTAATATCTCTGGGTTTTCTCCAATTCGGCAAGGGCCTGATTTGCCTGTGCCTTCTCAAGCTTACTTGGAACAATTTAATGTTCCTATTGAACGAGCTCCTTTTCCTGAACCATTAAATCCTAAAGAAATTGCTAAGGAGAAAAATATGTGAAAGTTCAACCAAGTGTTTAGAATTTTCCTAAGGCACATAGGTATTGACCTTACTAAATAAGATAAGCATTGGTTTTTCTTCAAACTTCAAGGTGAACTAGAACAGAAAAGCGTCATCAATATAGATCACTCTGCGATGATAACTCTTAACGATTAGCTGACTGAAGCGATCTATGCTGAAACTTCAAGAAGGCACAATTTGAAGTCCGACCAAGTGAAGAAGAAGAAGAAAAAGGAAAGCGAATGCTTTAAGAGACCGCCGAGAAAATGAATTATCTTTTTGTCTCTTTTGTACCTTTTATTTTATTTGTAAATGCTTTGTACTTTTCTTGATTAAATCTATAAAGAAGTACATTTCCAACTAAAACATCTCGTTGAGGCTTAATCTATTAACTAACGCTAATCTAACTTATCTAAAGCTAACTTTGTATTTTGGTTATCTTACTCTTGAACTATAAAAGAGTAAGTATTGCCATCACCAAAAAAGGGGGAAATTTTTAGGAAATTTCTTGTTAGATGTTTTGATGATGACAATTAAGATTTATGTTAGACCCCAAATTATGTAAGTTTAATTTCATTAGAAATTACGTATAGTCTTTGAGCGTTAGATTTGTATAAGGCTTTTCTCTGTTTTTATTCTAGATTGTTAGGCTAAGTATCTTGGGTTGAGCATCTGATAGTATTTTGAGTGAGTATGTCATATGTCAAAGTTTGAAGTACAAACGTCTGAAGTCTGAATGAAGATGAAGATCTCTAAGAAAGTATTTGAGCATCAAGTACTTCAAGCGTCTATGTGAAGATACAAGTTAAGGATCATTCAAGGTTGAATGAGCGTCTACTAAGACAAAGTTCACCTGAATTAATACCTAAGTCCACAAGGAGTTAGATGCAAATAATGTAAAAGCATTAATGTCCAACGGGCATTAAATTCAAATGCATTAAATGTTGATAAGAGCATTAAATGTGATAGGTACTCTAGGAGGTATAATAAAGCCTTTCTATTGGACTCTCAACTTAAGGAGTCTGTGGCACCGACTTTTGCAGTAGAACTTCAGGGATAAAGGACAAAAAGCTGTCCACTCGCGAAAGTGATAGACACACACACACACACACTTTGCTTAATGTCAAATGGACACTTTATCCAAGAAAGTCTATAAATAGGACTTTAACAACAAGCTAAAAAATAAAACAACAAGCTTACAAGCCGAAATCCTGTTGCATTGAAGTCTCAATCCTTAGACTTTCATAAAAGCTCAAATATTCATATCAAACGTTCTCTTCTTTTCAAAGATCCCTGAGATAGTCATAAATATCTCAAGTATCTTTTTAGAAGAACCCTACACTACTACTGAGATATTCAAGAAATCAGATAAACCTGTTGACAAAAGCCGTATTCAACCTCACAGTCTATGTGAAGACAAAGTTGAAGACTTGCATTATTTTGGGTGAAAGAAGCAAGCGGATCAAAGTACCTTGTAGCAGAAATCTGTGTGACCAAGGAGCTCAAGCAAATCTTTATCCAATCTATCCCCTTCTTGTAGAAGTTTCTGTGTGATTCTTTGAAAATTATTTAGTGGATTTTCTCCAAGTGAAAAAAGATAAGAAGGACGTAGTTGAGATTACACCACCCAACGAACCTTTCAAACTTTGTGTTCTTTACTTTATTGTTTATTTTCTCTCAATCATTTTATATCATTGCATAAACTGATAAGTAAACATATTGACAACTTAACTTTAAGCTAAAGCAACTAAGTACAATTTTGAGAAGAAAGATTTGCCTTATTTGGTTAAGTATTTAAATCTTAAATCTAAGTTAACTTTATAAAAACCGTCTTCAAGTAGACGCTCACCCAAGCGTACCGTTTGAATACGAAATTTTTAAAGTTGAAGAAAACTTCATGGTCTATTCAACCCCCCCTTCTAGACCCTTTCGTATGCCATTTTGGACCAGCAAGTGGTATCAGAGCGGTTAAAGTTGAAAATTTTAAATTTTCAAGCATAACTGCTTGTTTAGATCCTTTTAAAGTCTAGTTACTTTAATATCTTTCATGGCATTCGCTAAAGTACCTAAGTTGACCGAGTCAAATTATGACTAATGGGAGGTCAAAGCATTTGCATATCTTTGTTCTTGTGATGATGAAATGTGTGATATCATTTCAGATGGACTGATTCAGATTATGAAGGTCATCACTAGAACGCCTACGACCACAAAAGAAACTCCTGATGGTTATGTTGAGAAACTTAATAGTGGGTTTGGAGATAAGTGTTGCAGAGATAATTTAGATAATGTCGGACGGAACGCTCTCTATATAGCCATTAATGATACTGATAATCTCTTCAACAAGGTTAAGTTTTGTTCAACAACAAAGGAAATTTGGGATAAGCTAGCCATAATCTGTGGTAAGTTAGCTCAGATCAAGGAGAGCAAGCTATCCATTGCCAAGGAAAGATTTAACAGTTTCAAAATGTTGCCTTATGAGGGGCTAGAACAATTGGACGTAAGATTCACTATTCTTGTCACAGAGTTGACGTCTCTAAGCATGGATTTACATAATAGAGAGATGGTGGTTAAGATTTTCAGAAGTCTCCCGAGTAGATTTTTGATGAAAACAACTGCTAGGAGGGAATCAAATATATTGGCTTTTCTAACTTTAGAGGATGCTTTTTCAGAACTCAAGGCTTTTGAGTTTGAGTTAAATTCAACTAGTGATGCAGTTAGCCCGATTATAGAATCAGGAGCTCTAATAGCGTCAGTAAAGGATAAATCTGTCAATGAGGGAAAAATGTCAGATCTCAATGAGAAAGAGGAAATTGCGCTATTTAACAATTTCAGAAAATTTCTGAAATATGATAAGAGAGGAAAGGCTCCAAAGTCTCAAGGACAAAATTCTTACCAAGCGTCTCCTCTTGTTCAACAACAGTATCAAGCACCTCAGTATTCGACTCCGCAGCCCTCAGCGCCGATTCAATACTAAGCGTCTTCTCCTCAGAATCTCTCAGCGCCTGTGGCTTCAAAACCATATGGTACATCAAGATTAACAAATGAACAAAAGACAAAACTAATCTTTGTTATAACTACAGGAAGCCAAAGCACTACCAGGTAAATTGACCTTATCTAAACGTATCTAAGCTCTTAAGGCAGGATTACTTGGATAGAAACCAATTCAGGAGCAACCTTTGCCAACAAGGTATGCTAGCGGAATCAGAACCATTGTCCACACCTGAAGACTTGGAGACTTCAGAAGAGAGTAGTGATGATGATGAGCCTGCCAATGATTCAGCGCTAATTTGTCTCATTGCAAGAGATGATGAAGCGTCTTTAGACTCGCTATCTGAGATAAGTATTGAATTATCTAATCATATCTCTTACGAAGAGCTACATGACAAGATAAATGATTATCATGGTGCATGTCAAGGAGTTGCTAAATTATATCAAAAACACTCTGATGAAATTTCAACACTTAAGAGTGAGAATGCAACGCTCAAAGTTGCAAGTTCAATAACTATGCATTTAGAAAAACAAATCACTAGAGATTGAAGTATCTCAATTAAATGTGATCTTAATTTAATAGTCAAGAGAGAAGCTGAGCTGATTGCTAAACTTGCTAAATCAGAACATCAGAACATCTAGTCTCTTTTTTGTCTAAAGCGTCAAGAAAACTAGACAATGTGACTGAGGTAATTAGACTCTTTGGTAAAAAGATTGGTTTAGGATGCAATAAATTCGGTAATAAACCAAATACGTCAAAAGTTACTGCACCCAACAAAGGAAAAGGTGTATTCTTTTTGAAAAAGGTTCAAATAGTCAAACAACAAATGAACCTAAGGACAATAGTAAGAGGCCAAATGAGAAAGTTAAAGCTAACTCAGGTAAGGGAAAGACGAAAGTGAATGACTCACAAAGAAAGGGTTATCCAAACGCTCATAAGGCTAAGGAGAAACCTTTCACATGTGAATCAAACGCTAAGTGTCAAGAGCCTAAAGCGCACCTTAAGCCAATGCCAAGGAAGTACCAGCGTCAATATCCATAACAATCGAGATCATATTATCAATACTATGATGATTATGATAACGATTATAATCAAGGATATTATTATATACTTACACATATCACAATTATTATACACCTAAGAAACCCAAAAAAGGCTAATACTCTTGTAATGAAGACTAAGCAAATATGAGTTTCTAAAGTTTTAATTCAGAATAACGCTACTAATGTGAAAGGACCCAAGTCACAATGGGTACCTAAAAAGAATTAAAACTGCCCTTTAAATGGAATTTTTTAAATAAATAATATAGTTTTTAATATTATTTATATATAAATTCCCCAAAAACAAAGTCAGAATCTATCACAACACGCCGTTCCGAATGGCGTACCTACCTGAGGTATGCCATTCCCAATGGCATACCCACATTTCTCTTTTTTTTTTTTTTTATTCAGCCTGACAATTTTTTTTTTAATTCCTGTTACTGGGTATGCCATTCCGAATGGCGTACCCAGTGACAATAATAATAATTTTTTTTCTCTCTTCCCTCCCTTGCTCTCCGCCTCTCTCCCTTTGCTGTCTCTTTCCCACTGCTGCTTCACCCCCAATTTCTTCCTCTCATTTTCAAGCATTTTATCCCTAAATCTCAAGGTAATTTTTCTATTCTATGTTATTATTTTGTTGAATATGTTTTTGAGTTAGTTAATTATTTTAATTTGGAGTTTATGGTTTAAATATTTATGATTTCTGTCAGTTTAAACCCTAGTTCTCAATTTTAGTTTTGAATCAATTATGACCTAAATTAGTTTAAATATTAGCATTTGAGTTTATGGTTTATATATATTGTTATTGTATTCTAATTTTAGGTGTAATTTATCTTAGGTATAATATCGAATTTAGTGTTTAAGTTATGAACTTTGATTTAATTTTGTAGTTTTTATTTTGTACTTAGATTTTCGAATTTTTGTATAACTTTGGACCCTAATTTCGATTGTAGTGTTTTTAGGGTTTGAACTTTGATAGAATATTTTTAGGTATAATTTATAATTTTTAGATATAATTTTGGGGTGTAATATCAAATTTAGTGTTTATGATATTTTTAGGTTTTTTAAATGTGTCTAATTATGATTTATGTTTTCGAAATATAAATTAATAATTTATATTTTGCAGAAATGTCGAGGCAGAACGTAGTTGATGTTTGTATATTTTTGGATGGATAAATATTGAAGATTCGAACTATATGCTGAGCTATAGCATTCCAGAAAAGTTTACATGAGAATACCCCGTTCGATCAAATTTGTTGAATTGTTGAAGAAGGTATATGCTAGTACAGGAATTAATCCGAATCAATTCTTGTTAAAAGTATCTTCGAAATATTCTTTTCATGATAGGAATTTGCTTAGGCATATGAGCAATAGAGGACAAAAATGATGATGATTTTTTTTCTTGGATCCTGATACTTGTGTTAGTAAAATGGATCTTTATATTCAAAAAGAGCCAATACAATCTCAGGGTCGATACACGTCACTGTTAACACAAGTTACGTCGTATCAGCCAAACCAATTCTTACCATTTTGTACACAACTCATATTATCGGATTTAAATATTCATAGTTATTCGAATCAAGATGTGTATGCATTTTTTTTTATATATTTACATTGTATCATCATATTTTTTAATAAATGTTATAATTGTCGAGATTTTTTTATAAGAAATTTTATTTGTATCCTTTTCTTATAGTTTTTCTTTGTTATGATTGTCTTTTTAGGATGTTCTACATCGGGTAATACATTTGGAGGTGTTGAAAATGTACCAAATTTCCCTTTGGCGACTCATGGTCCAGGGAGTTATTCAAATCCGGATGTAGATGGAGGTAATAATGAATCGTCTACACTTTTGCATAATTTTTAGTACCATTTTATCTTATTCTTTATCTTTGCATTCTATCATCATGCATTATGACGAATCTTATTTTGATTTCAATTTTTTGTACATGTAGGTCTGTCTACACACAGTCATCATGAGTTTGGGCGTTTTGAGGAAGCCAACTACAGTGCTCATTTTTCTTATCATGGAGGGGTGAGTAGTTCGATACCACCTGAGGACGATCACTCTGAGGATGACAACGACATTTTTCATTCTCCATGTACGGTTCATGCGTATTCAGACCCGGAATTCAATGAATCAACAACAAACCAACTTATGAGGAAAATGTTGAGGAAGATGTTCCTCCAACAGGGAATCAACCACAACTTCATCATGTGCTCCCATTCTACTCCACATCATATGAAGAATTACAAGGAGACTCATTGGATCGACCAAGTGAAGAAATGGATATGACTTATGATTATCAAATAGGTAATCTTGGTTTGGGCTTGACATTTGAAAACAAAGAATGCTTGCAAAGAGCGGTGAAAGACCACCACATAACGCATGAAAAACACGAGTTTACGGTGACCCAGTAACCCGAAAACTTATTATGTGGAATGCAAACACAAAGACGAAAGAGAAGGGTGTCGTTTTAGACTTCGAGCTCATTTTAGCAAGAAAACACATTTTTGGGAGATATTGAAGTATAGAGGGACATGAATGTCTGTTCGAAATTGTGCCTAAAAACCACTATAATTTGGACATGAATCTCATCACCAATGAACTTCATGAACAAGTTCAAATAGATCCGTCAATTAAGATCGCACAAATAGTTCAAATAGTAATGGAAAAATCGGCATGCAATATTACGTATGGCAAGGCTTGACACAATTTGCAACGTGCAAATGAGATTTTATGCGGGACTTGGGAGGATTTCGTTCCATTGTTACCTAAGTTCTTGGGAGCTGTCCAGATGTGAAATCCGGGCACGGTTGTTGACTGGAAACACAAAATACCCTATCAACATCCAAAAATGTTCATGTATGTGTTTTGGGCGTTCAAGCCATGTATAGATGGATTCAAACATTGCCAGAGAGTCATTCACGTTGATAGGACACCTTTATATGCACGCTACAAGGCTAGGTTGTTGATCGCAACGACTCTTGATGGAAATAATCAGATTTTGCCTCTTGCATTTGCAATTATCGATAATGAGCTGAATGACTCGTGGCTGTGGTTTCTGCAATTGGTGAGCAAACATTTTCTTCGAAGGAACAAAGGTGTGTGCCTTATTTTTGATCGTCACAACGGCCTACTGTATGCATCTGAGCGTGTACCCGCCTTTTGCCCTCCTCAAGGAGCTCATCGATATTGCCTACGACACGTGTCTTCAAATTTTAATAATCTTTTCAAAAATAAAGTTATGAAGACTCTGTGTTATCAAGCAAGTATGATACATAGTATTTCAAAGTTCGATAAAACCATGAAGGATATCCAACAAAAGGATAAAGATGCTTTCATTTATCTAAGCAGAATTCCATGTGAAAACTGGACACTTGCACATGATGGAGGGGTGCACAAAGTAATTATGACGACAAATATGGGAGATAGTTTAATGGCGTGTTGAAACGTGCTCGCCATCTACTGCCCACAACTATTGTGGAATGCACATTTCATCGTTGTGTCGATTATTTTTATAAAAGATTGCAACCTGCTTTGACAATGGGGGGAAATTCGAAGTTGACAGAGTATGCTTACAAAATGTACTCAGCGTCGGCGGACATTCACAACACACATTGTCAGACACTTTAGTCATCTTGACCTAACTGGCCAAGTTAACACCAAACCGCAACTCGGACATCGTAGTCTAAAGTATGCTGTCGACATCAATAGAAAAATTGTCCTTGTGGAAGATGGACCACACATAAAATTTTGTGCTCACATATGATTGCGTTATGCAAACATTTGAGAAGGAGGTCAGTCTTGTTGGTTGAAAATTATTACTCGTCAGTGAGTATTTGCAAACATATCAAGGGAGATTCCATCCTTTGCATGATGCTCATTTTTGGGGTGGACGTAATTTTGAGATGGTCCACGACCCTCATTTGAAGATACAACGACGTGTAGGCAGAAATGTGAGTACTCGGATTCCTAATGAGATGGACTGGTAGTTATAAGTGTTACAAATGGGCATTGATGTTATGTATTTGTTGTCTAAATTCTACTACTTTATGAGTATTTTGATTTTAGATTTTTTTTTTGTAGGAAAAAGAATGTATTTTTCTTTTGTTTGGGTTGTTTTTTGTCTTTTATTGGTGAACACAAAAATTGTAGATTGACTCACAGAGTTTCTAACGGTGTGAGAATTGGTTTATTTCGGTACGCGGGTGAAGAAATATGACAAGTTAAAAATAATTTTTTTGAGCAATTTTTTTGAAAAAAAAATATTTTTTCGTCATCTCCGGATGATTTTTAGACATTTTCGGGTTTCAACTTGAACACAAAAAATTTAGATTGACTCACAAAGTTTCTAACAGTGTGAGGATTGATTCATTTTGATATCCGAGTGAAAAAATACTACGTGTTCAAAATGACACATTTGAGTAGTTTTTTTGCAAAAGAAAAAAATGTTTTTCGTCATTTCGGGAAGACTTTTTAACGTTTTCGGGCTTCGACTTGAACCTAAAAAATATAAATTGACTCACAAAGGTTTTAACGGTGTGAGAATTAATTCATTTTGATACCCGGGTGGAAAAAAATACAACATATTAAAAAAGACACATTTGAGCATTTTTTTTGCGAAAAAATTTTTTTTCGTCATTTCGGGCTGATTTTTGGATGTCTTCTGTATATTTTCAGGCTTTGATTTGAAGACAAAAAATGTAGATTAACTCACAAAGTTTCTAACAGTGCAAAAATTAATTTCTTTCAATACCCGGGTGAAAAAATACAAAATGTTAAAAAAAACACATTTGAGCAGTTTTTTTGTAAAAAAAAATTTTTTCACCATTTCAGGATATTTTTCGACATTTTCGGGCTTCGACTTGAATACAAAAAATGTAGATTGACTCACATAGTTTCTAACGGTGTGAGAATTGATTCATTTCGACACTCGGGTGAAAAAATACAACATGTTAAAAAAGACACATTTGAGTAGTAGCTTTTACCCTAAAAAAAAACTGGTAACACATAATAACTCAAAAATACATTAAATTTATTCATCCTCATCCGACATGTAATAGTTGACTTATATTGGGGATGAGTCAAAACATTACAAATTTCACGACGTGTGAGTCATGGGCTCTTGCAAACGCAAATTCTTCTGCTAGTTGAAGCATGTGATATCTAGAACGACGTAAAAGCATCCTGTTGTTTTCTATTCTTATTCTGGAAACAGTCTTCCTACAATTTTTGACACCGTTTCTCGGCATTAGTATTGATCGACATTGTGAAATTCGAACGCCAAGTGTTAGAAGATCATTCACCAAGTCCTCAAATTCGATAACTTGATGAGCCCATTCCCTCCTGACTTGGTCACTGATCATTCACGTGTCTTGTTTTTTATGGATGTGTCTGAAACATTACATGTCTCTGTTTTGTAGCGTTTAGGTAACTGTAGATGGATTGTCACGATTCATTGTCATAATTTATCTGCCCTATTCACATGATCGATTTGATTGGTCTGAATCATCACATGTCGAAATCATCACATGTCCGAGGTGCGCAAGTATGCGCCAGTACGGGCACCCAGGCATGCCCGTGGGCGCCTGTACTGGGCCCTGGGCACCATTACTGGTGCCAGCCTGTATATCGAAATTATATCTAAAAATAAAAATTCTAGCTAAAAGTTATGCCAAACAATTCGGCATAATTCCTAAAACATTGTCTCGAAATTGTACATAAAAAACTAAATAGTCCCTAAAATTAAAAAATAAACCCTAAAATTATATCAAATTCAAACCAAAATAACAATAAATTCGAATTTATACTAAATTAAACAACAACTTCAAATTCTAAATAATAAGAAGTACAACTAAATTCTAAAAATTATTTCAAAATTCAAGACTTAACACTAAATTTGAAATTATATCTAAAAATTCAAAATTATGGCTAAAAGCTTTACCAAAAAAATCGGACTAATACCTAAATATTTTATGTGTATTCAAGAATTAACACTAAGTACTAAATTATAACTAAATAGTATACCAAATAAATTCAAACTAGTACCTAAAAATTATACCAAAAAAATCAAACTAATACCTAAACAATTGTCTAAAATTCAATAATTAACACAAAATTCAAAATTATACCTAAAAATAAAACATAAAAATTTAAATTCTACCCTCAAATTGTATCAAACTTTTTAACTCGAAATTTTAACTAAAATTCTATTATAAAAATTCGAAAATAATACCCTAAAATTCAAAATCTACCATAAAATTCAAAATTTTATTAAAATCTACTAAATTCTACTCTAAAATTCAAACATAAATCCTAAAATTCTAACTTCTACCCTAAAATTCGAAAATAATTTTAGGGATAATTACTAAATTAAACAACCACCACAAAATCTAAATAATTATATAAATTATATCTAAATTCATAAGCATAAAATTAGAAATTAATTAAAGTAGATAATTACCTCAAAATTGGAAAAGGAGGAGAAATTAGGAAGAAACAAGATTTTTGTGGATTTTTGTTGAATTTTTGGGAGTTTAACAAAAATGGAGGAGAGGGATTGGGTGAGGGAGAGAGAGAGAGAGAGAGAGAGAGAGAGAGAGAGAGAGAGAGAGAGAGAGAGGAAGAAAAGGAGAATTTCAAAATTGTTGAAAAAAAAGTTTTTTTTTTTTTTTAATTCCTGTTACTGGTACGCCATTCTAACTGAATATAGGTAGGGATAATTTTAACCTAGATCAGCTGGCGCCAGTGTCAAAAAGGTGCAACAAGTGTACTAGGATTACAAAAACCATTCAAGCAAAGCCTGTTTGATACTCTGATAATATAGACCATGTATTGATTATTAGAGTTCACAATCAAGTAAAATTTTGTTGACCTCCCATTTTAGCTAAGATTCCGATTTCATTTTTGGAATGATTGTAGAAATATAATTAAGAAATAATGCATTAATTGGGATTATTTGGTGCAACCTTAGATTTGAATTTTTGGAAATAATGCATTGCGATTTCATTCTAGTGCTGTTTTATGTTATTAATTCTGCAATTTTTCAGAAATGAGGTACTTTGACAATTATTTATTGGGATAAATATATACGACTCTTGTGAAAAGCCTAATTATCGCCCGCCACCCTAGTGATAAAAAAAAAATAACAAAAACCCCCTTATATTTTTTAAAATACGCTTACTGCCTCCCCGAACATTTTTGCTTGCAAATTTTGATATGGACACAAACATACTCTTCTCCTTTTTTATATGTTTACACTATATACTTTCTCTTTTATTCTCTACTTTATTAATCATTTTTATTTCTTTAATTATTTTCTATTTAATTTATTATTTATTTTCTTCTTCATCATCACAAAATTGAAAATTTAACCCTAATACAATTCCAACACACCTAACACCATATATAGCCATCTCCTGTTCCACCTTCCAAACATGTGCTGCTCCGATCAAAGTGTGTAATACCTCACACAAGGGCGTCCGATATCCGAAAAGACAAGTACTTATATACCACATAAGCAATATTTTATTTCCTTCTGTTAAGACTCCTTAGTCCTTACCTTAGTTTTTTTTTTTTTTTTTTGAGATAGTCCTTACCTTAGTTAATGACGACGATACATGATGTAGGCCATAAAATATGTTGGATTTGCTTAGTAATTAATCCTATATTAGGTCGTGCACTACGGGCCCGATCCCGCGATGAACTCTTTTTCTTATTCCAAGTTGCACAAATTATACAAAGAAGAAATATGTTAAGTAGCATATATAAAAACAGATTCATTACCAAACATGTACGTAACAGCATTACAAAGTAGAGCTAGGAACAGAAGGAGAAATGGTATAACATCTATCACTACTGGGCAATATAATTATCAAAGTGCAAGATCCCTTCAGACAGAGAAGCTCCATACTTGGCAAGTGCACCTGCAAACCTTATTTGCTTTTCTGTATGTGAAGATCACCAATACTTCATTAGAAAATGATCGGAGGAATATATAATATATATCCAGAGTAGGTACGTACGTACGGATCAGAACAAGACTAGCTAGGAGAAATTAAAACTTCATACAATAATATTGTTCAGAAAGAAATCAATCTTAAGCGGAGGTACAGAATAATTGGTTGAAAGTATCTTAGAGGCAACAACGGCATTTGCAGCCTCCGTGTAGTGAACTCCATCCCAACTGATGTACGATGACCCAACTTCGCAGACGGAGTTGCCCCCGCGGCATTCCGGGTCAGAATTGTAGGGTGGTCCGCCGCACCCATAACATGCCATCAGTGGGTTCTGGAAGCCTAATTCATTGATAATTAATATTAAGAAGATTGAATTAGTAATTGTTGTGTTGTCTAAATAATCACATATATACTGGTCTTGAAAGATGGAGTACTCACCATAAGAGGCAGCATTGGCAATGAGGTCGTACTTGATGGAGTAGATATCCACATAGACAATTGTGGAATTCTTCATCTCCCGTCGTAGTTCTTGACAAAGGGCTTTTAGTTTGGCGTTGAATTCTTTTGCGCCTTCATTCAAACGCGTAAGGCATCCGTTTTCATCATAATCGGTGGTAGCGTTTGTCTTTCTGTTTGCTAGGCTTGCTGGTAGACAACCTAATGGGCCGGTGTTATGCACCCAAAAGTTCTTCCCTCCGGCTAGGTAATAAATGGCCTGTAATCATTAAGATTAAGATGATCGATGATGCATGGTTAGTATGTATATATATATATATATATATATATATATATATATATATATATATATAGGATATGGATCAAATACATCCCTTGCCATTAAGTAAGTTATAAGACCCAATCTAGGCCTTTGATTCAATTTGATCCCAAGGTCTACATTTAACACATTTAACTGATTTAATAATTTATTTTAATTATGTAAAGGGCATTTTAGTCATTAAATTATAACTAACAGATTCAATTTAATACACAGTATCAAATCAAATCTCCAGTTTCACGAGCCATAACCGATTTCATTATATTCTTTCCATAATCACATATATCAGCAAAATTGATAACAGGTATTTTTTTACCCATTCAATTCATCATCAAATCGATTGTTTTTCAGTAAAATTGATTCGAGATATCGTTTTACCCGTTCCATTCATCATCAAATCGGTTGTTTTCCAACAAAATTGATACGAGATATTGTTTTTTTCCCGTTCAATTCATCATCAACTCGATTATTTTTCAGTAAAATTCGAGATCGAGGCTGTAAAGATCGAAGGATATGCAGAAATCGAATCCCTATTCATCATCTTCTTTTGTTTTCAATTCAATTTTTTCTGAATTCTTCTTCTATTATCAATTATGAGTCTGCAAATCATCATTAAGCAACTGATCTAATGTAATAGATAGAGTGAATTTGAACAAATGAGTTTCTCTTTATTTCTCTGTAACGGACCATTATACACTACAATAACAAACCATTATACACTACAATACAAACCATTATACACTACAATATAAACCATTATACACTGTGAATTTTTATACACAACTATATAGAACGGTATAACAGATTGTAGATTAGATTCATTATTATACACTACAATACAAACTATTATACACTATAATACAAACCATTATACACTGTGAATTTTATACACAACTATATAAAATGGTATAATAAATTATAGATTAGATTTATTATTATATACTACAATACAAACCATTGGAAGTCTCCCACAAACCATTGTTTTTCTTCACTAATAGAATTTATTTGACGTGTTTTGATGGATGAACAGCTATCAGGCATTCATTGGTGGTATAAGACAGCAATTTCTATTAAATTTGAAAAAAATGTAGGCATATTATGCAAGCGTGCATATATGTAACTTATCAAAATACACATCAATATATATGATGTATATGCATTACACAAAAATCATATTATTAACACAGGAACTTATAGCAAGTGTTATCTTCTTCTTTATGGATTCAACTTATAAATCTTATTTTATAGAATAGTATAACAAATTATAGATTAGATTCATTATTATACACTACAATACAAACCATTATACATTATAATACAAACCATTATACACTACAATACAAACCATTATACACTGTGAATTTTATACACAACTATATAGAATGGTATAACAGATTATAGATTAGATTCATTATTATACACTACAACATAAACCATTATACACTGCAAAAACTGTTTTTGGAATTTGGTCTCAAGCTCTACTTCAATATTGTAGGAAACGTCGTTTTAAAAACTGATAAGTATACTGAGCACCACCCTCTCGGGCCCAAATTCCATCATTTTAATAGGTTTTTTTGCGTTTTTACGTTTTCAGTCGGATTTTTATTTTTATTTTTATTTATTTCCATTATTTTCGTACTTTACCTTGTTTATATTTACTGTATATTTGATTATTAACTATTATATAATGGATTAATTAGCTATTGTATTCACTGTATAATGGCTTATATGATAGTGTATAATGTAATATAATATGATGTATAATGTGTTCAAATCACTATTTTCAGAGGGTTTGCAATCTCGATTTCCAGAAATTTTTTAGAGTTTCAGAATTTTTTTGTGGTGATAATCGATGGAATTATAGGTTTAATAGGATTCTATAACTTCTTTGAGTCAATTTTGGTAACAAATCGAGAGATTGTAGGTGAGATTTTCGCAGTTTCAAATGAAGAGATTTCAGGGAAGATTTTATGCCGTTATTTTTGGGAGGATGATGCTGTGTAATGAAAAAATTGACAATTATACCCCTTGAGCGAATTAGAACCCATTTTGCCGCATGTTTCCGGATTATTTTTGGACTGTTGGATTTAATTGATCCAATGGTATATAATGGGTCTTATATCTTATCTTAAATAGGGTATGTATTAGATCTTGACCCTATATATATATAGGCCAAACTAAATGATCATGCATGCATGTAAGCTTAATGTATGTATGTGTTTTATATATAGATCGACTATGGAGGAGGAGCATATATACATACCCGTAAGGCCTCTCTTATTTCAGAGATTACAGAAGGGATCTTTTGAATAACTTCAGGATATGACTGGGCTATCCACAAATCGTTTTGTCCAATATCGATTGTGTAGAGCGCCCTTTTGAAATCCTCTTCCCCAAGCAAATTTTTGAAACCTGGAAAATCATGTATGTAATTATATGACGGTCTAATGTCAAAACCATGTATTAATTAATTGCTTTAGATATCTAGTAGGGAATTTATAACCACTTGATGATAATTAAGGATATTATTATACCATTAGATTGGAACTCGATAGAACGGTTTCGGAAGAGTTTGAATTGCTGCACTTGAATGGCCAAATTGAAAAGTGTTGTTTTCGGAAGAGCGGCTGCGCCCGAAATAGCAAAATTAGCCCCATTCGTGAAATTGGGTTCAAGTGATAGCAGATAAGGCGTCAAATAACTTGTGTTCAGATTTTCACCTGTTGTAGTGTCAATTAACAGGAAACAAGCATTATATATATATATATATATATATATATATATATATATATCATGTCACCCAGTTGTATATTAATTATTTCATAAAAGTTAAAACCTACAACACAACTTTATATATGACTAATTAAAAAATATATATACAGGTGATTGGTGGGTGTATCTCACAAAGAAAGTCAAGGACTAATCGTCCGTCGGATAAGCGTCCAGTTGGTTGATTAGATAAGAGACGCCCGACGGGATATCCTAACTGATCTCCGTAAGAAGCCGCATGACCACCCGTATCAGAGTTCGAGTCACCAAAGTTGAAAATTACAGGAAAGATACATTCCGCCGCCACAAATGAGAGGCATAAAAGAAGAGCTAGGAAAGCAAGTGAACATGACATATTCATTTTCTGCGAGCTAGAAAGATTAATTATTTTAAATTGGGGAAATTGAGATCGACTTTTGTGACGCGTCTTGAGGCATGCAGCTGAGGCCAAGGTTACTTATAGAGGGGAGGATGAACCTCGGAAGAAGGAAATTAAACTGAAAATAACTTTTACTAAAATGTCATAGAAATACTCCTAGAAGCTCGATGTGATTTTGAATAATGATTTTTTTATTAAAACTGTGATACATTTATTTTAGGGCAAAATTCATTTTGCCCCCTTTACTAAAGACACCTCATTTGACTAGTTTATTATAAAATTTATTGAAGTTGTGCACAAAGTCGCTTTAGTATCACAAAATTTATGTATAATGAAGTTTTATCAAATTTATTTATTAGTATAAGATACAAATAAACCCATTTGCAAAATACTTGGTGATTTTACTTAATTATATACCGAGTGTATAAATACATCAATTTCGTTTCGTTTTATAATTAAATATTAGTTAAAATAAAGAGAATTCTACACGAGTCAGAGAGCATAAAAAATGTTTAAGATTTATCTTTCCATTGTTCTTTATTTATAAATTGAGGAAATTGAAATTTGTAGACCTCTTATTTATTATTGACACTTGGCTTTTGAGAAAAATAAAGAGATCCTTTTGAAATATCAATAATATACATTCTATTTGAAAAATTAATTAGACTCACAAATCTAAAACTAAGAGTTATATTAATTGAACTGACGCAGCCAAAACACTAAAAATACATGTAAAACAAGTGATTGATAATTTAGGTAGGGGCTTGGAGTTGGAACTTGGAAGATCTCAGTCTTTTCATAACGTGGTCATGGCGCAAGAGGCAGACCGGTCAAGGCGCAATAGGCACACCGGTCAACACGACGCAATAGGCACACCGGTCAAGACGACGCAATAGGCACACCGGTCAACACGACGCCATAGGCACACCTTTACTTTTATTAACATTAAATCTATTTAGTTAAAAGTGTTAAACTCAATTCATTCTACATATCTAGAAACACAAATGAAGAACATAAGAAGAAGGTTATTGACATTAATTTACCTTACAAATAAACTTCATCCCACAATATTCAGATAAATGAATTCAAATGACATTAAAATGAGAATTTTTTATTTACTTTAATACCTTACAAATAAAAAATAAATTTATTCATTATCATCCATTTCAAATGAAAACTCTACAAATTGCGTATGAGTACGAAAATATAATATTGCAAATGCTAAAAAAAATAAAAAATTACTAAGTTTTTAAGAAAAATAATATCTTAAATTACTCTGAAAAGAAATAATCATCAGGCATGACGTGGTTCGATTTTCACATTAAGAAATGTATTAAATGTAAACAATAATCTTTCTTAGGATAGTGAATTTAAAGCAATCTTTATTTAACGTTGGGTAATTTAAGAAAATAAGGGGATGGGGTGAAGAAAGAAGAACAAAATAATACTTTTATTGCTTTTTGAGAAGTAGAGTACAAAATATGTCTCTTGATTTCTAAATAGGTCATAAGAGCATGATAAAATGTTAAAACTCCTCATTTTATAGATGGGGTAGGCGACCACTTCCCCCCTCTCCAAGTCAAAATGGTCTCTTTTGGTAGTCGAGAGGAAGATGAAATAATTTCCTAATTGTGGGGATGCAACCTTAACTAAATATTCGATATAATTCTATTACATATTTTATCAGCTTTTCTATCAGGTTTTCACTTTACTATCTTCAACCCTTATTTTCAGCCCTCCGTTGAGGTAATCCATAAGCCTTCCTTGAGGTAACCATGAGCTCTCCTGTAGGCCCAATTTTCGAGCCCAATTGTGAAAAGTAATATTTTACGCGTACATCAAGGCAAAATATTAAACAAAACCCCTAACTTTTGTTTCCAAGAGTCAACAATATTTAAATGCAAATAAAAAATGAGTGATGAAAGTTATTAGCATTTGCAAGCTCTAATATTTTATCAAATTCTCCTAAATCATGTTCATTGCTTTGTTGTCCCTTACTAAAATTCTAGTTGATTCAATATCAAAAGCAACCAAAAACCAAAATATACGTAGCAATAAGTGGACGTATTCCCCTTTTTTTTTAAAAGGTGGCACCACCCGCTCCGAGTGCGCCCAGATCCAGACGCATACCCATGAGAGGAAATTGGAGCGACCATTTGATGGCTATGGAGGTCAAGAACCTGATCCAATGGCCCGAAGGTGCAGACCAGGAACCCAAAAATCCTCCCAATACACTTTTCTGCAAGTACCACCGCGAGTACGATCATGATACGGATGAATGTCCACAATTGATCGATGAAATCCAGCGATTAGCAAACATGGGTTACTTGAAGGAATATGTGATAGACAACCGCATCACAAGCAACGCGGCCCCAGCAAGAGGGGGTCATACCTGGAGAGGTCGGGGTAGAGGATGGCGAGATGGAAGGGCCGGACCTGGAGGCAGAGGAAATTTTCCTCAACAAATCAATAAGACACCCACCCAAGAGGTTACACCCAGAGAGGTCGACAACCACAACCGAGCAACCATTCATATTATATCGGGAGGCCTAGCAATAGGCGAATCAAAGCGGAACTTAAAACAGTAAGCGAGAGCTATAGAAACCCAACTAGCGTTCTTTATGAATGTCAGCCAGACCCAACCTAGGAAGGAAATACAGTTCGAACCTGAAGACGCCCAAGTCATACAGACACCACACTGTGATGCATTGGTAATAACTGTTGTCATAGCAAACTATGATGTGCAGAGAATCTTTGTTGATACCGGCAGCTCGGTAGACATCCTCTTCTACCAAGCATTCGAACAGATGAACCTGGGAATTAGCAAATTGGAGGTCGTGCGCACTGCATTGTTTGGATTCTCAGGGGAAGCGGTGAGACCTATCGGTATTGTTTCATTACCTCTCTCCTTAGGGGAAGGATCTAACAAGGTGACAAAGCTGACCAAATTCTTGGTCGTGGACACTCCCTCTGCCTACAATGTGATACTAGGTAGACTGGCACTAGTTCTGTTTGAGGCAGTAGTCTCAATACCGCATATGAAGATCAAATTCCCAGCACTCAAAGGAGTGGGGGAGGTATCTGGCAACCAGCACCAATCTAAGAAATGTTACCTGTCCTCTATCAAACAAGGAGAGAAACCCAATGAAGAAAAGAAGCGCAAGCCCGAACCTATGGAGGTAGAAGATAAATAGAGCGCTAATAAAATAGTACCATCGCACGTGGAGCCAGTAGGTGAATTGATGAGCATAGAGCTCGTACCTGGAGACAAAGAGAAGATAATCAAGATAGGATCGCACTTGAGTCCCGGCCTAAAAGAGGAACTGGTAACCATGCTGAGGCAACACGCGGATGTCTTTTTCTGGTCCACAAATGACTTGGTGGGAATTGCACCAACAGTCATACAGCATCATCTGAACGTAGATCCAAGTGCAAAACCGATTATTCAAAAGAAAAGACACTTCGGCCTGGAAAAAGATGCCATCATCAAAGCTGAAATCGATAAACTACTCAAAGCTAAGCACATTGCAGAAATACAGTTCCCGGAATGGATATCCAACGTAGTCTTAGTACCGAAAGCGGGGCAAAAGTGGAGAATGTGCATCGACTTTCGCGACTTGAACAATGCTTTTCCTAAAGATCATTATCCCCTACCTAGGATCGACCAATTGGTAGATGCTACAGCCGGATACGAATTACTAAGCACTATGGATGTGCAGAGCGGGTATCATCAGATACCCTTAGCTGAGGAATACCAAAGGAAGGTCAGCTTCATCACCTCCTTCGGCACCTTCTGCTACATAGTCATGCCCTTCGGCTAAAAGAATGCCGGAGCCATGTACCAAAGACTGGTGGACGTGATGTTCCAGGAGCAGAGGGGAAAAAAATATTGAAGTATATGTAGATGACATGGTGGTCAAAAATCGCATCGCCAATACCCATGTACAGGACCTACAAGAGACCTTTGAAACACTTCAAAGATACGGGATGAAGTTGAACCCGGCCAAATGTGCATTTGGAATCAAGGGAAGAAAGTTTCTAGGATATATGGTAACAGAGAGAGGCATAGAAGCTAACCCCGCGAAGATCAAGGCCATCTAAGATACGGTAGCACCTAGGAATATGAACGAAGTACAGAGGTTAAATGGGAGAATCACAGCCTTAAGTCGCTTCATATCCAAATCTTCAGAGAAAAGCTTACCATTTTTCAAGATCCTACGAAAAGTTGATAACTTTAGCTGGACTACCAAATGGCAGCAAGCTTTCGAAGACCTCAAGACATACCTGAGTAGGGTGCCGCTATTAACCAAACCTGTGCAGGGCCAGCCCCTGGTGGTCTACATAGCTGTGGCTGACCGAGCTGTTAGCACAGTCCTAGTTCGAGAAGAAGATAAGACGGAGAAGCCTGTATATTACGTCAGCAAAGTCTTCACGGACGTTGAGCCATGATACTCGGATGTAGAGAAAACGGCGTTGGCGCTAGCTGTCACCGCAAGGAGACTCAAGCTTTATTTCCTGATATACAAGATCATCGTGAAAACCAGCCAACCACTTAAGACTGTGCTAGGAAAAGCTGGAACATCAGGTCTACTTGTCAAATGGGCTGTAGAGCTTGGGGAATTCGAGATAGAGTACACATCCCGAGCTACGGTTAAGGCCCAGGTCCTGGCAGACTTCGTCACAAAAAGGACCCGACCTGAACAAGAGAAGGAAGAAGAGGAAAAAATGTGGCTCTTACATGTGGACGGATCATCCAAGCAAAGTGGGAGCGGGGCAGGTGTAGTACTCACCACACTTGAGGGAGATCAACTGGAATATGCCATCAAATTCGAGTTTAAAGCAAGCAACAACGAAGCGGAATACGAAGCATTCATCATGGCGCTTAAAATGGCAATCAAGGGAGGAGCCAAGAGCTTGATAGTATACTCAGATTCGCAACTGGTTACCAAACAAATCGAAAGAACCTATGAAGCCAAGGAGGAAAGGATGGTGAAGTACCTGAAAACCATAGAGGTACTGCGAGGGCACTTCCACAAATTAGAAATTCATCAAATACCCCGAGCTGAAAACACCAAAGCTGACTACCTGTCCAAGCTGGGTAGCTCAGTCGCTGACTGTCAAACCCGGACTATTACTATTCAAGCTCTAACCAAACCTAGAACTGAGCAAGAAATCTTATAGATAGAAGAAGGTGAAGATTGGAGAACGGAGATAATTTAGTATCTCACAAAGGGAACACTACATGAAGAAAGGAAGAAGCAACAACAGTTAGAAAGCCGAGCTACCAGGTTCATCATGATCGATGATGTGCTATACAAGAAGTCATTCGTACATCCCCACTTGAGGTGTGCTTCGAAAGAAGGGGGAGATTATATATTAAGAGAAATATATGAAGGAGATTGTGGCAGCCACATAGGTGGAGCAGCCCTAGCTGGGAAAATGGTAAGGGCTCGTTACTTTTGGCCAACCTTGAAGGAGGATGCAGCCAACCTGGTAAAAAAATGTGAGCAATGCCAGAAACATGCGGTCTCTTTCATCAGCCGGCGGACGCGATGCGCTCGATGAGTGTCCCTTCGCCATGTGTGGGATGGACATTGTGGGCCCATTTCCCATAGCAAAGGGCTAAAAGAAGTTCTTACTGGTACTGGTCGATTACTTCAGCAAATGGGTAGAAGCCGAAGCCTTAGCCCGGATCACGAAAGCAGAGGTCATTCGTTTCCTTTGGAAAAACATTGTCTGCAGGTTCGGCATACCCAGGGAGATCGTGGCTGATAACGGGAGACAATTTAGCGGGTTCAAGCTAAGGAGGTGGTGCGAAGAATTAGGAATTCATCAGCGGTTTAGTGCCTTTGCCCACCCTCAAACAAACGGCCAGGTCGAGGTAACCAATAGAATAATAGTCCAAGGTCTAAAGACCAGGTATGTCCACTAACCATCTTGTAAAACACTCACGCTTTTCTTTCTTCACATTCTTGTCCTAGTCAACTTGTTTATTTCTACATCCCATTTTCTAATAAGTTCGCTTGAATACCCAAACCTCGGTCATAAAGACTGGAAGGAGTGGGTAGGAATTGGGTAGAAGAATTATTACCAGTACTATGGTCGTATCGTACTACCCCAAAATCCACTACAGGTGAAAGCCCATTTCATTTAGTGTATGGAGCCGAGGCCGTCATACCCATGGAGATCAGAGTGCAGTCCCATCGAGTAAGATACTTCGAGCCGGAGCAAAATGAAGAAAGGCTAAGGGAGGAGCTGGAGTTAATCGACGAAGTCAGAGACAAGGCATGCTTAAGAATCGGACAATACAAGAAGCGTATCGTGAAGGCTCAAGGAGCAAAAGTGAAGGCCAGATCTGTCCAGGTGGGGGATCTGGTGCTGAAGAGGGCAGATGTGGTGCGAACGGTGAAGAAATTGGACCCTAACTGGGAGGGCCCATACAAGGTTACCAAGGTGTTAGCTGGAGGAGCATATGAACTGGAAGACGGGGAGGGCAAGCCACTTCCTCGCTCGTGGAATATGCAAAACCTAAAGAAGTTTTACGTGTAACCACGACGGTTACACTATTCTTTTTATTTCCGTTTTTAATATCTTTTGTGTCATTTCGTGTCATGTGAAGAACTCAAGTTTTCCTAATAATCCTTTTTGGAAGTTGTGGTTGTTATGATTTTCAGGTGCGACCTAGAGATTGTAAAGCTTTCTTTGCAAGGCCGCATGCAAAGCTTCCATAATGTAGTAAGATTTTATTTTTTCAAAATTTTGAGATTGAGTTGTGCCTATATGTAAAATATGTATGATGAATTGTGAAGTAAAGGGTAGCTGGTGAAGTGGAGGTAGCCGGAGGTTAGGATTGTACCATCTTGGTGGGGACCCGGATCTGTCTAGGTAGGGATAATTCACCTACAGATCAAACGGTCTCCAGGCCAGGGAGAAATAAGGAGGGGTAGGTCCTCGGGAACATTTATGGGCCTACCCTAAGGAAGACCGGTGTTTGGAGCTACAAGGAGGAAGGGGCAGTCATAAGGTTGGAGAAGGAATAAGGGGGGAAGGTACAGAGAATGTGGGACATAAGGAAGGATACCTTCATTAAGGGCTGGCCACCCTAGCCCGTTAAGGAATATTTTGGATGGAGGGAGGAAAAAGAGGATATAAGGCAGGACGTAAATGCAAGTACCCACAATTGCACAGTTGCGGTGCAAGTCCCCACGATTGTACGCGCCTAGTGACTGGTGTTCAATCCCGTGTTCAAGTCCCCACGATTGCACGGAGGTGGTACAAGTCTCCACGATTGTACGCACCTGGAAAAGGGTGTTCGATCCCGATGCAAGTCCCCATGATTGCATAAGAGAAAGAGAATGAATGCAAGTCCCCACGATTGCATAAGAGAAAGAGAATGAATGCAAGTCCCCACGATTGCATAAGAGAAAGAATGTGAATGCAAGTCCCCATGATTGCACAATGACAGTGCAAGTCCCCACAATTGTACATGTCAAGAAGCTACTAAGAAATTGATGGAGGTGGTGATGCAAGTCCCCACGATTGCAAAAAAATTTGGACCACCTGACCCAGCTGGGACTATAGCTCAGTGTAGGTCTGGTGGGTACCACCTGAAAACTAATGCATTTTGTTTTTGCTTTCCGATGAGGAGTGTTAGATAAAAGGTCCTACCCAGATACTCTGAGGACATGTTTGTGTTAACAAGAAGGAAGTGATTATCTCGTGGTAATTCAATAGTAAGGTTAGATCATTCCTTGGTTGAATTTGTGTAAATAATTACTCTTATGCTTTTCTTTTATAAGAAATAGCAGGTACACCATATGCAAGATGAACATCACGCATCCCAAAACAATGTAAGTAAACATGTTCGGCATACAAAACAAAATATGCGCACCAAAATGTCAAGATGTAGGTAACAAAGCAAGAAGTACGAGTTTAACTTAACATGCATAATAAAAAGATGTCAACAGCCTAAACTTGAGCAGGGACAGCAAAACGAGCTAGAATTTGTCCAAAGGCAACATAGGCCCATCAAAACAGCAAAAACAAAAAGGTGTTTCGAAATACTAGGGCTACATATGCCCGTCAAAAACCAAGTCTTAAAAAGGAAAGCATCAAATTTTTCAAGGCTTCATGGGGGGAGCAGCCTGGGCATCAACTCCTGCACCACCTGGAACATCGGCCTCAGCTAGAGCCTTGGCACCACCTACCGGCAGATCGGGCGACTCGACAACTGGTTGATCTGCGGCTGGAAGAGGTGATGGACCTGAAGAAGCCGGATCTGAAGCAGCCATGGCATCAAGCAGAGTTGCGTCACCATCTAGGAAATCCGCGGAGACCCCTTCTGGAGGAAAGCCCTTCGCCTTGAATTGAGCAACACATCCTTCGAAACCTTTGACAAAGAACCTAGAGATTTTGTCTTCAGTGAGACGCTCGAATTCTTTAGAAGCCAGAAAGTCAGCCTTAAACTTGGCAACCAAGGCTTGGCCCTCTTCAGATGAAGGCAACTCGGCGATCCAGGTATCATGCGCCTTAAGTAGAGTGTCCTTCATGGCAGCATCATGAGCAATCTCCATGTCTGAAAGGGTCGCCTCCAAATCCACCTTCTCGACAAGAAGCTTGTTAAAGTCCTTTTAAAGAGCCTTCAACTCCTTGTCCTTGCTGGAGCAATACTCCTAGACCTTTTTGAGTTGTTCCTGGGCTCGGTTTAGCCTCTTCTGCAGATCCTCCACCTCTGTGCCCTTGTAGGCATCCAGCAAGGTTTGACCAGCCAATAGCATACACTACAACACATTTTCACATGACAGGTCACGACTAGCGAAAATGAAGAAGCATAATCAATTCACGCACGTAAGGAACTATGTTACCTTAGGGAAAATGAGTGCTGCAGCTTCAGACCTCTTTCGAGGGGACATGTTTTCTAGGTGATGACGGTCCGTGGAGTTAGGGAGCCTCTGGAGGAAATCCACCATAACTGAGAGCTCGTTGCTGGACAAAGCAGAAGTTGGAGGATCAGAGGCCCTGGACCTGGTGCGAGAAGTCGGGGTATCTAAAGTTTTGAGGGGCAGGTCGGGGATCATCTCCCGAATGGCTATGCCCGAACTTCTGCACTTTGGAAAATGTGTACTAGAAGGAGTCTCGGTGGTCATGGGTCTTTTTCCGAGAACCTTCTCCTGGTTAGTGAGCGACCTGGAAGAATCACCCTGACCTGAGGGACGAGAGGTTAGAGCGGTAGAGGGGGCATCTTGGGGCGTCAACGAAGGAGGAGGAGGCAGAGCTGGTTTTTCTGAGGGAGGGCGTTGCTTCTTATGGCTCATAAACTCCCGGGCACGAGCTAAATCCATCAGTTTCTCTGCAAACGTGCCCAAATAGAGCAAGGGTCAGCACAAGATATGAAGAAGTACAACAAGTCAAGCAAACACAAGGGGCAAGCCAAAACCAGAAGTACTACCTATGGTGACACCTCTCAGGTCAGCCCCCACGGGGCTATAACCAATGTTGTACAAAAGCCGACTATCAACAAATTTATTCATAAGGCGAGGAGAGAAATTCAAAAATTGCACCACCTGACGATGGTATTCAGATAACTGGCGGGGGGTAGGATGGTGCTCATCCAACCTCTCCAAGAAAGTCCGGCGAAAGTTCCATACCACACCTGGGGGCGGGGCAATATAGAAAAAATTGTTCTTCCATTGCTTGTCCCCAGGGCGACCAGAAAGGAAAATGGCAGGACCTCGGGAGGTCAGATAAAAAACCCCACTGTCAGCAACACTGGAACGAGGATGAAAGAGGGCGTAAAAGAACTCGGTTGTGGGCTCAATCCCGTGATAGCGAAGAAGAACGGCAAACCCAGCCATCATCCGAATAGCATTGGGCGCGAATTGGTTCAAAGGGATGCCGTACCTATTGGATGCAGAAATAAAGAGAGGGGGAATGAGGAACCTAAGACCTGCTTTTAGGAGGGCCACATGAAAACAAGTATGTTGAGGAGGGGGACGATGGGCTCTATCCTGGGGAGAGGGAACTATTATCGAATAATCGTCAGGAACGCCATATGTGCGGCGGAGATTTTTTTATTTCTGCAGGGTAAAGGAAGAGGGAGTCTCATCCCAATAATTAGGGTTTGGCTCTTCTCCCTCCCCCAATTCAAGGTCAGATGGGGGTACACCATCACCCCCTGAGGAAACCCCAGCATGCCCAGCCCCAGCACCAGAAGACGGAAGGATATTGGTGGCGTGTCGGCCATCGGATTCTGTATCCGACGAGGATAACTCTACAAATTCTCTCCCACCTAAAACAGGAGACCCATCATACAAATCTCGCACGTAAGAGGAAGTATCTCCCACCGAATCATGCTCTAACAAATTTTGACGATCCTCTCGGTTTTGAGAATCCGAGCCCAAACTATTTGACATCTTTCGCAAAAAGAGGGGAAAGGGGAAACAGGGACAACAACAGCAAAGTAGCAGCAAACACAAAACAACAAACACACAACACAAGACAAACAAATAGAGAGGAAGCGCAGTACCTAGAGAAGGGGCGGTGAACGCGGGAGAAAATGGCTGGTAAGAGAAGATGGGGGAAGAATGGAGAAACTCTGATTTTAAACACAAAACACATAAATGACAGAAGGAAATTAAATCTCAAGTTTTGGCAAGTTACTTTTTGAATTTTAATTTTCAAAAATAAACCGAAAATAAATAAGGAAAGAGCGGGCTTCAACCTAAGCCATACTCGTGTGCAAAGATCAACGGTTGCCAGGGCATGAAGATGGCGTCCTTAACTGACAGAAACAATGAGGGGCGCGATTTTTCAGGAAATGCCTTCATAACTGCAAGTTTGGGGAAACGTAACCGTCGTGTCAGGTACAGGATATCGCCCAGAAACGCACCTGAGAACAAGATCCATACCTGAGAAGAATCTCTACACAACTTTTTCCTAAGCAGCTCGAGAATACACTCAGCTCGGCCCAAAGATCTATCTTTTCTCAACTCGCGCAGCTTGACTATGTCAAACTGCGGAGTTGGGCGGGACTATTGATATGGGTCGAAATAGGCTCTTGGGCCAAGCTGGTAGCCCAACATAATTAAGGACCCAAGCCCAACAAAATAACGGACTCAGGCTCCTTTAGAAGACATTATAGTCAGGTCCACCCCTCCGGAGGTTCGCCCTATCCTGACCTGTCCAGATATAGCATTCTATATAAGGCAAGCTTGGAGACAAGGATCAATCAGGGGATGCACTTACCATATTCGGGCCTGCGGAGATCAGTCTAACCGACCTGGCAATTATACCATAAAAGAGATGGCTCAAGATGGAAAGATTAGGATTTATTCTACTTTCCATTGTACATTTACGAATAGTTGACTTACCTTATTAGTCACCCCCTCATAAACATGTATATATATCAACTCCAAACACTAATAAAAGATCGACTCTTTTACCCCATGGACGCAGGTCATATTATTGGCCGAACCACGTAAATATCTCGTGTTCTTTACTTATAATTCGTGCTTTATATCATATTTTCATATCATATATTGCATATTATCATTGGTGTGCTTCCCACACACATCACTAAGGAAAAGAAGTACTATTTAATTTACGAGAAGTTTACAGGGCTTTATGTTATTCCCTACCTTTTTCTTTTGGACGAAACCTTGAAGGTTCACCACTTAATTTTGGAGACAAATATGTACTGTCGATAGTACAAAGTGCAATTATCTACACTAATTTATATACTTTTTAGCATCAAAATAATTTTGTTCTTCTGGCAAAATGAAATAAAAGTTAGAATGTCATTTATTAAAATTTGGACAATTATTAGCTATTCTAAACAACTAAATATAATCTCTACTAATCATTGAATAGTTTGAGATGTGTCTTTAGCAATAACCTTTCCTTTTCTTTTTCTTGACAGAAAATGATGTGATTCTTAGCATACCGATGATGCCACTTGAAGTTTTCAAACAATCATATAATCATTATATACGAAAAAATTTGCCACATGGTCATAGATTATAACTCCGTAGGATTTCGATGTTCAATTGTTAGTACAATTCTCAAACTAGTAAAAAGCACGTAAAATGAAATACATAAGAATTATAATATGCACAAGAAATATGAATAAAAGACGTAGCATCTTATTAATAAGTATATATCAAAATGCTTCATATGAATAAGTTGTAAATTATCTTAAAGCGAATTTGATTGCTCAAACATGTCTTGAAAGAGATTGCACACACATCTTTCGTTGCTTCCGTAATTGATTAACATGTTGACTATATGTTTTTTTCTTCTCCTCATGCATGTCATTGAAACAAACATAATTATAATGGTGTAACCAAGAAAATTTAAAATCTCAGTTGTAGATGATAAATAAATTAAAATGACATACAATAGAAAAATTTAAATGACATATAACATGAATAAAAAATAAGATTTAATATTATATGAAATTCTAATTATTCATTTTCTTGTTTGGTCTTAATGGACGTTTTAACCTTGTTTTTACTTTACTTCACGATTTTTATTTTTCTTTCTTAAATTGCTCAATTTCTCTTCATCATTACTTGAAATTATATTGTTGATGTCTCATTCCCTATTGTTCTTTGCCAGCTACTTTGTCCCCCTTGCATACTTTCTTCATAATCGGTGGTATGTATTTTAAAGTTCCCTCAGTATAAGAAACTTATTTAAGAGTTTCACTTGCATTAATTATTCTCCCGATGCTTCTTTTCCTTTCTCCTTCTTAGTTTGTGGTTATACTATTTCATTTGCATTCTCTATAACACTAAGCTTAACCTTTACGATTTTTGCTTTTCTATTAAGTGAGATGAGAAAGCGGATATCATTTGATGTTTGAAGACTAAGTGATCTATAATACTTTGAGTTGTATTCTCGCTAGAAACTTCAGTTTGTCAACATGCTCATTCTCAGTTGCCAATATTTCCTGATTTTTCGCGTAATCAATTGAGTGGAATTCTTTGTTCTCAAATCTATATATATATTAAAAAATAAATAAAATAAAATATTATTTTTTATTCTGGCTCGCGAGCCTTCGAATAAGTATATTTGGGCACGAGCTCGGCTCGACAGAAAAGCTCGGCTCATTAGGCTCGGCTCGAGCTTGAGTCAAGCTTTTTTGAGCCAGCTGGCCGGGCTCACGAGCTGGTGAAAGAGTTAGGTGCCCGACGTGCCATTTGTTGGGCGTAGTAGCCGACTCTTTAAACAGTCTTATATTGTATCTTGTCAAATTATTTAATAAAAGGCATATTCTTCTTTATCTTATCATAATATGCAATTAAATAAAGTCCCCTAGATCACTCTTAAGCTATGAGATGTGTTTGGTATCGGGGATGCCAATCATGGAATATGTTTCTAAGGTTGTGGTCTTAAAAATGTTCCAAGTCATAGAATCATTGAGATAGGGATATCAATGACTCGTAAAGACTTGCACGTACAATGCACACTCTTGGAGAGTGTATCCTATTCCATGGATACTGATACGGTGTACATCAGTGCATGTATGTGGGTTCTCATTGGATCGAGTAAACTGAACAACCCCGCCGAGATTCCATATTGGAGTCAATGTCGAATTTGGAATCTCCTCGGTTACGTAGGCGTAAGATTGGTCCTCTTGACTTGAGGCACCATTGGTCGTCTCGTGCATCGCTCACTGTACTTAGATTTGTCACACGATTCCAGGTGAGTCATAAAGTGGGGCATATTGGGTCCAATCTGGTTATGTACGGAGGCGCGTGAGTGCCAAGAGAGAATCCGTCACTGATCATTAGCATCGGCACATATCCTATGTACTTCACAGTGTATTGACCATGGGAACCTCCGGCCGGAGTAGTATCAATAAGGAGGCGCAGTGTTTCCTCGCTTGATTGATAAATTGGTCAATATCACTTAGATCGATATACATAGAATCGAGTTACTGGGATTTCGACTGACATCCAAGTCCTAGATTCGATCGGGATATTTGATGGAAGGATTTTACTTATGCAAAAATCGTAATGCGGAAAGGTCACCTAATAATCGTTCATGGCTAGGTCTTCTTGGCGCGTGGCTAGTACTAACCTTGATTTGTAGGAACCATGAATTAATCGGTAATTAATTCTTGGTCGGATTAAAATACTTGGAGTAATTAAATCTAGCAATGAAAATTGCAAAGGCACAACGGGGTTGTGTTCCTACTACTAGTACATGAACGAACCTACAATGGGGTTACACACTTACTCAAGAAAGTTCAATTACTATGTGAATATTAATCTGATTTAGGATTAAAGTGAAATTGATTAATGAGATTAATTGATTAAGTTGAAGACATTTTAATTAGTAGGTTTGGGAAAATAATTATTCTATTAATTAATCTTGGAGATTAATTATTAACGGAAATTGTTATTATTCGGGAATTTATTTAAACTACTAATTTTTCCATTAATTAATCATGAGGATTATTTAATTAACAAGTCTTGGAAGACTTGGGAGCCATTTTAATTAAGTTGGACTTAATTAAATGAAGTAACAAGATTGAAATTCAAAGTTAGTCAAAGTTTGACTTGTAATATTTTTTTAAATGAAGAAGAAAATGAAAAATATTCTCTTACACATGTGGTGGTAGTTGAGAATGGAATGGTAGGTGAGAGTGAGGTGGTAGGTGAAGAAAAACAAGTCTTCTACTCCACCTAACACCATATGGCCGAAAATTGGTGGCTATAAAAGGAGGTGTTCTTGCTCTCATTTATAACTTGATGAAAACTAATAGGAAAGAAAGCTTTGAGCTTAGTACTTCCTCTCTAGAGTTTTCTTCTAGCTTCTCTTGTGATTCTTGAAGACTTTCTTCCATAGAACTTCTTCATGAAGATTAGTTATAGAAGATTATCTTCTATAGATATTTCTTCTAGTAACTTTTCTTGTCTTCCACCTTTCACTACATAGACTCCATTTCCTTAGAGTATATATCTAGCCAATCTTTTGCTTAAGGTATGAACTTACTTGAGGTGTGTCCTTGTAGAGGCTTCTTTCTTTAGGAGCTTATGGTGGTTTGATTCGAACCCCTCCATGTTGAGGTGAGGATTCGAAAATGAGAGCCAAAGTTTTTTGGTGTGGTTTTCCTTGTGTTGTGGTTTTACACCCTCACTTTAATAAAACCCCAAATCTTGTAATCGGTTTAAAACCCCTTTACTCGTATTAGTTTTTGTTGTGTATTACTTTGACCCCCTAGCTTGGGATGCCGATATATATGTGCTTTGTATATTTTATTTCTTCCGTTGCGCCGGCATCGCTTGTGGGGGCATACCGATCCTAACAGCTGGCTCGGCTCGTTGGTCACTGCTAAAAGAGAGGGACAGTGAGGAGTTGTTGATGGAAGATGGTAATGGAGTTAGAAATTTATATGTATGTTTATATGGGGCATATATTGTGGATCATGGAAATTTTCCAGGGTGTCTTTTGGGCTTGAAAAGTGAATGTCGAGATTAAATTGATGTTTTATTTGGACAGACGAATTGTCTTATATAAAAAAAATAAAAAATCAAATCATACATTTTATTCAGTCAATGTCCAAAAAATTTACAACGTAAAAGATAATACAATATGTTTATATTAGTTACAACAAAATAAAGAAGAAATCACCATACAAGATAAAGAAAAATCTAGTTTTAGAAATTCGAACTCTCGTCCAAGGGACGAAAGATATTATAACAACAACTAAAATTTAAACTACTAAATTGTCTCGCTGCTTTTTGTAGTCGACATCTTCGTCATTATCGTCATGAAATGATTGCACCACCAATAATATCCAACACAACCAAAATAAACAACTATCAGCACCTGTAATCATGTTTATACTTGCCATATAATTAATAAGTTATTTATAAACATATACATGAGTTTGGCCGAACCAAAAACGGACTAAAATTTCCATGATAATATATGCATCGCGCAAGGACATTTGATGTGCATGAAAGCTACTCACCACGTCACTATCAATGAAGCATATGTAGTAGGATGAAGATTATGAGTGATTCTTAGGAGCACCAGGAGCCCAACTCCCCTTTCACTATAATCTGACAAGTGTAAATTTTCACTATTTCAACCACTATTGTTGACTTTGCAAAAGGGTCCTTTATTTGTTATGTTTATTTCATTTTAGTCCATTTAAGTTTCTTGTAAATTTATTTAAACCCATGAGAATAATTATACATATTTAAAGAAAAGAGAATCCCAACCCGCTTTTATAAATCTGCATAAAAACTTTTTATTGCATTCATAATTTACATATATGCCAATTCCTGCTCATATTTTAAGTGCTTTTATTGATTGTCTTAATACTTTAGAAAACTTAGATTATACTAATACAGAATTAATATTAGAATTACGAAATCAATTAATAATTAGGAGAGAACATTGGGTTAATAATTATCTTAACATACCTCCTAGATTAAGAGATCACGAAAACTATATTAAGTACCTTTTAATATTGAATATATTAATAGCAGCCTTTTATTAAAATAGCTTCTTCTAATTATAAAAGATTAGAATATCTAGATTTAGAATATAGTTTAACTGATAGAACTGTAATCTCTTTAGATAAACATAAATTTATTTGTAGATTTGATTTAAATTTTAAGCACAATTTACAATCAGAAAATAAACACCTAAATAGTTTAACAGACTTATTTATATCGTTAGCATCAAACCTAGAAATAAATAACGTTGAACTTTGTAAAACGTTAGAACATTAAAAGAAACTGTTTTAATAAATAGAGAAATAATAAAGAATGGTGAAAATAATAATTTAGATTATATTAAACAACAATCTGAGGAAACCCTAAAAATAGTTAAGAAATATAATAAACTTTTCCCCACTAAAGACGAAATAATAGAGTTAAAATATAGCTTGGAAAGTAATAAGCTAAAACAATTAGAACTTGAAACTAAGAAAACTCTAAGCCAAGTAATAGAAAAAATAAATAAACTTGAAGCTCAAAACTTAGAAACAAGTAAAACGCTAAAAAATATAGAAAGAATAGTTAGTGGATGAATAATATAGAAAATAGATTAGAATATAAAAGAGCCATTGAACTAGCAAATAAATATCTATCTGCCGAAAAAGGATTTACTACCTATCAAGGAACTAGTAATTCAGATAAATTATATCCTAAACTTTGGAATATTCAATTCCCTTTAATTCTACAAATATTCGAAAGGCTAGATAAATCAAAAAATAAGTTAGAAAAATTAAGTACTAAAATAGACACAGTATCTCAAGTGATTAGAGAAGATTTACAAGATAGTATAGAAGAAAGATTATCAAATTTAGCACTAGAAGAATCTGAAAAACCTAAAAAATATATATATTGGTAAAAAAATGAGATCATTTAGTGGTACCAGTAGAACTATAAGTGAATCAAGTAATAAAGAAAAAGAGAAAGGAAAAATAAGTAATACTTTCACTAAACGAATGTTTAGAGGATCAGGAAGTCAAAGCTCGGCTAGAGAAGTAGAATTAGAAGAGATAATAGACGTAGAAGAAAATCTTAATTTATATAATAACAAGGGAATAGATAAGTTAAAACCTAAAACATTATACAAGGTAGGAAAAATGGATTTTAACACACATTTAATCAAGAAATTTAGAGAAAAAGAAGTAAAAGTTACAACAAATGCTGAAAATATAAGCTTAGCTAGCCCGGAATGTATAAAACAATTAAAACAATTAAAGCAAAAGTATATACATTTAGGATTAATTATTGTAGGAATAAAGGGATTAACTAGAAAGGGAACCGGTGGAAAGGTTTTAGTTTTATTATTAGATAAAAGTTGGTCTGATGCTAGGAGAGCAGTATTTGCTAGTATGGAAATAGATATGACTAATAATGTATGAATATTTTATGTAGCTCCAAACATGATGAAAAGTATTAAAGATATTAATAAAATTACTATAGGATTACAAACTAGAGGATATGAAACATATGATGGTAACAACTTAGTAGTTTCTATAGCTTTTTTAGGAAGAGTAACCAATAATAGTTTTCCTCAATATAAAATTAATATAGATGGGATAATTGATGGATTGGCCTCAGTAGGAGTAAAAATGATTAAACCTTTAAATATTGATAATAACGATTTAAATGGAGAAGAATGGGAATTAACCAAACACTTAGAAGAAAATGAGACTGTCAAAGTACCAGGAGAAAGTGTAATGTATACAAATAGTAGAGGTCAGACTTCTATTAGATTTCTTAATTACCAAAAACAAGATCCCAAAGAAAATTTAGAAGATCTAGAAGAAGAAACTGATAATGAAACTGAAACAAGCTACATGAATTTTATAGAAGAAGAAGAAGTTAGAATAACTAGTAGATTTGCAAATTGGGAAATAATATCTGACATAGAAAGCGAAGAAGATAAAGAGGAAGAAAATATAGAAGAAATAGACGAAAAAATTAGACAATTAGAAAGTCAGCTTAAAAATGATTATAGACCAAAAAATATGGAAGAAATATTAAGAAAAAATTTCGAGATAAATAATTTAAGAGAATTAGTAGACGAAATGTATTTTGAAGCAATGAATTTAGCTATCAATTTAGAATCGGCTGAAGAAGAATTTAAACAATATTATAATATTGATTTAGTAGATGAGATAGTTTCAGGAAAAATAGAATTTAAAAATTTCTTTAAAGAAAAAAGTAGCAATGAAGTAGCTTTTATGGCAGATAGTCAAGCAAGTACAAGTAGTAATATAGGAAAAAGAACTAGAGTAGAACCAGATTATAGTGAAGTTCCAGCTAGAAATGTAGAAATGAGTGGTAGACCAGAATGGAAAAATCCAACATATGAATATGGATCAACCCAGCCAAATAAATATATAGGATCAAGACAACCCATAGGAAAAACCATGAGTGGAACCATGTTAGTAATTGAATTAGGAAGTCCACAAATGTGGCCAGAAGAAATAAATATATGAGAACAATGTGTAGTAAGACATTGGGAAATAAATAAAAAAGCAGATATGGATATGTTTAACTTTTTAGAAACATGTTTAGGACCTACAGCATTATCTATCTGGCAAAGTCAGAAGAAAAAGGATCCTAATAGAATTAATGAAATAAAAGCCTTAGGAAATAATCCTTATAATTTTACTAGTTTTATTAGAACGTTAATAATAGGAATAGATCCAGGAAGAGAAAATACATTCATACAAGATACAGCGCTTAGAAACCTAGAACAACTCACTATAACTGATATGAAATATATTATACCTTTTAGTCAGGATTTTACAAGGTTAATAGGAGAAGCTAATAAAGCATTTGATGAAGAATTATGTAATAGATATTTTACGAAATTACCCTAAGATTTAGGAAAAAGAATACATGAAGAATGGATAAAAACTAATGGTAATCTTACAGGATTAGGTATAGGACCTAGAGTACAATATACTTTCTTTAAACTTCAGGAATGGTGTAAAGAAGAATTTATTAGAGAACAAATTAGAAAATAATCTTATGAGTTTTGTAGAAAAGCTATATACACCCCACAACAATATGGACAAAAGAATTACTTTAAGCCAAAACGCAAAATATTAAGGAAATCAAATAAACCAAAATCTAGTTTTAGACAATATAGGCAAGGAAGAAAGCCCCCTAATTATGTTAAAAAACCATCAACAAGAAAATGCACATGTTATATTTGTGGAGATCCTAAACATTTAGCTAATAGATGTCCGAAAAGACAATTTAATATGGAAAGAGCAGCCATAGCAGAACAATTAGATAAAGACGTAGTAAGTATAGACGGTAATGAAAGTGATAATGAAAGCATATTTAGTATAGTAAGTGAAGAAGGACCAGAAATTCCTAATATAATAGAATATACCTATATGAATAATTCATGTGAACATAAATATATAAATGGAAAAGGAACTATGAGTGTAGCCTGTAGTATTTGTAGATTATATCCTGATATGCATTTAAGATATCAGTGCAATATATGTTTTGACGAGATTTGTTTTATTTGTGCTAAAGACGCATATAATATAGAAACAGATGTATCACATAAACCTAGTAAAAAACTAGAATCTATAGAAGTTCTAAACCATAAAATAGAAAATTTAGATTTAAGAATACAATTAATAGAATTAAAATTAAAAAATAATGAAAACATAAGTAGTAATCAAAATAAAGGAAAAGGTGTAATTATAGAAGAACTTGATGAAATTAATCAACAATTAGAAGAAACTCATTTACAAAATACAGCGTATGAACCTCAACTACAAGTACCCTATACTAGTAGTCTAATACTTTTAGATTGTCGAATATGGTGTAATCAAGAAAAATATATTGAAACTAAAGCCATTTTAGATACAGGAAGTACAAAAAGCATGCTTAGCGCTAGTCTTGTGCCAAAAGAATTTGTAACACATTTAATTTATACTGTTACTAGTAGAACTGCAGAAAATAGATTAATGAGAATAACAAAAGAGTTAATTAACATCGGAATACAATTTAAAGATTTTTTAGGAAATTATAGTAGCAAATATACATTAGGACAAGTCCTTATAGCACCAGAAAACATAAATAGCCACGAATTCCTTTTAGGGTTAAATTTCATTTGTGCATTAAATGGTAATATCTTAATAGGAAAAAATTATATTACTATTAGCAAACATAATTATACTTTTCCGATTAATAGATACATTAAACAATCAGAGTTGACTGCGAAGCGTGGTGGACATGGTCATAATGAACTCGATTTTTTCAAAGAATTAGAACAAAATAATATAGAACCTGAAACTATAGATATCCTATTAGATGAAGAAATTAGAGATATAGGAAAGGGATTAGAAGTTTTAAACCTAGAAAATGAAAGAATTTTGCATAAATTAGAAATGTTAGGATTTATAGGAGATGATTTAGCTAAAAACAAAGTAAATTATACTTTTAAATTAAACATATTAAACCCCGATATAGTTATAAGAACAGCAGCTATAGAATATACTCCTGAAGATATAAAAGAATTCAAAACCCAAATAAAAGAAATGTGGGAAATCGGTGTTATCAGAAGAAGTGATAGTCCTCATAGATCAGCAGCCTTTATAGTAAGAAATAATGCAGAAATAAAAAGAGGAAAACCTAGAGTAGTATATAATTATAAGAGACTTAATGATAATACAGAAGATGATGCTTATAGAATACCTAACAAAGATAAGTTAATTAATCTTATACAAAATAAAAAGATATTTTCAAAATTTGATTTAAAAAGCGGATATAATCAAATTAAAATGGTAGAAGAAGACAAAAAATGGACAGCTTTCAGCTGTAGTGAAGGACATTTCGAGTGGAATGTTCTATCTTTTGGTTTAAAAAATGCTCCAGCAATATTTCAAAGATTTATGGACAGTATATTGAAACATTTAGATTTTTGTTTAGTGTATATAGATGACATTTTAGTAGCTTCTGAAACTTTTAAACAACATCAAGATCATTTAAAACACGTGTTTAATTTAATAGAAGAAAATGGAATAGTAGTATCTAAAAAGAAAATGGAACTTTTTAAGAGAAAAATAAGCTTTTTAGGTTTAGAAATAGGAAACGGACAAATTAAATTACAACCTCATATAGCTCAAAAAATTCTAGATTTCCCAGATAAGCTAGAAAACTTAAAACAAATACAAGCGTTTTTAGGAATATTAAATTACTCTAGAAAATTTATTCCTAAACTTAGTAAATTAGTCGGACCATTATATAAGAAAACAGGAAAATCAGGTCAAAGACATTTTAATCAGGAAGATATTAACTTAGTCAGAAAAATTAAAGAAATTGTTAAAGATTTAAAACCTTTAGAATTACCCTTAAGTACTAATTATATCATAATAGAAGTAGATAGCTCTATAGAAGGATGGGGAGCAATATTAAAATGTAGACCTCATAAATTTTCTCCCAAAAGTGAAGAAAAAATATCAGCTTATTCCAGTGGTAATTTTAACAAAACAGGAAGTAATTGGACTAGCCTAAATTATGAAATAGCAGGAATAGTTAAAGCAATAGACCATTTTAGACTATATTTAAATAAACCTTTTACCATTAGAACAGATTGTGAAGCTGTAGTTAGATTTATAAAAAATGAAAATTCTAGAAAACAAAATAATAAAAGATGGTTAAATTTTAGAAATGCAATAGAAGGTAATGGATATAAAGTAGAGTTTGAACATATTAAAGGATCAAACAATAGCATAGCAGATTTATTAAGCAGACAATTAACTTTAATTTTGGGAAACAGATCATGGCTTCCAACGACCAAGACAACCAACAAATAAGACCTCCCTCTGCAGCTTACAACCAAATAGTCCGAAGACTAGTTTTTAGGCCTAATTTTCAACAAATTAGCCAGAATAGACCAGCATTCACAATAGAAACTCAGTTTTTCAACCCAGCTACACAAAGAGTTTTTCCTAGACCAGTTTTAAAAACCTTTGGCAAAATAGCTCTTCCAGTCAAACATAATTTCAAGCTTCCAAAAGATACCCCTCATATAACCGAAGATCAAAGTATCTTACTCAATGCTCTATGGGAAGCTCATCCTTCAGCCGGAAAATTAACAGCACTAAATGCACTTTGAAAAGGAAAACAAAAATTTTCCATTAGACGAAGCAGCAGTTTATCTTGTTATTAGAGGAGAACCCGTGGGAATCTTTGAAGATTATCAACGAGCAATACAAAGCATTCAGAAGGTAGCAAAGGGATACTTGGAGCCCTTTAAACATTTTCATGAAGCAGTAACAGCAGCAAGAAGAATTTTAGGCCCAAATTTTTACATACAGCCTAATGCCGAAAATGCAAAGCCCAAAATACTTTCAAAGGGAAAGAGACCCATAAACCCAGATGTAGAAGCACTCGAAGATGACTTAGAAACTATAACTAAACAGTTTACCAACCTTAACAAATTTTATCAAGACCTTTTAGCCCAGCATCAAAAGTTATCAGCCCATTTAATAAACCCCAGACAAAATGATGTTCCTAAGGAGATCAAAAATAAATCCTACCAATTCTTGTCTGTTCGAACCTTTTTTAACCCTTGCCAAACAGTTCTAGCTTTACCCGAAGAAATTCAGAGTATCATTTGGCAAAAAGCACAAAATAGCTTTTACAAAAGAATGTTAAAGGTAGCCCAAATTATTATCAATCAGCAGATAGAAGAAATAATTTCAAAGCCTCGCCTACTACAATGGAAGGGAGAACCTATTCGCCATGAAGGATCATTAAAATTCTACACCCTAAAATATTTTTCATGGCCTAATGTTCATATAGATGCATCAGTTTTTAGAGAAGGATGGATAGATGAAGAATTTATCAGCGTTCAAAGGTTATTAGACTATGGTTTCATAGCAAAAATATTTGTATCAGATCCAGTACAAGTAACTCATATAGGACGACATATTTCAGACGCTGTCAATTTTATATTCGAGCAACAAGCAGCAGAAAGTCTCAAGCTTGACATAGTATCTCTACCTTCAATTTGGAACACTACAGGAATAGAAATAGGACATTCATTCTTTTCGATAACAGAAAATTATGAAAAATGGGAACCAATGTCAACATTGTGGAATCATCCTGAAGCCATTAATCCTTTAGCCAATATAGAAGAGCTCAAATTAGCTTTGGAAATAAGGAGGAAAACGCAGCGACAGTATATGATGCCCAATTCAGATTCAGACCTCAAGCTTATTTTCCAGGCACCTCATCATAGCATATTTATTCCGGCCAAGACCAGATGCAAGATTCGCCTTACTACATTAGGAAAAAGAGCAATGACAAGTGTGGAATACCCACCAAGATATAATCCTGATATGTAAAATCCTGATTCAGAATATAATCCAGATCTAGAAGGAACCAGTCGAGATACATACTAAAAGACAAAGGCTTCAACAGTTCAGCAATAATGTTTAGCAGCACCAAGAATTCAACTACAAGACAAATTTCAAGAGACAGCTCATGAAGACAGCATTCAAAGTTTCAGCAAAATAATGCATCTCCCAGATAAAAGCCATAAATGTATCAGCAGCAAGGACAATAATTTGCAGCAATAATTCAGCTATCAAACAAGGCACGGAATTCAAAGCAACAATCTCAGCAACTTTTGTACCATATGAACTGTTCCCTATTGCCACCTATGTACTTTTTACTGTTTAAACACTGTTTGTAATAATGGCAGCTCGGATGCCAAGTTTGTTCTTCATTTTTGTTGTAATTTCTTTCATGTCCGAGGCCTATAAAAGGACCTCATACCTCAGTTGTAAAAATTGCCCCTTGAACACTCTCCAACCCACACTTCTTGGTTGCTAGAGAGTCTCTCACCCTTCTTGTAATAACATATCTTCTTTGCAATAATATCTTGTAAGTTTTTATCTGCTTTATAATGCATAGTGAGTAAACTACCCCCAGGGACGGGATTCCCCTACTATTTAAAATGTTATAATTCTCTCATGTTCAAAAACTACAAAAACATTAAAAAACCGAAAATACAAAAACATTAAAAATGCTAAAAATAATGATGAACAGTAGTAACATTCTACTCTTTCATCGTCTCAAAAATATGTTTCCACTGTACAAATTATTGTTTTCAATAATCTCTGATACTGCTTTGGGAAGATTTTGTTTACCGTCTTGGTGTTACTGGTCGGGAGACAAAATGTGCGGGATAATTCCCCCAGTGTGCAAGCAAAATGGTATCAGAGCTTGAGTATTCTGAGTATGCTCTGTGGTCGCAGTATAATCTGATCTTCCACACCAGAAAAGTTCTCTCAAGTTATTTTATCTTTTTTGTGTTTCTGAGTTTAAATTATTAATGAAGTTACGACTATATTTTAGAATTCAACAGGGTAAGATAGGTACTTTACTCCAGATCCAACATAAGTTTTCGTTGATGAAGCAATCGGATTTACGAAGCAACCCTCTTACATGAGAATTTTAGAATAGAATGCTTAACTCGTTAAATGATAAAAATTCAGTAACAATATTTTATGTAAATTCTGTAAAGTTATAAGGACCAAAATATAATAGTTTCACAAATAGTTGGATCAAAAGGCAATTAAATGAATAGTGGCCTGGAGCTATACTCCAGGTGCCACCAAGAATGACCCGAAGATTATGGCGAAGAATTAAATACTGACACATCACACTTTACTTAGCCATATATAATGGGAAAATTTAATACAAAGCTACCCACTAATTTACTATCGATGCAGCAAATGTAGTAGGATGAAGATTATGGCGAAGAATTAAATACAAGACATCCTAATCATCGATCAATATTTATTTATTTTATAATATTTTTCTTCTTCTTTTTCATACTTTACAATCATTTAATTAATAATAATCAATTAGTTATTATTGTTAAATATATTATAATATCTTTTGTATATCTTTACGTATTTCCATCTTTCCTTGTATCTAGCATAGGGTTTACGTATTTCCCAAGACTCTTGTATTATTTATATGTCTTGTGCAATACAAAGTTCTCTACGGGGTTTATATCACTCTAACATGGTATCAGCCAACTAGGGTTTTTCTCCTCCCTACACGATCCTACGCTTCTGCCATATCTCCTACCCTCGATGCCGACACCCCGCGGTGCTCTTTCTCCACTAATACATAGCCTCCTCTCCTAGCTTGCCATCTGCTCAAGTTATTTGTTCCTGTCGGTCATTATTCTCTCACGGTAAGAATCAAGACTTATTGTTTTCTTCTCTTGTTTCTCCTTTATCTATTCATTATTATTATGGCCGACCAAACACCCCCCTCTACCACTTTAACTCCATCTCATCCGGCTTTTTCCGTTAATACCGTTTACCCCCTCTTTAACTTCAAAATCTGTGAAGAAGACCCCCGTTTTAAATTATGGAAAACCATCTTTTCTGATATATGTCGTAGTTATAGGGTTCTTGGTCACATTAATGGTTCTTCTTTACCAAAATCTAAAGATGATGAAGATTGGCATTCTCTTGACTCAAAAATAAAAACTTGGATTTACAACTCTGTCGATGCCAGCCTTTTAGATAGTGTTAGTACCGATGGCAACACTGCAAAACAAATCTGGGATAATCTTGACTCTTTCTTTACAAATAATAAACCTTCTCGTTGTCTTCAACTCCAAGAAAAATTTCGTAATTTCAAAAAGGGAAATTTATCTATCTCTGACTTCTGTCGTAACATGAAACGTCTAGCCGATAATTTAAAGGATGTCGACAACCCTATTTCTGACCAAGAACTCGTCCTTCAAATTCTCAATAATCTCCCTGACTCCTACAATAGCATCATTGACGTCATCACAAATAAATCCCCTTTCCCTAATTTCTCTCAAGCTCGTAATAGTCTCCTTCTTCACGAATCCCGTGACCCTCCCTCAAATTCTTCCGACTCATCCGTCCTTCTTTTCTCCCTCTCTAACCCCCGTAATGATAATGGAAAAGGTAGAGGTAGAGGTCGAGGTCGAAATAATGGTCGTGGTTATTATTGTGGTGGAAATTCGGGTAGCAATGGCAACTCTGGAATTCGCCCAAATTCATATGGCCAATCTGTTGGTTTTTCGCACAATCAGAACCCCTTCAGGGATCCCTCTTCAAGCCCACATCAGACTGGCCCACATATGTCATCATATCCGCCAGCTTCCATGCAGCAGGCCCACTTCACCAGCCCACCTCCTCTTCAGTATGCCCAGCCCACGGGTCACCTTCATTACAGCGCCCACGGAATTCTGGGCCCGCCGCCGCATGCCCAGCCCACTTTCTCGGGAAATTACAACTGGACGCCCACTGGACCATTTCAACCGCAGCCTGGCCCAACTCCCTATACCAACTCTAGGCTGCCTTCATCTTCTCAATCGGGCTTCTTGCACAGTGGCCCCTTGCCGCAGCAGCCTTCACCAACATCTCATGCACAGCCGACCGATCTTACCTCACTCTTTTCCACCATGCAAGTTCAATCTCCGGACGACAATTGGTACATGGACTCCGGGGCAAGTGCACATATGACTAATAATCAAGGTAATCTTACTTTTTTCGTACCTTGTGATTTATCTAAACATATAATGGTTGGTAATGGTGCTGTACTACCCGTCTCCCATATTGGTCATACTCGTCTTTCCTCTTCTTTATCCCTCCTTCATCTCAAAAATATTTTAGTCTCTCCGTCAATTGTTAAAAATCTCGTCTCCGTTCGTCAATTTACGCGTGACAATAACTGTTCTATTGAATTTGATCCCTTTGGTTTCTCTGTGAAGGATCTTCATACGGGAACGTGCCTCCTTCGCAGTGAGAGTCGTTGTGAACTTTATCCGGTCATCCCCTCTGCTACAAATCTATCTTCCACTACTGTCTGTCTTGCTGCTCTCTCACCCATCATCTGGCATCGTCGACTCGGCCATCTTGGAGACTCAGTTTTTAAATTTTTAGCATCTAGGAATTTTATTTCTTGTCAAAATAATGTTTCGTCTTTATGTCATGCTTGTCAACTAGGCAAGCACTGTCGTCTTTCTTTTACAAACTCTACTACTCGTACCTCTTGTGTTTTTGAGCTTATTCATTCCGATTTATGGACATCTCCAATCATTAGTTCTAATGGTTTTCGTTACTATCTTATTTTTCTCGACGATTTTTCGCATTTTTTATGGGTTTTTCCTCTTCGACATAAATCCGAAGTTTTTAATATTTTCACTAATTTTCACCAATATGTTAAAACTCAATTTAATTCTAACATTCAGGCTTTTCAATGTGACCACGGACGTGAATTTGATAATAATGATTTTCATACTTTTTTTCATAAAAATGGCATTCAATTTCGCTTCTCTTGTCCTCATACCTCCCCCCAAAATGGTAAAGCCGAGCGCACTCTTCGTACCATTAATAATATTACTCGAACTCTTCTATTCCAAGCTCAACTCCCGCCATCGTTTTGGGTCGAAGCCCTCCACATGGCCACTCATCTTCTAAATCTTCTCCCCACCACCACTCTTTCCTATCGTACTCCGTTTGAACTACTCTACAACACTTTTCCTTCTTACTCCGATCTTCGTGTGTTTGGGTGCTTATGCTACCCCAATCTTTCTGCAACTTCTCCCCACAAGCTCGCGCCTCGTTCCTCTGCATGTATTTTTTTAGGCTATCCTCCCAATCATCGTGGGTATCGCTGTCTTGACTTATTGTCAAATAAAATAATTCTCTCTCGACATGTGATTTTTGATGAATCAATTTTTCTCTACTCCTCCTTCCATGCATCCCCTTCTCCTTCTGATTATTCCTCTCTCATTCCCGATGATGACTCCTCCTCTCTCCATCCCACCGTCATTTCCCATACACCATCCACTCCACATCCTGAACTGGACAGCCCCCATCCCGTACCGATCACCTCCTTTCCCAGCTCCCCTGACCCCACCACCATACCCCGTGACCCAAATCAGCACCATATGGTAACACGCTCTAAAGCCGGCATAGTCCGTCCTCGTCAAATTCTTAATCTATCGGTTTCCCCCTCTCTCTCTCCCATTCCGCGCTCTCATGCTCAAGCTATCCAATGCCCAAATTGGAAATCGGCCATGGAAGCTGAGCTTTCCGCTTTGCACTCTAATGGCACTTGGGAGCTCGTTCCTTGCCCCCCTCATGCCAACATTGTAGGTTCTAAATGGATTTTTCGTCACAAATTTCGATCTGACGGTTCTCTTGAACGCTACAAAGCTCGTCTCGTTGCTCAAGGTTTTTCTCAGCAACCGGGTCTTGATTACGATGAAACGTTTAGTCCCGTCGTTAAACCAGCCACCATCCGCACTGTTCTTAGTCTCGCCATATCTCGCTCTTGGCCCATCCATCAATTAGATGTCAAAAATGCCTTTCTTCACGGCCATCTCAATGAAGTCGTTTTCATGAAACAACCTCCGGTTTTTATTGATCCTTCCCTTCCTACTCATGTTTGTCAACTCAAAAAAGCTCTCTATGGCCTTAAACAAGCCCCACGAGCTTGGTATCACCGTTTTGCGTCTTATCTTTCCTCTCTCGGTTTTGTTAGCAGTAAAGCCGATAACTCTCTCTTCATTCTCCATCATCCCTCTTATACTGCCTACCTTCTTCTTTATGTCGACGACATCATCCTCACTGCCTCCACTACTTCCGGTCTTCGTCATCTTACTACTCTTCTTTCTTCTGAATTTGCCATGACTGACCTTGATTCTTTACATTATTTTCTTGGTATATCTGTCTCTCGTTCCTCTTCCGGTCTCGTTCTTTCCCAATCTAAGTTTGCCCATGAAATTCTTGATCGTGCTAACATGTCTTCTTGCAATCCCTGCACTACTCCTGCTGCTACCTGTTCCAAACTCTCTTCCTCTGGCGCACCCGTTTCCGATGCTACATTATACCGTAGTCTTGCTGGTGCACTACAATATCTCACCATCACTCGCCCTGACATCGCTTATGCTGTTCAGCAAATTTGCCTCTTTATGCATGATCCCCGTGAACCTCATCTGCATGCCCTGAAACACATTCTTCGCTATATTCAGGGCTCTCTAAACCATGGCCTCCATCTTCGTCCTTCTTCTACTTCTCAACTTATTGCATATTCTGATGCTGACTGGGCTGGTTGTCCCGATACTCGTCGCTCCACTTCTGGTTATTGTGTCTTCTTAGGTCCTAATCTTATCTCTTGGTCGTCTAAACGTCAACATGTTGTTTCTCGTTCTAATGCTGAAGCTGAATATCGTGGTGTTGCTAATGCGGTCGCGGAAGCCTCTTAGCTTCGCAATCTTCTTTTTGAGTTACTCTGTCCTCTTTCTAAGGCCACCATTGTTTATTGTGACAACATCAGCTCCATATATATGACCTCTAATCCTGTACAACACCAACGTACCAAACATATTGAAATAGATCTTCACTTTGTACGGGAACGGGTTGCTCTTGGTGAAGTACGTATGTTACACGTGCCTTCGGCTCATTAGTTTGCAGATATCTTCACCAAAGGACTGTCCTCTACTCTCTTCTTGGAATTTAGAACCAGTCTCAGCGTTAGAGCATCTCCCGCTTAGACTGCGGGGGAGTGTTAAATATATTATAATATCTTTACGTATTTCCATCTTTCCTTGTATCTAGCATAGGGTTTACTTATTTCCCAAGAATCTTGTATTATTTATATGTCTTGTGCAATACAAAGTTCTCTATGGGGTTTATATCACTCTAATAATTATTAATTAAACACATTTTACAAATTTCAAACTTTAACCTCCACTTCCTCACCCTTGCACTCTACATTCAAAACCACTATTTATTAGGGAGAGAGTAGTAGGAAACTAAGAATAGATAAATGCCCACACCTAATCAACTACTACTATCATCTCTTTCATTCAAACATCCCCACTTTCTGAGGCTAATTTTATATCTTTTAAATCACAAATATGTGTGTAAAAATCGTACATAATATATTATGCGAAACACATTAGACCTTTGAACCTCGTCTAACATATATTTTTCCACTTCCTTCCTGCATTTCCCTCCCCTCCAAATACTAATACAGTAATAATACTAATACCAATACATCATCGCCATATATCCCTGATTCTTTTACCCCTTCCTTTTCATTTTTTCTTTAATTTCTTCACAACCACAGAGAAAAAAAAAAGGTTAAAATATAAACAAGAAGAGATGCGCAATTTTGTGAGTGGGATCCTTTGGTGTGTGTTCCTAGTTGTGTTATTTACCTCATGTACTCTTCATGAGGTTAGATTCTCTCATTGTATAATAGTTACTATAAGTATTTATTTAACATATATAGAATAGATCCCATCAATATTAAATCTTGGCTAATTTCTTTGTTTTCTGCCGCAGGGATACGCGTTGGAGGCGGAGATGGTGCCGTTAGTGGAGGCGGAGAAGATGATGATGATGGTAAATGAAAGCAGGAGAAAACTGGGTAGCTTTCAGATTTGTTCTTTGTGCACTTGCTGTGGTGGTGGTGGTGAAACTAAAAATTACTGTTTGCCATCTCCGTGTTGCTATGCAATCAATTGCAACATTCCAAACAGGCCCTTTGGATTCTGCTCTTTCACTCCCAAGACTTGTAATTGCTTCGGATGCCATCTCTAATTAATTATTTCTCATGAATTTCTTGTTTTTTTTTTTTACTTTCCTTTTTTGGGAGAGTGTGAAAGAGAGAATATGTGTTTTGTTGTTTGTGATTGTTACGAGGGACAGCTATTTCCAGGTAAGTGTTTGCTACTGGAGGAGGAAAAATTAATAATAGATAGATTTTTAGTGGAAGTAGCAAAAGCTTAGCTGGAAGCAGCAGTAGCAGAAAGTTAGAGTAGTGGAGTTGGACATCATTATTGTTTGGGGGAAAGTAATTAATGTATAATGTATTGGGTAAAGATGCGATGCTTTTATATCTTAGAAATAGTAAAGTAAAATTAATGGTGCCTAATCTTTGAATATTTCGAACTACTTGTTGAAAAAAAAAACAAAAGGATTTTAAGAGTTTTACAAAATGTGTGTTCTACCACTTTTGTGTATGAAATTCAAACATCGTACGTATCTTGGATATAAAAGATTATTGGATAATTTTAATTTACGTTCCGAGTAGATGAGATTAGCATTTTGAATTTCTCAATTTGGACTTGTAACGAATGAGAAATTAAGTGTTAAAGTGAGTTGTTTGAACTTGTGTATCCCACATAGGATATAAATTACTATTCAAGTGATTTTATAATTCCTTACCTCAAGACAAGGGTTTGACCCTTGGGTCATCTACTTTGGGCCTTTGTGTGAAAGGGGGAGGAGCTATGCAATTGTGTCTAGGCCTAATTTCTTAGCTCCTCACTCGGGCGGTCCGGTGGACCCAATCGGACAACGGGCTCAGGCCGGGCCGTGGGCCTTGGTCTTGGTCTTGGTCTTGGTCTTGTGGCTTGTGGCTTGAGGTGTTTGGTGTGGGCTTGGGCCTCTCTATTATTCGAATGGTTCCAAGCTTACTCTCAAGTGGTTTGGTATTGTCGAGATCATGAGTTCGAATCTTGACTGAAGCAGCCGGCATCTGGAATTATACTTGCCCTTGGTGGTGCTACTCTGATGGGGTCAATGCTTGCGCTGGTTGTTCAGTTGGTTTGATTTGTTCGCTGGTGAATACGAGAACCCGAATATTGAGTAGCGGGGGGTGCTTTGGTCACCATCACTAACACCCTCTTTAAAAAAAATTGAGAATCAACTTGGGAAAAGAATAAAAGCTATCCGAAGTGATAGAGGTGGAGAATACGGAGCGCCTTTTGATGAATTCTGTACCAACTCTGGAATTATTCATCAAACGACGGCACCATATTCACCTCAATCAAATGGTGTTGCTAAACTAAAAAATCGTAATCTTAAAGAAATGATGAATGCGATGTTGATAAATTCTGGATTACCTCAGAATTTGTGTGGGGAGGCGATCCTCTCTGCCAATTATATACTTAATAAAATTCCCCACAAAAGTAGGAGTGAGACTCCGTACGAACTCTGGAAAGGTCACAAACCTTCATATAATTACCTCAAAGTGTGGGGGTGTTTGGCTAAGGTAGAAATACCCAAACCCAAACAAGTTAAGATAGGGCCTAAAACTATTGATTGCATATTCATTGGTTATGCACGTAATAGTAGCGCCTATCGATTTCTGGTACATAGATCCGAGATTTCTGAGCTTCATGAAGGTACTATCATGGAATCTAGAAATGCTTCTTTTTTTGAGGACATCTTTCCAAATAAGGAAAGAACTGAAGAAAATCCTCTTAAAAGAAAACATGAAGCGTCTACGAGTGGTTCTAATCCCGGGGATGAAGAACCTCGACGTAGCAAAAGGGCAAAAGTTCCTAAAACGTTTGGTCCCGACTTTGTATCTTATACATTAGAAGGTGAACCAAGGACGATTAAGGAGGCAATGTCCAGTCCAGATGCTCAACTCTGGAAATAGGCTATCAAAAGTGAAATCGAGTCTATTATGCACAACCATACCTGGGAGTTGGTTGATCTTCCAAAGGGAAGTAAGCCTTTAGGCTGTAAATGGATTCTCAAACGAGAATATAAGACCGATGGATCTGTTGATAAGTATAAGGCCCGTCTAGTAGTCAAAGGATACCGACAAACAGAGGGTCTAGATTTCTTTGATACTTATTCTCCAGTAGCGAGAATAACATCCATAAGATTATTCATCGCTATTGCCGCGCTGCATAACCTTGAGATACATCAAATGGATGTTAAGACTGCGTTTCTGAACGGAGAATTAGAAGAAGAAATATATATGGAACAACCCGAGGGGTATGTTGCTCCTGGACAGGAGAAAAAGGTGTGTAAACTTGTAAAGTCCTTGTATGGACTTAAACAAGCGCCAAAGCAGTGGCATGAAAAATTTGATAACACTATGTTATCAAATGGTTTCAAGATAAACGAGTGCGAAAAATGCGTGTATGTTAGACAAACACATAACGCATATGTTATAGTGTGTCTCTATGTCGATGACATGCTAATTATGGGTAGTAATCATGAAATCATCATGAATACTAAAGCAATGTTAAAAAAGAACTTTGACATGAAAGATATGGGGTTGGCAGATGTCATACTTGGGATTAAAATCTTAAGAAAATCTGAAGGAATCATACTGTCACAGTCTCATTATGTTGAGACAGTTCTGGAAAAATTCCTTCCCAGCGACAGTGCGACTGTTAAGACGCCAGTAGACATGAGCGTTCACTTAAGTAAAAACTATGGCGAACCCGTGTCACAGTTAGAGTATGCTAGGGTCATTGGGAGTTTAATGTATATCATGAATTGTACCCGCCCTGATCTAGCTTACTCTATGAGCAAGTTGAGTAAGTTCACAAGTAATCCTAGTTTAGACCACTGGAAGGCCTTAACTAGAGTACTTAAGTACTTAAAGTACACAAAGAGCTTTGGATTACACTACTGAAGATATCCAGCTGTAATAGAAGGATACAACGATGATAATTGGATATCAGACACAAATGACTCTAAGTCCACGAGTGGGTATATTTTTACCCTCGGTGGTGGAGGGGTGTCATGGAAATCATCTAAGCAAACTTGCATAGCCCGATCCACAATGGAATCAAAATTCATAGCTTTAGACAAAGCTGGTGAACAAGCTGAGTGGCTACGAAATTTTTTAGAAGATGTTCCCTGTTGGGAAAAGCCAGTGCCCCCTATCTTAATTCATTGTGACTGTCAGTCGGCAATTGGTAGGGCGCAAAATAGTATGTATAATGGTAAGTCTAGACATATTCGTCGTAGACACAATACCATTAAACAATTGATCTCTAACGGAATAATTTCCATTGATTATGTGAAATCAAAGGAGAATATTGCAGATCCTTTGATGAAAGGATTGCCTAGAGATCAAGGAGAATACCTATCAAGAGGAATGGGTTTAAAGACTACAAATTAAAAAATGGACACAGTGGTAACCCAACCATGTTGACTGGAGATTCCAAGATCTTGGTTCAATGGGAGAACTAAGTTGTGAATATTCGGTGAGGCACTTAAGAGTTTAATTCACATAAACTCTAAACCCATTTCTATGATAAAGAAGTGTAACCTGCAAGTTGTAGCAAAGGTTAAGCTGAACTTTTAATGATTCCTACACTGTCTAAATGAAGTGGAGTATGGCAGGATACTCTTAATTAGGAAGTCACCTATGTAAGTGTGAGGTGTAGGCCGCCTCAACATTGAGTAAAATGTAAACACTACTGAAACCAATAGGGGGTGCCACGGCCAAAAATGGACCCAACCATGAGAACTGAAAAACTGCTGAAAGTTTATTATGTGAATATCGTTGTCTGGGTTTACACGAACGGCTGACCAATTCAAGACATCACGTTCGTTGGGTAGCCTTGTAAATCCGATGATATTTCACTAAGAAAGGTTCAAAGCCAAAAGCTACCTCTTCTGTTGTGATAAACTTTCAATCGAAATCTCATGAGCATGCATTGCATTAATTTCATTCGTGTGGGGGACTGTTGGAAAAAAAATGGATTTTAAGAGTTTTACAAAGTGTGTGTTCCACCACTTTTGTGTACGAAATTCAAACACCGTACGTATCCGGGATACAAAAGATTATTGGATAATCTTAATCTACGTTCCGAGTAGATGAGATTAGCATTTCAAATTTCTCAATTCGGACTTGTAACGAATGAGAAATTAAGTGCTAAAGTGCGTTCGGAAACATCATTAGACCATGGTGAATAGTGGGATGTTCTTTGATGAATATTACCACAATTGCATCAAATTCTTTGAACACTGCCCCATCTTCTTCACCTCTATTACTTTGGATAGCTTCTATCCCTTTTTCGATTTAGACTTCAGTTTTATAAAGCCTAAATGCTTTAACTGTCTTGTCTTTACATCTTGGTACAAGTATACTTTGGTCTGACCAAATCAACCATAGTTTTTATGGTTACGTTCTTGGACTGAGTATCGGATGTTTGATCTACTTTCTCGATCTTACTCCAATGGTCAAATCCTTCGTATTATTGACCAAGTTGTGTACCTCGTACACCATGTCATCTAGACGTTTCTCTCTTCAGAGAATATGTGCCACAAACTGTAGGATCGATCTCACTCAACAACTGTATAGTTTAAAGTGACGACGTCCAAGTTCATGCACAACACCACTTTACCTATTCCAACCACAACCGAGTTTTCCATAAACATCATCTGCTTATCAGTCGGAGTATAAGATGTGCACTTGGTTTGGAACTAGGTTTGGAACTTGGTTAAAAACCTGGTTTCTACTCGTATACGTCCAAGATTCCACTCAGCTTTTTCATCAACTTTATCTGAAGCTATGAATTCTGACATGAGCTATACAAGTTCGTTCAGATGATTCCAATGACACTGCTCCTCCACCGATGGTAAAACAGAACCACTCATGGACTTAGAGTCGTTTGTGTCAGATATTATAGTATCCTCGAAAAAAGACAACGATTCTATTTTCCATGATTTTGCCGTCATAAATATCAGAATTTCTTGACTTTATGTACAAGATACGCTATGAAGTGCATATCCAATATGCAATCAACCGTCCTTGACCATATCTTAATTTGTTTGGATTTTCGGTATTTTTACCTAATCCAAAAACTCCACATTTTAAAATTAAATAGCCTGGAAAAACTTTTCTGATGTGGAAGATCAGATTTAAACTGCAACCACAGAGCATACTCAGAATACCCGAGCTCTGATACCACTAGTTGTGGAACTCAGAGTCATATTCCACCAAATATAGAAATAGAGAGTGAATATTGTACTAGAAAAACCACACTAGATTTAATTCCCAGGAAAGATTGGGGGCGTCACAACGGTCGCGCTTAAAACCCAATCTCCTCGACAGAATTAACTAGACGAATTTAATAGCACAATATACCACTACAACTATAACTAACAATGGCTACTTGAAAAATAGCACAAAATAAAGAATACCAAAATATAACGAGGTTCCTTATTTCATACGGAGTCTTACTCCTACTTTCGAAAACGTAGTTCGCTGAGAGGATTGCCTCTCTCCCCCACAATTCTGCGATACACCAGAATTGATTAAAAATCCCTTATTTCCTTGAGATTATTTTTGGGATAAATAATACCAACAACTTCTGGCGATGCGTTTTGCGGCATCTAACGTTGCTATCCCTAATGAGCAACAGCGCTACAAGCGCCATCATTTTGGTCATATTAAAATAAATCTATTTTATTTAATCGTCAAACCCAAAATGATCACAACAAAATTAAATCCAATTTAATTTTGATAGGATGATTAAATCCAATTTAATCAAAAATAAAATAAAATCCAATTTAATTTTCATGACAAGATTAAATCTAATTCCATTAAATCCAATTTAATTCCATGGAAAAGATTAAATCTAATTTAATCAAATTGAAACTAAATCCAATTTAATTCACATGAAATTAAATCCAATTTAATTTTCATGGGATCTTAAGTCATTGATTAAGTCCAATTTAATCAAAGCAAAAGTAAATCCAATTTTAAAACAACAAAACTAAATCCAGTTTAATTTTGAAAAGCTCATATAATGATTAAATCCAATTTAATCAATTACTATAATCAAGTCCAACTTAATTTTTCCCGATTCAATTATCAACCTCTTTCCAGAGTTGAGCATCTGGACTGGACATTGCCTCCTTAATCGTCCTTGGTTCACCTTCTAATGTATAAGATACAAAGTCGGGACCAAACGTTTTAGGAACTTTTGCCCTTTTGCTACGTCGAGGTTCTTCATCCCCGGGATTAGAACCACTCGTAGACGCTTCATGTGTTCTTTTAAGAGGATTTTCTTCAGTTCTTTCCTTATTTGGAAAGATGTCCTCAAAAAAAAAAACATTTCTAGATTCCATGATAGTACCTTCATGAATCTCAGAAATCTCAGATTTATGTACCCAAAATCGATAGGCGCTACTATTAAGTGCATAACCAATGAATATGCAATCAATAGTTTTAGGCCCTATCTTAACTTGTTTGGGTATGGGTATTTCTACCTTAGCCAAACACCTCCACACTTTGAGGTACTTATATGAAGGTTTGTGACCTTTCCAGAGTTCATACGGAGTCTCACTCCTACTTTTGTGGGGAATTTTATTAAGTATATAATTGGCAGAGAGGATCGCCTCCCCCCACAAATTCTGAGGTAATCTAGAATTTATCAACATCACATTCATCATTTCTTTAAGAGTACGATTTTTTCGTTCAGCAACACCATTTGATTGAGGTGAATATGGTGTCGTCGTTTGATGAATAATTCCAGAGTTGGTACAAAATTCATCAAAAGGCGCTCCGTATTCTCCACCTCTATCACTTCGGATAGCTTTTATTCTTTTCCCAAGTTGATTCTCAACTTCAGTTTTGTAATGTGTAAACGCTCCAAGCGCTTCATCTTTACTTTTAAGTAAATACACATAACAATACTTTGTGCAATCATCTATGAATGTAATGAAATACTTTTTCCCACCTCTAGTTTGCACAAACTTTAAATCACAGATATCACTGTGAATAAGTTCTAGAGGTGCGGAGTTCCTTTCCACTGAGGGAAACGGTAGTTTGACTAGTTTCGCGTCAACACAAATTTCACATTTGTGTTGCGTTTCAACTTTGAAGGTAGGTAATAAAGTTAAATTTATTAGTCTTCGCATGGTATTAAAATTCACATGTCCTAGTCTAACATGCCATAAATTTGAATACTCAAGCAAGTAAGCAGAAGATGTAATTTTATTATCATCAATTTCGGTTACAACAGCGCGAATAACGTTCATTACATTCATTTTAAAAAGGCCCTGTTCTAGGTAACCTTTTCCTACGTAAATTCCACGCTTTGTAAATGAAAACCTATCTGCCTCAAACACTAGCTTGAACCCGTTCTTCACTAGGGCAGATCTTGATACCAGATTTTTGCGAATATCAGGAACATGTAGCACCTCGGTCAGAGTCAGCTCTTTCACGGAGGTCATCTTCAGCACCACTTTGCCAATTCCTAGAATCGGAGAAGTGGCAGAGTTTCCCATATACAGTTTTCGCCCATCAGAAGGAGAGTAAGATGAGAACGCCTCCTTATCAGAACAGATGTGGCGAGTTGCCCCAGTGTCGATGAACCACTCCCTTGGGTTGTCCACCAGATTTATCTCGAACACAACAGCGGTGAGATCGAGTTCAGACAAGTCTAGTGGGACCCTATTGTCAGATAGGTCATCGATCATTTTGTTGATGCCCTTGACGTCATCAACAACCAAGTGAACCTGGTTCGGAGCCTGGTTCTGACCAGAACCTTGCCCTTGAGACTTATTTTTCTTGGGCTCTTTGCAGTCTCTAGCCCAATGATCCGGACGGCCACAGTTGAAACAGCCATTTCCCTGTTTTGTCTTTCCTTTCCCAGTTTGCTTTTTCTGGGCATTTCCTTTGGGTTTCCCCTGGAACTTTCTCTTCCGGTTGGAGCCTTCCGGAACTTCGGCAATGTTTGCCATCACCTGCACTTGAGGCTTCTTGTCAGAGCCCCGATTGTCTTCCTCTATTCTGAGTCGGACAACCTAGTCTTCTAGACTCATTTCCTTCCTCTTGTGTTTCAAGTAATTCTTGAAATCCCTCCACGAGGGCGGTAACTTCTCTATAACTGAAGCTACTTGGAAGGATTCACTTAGAGCCATCCCTTCAGCGTGAACTTCATGAATTATTATCTGAAGCTCTTGGACTTGGCTTGTGATGGACTTGGAGTCCACCATTTTGAAGTCTAAGAACTTCGCGACCACGAACTTTTTCAGTCCGGCATCTTCAGTTCTATACTTCTTATCCAGTGCCTCCTAGAGGTCTTTGGCAGACTTCACTTCTTGAAAGACGCTGTAAAGTGAGTCACATAAACCACCGAGTAGGTAATTCCTGCAAAGGAAATCACCTTGGATCCAAGAATCATAAGCCATCCTTAGTTGGCTATCAGTTGACTCAGCCGAGACATAGGGAACATCTTCCCTTAAGTACCTTGCTAGGCTCAGAGTCGTAAGGTAGAACAACATCTTTTGCTGCCACCTCTTAAAGTCAGCCCCGCTGAACTTGAATGGCTTTTCAGCCTGAGCCGGTATCACCGGGTTAGCCATAGGAACAAATAGAGGAACTGGACCTGAGCCAGACCCGAAACCAGGACCTAGTCCTGAACCGGAGCCTAACCCGGCGCCCCCACCAGAACCGAAGCCAGAACCGGAACCAAACCCAGCACCAGAACCAGGACCCAACCCTGAACCGGAACCAAAACCTGAATCGGAACCAGGACCCAGCCCTGAACAGGAATCGATGCCTGAACCAGAACCAGGACCTAGCCCTGAACCGGAACCAATGCCGAGACCAAGGCCTGCTCCAGGACCAAGGCCGAAGTCTAGAGTATCAGCAGCAGCTGCAACATTATCACGGTTTGCCAGTTTGAGAATTTAATAAAATTCCCCACAAAAGTAGGAGTGAGACTCCGTACGAACTCTGGAAAGGTCACAAACCTTCATATAAGTACCTCAAAGTGTGGGGGTGTTTGGCTAAGGTAGAAATACCCAAACCCAAACAAGTTAAGATAGGGCCTAAAACTATTGATTGCATATTCATTGGTTATGCACGTAATAGTAACCCCTATCGATTTCTGGTACATAAATCTGAGATTTCTGAGATTCATGAAGGTACTATCATGGAATCTAGAAATGCTTCTTTTTTTGAGGACATCTTTCCAAATAAGGAAAGAACTGAAGAAAATCCTCTTAAAAGAACACATGAAGCGTCTACGAGTGGTTCTAATCCCGGGGATGAAGAACCTCGACGTAGCAAAAGGGCAAAAGTTCCTAAAACCTTTGGTCCCGACTTTATATCTTATACATTAGAAGGTGAACCAAGGGCGATTAAGGAGGCAATGTCCAGTCCAGATGCTCAACTCTGGAAATAGGCTATCAAAAGTGAAATCGAGTCTATTATGCACAACAATACCTGGGAGTTGGTTGATCTTCCAAAGGGAAGTAAGCCTTTAGGCTGTAAATGGATTCTCAAACGAGAATATAAGACCGATGGATCTGTTGATAAGTATAAGGCCCGTCTAGTAGTCAACGGATACCGACAAACAGAGGGTCTAGCTTTCTTTGATACTTATTCTCCAGTAACGAGAATAACATCCATAAGATTATTCATCGCTATTGCCGCGCTGCATAACCTTGAGATACATCAAATGGATGTTAAGACTGCGTTTCAGAACGGAGAATGAGAAGAAGAAATATATATGGAACAACCCGAGGGGTATGTTGCTCCTGGACAGGAGAAAAAGGTGTGTAAACTTGTAAAGTCCTTGTATGGACTTAAACAAGCGCCAAAGCAGTGGCATGAAAAATTTGATAACACTATGTTATCAAATGGTTTCAAGATAAACGAGTGCGACAAATGTGTGTATGTTAGACAAACACATAACGCATATGTTGTCGTGTGTCTCTATGTCGATGACATGCTAATTATGGGTAGTAATCATGAAATCATCATGAATACTAAAGGAATGTTAAAGAAGAACTTTGACATGAAAGATATGGGGTTGGTAGATGTCATACTTGGGATTAAAATCTTAAGAAAATCTGAAGGAATCATACTGTCACAGTCTCATTATGTTGATACAGTTCTGGAAAAATTCCTTCCCAGCGACAGTGCGACTGTTAAGACGCCAGTAGACATGAGCGTTCACCTAAGTAAAAACTATGGCGAACCCGTGTCACAGTTAGAGTATGCTAGGGTCATTGGGAGTTTAATGTATATCATGAATTGTACCCGCCCTGATCTAGCTTACTCTATGAGCAAGTTGAGTAGGTTCACAAGTAATCCTAGTTTAGACCACTGGAAGGCCTTAACTAGAGTACTTAAGTACTTAAAGTACACAAAGAGCTTTGGATTACACTACTCAAGATATCCAGCTGTAATAGAAGGATACAACGATGCTAATTGGATATCAGACACAAATGACTCTCAGTCCACGAGTGGGTATATTTTTACCCTCGGTGGTGGAGGGGTGTCATGGAAATCATCTAAGCAAACTTGCATAGCCCGATCCACAATGGAATCAGAATTCATAGCTTTAGACAAAGCTGGTGAACAAGCTGAGTGGCTACGAAATTTCTTAGAAGATGTTCCCTGTTGGGAAAAGCCAGTGCCCCCTATCTTAATTCATTGTGACTGTCAGTCGGCAATTGGTAGGGCGCAAAATAGTATGTATAATGGTAAGTCTAGACATATTTGTCGTAAACACAATACCATTAAATAATTGATCTCTAACGGAATAATTTCCATTGATTATTTGAAATCAAAGGAGAATATTGCAGATCCTTTGATAAAAGGATTGCCTAGAGATCAAGGAGAATACCTATCAAGAGGAATGGGTTTAAAGACTACAAATTAAAAAATGGACACAGTGGTAACCCAACCATGTTGACTGGAGATCCCAAAATCTTGGTTCAGTGGGACAACTAAGCTGTGAATATTCGGTGAGGCACTTAAGAGTTTAATTCACATAAACTCTAAACCCATTTCTATGATAAAGAAGTGCAACCTGCAAGTTGTAGCAAAGGTTAAGCTGGGCTTTTAATGATTCCTACACTGTCTAAATGAAGTGGAGTATGGCAGGATACTCTTAATTAGGAAGTCACCTATGTAAGTGTGAGGTGTAGGCCGCCTCAACAGTGAGTAAAATGTAAACACTACTGAAACCAAGAGGGGGTGCCATGGCAAAAAATGGACCCAACCATGAGAACTGAAAAACTACTGAAAGTTTATTATGTGAATATCGTTGTCTGGGTTTACACGAACGGCTGACCAATTCAAGACATCACGTTCATTGGGTAGCCTAGTAAATCCGATGATATTTCACTAAGAAAGGTTCAAAACCAAAAGCTACCTCTTCTGATGTGATAAACTTTCAATCGAAATCTCAAGAGCATGCATTGCATTAATTTCATTCGTGTGGGGGATTGTTGGAAAAAAAAATGGATTTTAAGAGTTTTACAAAGTGTGTGTTCCACTTTTGTGTACGAAATTCGAACACCGTACGTATCCGGGATACAAAAGATTATTGGATAATCTTAATCTACGTTCCGAGTAGATGAGATTAGCATTTCAAATTCCTCAATTCGGACTTGTAACGAATGAGAAATTAAGTGCTAAAGTGAGGTGTTTGAACTTGTGTATCCCACATTGGATATAAATCACTATTCAAATGAGTTTATAATTCCTTACCTCAAGACAAGGGTTTGGCCCTTGGGTCATCTACTTTGGGCCTTTGTGTGAAAGGGGGAGGAGTTATGCAATTGTGTCTAGGCCCAATTTCTTAGCTCCTCACTCGGGCGGTCCAGTGGACCGGACCGGACCGGATCTCGAACCACGGACTCGGGCTCGGGCTCGGGCTCGGGTCGGGGCCGGGGCCGGGGCCGGGTCCGGGTCCGGGTCCGGGCTCAGGCTCGGGCTCAGGCCGGGTCGTGGGGCGTGGGCCTGAGCCTTGGTCTTGGTCTTGTGGCTTGAGGTGTTTGGTGTAGGCTTGGGCCTCTCTATTATTCTTTTTGGACAAAAGTTTAATTGGGCTTTCCAGAAAATCCAACAAAGCTAAATTTGATTTTTTTAAATCAATTTGAATTAATGAAATGCTGGCCACATTTTTTTTAATTCGAATTAAATTTAAATTCAGCCTTTTAGAAGACTATTTCATAACAGCCATAACATCTGATTTATTTGTGCTGTTACAAAAATGGTTAATGGAAGAATTAAATTTCTGATTTAATTCTATCAGATTTTTCACCTATATAAAGGGGTTCTCCAGCATTCTGAAATATACACCAACTCAAACACATTCTCTCTAGTGTTCTTGAGTTTATCATATCATCATCAAACATTTCTTGAGTTTTTCAGCAGTTTAGTAAATTTCGATTTTTTCTGAAATTGAAGTGGTTCAATCTTCAGAAAAGGTTTCGTTGTATCTTGGGACACGTTTTGTCAAAGCCGATACCACCTATAGCCGGAGCAATTTCGTGTTAAGGATAAAGTTAATTCTCGCCTCGAAACACTCTCATCCTTTTCTTGCATTTTTTCAAATTGTTCGTTAAATTTGTTCAACACTACTTTGTATTGAAATTGCTAAATTTCTCTGCGTAAATTGCCAACGTGCTACTTTTTTTAATTGAAAAAATGAGTGTACAAATTTTGTGATTTTCCCATTGTTTGACCAATGAGACACAAGCAGTACCCTGCTACAGCTGTATTCTTCTAATATTAAGTGAATGGAGTAGAGAAATTTCGGTCGTTTAATTTAGGTTATAAAGCCCACATGCATGATGCATCTACCAACCAATATATCTATTGATTTCTTTTTTCTTTCTTTTATCTTTTGTACTCTTTAATCTTCATTTGTATTGATATATGATGTGGTATCAAAATGTATATTATGTGGGAAAGGACTCCGATTCGATACACGACAAACTAAAAGGTATATTATTTGAATATGGACTGTACTCGCTCTCAGCAAGCTGTTTACTTACACACTTTAATTGGATCGAGTCTTTTCGTAGTTCTATAGTGAGATAGTTCTTGAAAGACTCCAATATTTTCTCATTAGCTATCTTTTTCTATAGAGAACATATAATGCTTTTCATCATATATATGTGATATTTATAGTGCTGGAGATGGACCATGGGCCGAAAGCCCTACAAGCAGCCAATCTGACTAAAATTAAATATATAATTATATTTATTAATTTAATTACTTTTGACCAGATTTCATGCCCCATTTACCATGCTGACCTTATTTCGTAGCGGGTCCTTAATTCATAGGTCCAATCAATTAAGTTGGACCACATTAGCTCTGATTAATCTATTCGGGCTATTCTAGCCCAAATATGAGTTATTTATAAATATGCCCTCAGGATTTATACGACACATCAATATAAATTCATTATCTATCATATTGATGATAACTCTATATTGTATGTCATATGTACGAATTCAAGTGCGATCTATTCATTGTGTAAATGAGCTTAGCAACAGCTTGAAAAAGTAGCTAACCATTTGGTGTACATAAGGAAGATAGCTATTTATAATTGAATAACAACCTCGCGAGTGCTAATAAATGAGAAGCTTTGTATTCAATCACCAGTCACCCATCTCATGGTTGTAAATTAGAAAAAGAAAAAGAAAAAAAGAAAAATAATATGGATATTCAACTAGGGTAATTAATGGAGGATATTATTCATTGATTAGATGGTAAATATATGGACCCGTATGATAGTTTCACGTGTCTTCCGCCATTCTAATTTACTACTCTGCAATTAGTCGCAACTAGCTAGCTCAAAGAAAGAGATTGATCAGTGGAGAGAATCTAAAACGACGTAATACGCAATCAAGAGAGGAAGCGACACAATTGTACCAAAAATAACCCTGAAAATCCAAGGACATAAAAGAAATAAGCAATTAGGTTAGGTTAATGTAGGTATAAATTGGTATGTAGGATGCATATATTAGTAATTTGTGAAATTTTTTTGGTGCACTTAGTGGACCATACTACCATACACCGAGTGGTGTATATATATCATGTCACATCAGCACATGATGTGATATACATACACCGCTTGATGTTCAATACCTGTCAACCAAAGAATTTTCCTTACGCAATGTTGATGATGTCAGCGTGCAAGCCATATTGTTGAGCAAACACAAATGAGGTAATTAATTGTGGCAGAGCCATGAATTTCGGGGGGGTTCTGAAGCAAAATCGAACTTTCGATTCAATTTTGCAAAATATTTTTCGAAATTTCGATCGAAACCTGAAATTTCCCGAAATTTCTGCCGAAACCCGAAATTTCCCCGAAATTTAAAATATTTTTGTCAAATATTTATCGAAATTTCGGCCGAAACATTTACCGAAATCGAAATTTTTGCCAATTTTTTTTATATATATATATATTTTTTAAACATGTAACTATCCACATTCCATGTCATGAGCGGAATATTGTCAACATGTAACTAGTAATTTTCACTTGCAATATGAAAGTAGAGGTAGGACAAATATTAGTGATAGCGATTTCGATCCTCCTAAAAACTCGATGTGGTATTGAGTAGTAACTTTTACTTAAATCTTGGTACATTTTATTTTAATGAGGTTCTCATGAGATTTGGTTATTATCTTACTATCAAATTATATTTATTTCATATTTTTCGCAACAGTTTTTAGTGATATTATTTAACAAATTCATTATCCATATATTATATATAGAATATTATTGATGTAAAAGATGCATAAGAATGATAATTAAAGTTACCCAAAATTTTATTTTAATTTTTCAAATATTTTTATAAATTTTCATGATTTCTTTAAAATCGAAACCGAAATTTTGAATATCCCCGAAATTTTTATCGAAATTTCCGTAAATTTACTATACCGATATCTACTCCGAAACCGATATTTAAAACCTTGGGCAGAACTGCCTGGATAATAGCTACACGGAGAACATCTCCGTGCAGACCTAAAGCCAAAGAAGCAATAAGCGTAGTAAACGGCCCACGTACAAATCTCAGAGCCATTCCAAAAATTGTCAAACGCCAACCGCACTCAATCACCTAAAGTAATTACGTTACATTAATAATTAACTCCAATCCTTATAATATATTGATCAAGTGTACATGAGAGATAATTTAATTTTGGTAGAACGTAGATTCCCCACAACGTATATGCTTTTGAGCACTTAACCTCCTATTCACATTTGACCCCCAAACCTTTGAGTTTTGTATAAAAAAACTCCTTGATTTCCTTTTTGACCACATATGCCGTTGGAAACAGAATCATGATATTCTGTTATAAAAATCAGAGGTTGGAGTGACGAATGTGAAATTATTTTAGAATATAAGGCAAAGTACTAAACCCATAATTAATACATCGGCCATAATATGCATTTTACTCTTTAATTTTCTACCTTTTGGCCAAGAGAGCCCAAATGAGACCAAGTCCACATGCATAAGAACTAGGATACTTTCCAAGCTTAAAACATACTTTCTTCAATATTGACCACCATGATAATACTATACGCTCCTCTAACATTTTTATACCATTACTAATACTATCACTTCTATTACTTTTATCATCGTTCTGCTGCTTCTTACGTTCCACCATTTCAATGAAACTGTTAAGAAAAGGAAAACACAGAGAAAAGAAAAGAATTGTATTCATCTTGAAGATTACAGAATGAAAGTGAATTACAGAGCTTAGAGGAAAAGCTAACTAATTGTTAGCTTAAATACTAATCAGGCTATTAATAGAATATAGCTGCTGGATAAAATAGAAAAGTGCTATATCCTAATAACACTTTTACTTAAAACATAAAACTATTTAATTAAACAAGAAGTGCTATTTTTGACACTCCCCTCAAGCTTGATGACCAAAAATGACCAAAAAGATTGAGGACACCAATCTTGCCTATCAAAAAACTGAAACTGATATTTGCCCAAAGCCTTTGTCAATAAATCTGTAGGCTGGTCCTTTGAGGGAATGAAATGAGTCACGATGATCCCCTTTTGAATCTTCTCCCTTTAAAATGACAGTCCACCTCAATATGTTTGGACCTCTCATGGTATACTGGATTTACAGCTAATTGGATAGCAAATTTGCTATCTGAATGAACAGTTACTGGAAGTTGAATGTCCACCTTTAACTCTTTCAGGATGCTCAGCAACCACATAATCTCACAAGTTGTAGTCCCTAATGCCCTATATTCAGCTTCAGCTGAACTCCTGGACACTGTATTTTGTTTCTTCACTTTCCAGGAAACCAAAGAATCTCCAAATTTGATAACATAACCAGTTAAAGATCTCCTGGTCAAAGGGCAAGAAGCCCAATCTGCATCACAAAAGGCAGCAATGGTAAAGTTAGATTTAGAAGACATTAGCAAACCTAAACCAACCTTACATTTCAAATACCTTAAAACTCTACACATAGCTTCTACATGTGATTTTCTAGGACTATGCATGAATTGACTCCGGACTTGTACTGCATAACTAATATCAAGCGACAATGATTAATTTTCAACAATTCTTTCATATTCTGTAATGTTAGGGATAACAGAATCATCCTTATTCAAGTGGTGATCTGTAAACTTAACATTTTTGCTCCATAGGTATTTCTACAGGCTTGCATCCAATCATTCTAGATTCAGTTATTAATTCCAGTGTATACTTTCTCTGATTCATATAAATACCAGATTTATTCCTGGCAATCTGAATTCCAAGAAAGAACTTGAGTTCACCTAAATCTTTCATATAAAAAATACCATTCAAATATGATTTACAATCATCAATCAAAGAACATATCATTACCAATTATAAGAATATTATCTACACAAACCAACAAAATGACAATACTACTCTCCCTGGTTTTAATAAACAGAGAATAATCATTCTTGGATTGCACAGAACCATGATCATACATAGCAGAATTAAACTTATTATTCCACTGTCTTGATGCATGCTTCAAACCATATAGAGATTGTAAAAGCTTACATGTCTTAGGTTTGTCAGAGTTACCTGGAAATTGAAAACCTTGAGGAATAGTCATATATACCTCTTCATGTAAATCTCCCTGCAAGAAGGCATTGGGAACATCCATTTGCCAAGAGTCCAATTATTCATTGCTGTTAGAGAGATAACAAATCTCACAGTCACATGTTTAGCAACAGGAGAAAATGTCTCATTATAATCTATCCCTTTTAACTGAGTGTACCCATTAGCTACTAGCCTCACTTTATATCTTTTTACGGTTCCATCTGACTTATACTTAATATTGTAAACCCATCTACATCCTATAGGTTTCTTGTTAGGAGGTAGATCAACTAAAACCCAAGTTTTATTCAAATCAAGGGTTGTTAACTCAGTTTTCATAGCTTCCTTCCACTTTCCATGTTTTTGTGCCTGAAAGAAAGTGTTGGGAATAGATTCATATTGAATAGCTCTATATGAATTGCTTATAGTGTCATATTGAATATAATCAGATAAAGGATGAGCAATGTTTTCAGCATAATTGGATTTAGAAATGAAAGGTGATATGTAATCTTTTGCCCAATATAGTGGTTTACTGAATCTTTGAAATCTTCTAAGCTCATCAGTATTAGTATGAATATTTTGAGTGTGTAAATCAGAGGTGGTATCATGAACACTATGTTCAAACTCATGATCATCAATCATAATGGAATTATCTACATGCTGTACATAATCAGTAGCTTTATCAGAATTAACATAGGGTAGGATAATATCATCATCATCATCATAACTCTACTTGAACTAGTACATGCAGACATTTGTGTACCAGTAGCAACACCATCATTTAGAATAAAACATGTTTTCTTCTTTTTGTTGATGGTTTCAGCAGGATGATGTGGGTCTACATTCTTGAGCAAAAATCAAAAGCATGCTTTCAGCATTTTTCTGGTTCAAGAAGATGGCTGAAAGACAAAGTGTCCACCAACTCAAGATGCTGAGAACTGATTGTGGTAGAGAGAGTTTTTATGAAAAGAATTCTCAGATTATTGCAGTTAACAAGGAATGAAAAGGCACATGACAGCATGCTACCCATCTCAACAAAATGTGTAGCTGGAAAAAAAAATTGGACCATTGTTGAAATGGCCAAAAGCATGCTAAAAGCAAAAGGGTTTTCCCATGGGCTTAAGCTGTCAAGATCCTCACAAATCGCCTACAAGGGTTAATCCAAACAAAACTCCCTATGAAGCTTGGCACAAACGCTAACTTGATATGATTTTTTTCAGAGTTTTCGGATGTTTTGCGTATTGCCTTATTCCATCCCAACACCGAGAGAAATTTGATGAAAAGGAAAAAAATATTTTATTAGCTATAGTGATAAGTCGAAGGCATATCATCTCTTTGACCTAAAAACTAATGAATTGGTCATCTAGAGAGATGTACAATTTGTCAAAATAAATTCTTGGGATTGGAAGAATAAGAGTGAGAAGTGTCAATCAAACACTTTGAGAAGTTAAGCTCCTTAGTGGATCCAAACTAACTCAAACTCCATTTGATTATATTCTCTTCGAAGGGAGAGATCCGGTTTCAAACCATGTTTCCATCAATACACGCGATAAAAAATATTGGGGGAAAAATCTACATCATAATTTAGTTAGAAAAGTTTAGTTACACATAAAAATGGTTATAAAACTTACAAGAACACCAAAAGCATAAAAAGAATAAGTAATGTTTGCATATGAAAAAATGAATACAAACAACAATAGTTTATACCTTTTTAAATAGGGATAATTGCAAAAAAAACCCCTGTGTTAATGCAAAATTGTAAAAAAAAACACCTATGTTAACGAAATAGGCTAAACACCCACATGTGTTATTCAAAAGTTTGCAAAAAATCCCTATCCTGTCATAAGTTAACGGAAGTGTTGTGCACGCGCGTGTTCTGCGAAGATGGGTGTTTTTTAACTGCTTTTCAGCTTTATTTGCAAGTGCATTGGACTATTTTACCCCCTCAATACACTATATAAGGTATATAGCTTACATTAACCCATTAATACTATTTCCTTCTCTCCTTCTAATCCTTACCCTCTCTAGCCACATTCTCCATCTTTTGAGGTAATATTATTTTAATTTTTTATTTATAGAAATTTAGCTATTAAATATTAATTATTATTTTAACTATTTTTTTTATTATTATTTGTTAACCGCCCATTTTTATGCTTGTTTTAGAAGTATTTTTTAATTTACAATTTTTTTTAGTAATTCATAGTATAGGATGTCAACTGCTTCTAGGAAATCAACTTAAAAAAATGAGGAAAAATTGGATTTGATGTTTAAGAACCCAAAATACTACTGCAAGAAAAATGTGACGATTTGAGTAGTTGGACCAACTAAGAAAACTGAGGGGATGCTATTTTGTAATTGTCGAACAAACGTTTGCGATTATTTTGCTTGGTTGGAGCCTATAAGCGTTTCTTGGAAAAACACTCCAAAATCATCGCAAATTGACAAAGTAGAAGAAGAGGTACAATCTACCAAAATTTTAGGAGATGAAGAGAGTATTTCCGAGTGACACGCTAGAACCTAACGCGCTTTGGTAGCAAGTATACTAGTCTTGAAATAGTAATAGATGGACAAAAAGTCCGGGTTGTCGAACCTCAGAGACTTGAATTCTAGTTCAAGATTTGCAATAAAGAAATAGACAATTAAAAGAAATGTAACTTCAATTAAGAGTGTGAAGAACAAGAGTGAGGACAAGGAAAAGATTGAAACTTAAATATGAAAAGCGACAAAGGCACATGCAAAACTCGATTTGGTCCGTATTCGTACAAAGACTCTCGTTGAATTTTTAGACCTAGTTGCTATGGTGGAAGATCCTATAATAATAACTGCCCGATGTCTCGCGATAGATATACTATACCTAAATAGTGGTTTTCTAAGTATGTCTACCCGAAAATCTAACCACTAAGCATGCATTGACAGACTAGAGCTTCCTCGACATAAATCGAACGACGACACCCGGGAATCTCTACCCCTGTCTAAGGGCAATTCCTATGTGGTCGGTGATGTTATGAATCCCTTGCACCCTAGTTCAAGTTTTTCTCAAAACACTAAACTAGGCAATCAATCATTCATATGGTGATCAATCACATGTAAGAAACATAAACACAAATTCATAATACATAGAAACATAGGAATTAATTCAACGATTATCAATTATACGAATAAATCACAAATTGATCCTTACAAGGCCCTAGTCATACAAAATTAACCCATAATTGATGATATAAGAGAATCAAACGTATTCATGTACATAATCATGGACACAAAATGTAATGAAAAATGATTAAAACTCCCTAAACAGTTGATTGATGTTGGATCCTCGATTTAAAGCTTCAATCCTTAGCTATGCTCCTTATCTTGCCTTTCAAAGTTGGTGAAAAGTTGGTCTAAATCCAAGCAATTACCCAAAATTCGAACCCTTTTATTATGCTGAATTTTGAGTCTTATAGTTTTGAAAAACGGTTACAGCGGCGCCCAGGTGCTGGTGAATCAGTGCCTAGGTGTTGCCTATGTGGCAGAGTTATCTTGGGGAGAAAGTCGGTTCGGTGTCCAGGCGTGGTGGTTGTGGCGCTCGGGTGCAGATGGGTCGGCGCCTGAGAGTAGGTAATGTGACGCTTAGGCGCCATACTACGTGCAAGGACTCCTTTTCTTCTTCATCTGGCTCTTGGACGCGAGAAATGTGGCTCCTGGGCACCGGCGTGCGAAGCGTCCTGTCTTGAGTTCGTTTGATACGTTGTTTTTTTCCCTTTTTTTCGTGCACCTTCGTTTAGTACCTGAAATCACTCAACACACATATTAAACGCACGGGTGACATAAATTAAGCTGTAAATGAACCTAAATTGCTAACAAAAGGGGCCCAAAACATACGTAAAAATAACTCCTATCACAGAGCTGATCGACATTTGCCAAGAATTGACAAAAAGGGTACGGATGTTGGAAAATATGAAGACAATTCTCAAGTCCATTCTTGTGTCTGTTTTTCTTTTAACCATTGTTGTAATTCTAAAACAATATGTCATCTATTGTAATGAGTGAAATCAAATGGAAGAAGACTAGTTTTATTTTTGTTCCCATGTATTGTTTCTTGTGGTGTTTTGAAACATAACATATAAGACAAGACAAAATGTACAAAATACACAACTGAATTACTTAAAAAACAACTACTATATTAACATAGGCAAAACATCCAAAACATTATTTAGTATCTACACCCAACAACACTTACCAATCCATAAATATTCAACAAAAATCAACCTATCACCATCTAAAGACAAACAAAAAGTAGAAGAGGTGATGCAGACAAATGTTCATACATTCTGAGAGGTGCAAAAACCAGATAAAAATAGATAAATATTCAGACATTCTTTCTTTTGGGATTTTTCCCACTAACTCTTTGAACTGATGCGGAATTCTGAGAGATAGAAGAGGTGCAACACTGTCTCTTGAAAGTAGTAGGCCTTGAAGTGTTTAAACTAGAGGCCTGTGGTCTTTTTGGTGGCCTTGAATTAGTTGCACTGCAGACTTGTGGCATTTTTGGTGGCCTTAAAAGAGAAGGTTGCGTCATTTTCTTAAGCTTTTCAAGAACAGTCAATGATTCAGCCCTTTGAGTCACTGGAGTAGTTGGGGCTTGAAGTGGAATCCTCCTAGATTGTGGAGTTTGTTGTTTCCTTGATCTTGCTCTTGGAGGATTAGATGATGAAGCTTGTGTTGCAGTTTCTGGAACCTAAATAAGCAACAAAAAAAGGCTACTTATTCAATACTAATATTATTAACTTTAAAATCACAAATGAATTACACACAATGAATGCCAACTTATATCAAAGTAATCACTTAGTTTAACAGATTCCACTGGCACATCAGTTTGTGATGGGATCTGCAATGTGTTAGGTTTTAGAAGTAAATTCAGTACACAAATATGCAATCATATTTAAAATAGGTTACCTGGATTACCTCAAAATCAGAAAATACATTGAAATCAAAGGATTCCATTAGCACTTCAGTTTGTAATGGGATCTGCATAATATTTTCCATTAACAAAGTGTACTATACAAATCTGTTAATTTGAAATGCTCATTAATAACCTGAGAGGGTCCTCGATTTTCATTATCCTCATCTGGAAGGGGCACATTTGGACTTGGTTGTCTAGTTGATGGAGGACCTTCAGTTTGTGCAGCAGCAGCAGCTCCACTTCCCTCCCTTTGTCTTGGATTCTACAAAACAAATTTGAAGTATCAAATCAATAGTTATACACGTGTGAAATATTGTAATAAACTCAAATAGAGATAGAATTTGCAATTAGATGAATGTTACCTCAGTATATTTGGAATTTGGATGAGGTGGAGTTGTGCATGTTGCTTTGCTATGGCCCACTTGGAGACATATTTGGCATGTGTGTGTTAGACCCCTTCTTGAAACTCTGTGATTCCCATCCCTCATCTTCTTCTTTTTTGGCCTTCCCAACCTTATTTTGACATTTGGAGGATTTATAATTCTCAATGTGGACTCCTCATAATCATACATACCATGTACAGGGTTCACCATTAGACTGTAAACTCTTAAATATCTGTCTTTCTTGAAACATTCATCAACATAATCATTAGTATTAAGCCTGACCTTGTTGATGCCTGCAATTGCATGACAGCAAGGGTATCCATACAGTTGGAAAAAGCCACAACTACAATGCCTATCATTGAGGTAAACTACATGATTTTTCATGTAATGCATAACCTCAAACTTGTCATCCCCAGCCCAAGTTGGATGGCAGTTCCTAACAAACTATCTTTGCTTCTCTATTTTTGTAAGTATATTAGGACATATCACTCCATTATACTTCTCCATCACTGCCTTTTTCACTTGAACCTTGCTCATACACTTCCTCCTTATTGCCTCAAACATTTCAATGATTGGCAGTTCCCTAGCTTCCAAGATATAGCTGTTAAAAGACTCTGAGACGTTGTTGACAATTACATCACACTTGGTGCTGATAGGAAAAAAACACCTTGCCTAATAAGTTGAAGAGATCTTGTACAACCACTAATATGTAGTAACTTCACTGTCCTCTGAATCTCTTTCATAGTTCTCAGATGCTATCTGACATTGTATATTGAAGCAGCTTTCCAGAAAAGATTCTTCAACTCTTGCCCTTTGTACTTCTATTTGAAGTTATTATACATATGTCATAAACAAAATCTATGCTCAGCCTGTGGAGCAAGCTTGCTAACTGCCTCTAACAAGCTCTTTTGTCTGTCAGAGATAAAGGCCCAACCCTTCTCTTCATGTGAACCAATATCTCTAAGAAGCAAAGCTAAAAATAATTCCCAAGTTTCATACTTTTCAATCTCGACATAGGCCATGGCAATTGGGTACATGTTGTCATTCTCATCTCTACCATTGCACACAACAACTGACCCTTGTACAACCCCTTCAAAAAACACCATCCAATCCTATGATTAGTCTACGCCCATCCAAAAATCCAACCCTCATACCTGCCAGACAGAAGTGCATTCTTTCCAACACAGGTGGATTGAGTGATCTGTCCACCTTAAGTATCAATGTTCTTGTGGGATTGTGCTTCACCACAGCTTCACAATAATTATACAGTTGGTTGTACTGCTCTTTTCTCTCCCCTTTCACCAATTCTAGAGCATATCTCTTTGCTCTATAAATCGTGTGCATGCTGCACTCAATCTCCAAATCCTTTCTAATCTTTTTTTTCAAAGCATCCAGTGTCTCATTAGGATTGTCCCTAATGATGTGCTCAATTCTTCTGCCTATATATTTGTAGTCAGCTTGTTTGTTTTCTGTTATATGTGCACATGTATGTTTCCGCTTCAAGCTCTTCACCTAGAAAGTTGATGAATTTTGGACTAAGGAGGAATGAACCCTCCACTCACAACCCTTCTTACATATTGCAGTAACCATCTTTCTTTCATTCTTGATAAACTTGAGATCCCAACCTAAGTTGATCCCTGTATATAGCTTTAGTAGGAAACTTCATTCCTACAAGTGTTTGTCAAACAACATGACATCCATCCCCTCATACCATTCCTTGTAACCCAAATCCTCCTCATCAGACCCTGGCAGACTGTGTAACTCATCATCATCTTCTGCATCAGTGTACCATTCAGCTTGTTCTCTGTTCCTCTCAATTTCTTCATTTCTTCTCTGTTCAACTATCTTTTATTTTCTTTGTTTCATGAAAACCCTCAGTCTTTTCAGCAACTTTCTATCATGATCAGGAGGTTTGCTGACAAAAATGTCATCATCTGAAGTGCGATCTAGGTCTTCCAACATCCAAAATGGACAATCTGAATCTTCAGATGTATCAAATTGGGCTTTATCTGGTTGGGATTCATAAGTGGGATCAAATCTTTCTACACTAGTTTCACCATTACCCAACATTTATCCCATCGTCCTTGGTCTCACCATTCACCTCATCATTGACCCCAACACTTATCCCATTGTCTCTATTCTCACCATATTCATGTACAATGTTATCATGTTCTTCATTGGCAGGATTTTCTTCATGCACCTCCTCATTAAAACCCCTAACATAGTTCTCATTTTCACCTTCATCATTCAATCCCTGCCCAAAATTATTTTCAGTTTCCCCATCGTTTTTTTAGTTACAGATTCAGCACTAACCCTTTTCCCCAAATCCCCAAGATTTATTTCATTTTCACAATAATCATTAAATCTAGTGTTGACATTTTCATCTAAGTCACTAGTATTGATTTCGGTCCCCAAGTCATTAACTCCCTCGGCCAAGTCACTAAAGTTGCTTTCAGCTTTATCTAAGACATTCACTACTTCATTATAATCTGAAGGATAACAAATTGTAGGGATTAGTTGTTCCAAGTTTATTGGGTTGTTATCTGCATCAAGAACTGCAAGTGGTCCCCCAACATCCTCTATATAAGTAGGAATCACTAACTTCCCCTTGTATTGCATATATATTTCTAAACAGTCCCTATCCCCTTCAAATTTTCTCAACCTTTTATCCATGCTAAGTCCAGGTAACCTATAATAGATATCTATAAGTGCAGACTTCCCACCAGCTTTTTCATACATGTCCCTGATGTCACTTTGAAAAATTTGTCCGAGTCAACATCTGGAATCTTTACTCTTTTCCTACCAAAATACCTAAAAGTAGGAAGCTATTCAATGACCCCTCTTATCCAGAAATCAAATAAAACAATAGTAGTTTCTTTCATTATATGTAAATAACAAATAAATTGCAGAACTATTAGCAAAAAGTCAGTGCAAACAAAGATAAAAAATAACAGAAGCAATATTTAAATAATTCAAACGGTGGGGTCACGTTTTTCAAAAACTGTAAACAAGCCCTCCACAAGAAAACAATTTCATCAATTTAATACCCAGAGGGGCCAACATACAGGGGAAAACAGTTTGCCAATCAATGGGAGACCACACCTTCATTACAATTCAATATTACCCAACTAACATCAATAACACACCCATACACTGGCCCCAACAATAATAAACTACAAAATAACATAGTGGACGGCAATACACATCAACCCTAATTTGGGGTATCCAATACACATAAAACCTTAGGAGAATATTTACCTTTGCTGCCAAACTTTGTCAAAATTTTTGTCCCTTTCCATGCAGGAATCACGAATGTAGGGCCAAAAATTTCAGAAGCCTAGCCAACAAAGGAATATACAGTTCAGTGGGAAACCAAATACAAAATCACTATCCTAATATTATCAAACAATATAAAACTCTTCAAGAATCTATAAAATACACATACAAAAAAATCAAAAAGGGGAAATACTTTTTGTCACGCGTCCTTGTCGGCGAAATGATTTGAAACAACTTTCTAACACAAAGAATTAATGTTTGGAGGGAAAAACTACTTAATAACGTAATTCTAGCTTTGATTTTATATATGTAATCATGAATTTTTCTCTCTTGCACACACAACATAAACCCTATATTTAATTTTCTCCCATTTCAGATTTTCTCTCTCTTTGAATGCTCATTGAATGAACTATTATGTGTTAGGCTTCAATTAGTAATAAGGGTATAATGGGCATTGCAGGCGGAAAATTAGCGGCGTTAGTTCCATTTGACGAAATGGGCATGTGTGCAAGCTTTTGAATAACACATGGGGGTGTTTAGCCTATTTCGTTAACACAGGTGTCTTTTTGCAATTTTGCATTGACACAGGGGAATTTAATGCAATTATCCCTTCTAAATATATTCGACTATGATTGTAACCATATAGGTCTTAGGATAATGAATTAAAGCTCCACTGTTGTTAGAAACATAAAAAGAAAAACTCAGATAGTGAATAGTGTTCTTTTTAAGCAAATCGTTGGAAGCTTAACGTACCTAACAGCAACAAGGCTAGATATAATGTTTGTTGTTAGCCTCATCAGCAAATTTGTGGAATGTCCATAGGAGATGCATCTCTTGGCTGCAAAACGAGTTTTTCGATATTTGTAGGGAACTAAAAATTTTGGCTTGTTCTACAAAAAGGGCACAAAATCAGACTTGATTGGATTTAGTGATAGTGATTATGCAGGAGATTTGAATGATAGGAAAAGTACTTCAGGTTATGTTTTTATGTTAGGTTCAGGTGTTGTCTCGTGGTCAAGTAAAAAGCAGCCTATTATCACTTTATCTACAATGGAAGCTGAATTTGTTGCAACAACTTCATGTGTGTGTCAAGCAATTTGGTTAAAGAAAATGCTTGAAGAACTACATTTTAAGCAAGAAAAAGCTACTGCAATTTATTGTGACAACAATTCGACAATCAAGCTCTCCAAAAATCCTGTGTTACGTGGAAGAAGCAAGCATATCGATGTGAAATATCATTTTCTTCGAGATCTAAGCAATGACGGAGCAATTGAGTTGAAGTATTGCAGAAGTGAAGATCAGCTAGCTGATATATTCACCAAGCCTCTAAAAATTTCACCCTTCCAAAGTTTGAGGAGGTCAATGGGAGTTTGTAGCTTGAATGATCCTGTCTAAAGGAGCAGTTGGACAAGTAAACTGAAGCCTAAAAGCTCTCAGTTTAAGGGAGGGATTGTTGAATTAATTATTGTTTCTGCACGTTTGATTTACATTCAGTTGTTTTAGTCCTAGTTTTTAGGAGTTTAGTTACTTACTGCAGAATAGGGATTTGTTATGTTTTAGTTGCCTAAGTTTTAGGAAGACTTTGTTATGAAGCTTATAAAAGACTTCATATGTTTTTTCATTAAACAATCAATAAAAGTTCTCACGTTTCCAGATTTCATTTTTCCTTAGCTATCTCTATATTTTTCTTGGTTTCTGGCTTACAAACATTGGTATCAGATCCAGTAAACTGAAGCCTAAAAGCTCTCAGTTTAAGGGAGGGATTGTTGAATTAATTATTGTTTCTGCACGTTTGATTTACATTCAGTTGTTTTAGTCCTAGTTTTTAGGAGTTTAGTTACTTACTGCAGAATAGGGATTTGTGTTGTTGTTAGGTACATTAAGCTTCCAACGATTTGCTTAAAAAGAACACTATTCACCTTTCTTCCTTCAGGATCTTTCACAAGCTTTAAACCATATTTAGTCGGGGTGCTTATAGAGTTGCAATTCTTCATCTCAAACCTATTCAATATTTCTTCCACATACTTCTTTTGAGACATAAAAATTCCAGTTGCTGTTTGTGACACTTCCATACCAAGAAAATAATGCATCTTCCCAAGATCAGACATGTCAAATTCAGTCATCATGGATTCTTTAAAGTTTTCAAACATAGTTGTATCATTCTTAGTAAAAATAAGATCATCCACGTATAAACAGACAGTGAGCATCTTGCAATCATCTTCAAATTTGATAAAAAGTGTATGCTCATATGGACATTTTCGAAAATTTTCTCTAAAAAAATATGACATAAACATAAATAATGGGAGCTCAAAGAAAATGCAAAATAAGAAAATGAATAAGATCCTTCTGATCGACATGACAGAAAGAATAAGTGAAAATACAAAATTAAAATATAAAATATTACCATAAAAACATAAAAAAACAAATAATAAAAAAAAAACAGCAGTTTAAGAAAAAATGCCATTGTAACTGAAAGTTGATAAACATTAAAACTTGCAACCATATGAAAATTAGAAAAAAGGAAAATATAATCATTTAAATGAAATGATAAAAACATTCAATCGAAGGGATGTCAGAATATTTAGAGAAAGTGCAAAAATACCAAGTCAATGAACTCTGAAAAATGCAAATTTACAAAATGAATAACTCTTGGTGGCTGTCGTCTCAAGAAGGCTCTGTACGATCTCAATCAAGCTCCTCGCGTCTGACACCATAGGGTTGCTTCATACATTGCCACTCTTGGCTTCGTTCGTAGTCATGCTAATGCATCTCTTTTCGTCCTTTGTCACTGTCCTGATACTACTTATCTTCTTCTCTATGTCGATGACATTGTTCTTCCAGTTTCTTCTTATTCTCTTCTTTCTCACATTACGCGACATCTCTCTACTAAATTCTCCATGATTGATCTTAGTCAGCTTCATTATTTCTTAGGCATTTCTATTACTCGCTCCATCTACGGATTATTTCTTTCTGAAGCTAAATTCGTCCGAGAGATTATTGAACGTGCCAGCATGACTTCCTACAGACCCGTCTCCACTCCTATCGATACTTACTCTAAACTCTCCTCTGCCTCAGGTAGTCCAATCTTTGATCCCACACTTTTTCATAGTCTCACTGGTGCCCTTTAGTATCTCACGTTTACTTGTCTCGATATTGCTAATATTGTTAAGCAAATCTGTCTCTTTATGCACGAGAACGAGTTGGAAATTCATGGATTCATCTAGATTAGTAGTTGATCATGGGAGCGATGAGAACGAGTTTACTTGGGTACTCATGGAGATCTTGGGAGAGTATCCATGTAATTAAGGAAATTCAGGTCTTTAATGAATGAAGAATTGACAATCCAATGATGTTCATAAGCCATAGAAATACCTTGATGAAGTCTTATTCTCTAGGTTTTTCCAATCATTGTTTTATCGTTTATTTAATTTTGCTTTTATTAATTTTTGCTTTTATTCAGTTAAAATCTCAAATCTTTATTGATGTGGGTGAAATTTACATATTGGGCCAAGCTGACAAAGCCCAAGGCCAATGGGTTGAAAATCTATTTAATGGACGGGCTGAGGCCCAGGAAATCCGCCTTGCTGAGGCCCAGGTAGTCCACCTTGCTGGATCCGAGCTGGACTTATGGAAGGTCTTTAGCCACAAGACAAGACCAATGAAGATCCTTCTAATAAAAGAAAGTCAAAGATCTTATCTTAATTAAGGAGATTATAGTTAATACTAATGACCATGTGTATTCAAGGAAGGCTAAAGCTATAAGGATGAGATTGAAGACAAGAGTCAATCAATGTTCAATCAAGGACCAATCAATTGAGGACTTGCCATAAGAAGAGGAGTATATCAAGCTAATTTGGGCATGATCCTAGCTGGATCCGACCTGATCTAGGAGCTGCCATAGGAAGCAAAGAAAGGAAGCTAGCTTTAGTCAAAGCTACCTTATTTAGTAGTAATTACTACCTACAACTAAGGAAGGAAGACCAAGCATTTATGAAGCTACCAAATAGAAGAAATGGAAAGATGCTAACTTTCCTCCAGCTGCCCGGACCAGCTACCCGGGTCAGCTACTCAGATCACCTACCTACCATAATTAGATAAGGAAATCAGCAAGCTTCATACCATGATTAGCCTAATTCTTCCATACTTGTAAAAATACTCTCATTCAAGATGAATAAAAACAACACAATTTTACTCTCCGTGGATGTAGGTCTCATTGACCGAACCACGTTAAATAAACATCTCTATTAGAATCTTTTACATGCTTTCATAATATTACTCTCTCAAACTATTCATCTCTTATATTATTTTCGCAATTATCCTACGTAATATATTATAAATAATTTTGGTGTGAAATCGGACGCACATCAATTGGCGCCGTCTGTGGGAAAATTGACTTCAAGGCGTGAGGTAATTTTATTTATTTTCTATAAGTTTTTATTATCAAGTTTTGATAGCAGGCAAAGTTATGGCGGAAATTCAAGAAATCAAGAGAAAAGAAGAAAAAAAGAAGATGTTACTTTGCCCAGATAAAGACAAGCATGCACCTGAAACGCCGGCTATTCCAGTTAGGCGATTGATTGACGAAATCCAAGAATTGCCATTGGAGAATACAACCGAAATTCTAACTGGAGAGCAGGAGGCTGCCCAGCAACTTGAGATACAAGCTGGCCAGAGAGGGATTTTTCTACAACAAGCCTCTTCTTACTATCTAACGGATGAGCAACTACAATTGATGGTAGATGCAGCTATTAAAGCTGCACTGAAGAATCCGGATCCGCAGGATCCAAAAAGAGCTGAAATCCTGGCTGGAGATCAGGAGGCTTCCCAGCAACCTGAACCGCAAGCTGGCTGGAGGGAAATCCCTCTACATCCCATGTTTTCTTATAATTTGACGATTGAACAACTACAGGTAATTGTGGACGCGGCTGTTAAAACAGCCATGGAAACTTCAGATTTGCAGGGATCACGAAGATTCGAAGAAAAATTAATGTCACAGGTACCTAGAAAAGTTCATGCAGCAGCAAGAGAAGGTGGTGTGGGTTATCTTGAAATCACTCCCGAGATGAGCTATGACAAGAGAGCTGGAAGAGTTGAGTTCATAACTCAGCCCGAAAAGCAGGAAGAAGGAGAACCCCACAGGAAGTATCTTGCCCCAGAAGGACGCCAAATGCGGCGTACTAAATGCCTAGAGGAAGATAATCAGGAGGGTTGGGTCCCACCACCTAAACCCCAGCTGAATAAAGTACAAAATGAAAATATGTGTTTCAGACAGGAAGTAAAGTATCTAGCTGGGATTGCAGCTGCAGCAGGTGGCCGCCACAGGTACCAACCTGATGGTTGGAAAGAAGAAAAGCCTAGCAGGAAGTATCCTACCCAAGAAGGACGCCAAATGCAGCGTACTGAATGGATGGAGGAAGAAAACCAAGAGGGGTGGATCCTGTCACCCAAACCTTCACAGAACAAGATACTAGAAGAAATCCACATTTTGTGCAGGAAGGAAAACAGCTACCTGGGGCAGCCGCTGCAGCAAGTGGCCGTCGCAAGTACCAGCCCGATAGCTGGAAAGAATGTGAGAAAAGTCTTGAAAATGAGGCTAGTAATTACGAATTGGCTAGTTCCCTTCTGGACGTGCCAGACAAGCTGGACAAGCTGAAAGGTAGCCAAGACAAATTTGAAGCTATTGCCCGGAAAATGGAAGAGATAGAGCGAAAAATGGCAGGAGGAAAACAGAAAGAAAATCGTGGAGTTCCTTTCACTAGAACCATCATGAGGGAAGATTTGCCCAGAAATTTTTGGATCCACTCCATCCCGCCCTATGATGGTACTTCTGATCAAGAAGATCATTTGTACACTTTTAGAAATTATGCCCTGCTGCACAGGTACACAGACACAATCAAGTGCAGAGCCTTCCTGACCAAGCTAACCAAGTCAGCCCAGCTGTGGTTCAACCAGCTAGCGAAGGGATCTATCGGATCCTTCTAAGAATTCAGCAGCAAGTTTCTTCACCAATTTGCTAGCAGCAAAAGACATGAGAAGACTCCATTGACATTGTTCAATGCCAAACAAAGAGGAGACGAGACATTGCGCTCTTACGTGAAGCGCTTCAAAGCTACCACACTGGAAGTCCCAGCTGCTACAGCTGAGCTGAAATCCAACGCTTTTACAAAAGGGCTACGGGAAGGTGACCTATTCAAATCATTAACCAAGAAACCAGCTAGGAATTTCGACGATCTGCTTAGCAGAGCTCAGAAATATGTTCACATGGAAAATGCCCAGCTGATGAGACGAGCTGAGCAAAAGAAGGACAAGAAAGAGGAAGAGCCTGCGAGCTGCAAAACAGCAAAGGAAAACAGCTACCTGGACCTGAGAACAGACAGAAGTTGAAGAAGTTTTTGGGGCGTATAGACCCCCTGGTTATTTTACATATTTGTTGATTCTCACGAATAATCTGGGTATTGTAAGTTTTAAATGTCTATTTCAGGAGGAATGTAAGGCTACTTTTGCAAGGCAGAAAAATGCAAAACCAGCTAAGTATCAATATAACTCCATATTTATTTTATGTATATTTCTTTTACATTGATATACCTCTCGTAAAGCACACACAAGCATCCTTTGCATTTGTGAAAAATTGTAGTCAAGGTGGGAGCTGGTGAGTGACGGTAGACGGTGACTAGGAATGCAACATCTAGGTGGAATACTGGAATCCATTTAAGGCAGGTGCCATTCGTCTATGGATCTGGCTGGACCTACGCCTCGAAGAAATAAGGATGGATGTAATACCGGAGAAATAAGGAGTTTTGGAGATATAAGGCAGTTTTGGATAAATAAGGTTGAGTGTGACTTTGATCCACTCCTTTGGCTAGGGTGAGACCTCAGGTCCATTCCGACGTCCTGGTGATATAAGGCGAAAAATGGCGCTTGCAGAAATAGGAAAGAATGCCGCGGTAATACCTCGGCCAGGTTAAGCCCGCGATGAATAATGTGTGGTACGGGACGGGGAAGCGAGTCACAAGGTCTACAAAAGGTTCAAAAATGTAAGTATAAAAATCATGCGTGCACGACACTAAAATTATACCTTATTGCTGCTCTGCTGAAAAGCTGCGGCCTTGCTGTAAAATATGTGTAATGGTAGGAAAGTATACATGTCATTTTTAGGGACCTAAGTCAGTAAGTTATTCAGGTACCTAGGACAGCTTGGCAATCAGCAAGCTAAACCAGCTTGACAAAAGAGGTACCGGGCAAATAACACACTTCTATTTAATTTTGCTTGTTAGTATTCCCGATATGCTTGTTGATAAATTGGTACATATTCATCTTGTAATCTTGTTATGTGCCCAACATAAGCTAATGAGATAGATATGTTAAAAAAGCCCCCATTCCGGGCAAGCTTGTAAACTTGTGATTTCAGGAAAAATAGGGAAATACGCATTGGATTTGATAAATACTCAACATACATCAAAATACCAAACAAGTAAGTATCGTATCTGCTAGTCTAAAATATCTATGATACATGTATACACATGAATACTTGCGTGAGTACATGATTCATAAAAGTATTCAAATCCTGAAAGATGGGGGAAATATCGTTCACCCGCCTTATAAGGCAGGTCAAAAACAGCAACAAAAGAAATCATTTCCAACAGTTAGCTGACCAGCTAGAGAATTAGCAACCTAAAACAGCAGGGTGATTCAGCTATGGCAATCCAGATGAACTAGCCCATCTAGGGCAATCCACGAGATTTTTGCCCAGCCAGGGCAACCCAGAAGATCTAGCCAGCTCGCGGAGAGCGAGCCTATCAGCTGTGCAAGATTTCGAAGATCCAAGAAAAAGAGCTTCTGAAGAAGCCTCTAAAGTAGGCAACCTTATCATGTCCCATGTCGGGTCGCGACCTGAACGGGAAGGAGCTGCATGATCTAAGCAAGGTGAGGAAGTATTCCAGCGCTCAAGGTATTGAGCTTAATATCAGCAAGAAAGACAACCTGATTTCTTTTGGGCAAGGGTTCCAACACCCTGTTCAGCCCAAATTCCAGATAGACGCCAGCTCAAAAATCAACAAAATTTGAAGTAAGAAGCCCATTAGCTTGGCCCATACATAATTCTTAAACTCTTACAGCTTGACAAAATGTCAAACTTTAGAGTTGAGGGGACTATTAATGTGGGTGAAATTTACATATTGGGCCAAGCTGACAAAGCCCAAGGCCAATGGGCTGAAAATCTATTTAATGGACGAGCAGAGGCCCAGAAAGTCCGCCTTGCTGAGGCCCAGGTAGTCCGCCTTGCTGGATCCGAGCTGGACTTATGAAAGGTCTTTAGCCACAAGACAAGACCAATGAAGATCCGTCTAATAAAAGAAAGTCAAAGATTTGATCTTAATTAAGGAAATCATAGTTAATATTAATTACCATGTGTATTCAAGAAAGGCCAAAGCTATAAGGAGGAGATTGAAGACAAGAGTCAATCAATATTCAATCAAGGACCAATCAATTGAGGACTTGTCATAAGAACAGGAGTATATCAAGCTAATTTGGGCATGATCTTAGCTGGATCCGACCTGATCTAGGAGCTGCCATAGGAAGCAAAGGAAGGAAGCTAGCTTTAGTCAAAGCTACCTTATTTAGTAGTAATTACTACCTACAACTAAGGAAGGAAGACCAAGCATTTATGAAGCTACCAAATAGAAGAAATGGAAAGATGCTAACTTTCCTCCAGCTGCCCGGACCAGCTACCCGGGTCAGCTACCCTGATCACCTACCTGCCATAATTAGATAAGGAAATCAGCAAGCTTCATTCCAGCTGCCATGATTAGCCTAACTCTTCAATACTTGTATAAATACTCTCATTCAAGATGAATAAAAACAACACAATTTTACTCTCCGTGGATGTAGGTCTCATTGACCGAACCACGTTAAATAATCGTCTCTATTAGAATCTTTTACATGCTTTCATAATATTACTCTCTCAAACTATTCATCTCTTATATTATTTGCTCAATTATCCTACGTAATATAATATAAATAATTTTAGTGTGAATCGGACACACATCATTGATAAATGATAGTCTAAATAATAGGATAAAATTCGTTTGATACTTGATAACCTTTCATGTGGAGACGATCTTATTTTTCACTATATTATTTGTTCGATTCCGTGTTGTTAAGGGTGTTAACATTTCGCTCTAGTACTGATGTTGGATATGGATAGGGGTGTACATAAACCCGCACAACCCGCCCGACCCGCTCAAATCGACCTGACCCGCCCAAAAACCGCCGGTTTAAAATTATTAAAAAATTATAGTGGGTTGAAAAAATTGCAACCCGCCACTTTCGGGTCGGGTGGTGGGTTTAATAATTGTAACCCGCCTAACCCGCCACCCGACCGCTAATTGTACATGTCATAAGTGTATATATATATATATAGTTAAAGATTAACCCTAAACTCTTAAAACTATATATGCTTATATATATAAACTCTAATAAGAATAGTTTTATTCATATTTATGTGAAACACTTTATTTTTAATTTGAATAAACAATAATATTTATTTTTACTTGATTTGAACGAAGATGTAGGTGTATATTTTGATGATAAACTTATAAAATAATTTGATTTTATTAATATTTTAGAGTCAAGAATTCATGATAAATATGATTTTTATTTAGTAACACCAATTATTTTTATATTTCTCATCAACTCAATTTTTTTTAATTAAATGTACAAGTATGTTATTTAGTTTCTTACTTACTAGTTGAAACAAAAAGTAACATAATTATAATTCGATAACCCGCCAAACCGCTCGCTAAATATATTAAACCCAACCGACCCGAACCGCTCGGTTTAAAAAGATAATTATGCGGTTTCGGTCTAATATTTTGTCAACCCGCATATAGCGGGTCGGGTTGAATTTTTTTCATAAAATCGCCCGAACCCGACCGCATACACCCCTAGATATGGAGGTGTGGCCAATGTTGTCGCTGAAGCCTGTTGGCTTCGGAATCCCTTACTTGAGTTCCATTGTCCTCTTACAAAAGCGCCTATCATTTACTGTGATAACATTAGCTCTGTGTATCTATCGTCTACTTCGGTTCAGCACCATCGCACTAAACATGTTTGAGTTAGATTTGCATTTTGAATGAGGACGGCTGCTCTCGTCAATTTGTAGATGTGTTCACAAAGGGCCTACCCTCGGCTTTATTTCTGGAGTTCAGGTCCAGTGTCACAGTTTAATCTCCTCCCATTTCGACTTCAGGGAGTGTTAGAGATATATTTCTTTATCTGTTGTATTGCTTTATTTATTCTTGCTTGCTTAATACCCTAGGCTTCCTTCTCTTTGTAAGACTACAAGTATTAGTTTTCATGAAATAATAGTCAAGGAGTCTTTCATCAACAATATACATACCCAAATCCAATCAACTATATTTATTAAACAACCCAAGCTGGTACAATAAAACTGCGTATAGAAAAAAGCACATACAGAGAATAAATGCATTTACTACTATAGTTCAACTTTTACATATACTATATATGTTATATTCCTTCAAAGAACTATATTAATTAATAATAGTATCTCTTTAATTGGATTTAATGCACAAATATTAGCGGAGAACCCTGTTAGAGCTCAACACAAAATTTTCCTCACCAGCCATTGTAGAATTGAGCCTCCCAGCAGCCCACCCATTATTTATTACACGGCTGCCCTCGACTCGTGTCTCATATTCTGAAAGACCCTTAGCCTTCCTCTCTTTCCTTCTTTTCCGCTCCTCATCTCTCTCTTTCCTTAGCCAACTCTCTACAGTTCTCTGCAAATTTAAACATCATATAAGCCACCAACTACACCAGTTCTGATGAACACCAGATTTAGCAATCAACTGCTGTCACAACTCAAAGTTTTGTCACTTTTTAGTCCGGAAGATAGAAACACTACCAATTTTCAAGACAACTGGGAAGATTTTATTCTTAGCTTCTCATAGATAGTTTTCCATATTATAAAAATTTAAAACAAATTCAGTCAAATGATCACCACATAGAAGAAACAGGACACAGTGGCAGAAATTAACAAGACCAACAATTTGAGTAGGTAATTTGCATTGAGTAATCTAAAACATGCATCGACATAATGATTGCTATGATTAACTAAAGCCAACTTCAATTGTGATATCGATTAATCATTTAGAGATAGAGGGACTGACCATCAGTGACAAATTGCTCGTCTCCTTAATTTTATTCATTGGCATAGCTAATTGCAACTTTCCGTGAGCCACATAAACCTGAAAGATTATGATAATCAAAAGATGTCGATGACCACCACTTTATGACACATATACTAAACATTAATATATACTCACAATATGAGATGGCCAATTCTCAAGACCATCAAAAATATGTGTTGCATAAATAATAGTAGATCCTCGCTCTTCACATTCTTTCTTAAGAAAATTTAGAAGGTCAGCCCTAGCAAGAACATCCAAGTCAACCGTAATCTCATCGAGCAAGAGAACCTAAAAAGCAACCAGCCATAATGTAACAGACTTAGAACATGTAAATGATCAAATTGATTTTTGTATAAAAGAGATAAATATACCTTAAATGGCTTTAAGAGACCCATACATATTTGAACTCGTCTTCTCTGGCCATCAGATACTTTATGCATTCTCCAGGACAGATCAATGCCTAAAACCTACAATCAGGGGACACATTTCTCATCCATGACAAACAAAATTTAGATATATTGAGCAAGAAAGAAAATATAGATAGATCAAGACTAAGATCAAACCTTAATAAGTTCATCTCGTCTCTGGGGATGGATACCTGTCACCCCATATATCATTTTCTCAGCAGAGATATCCATCTGAATTGGAACCTCAAAACCAGCAAAAGCAACTTCTCTTCTCCACTGGAAATATGAAAGTTTCCGCACATCAAAATTAATGCAGTATGATTGCTATTTCTCAAATGACAAATTATTTGCGCGAGAATTAGGCATTTACTTGTATTAGGACACTTGATCCAGAAAATAAAAGAAAACGGAATATTCTTCAAAATAAATAGCAGAAGACAACTTTGATAAGTCATTACACCTGTAAAGATACTTCAACAAAGTCTTTGTCCCTTACTCCAGGAATGATCAATGTGGAATAGTAATATCCAGTGAAAAAAAAAACTTCGACAACTAGGCATTGTAGAACCCCTGGAATCCATAGATTTCTAATGCTGCATCTGGATCAAAGCATTTGGAGCTAAGATTTCAAATGACACCAACGATGAGTGAAATTAAATCCATTACGATTACTAAACAGAGAAGGCAAAAAACTCAAAACTACATTTGTTATATGGATCTCCAAAGCTTCTATAAAAACTTAGCTTGTTTTCTTCTAATTACATATGCAATATTTTTCTTTCAAGAAGAAATAAATTCATAGGAAACACAGTTTTAGATTACGAAAATGAGATTACTAAGACATTCCGCGACTTCTTGGTATATCTTAAAATCCACTTCATCCTCAGAATCTAGCAAAGTTCACTCGTGAAGCACATTTACGTCATCAAATGCACACACATCACAAAATAATTGCAGACACCAAAATCACAAAATGGCTACTACATATAATAAGTAAAGAATTAAACAAAAAAAAAAAAAAAAAATTGACAAACCTCGCCACCGAGATAAGAAAGATCACCGGAGGCAGTCAAAGCGGTGTCGTGAAATGCTGATCGTCCCAACACTCTAACCATATCCTGCTCCACCATATGCTTTCCCCCTATTATTTTCAATATAGTTGTTTTCCCTACACTTACAATATCGGAAATCAATTTTGAGCTCAATTTAACAAAACTACAACAAAAATGTGGATGAATCCATATATATTTATATATATATAGAGAGAGAGAGATGGAGAGAGAGTTACCAGCGCCATTGGAGCCGACTAGAAGGCAGCGATCTCCAGGGAAGAGAGCCAGGGAGAAATCGTCGATCAAAGGTGTGGAGCCTGGGGGAGGATGGCCGTCGATTCCAGGGTAGGTGAATTTGAGCTTGTTGATCTCTACCGTCGGTTGATATTTCTTCTCCTCCATTGCTGCTGCTGTCATTATTTCTTTCTTTCAATTTATATTTGTTGTTGAGAGTTGGATGGAGAGAGAGAAACTCAGAGAGAGAGAGAGAGAGAGGTTGTATCGTATGTATGTAAGTATAAATGGAGTTGGTGTATGGGTGTGAGTGAAGCGTGGCTACATCTGGATCACCAATCTACAGCGCCACCATCGCCTCCACTACGTGGGTACCCTTGCATCCCTTCTTCTCAAATTTTCTCCTTTTCTTCCCCATTTTTTACTGCTAATTTGTTTAACAATTAAATCTCCTCTTTGTTACTAATACACGTTCAAATTAGGATCGGAATTACGAAGTACCTAATTTTAAATTCTCACTCTTTAGGTTGAATTTTCAATAATGTTTTTAGGATTTTGTGTTGGGATTGGACAACTTACAATTGAATTTTGTGGTATGTATGGTTGGGAGTGGCGGTGCGTTAATTATAAAATAAGAGAAAAATCAAAGAATACATTGAAAGGTGGGGATAAAGTAATTAATAATGAAAAATAGGGGGTGACAAAATGGTTTTGGACCATGGTCCATTCTAACCCAATAAATTTTGAGTTGGGTTGGATTGGGTCCAAGAAATATTTTATTGGGTAGATTTGGATTGGTTTCTATTGGGCTCAATAAAAAATTGAGTAAAATGTGGGTCCACTATGGGTTCAACTGGGGTCCTAGATGAGTCCAAATTGGATTCAACTTATAAAAATCAGTTTTTTATAAAAAAAATTTATAAATAATTCTAATATCAATAATGCACATATTTACATATTTTATTTTACATATACTACATATATTTTCACACACGCTACATTTGTTTTACACGCACTAGACATATTTTCACACACATCACACAACTTCACACACCACACATTTTTATACACTACACATATTTTCATACACACATCACACATTTTACACACACTACACATATTTTCACACACACATCACACATTTTAAACACACTACACACATTTTCACACACATTACACATATTTTACACACACGAGCACCTTTCAGACACATTACACACATTTTCACACACAGAACACACATTTTACACACATCACATATTTCACACACACATCACACATTTTCACACACTACACATATTTTCACACACACATCACACATTTTACACACACTATACATATTTTCACACATACTACACACATTTTCACACACTAAATATATTTTCACACACACTACACACATTTTCACACACTACATATATTTTTACTTACACACATCACATATTTTACACACATTTTCACACACTATATACATTTTCACACACACTACATACATTTCTACACACATGAGCACCTTTCACATACATTACACATATTTTCACGCACACAACACACATTTTACGCACATATCACATATTTCACACACATTACACATATTTTCACACATACATCACACATTTTCTCACACCACATATTTTTACACACTACACATATTTTCACACCCACTACACATATTTTCGCACACACTACATACATTTTTACACACTACATATATTTTCACACTCACTACACATATTTTACACACACTACCTACATTGTCACACACATGAGCACCTTTTACACACATTACATATATTTTCACACACATGTTGCACGCACCACATATTTTCACACACCTATCACATTTTTACATACATTTTCACACGCTACATATATTTTTGTTAACCGTCCGTAACAACACGGAATCGAACAAATAATATAGTGAAAGTAAGATCGTCTCCACAGGGAAGGTTATCAAGTACCAAACGAAGTTTATCCTATTATTTAGACTATCGATTATCAAAGATGTGATTTTTAAACTAATTAAAAGCAAAAACTTAATAAAAGCAGAATTAATTATAAATAATTAAAACAGAAATAATTAACACGATAATCAATTAACGAAAAGCCTAGGGATTAAGATTTCATCAAGGTATTTCTATGGATTATTGACTTTCAATGGATTATCATTCTTGCTTAAATTAAAGACTCAATTTCCTTAAATACATGAATACTCTCCCGAGATCTTCATGAGTACCCACCTAAATTAATTAACGCCACTCCCATGATCAGAAACTAATTTAGATGAATCCATTAAGTTCTATGAATATTGTTTAACTAGTCTCATGCAAAATTACCAATATCCCTATTAAGCAATCTACACATGTCTATTAAATCTGAACTGATAAACTAATTCACCTCCCGATACTTCTTAATTCATCTTAAATCATGCAATTGGTGATCAAGCAATTATAAGCATTAAACACTCATTAATAGATAAACAAAACAAGAATCAAACCCATAAATCATCAATAATCCAATTTAATACACAAGACTACATCTTAATACCCTAGAAAATAATTTAGCTATGCATAATTAAAGGAAAACAAGAAATAAATTGCATAAACATAAAATTACTCATATTCAACAATGGAGGAATAGAAAAATCCAACTTTAGAAGATGAAAGCTTCCAACTCCAAGAAATCTTCTTCAAGTCTTCTTCTTTTCTTTCTCTCCATCTTCTAACTCAAGAATATAACTCTCTAACCTATACTATAGCCTAAAAAACATTTTTTTTCCTCTTTCCTTAACTTAAAAGGAGTCTTAGATACATAAAATAGGACCAACCAAGTCATAAAATCGGCCCACAAAAATAATAAAAACCCGCAGCTGCACAACTGTGCAATCTGCCTGTGCAAAAAATTTTCTCTTAATATTTCTTCAACGAAACTTTCTCGCTTGGCCTCTGATTGCATTTCTTCACTTCCTTTTGGTTAGCCTTCATTATTCTCGTATGAAATACTCGTTCAACTCATCAAAACCATCGCTTTTATGCCTACAAAAGCATTGAAACGACATAGAAATCAAAATATGTAAATTAGGCTAAAAATAAAGGAAAAGACTAACTACAAGGCATAAAATAAAGATAAATGTGAGGTAAAACATGATAAAAAATATGCAAAATATGAAACCTAACAATTTTCACACACACATCACACATTTTACACACTATACATATTTTCACACACACTACATATATTTTCACACACTACATATATTTTCACACTCACTACACATATTTTACACACACTACCTACATTGTCACACACATGAGCACCTTTTACACACATTACATATATTTTCACACACATGTTACACGCACCACATATTTTCACACACCTATCACATTTTTACATACATTTTCACACGCTACATATATTTTTACACACTACAAATATTTTCACACACATCACACATTTTACACACTATACATATTTTCACACACAATACACACATTTTCACACATTACACATATTTTCACTCACACACACCACACATTTTACACACATTTTCACACATTATGCACATATTCACACACATTACATGCTTTTTCAACACACAAGAGCACCTTTTACATACATTACACATATTTTTACACACGCAACACATATTTTACACAAACATCACATATTTTTACATGCACTATCCATATTTTCACACACCCATCAAATATTTTACACATACTACATATCTTTTCACACACACGACACATATTTGACACATATTGCACATATTTTCACACACATTTCATGCATTTTACATACACTACACACATTTTCACGCACAAGACACATATTGTGTTTGTGGAAATATGTCTAGTGTGTAAAAAATATGTGATGTGTGTGTAAAATGTGTGTAGTGTGTGTGAAAATATGTATAGTATGTGTATCGTGTATGTGAAAAGGTGTAGTTTGCGTGAAAATATATGTAGTATGTGAAAAATACGTGATGTGTGTGTAAAATATGTGTAGTATGTGTGAAGTGTGGGAAAAATATGTGTCGTGTGTGTGAAAATGTGTGATGTGTGTGTAAAATATGTATAGTATGTGTAGAATATGTGTAGTGTGTGTAAAATATGTGTAGTATGTGTAAAATGTTTGTAGTATATGTAAACTATGTGTAGTATGTGTATCGTGTATGTGAAAAGGTGTAGTTTGCATGAAAATATATGTAGTGTGTGAAAATACGTGATGTGTGTGTAAAATATGTGTTGTGTGTGTAAAATATGTGTAGTATGTGTGAAGTGTGGGAAAAATATGTGTCGTGTGTGTGAAAAATGTGTGATGTGTGTGTAAAATATGTGTAATGTGTGTAGAATATGTGTAGTGTGTGTAAAATATGTGTATTTTGTGTGAAAATATGTGTAGTGTGTGTAAAATGTGAGATGTAGGTGTGAAAATGTGTGTAGTGTGCGTTGAATATGTGTATTGTGTGAAAAAAGTATGTTGTGTGTGTAGAAAGTGTTTAGTGTGTGAAAAAAGTATGTTGTGTGTGTAGAAATTGTTTAGTGTGTGTAAAAGTGTGTTGTGTGTGTAAAAAGTGTATTTTGTGTGTAGAAAGTGTTTAGTGTGTGTAACAAATGTGTTGTGTGTGTAGAAAGTGTTTAGTGTGTGTAAAAAGTGTGTTGTGTGTGAAAAAAGTGTTTAATATGTGTAAAAAATGTGTTGTGTGTAGAAATTGTTTAGTGTGTGTAAAAAATGTGTTCTGTGTATAAAGTGTGTTGTGTGTGTATAGAAAGTGTGTTGTATGTGTAAAAAGTGTTTAATGTGTGAAAGTGTGTTGTGTGTGTAGAAAGTGTGTTGTGTGTGTAGAAAGTGTTTAATGTGTGTAAAAAATGTGTTGTGTGTGTAGAAATTATTTAGTGTGTGTAAAAGTGTATTGTGTGTGTAGAAAATATTTTGTGTGTGTAAAAAGTGTATTGTGTGTGTAAAAAATATTGAGTATGTGTAAAAAGTGTGTTATGTGGGTAGAAAATATTTAGTATGTGTAAAAAGTGTGTTTTGTGTGTACAAAGTGTTTAGTGTGTGTATAAAATGTGTTGTGCATGTAAAAATTGTTTAGTGTGTAAAAAAGTGTGTTGTGTGTGTAGAAATTGGCAAAATTTTCTATTTTAGTCCCACACTTTATGGGATTCTAAAAACCGTCCCAATAATTCGAAAAAGTTGTAACGTTAGTCCTTTTTTTAAACAACATTAGCCCCATACTTTATCTTGTATTTTTAAAATTGCATTTTGCCCCCTGAACTATACAAGATGCGTTAAACACCTCCTAAACATATTTTTTTTTCACTTACCCCCCTAAATATATTTTTATTTCAATTAATTTTTCAGGGGGTAAGTGCATAATAATAGTTGTTTAGGGGGGTTTTAAAAACATCTTGTATAGTTCAAGGAGCAAAATGCAATTTTAAAAATATAAAATAAAGTATGGGACTAATGTTACCTAAAAAAGGATTAACATTACAACTTTTTCAAATTTTTGGGACGTTTTTTAGAATCTCGTAAAGCGTGGGACTAAAACTAGAATGACGAGATCCTATGGGATTATAATTAGATTTTTCCCTATAGAAATTATTTAGTGTGTTTAAAAAGTGTATTGTGTGTGTAAAAAGTGTGTTGTGTGTGTAGAAAGTGTGTTGTGTATGTAAAAATTATTTAGTGTGTGTAAAAAGTATGTATAAATGTATGTGAAACTCTATTTTGACTTCGTTCCATTTTGGGTCTACTCTGGGTCCTTATATAAGACCCAGTCGGACCCAACCCATATTGAACCCATGAACTTGGACCCATTATGGACCCGACCCAACCCACCCATTTGCCACCCCTAAATTCAAAGATAATCAGATGTGATTAAATATGTGTAATCAGCAATGATGATGTTTGTATTGAATAATATATAGGGAAAAATACATTTCAGGGCTAAATGCAAAATGCCTCCTCGAACTAAGCTCACTGTCGCATTTACCCTAAAATTATACCATACCAAATTGGTCTCTTAGTCAACTTTTGTAACCATTTTTTCATGATTGTTGAATTATTTTTTAAAATTGTCCCTCAATCTTTTTGTATGTTTATAGCTTCAATTGAAGCTAAATTTTCACAACTTTACGCCATTCTACCAACAAAGTTCAACCTATTTTTTTCTCCAAAATTTTGTCAATTGATATTTCATTCATTTTTTTCACTTGGCGTTTTTTCTCGGTTTTTCAACACAATTTTTTTCACTTATTTTTTGTTTTAATTTCATGCCAATTTCTTATTCTTATTTTCACTTGATTTGTCACACGATTTTTCACTTATTTCTTTTAGTCGATTTTTGCTTTATTTTTTTACAAATGTTAATGCAAAAATATTATACATATAATAAAAGATATATGATTTTATTTCCTTACTAATATTATTTTTTTATGTTAAATATTTACTATGTAATAAAAGATTAGATATGTAGCATATGCCCAAATGAGATACTTATTTTATGCATTAATGTTTGGCCAAGTTGCAGATAGACAAATAAAAGAATGCATTGATTTAGATATTTGTGTACACAAAATAATTATTTATTATTAGATAATTTTGTACTAATTCTTTTTTGAGTCAGAAGTATTCACTCAATATTATATATCTAAATATATATTTAATTTATTTAAGAAGTATGTATGAGTAAATATGTGCATTTAAATTTTCTTACTAATACTTTTTTACTGGTATTAAAAGCCACTATACAAAAAAAAATTACTCTTTCACATAAAAATAGTCATTGCCCATGTGGAGCGGGGTAAATTTGGTGCTCATACTAAAATATTCTAATGCTAGCAAATATAAGTTTGACCGAAGGACCACTTTGGTATATTATTTAGTTCAGGGGGGTATATACGATATTTATAGTTCAGGGAGGCATTTTGCATTTTGTCCTACACTTAGGGGTGGGCGTCGGGTGGGTAATTCGGGTTCGGGTAGCAATTTTTGCTACCCAATTAGATACCCGAAATTGTCGGGTACCCGAAAAACCGGGTACCCGAAAGTTCGGGTTTCGGGTACCCGGTTACCCCTTTCAATCTGCTTAATAGCTTTGGGAATCTTTATGAGTTGGTTGGATGTTCAAACTTCAAAAGTAAAGTTCCTTTACTCTTTTTTATTTTATATTATATTTAACCTCAATCAACTACATTTTGGCATTATACAGAAAGGAAATTTTGCCTACATCAACTTTTTCTCTCTCCCAAATTCCACAATTCTCCGAAATCTAGTCCAATACTTTCTCTCTCTACCCTCTCACTTCTGATCTGAGTCAACTCGCTCATTTCATCTTCCCCAGGTGTTTAATTAGGTTAGCGTAATTAAACTTGAGCACCCCAATTTTTAAATTTGGGGTCAAAACAGAGGCCTGCGACTCTGTTTTGTTTTTGCATTTTGCAAGCTAAAGCTGCAAGCAAAAGAGGCTTTAGCTTGCATTTGTTTTTTGTTTTTTTAAAATATTATTAATACTCATTTAAATGTGAAATTAATAAATAAGTTAAGATTTAACAATTAATTAAATTGAAATTGAATGTAACAGGTGAAGAGTTAAGAGGTTTTTTCTTTTGTGTTCTGCACGGTATATGTATCAATGTATGTGTGTGTGTGTATATATATATATATATATATTGCTTTGAAACTCGGGTACCCGATTGGGTAATCGGGTAGGAACTTCCTACCCGATACCCAAACCCGAACTGTAGATCGGGTTCGGGTAATACCCGATACCCGAAATTTTTAAAAAAACTGCTACCCGAATTACCCGAACCCGATCGGGTCGGGTGGGTACCCGAAAACCCGACCCGAACGCCCAGCCCTACCTACACTACATACCCCTAAACCATTAACTTTGTTGCATTTAGGTCCCTGAACTACCAAATGTAACAAATAATTCCTAAACTATCAAACGTAACAAAATGGTCCCTTGACTTAATGGACATTTGGCTTGTCATGACATGTTCATGATGTGGCACTGAGTTTGACCATTGCAATGTGTCAATTGAAAAAGTTTGTCAATTGTAACCTCATTTGTTGTCTATAAAATGGGTGTTTTGTGTGCTTATAATTTTGCTATTTTTTAACCATTTTGACACTATTTTCTACTAACTTTTGTCCTAAAAGTAAACACTATTTTTCTACTGATATGTATTAGGAAAAATTACAATGGCATTATAAATAAACTCTTGTATCCAAAGAATGTGTGATAATAATTTTCAATGAAAAAACCACTTCACCAATTTTTCATTTCAAAAAATCAAACGTAAAGTTAGTAAATTTATGGACTTAATTGTCCTTAGACTTCTAGATTAAAACTTAGACAATTCTAGTCCTATATAGAGATTTATATATTTAGAAATTTTAAATTGATAGCCGATACTATTTATTTATTTGAAAATTTTAAACAAAAAGATATTGATAAAAAATTTTTTAATCAATTCTTAAGTTAATAAATGAAGGGTAATTTTGTCCAATTACTTAATAAGTGAAGGGTAATAAAAATTACTTGATCAGCTCTATATTACCTTTCATTTATTGAGTTAAGAATTAATCAAGTAATTTTTTTTTCTAATTGTTTAAATTGATAAATAGTATAATACGAATTTTATTTTTGAATATTAAGTACTTTACATATTTTTATATAATTTATTTTATTTTAATATGTTAATATTTAAAATACATTTTAATTTTTTTAAGAAGATTAAATAATTTAAAATGTAAAATTAAGATCATAATTAGTATCAATTATTGATATAAAATTTCTGCATAAATAAATTTTTATGTAGAACTATAATTGATTAATTTTTGCTCAGAAGGCTAAGAACAATTAAATCTATAAATTTATAAACCCTAAAACTTAGATATTTTGGAAAGAAAAGTTGATGAAATGGGTTTTTAGGCCTCATCGCTAACCTATTGTGGACTTCAAGAAATAATTTATGGACCCTAACACACCCCATTGTAGGCTTGGCCCAAAAATTCGATCTTTAATAAAATTAAAGGAGAAGTAATTATCATAAAATTGATTATGGTTTATTTTTTTCTTTTGTTTAAACATCTTATTCATGTGGTCATCTTGAATTATTCTTAGGACTATTTAAAGACCGCAAGTTGAGCTATTATTGTACTCCCGTTTTTTTTTTTTTTTTTTTTTTTAACTCAAGGAAGGGAGGGATACCCTAACGAGGACTAACCCGATAGACCGAGGGTATTAGTCGTTTATCGAGACCAAGTGGTCTCTAGCCTATCAAGCTCGATATAAGTGCTTGCAACTTGATCTGGGACATGAAGCCTCCTTAACTCATGATTGAACCCCGTCTTTGCTATAATATCCGCCATGATTAGCTTCTCTCCATATGTTCATAATTTTGACTTGCCAAGGGTGTTTCTGCCATTCTCGAATTCGAGATATAGTGTCGAAAAGATGTGTGGCTTTGTAGCTTCTGAGATTGCTTGTGTAGCCTCCCAACAATCTGTTTCCACAACAAGATTACAAACTTTAGCATCTCATGCGAAAGCCAATCACGTTTCTATTGCCTTAAGTTCGGCTTCCAAGCTATTAGCAGTGCTCCCTTTAAAACCTCCTGCCTAGTAGCCAAAATGATCGCATAAAATGCCAACAATCCCCGCCCTATCAGTCCTAATTTGGTTATTCGCGGACTAGGCAACATCTTCAACTTAAGTTCATTCTCCCTCGGTTTCATCCACCCCACATTTAGCATTTCAGTATGATCTTCCAGGTTGCTCACATGCGCATTTTTAATCTCCATAATCCGGTTATGGATGGAATCCATCGTTAAGGCACGGGAGGTCCCCTCGTCTCCATGCACATCATCATTATGTTTCTGCTAAAGTAAAGAAACAATTTTAGCAAAAGCCATATCCCACTTTTCACACCACACATACCTATTAGCCGGGTTAGAGAGGTTCCTATCCACCCAATCTTTCGCTTCAAGAGAAAATAAGATGCGGTGGTGCTGGGGGTCAACAAGGTTTTTCCACACATCTCGGGCCCATGTACAATCCTGAATAGCATGCATATTAGTCTCGGACTCATGATCACATATCATACACCTTTCCTCTTACAAGATATGTCGAATTTTCTTATAATTATTCGTCAAAAGTTTATTATGGCATAAAAGCCAAAGCACAAACTTTCGTCAGTAGGTTTCTTTGAGCTTCCAAATACTCCTCCAATAGTTTTGATCCCCCTGGTGGGTATCAGCTCCTGTAATGCGATCATAAGCACTTTTGCAAGTATAAATCCCCTTATTCGTGTGCTTCCAAACCAATATGTCATTTTAATTTTTCAAGTTCTCCAGGTTTATCGCCTCGATATTACGGCGAACCAAGTCCAGAAGAGGTGGGATCTTGTCCCAACGCCACCCATGCCCTAAACGCCACCAGCTATCAACCGTCCTTCTCAAGGTATCATTATCAAGATGATTTGATAAGTGATCACTTAAGATAATATCGTCGATCCATAGGTCTATTTTGAACTTGACATTGACCCGATCTTCCAACGCGAATTTTTATGAAGTAATGGAAAGGATGCTTAAATACTATGAGATGTATAATAAGTTGTGCCTCAAGAGCGGGCTCTTTTACGAAGCAGATATTTGTGGCACAAAACTTGTACCCAAAGCTTTGACTTGTCGGTCATGACTTTCCAGATAAGTTTGCCAAGATAAGTGAGATTCACTACACGAGTATTATGAAACCCCAAGCCTCCCTGTTCTTTTTTATGGCATAAAGTAATCTAAAGAGAGTAAGTGAATCCTTGTATGATCTGTGGACCCACCCCACACAAATTGTCTATTTTCTCCATCAGTTTCCTCACAGATTCCCATTGGGATGAGAGACGTCTGCTTAAGGCAGGATAAGATAGTGAATGCGACTACCTTGACTAGTGTGACTCGTCCTGCTAGAGCGATCTGATTATGTTTCCATCCTTTAAGGCACCCTCTCACTTGGTCCACCAAAAATTGATAATCCTTTTTTAAAACCCTAGACTGGTGAAGAGAGGCACTGAGGTATTTACCAAGGTTTTGAGTAATTGTAATGTGCGCTTAACCAGCTACCCTTCTAGCAATAATATCTGGGGTGTTATCTAAGAAGAATATGTGAGATTTTGATCTACTGACAGCCTGACCCGACATAGCACAATATTCTTCCCAAAACCCCACTGATAATGCCTGCCTAATGAAGCGAGGCCTCGCTGAATAGAATTAAATCATTGGCAAAAATAAGATGAGAGAGGCGAGGCTCTAATCTTAACGTTGGCACAGTGTGCCAGAGATTGTCCTTGACAGCTTTGTTGATGAGCGCACCTAATTTCTCAATACAGAAAATGAATAAGTACGGGGAGAGTGGATCACATTGCCTTAGATCTCTTTTAGGACTAAATCAGACAGTCGTCTCTCCGTTCTAAAGAAGCGAGAGTCGAGCTGATGAGTTACAGTCCAAGATAAGGCGGATCCAAGGTTCATGGAAATCCATCTCTTCTCTTTGAACACATTCTCTAAAAAGACCAATCTACTCTATTATATGCTTTCTCAAAATCAATCTTAGTTATAAAGTAGCCTTTAGATCCCCTATTCGACCTCATACTATGAATATTCTTGGGTAATAATGATGTTGTCGGTAGTTTGCCTACCCTTAAAGAAGCTACTTTGTGTTTAAGGTATTAGGGTATCCATAGTGACCTTAATCTATCAGCCATATGTTTAGTAACAATTTTAAGAAGCACATTACATAAAGAGATAGGACTGAATTTAGAGAGATGAGTGGCTTTTTTTTCCTTGGGGATTAGAACTATGTGAAACACATTTATATTAGGAGCAAATAGTACCTAATTGGATAGCCTTTCAAACTAAGAAAGTGATGTCATCTCCGAGGATATGCCAACATTTTTGGTAGAACAAGGGTTGAAGGTCGTCTAGTCCCGGGGACTTAGTAGGATACGTATCCCACAGAGCCTTTCGAACCTCCTACTTGGAAATTGCGGTATTGAGATAGTCAATCTGAGAAGAGCTTAGGAAAGCCTACCGTTGGGCGATAAGCCGACACCATCTCACCCTCCCCGTACAGATTACGATAAAAGTCCACTGCCATATCTCTCATAGTATCTTGATTAGTAATCCACCTTCCATCATTTGATTGGAGAGTGCTAATCCTACTCCGGTTTTGTCTAATCGAAGTTGTAGTGTGGAAAAATTTTGTATTCATGCCTTGCTTTGAGCCAATGAATGTGGGATTTCTATTCCATGTCAACTCTTCTTTGTGAAGGATAGCTTGGTACTAAACATTGAGCTTATTTTCTAACTTCTGAAGACATCGACTAAAACAACGCCCCTACGCCTTCTGGATGCCCCCAATACGCGCCAGAAGTTCTATTTTTTTCTTAAAAACATTCCCAAAATGCTCAATGTTCTAAACTTTCATACTGCTCGTGATCGACTGGATTTTGTGGTGAATATCCATACCTCCCAAGTTTCCCCATTGAGCCTCTAAAAACTTAACAAAATTGGGTTCTGCGAACCAGGCTAGCTACATACAAAATGACCTTTGGCTCCTCTGATCTTCTTAATGTCTATCAGTACGTAATAGGAGAGGAGAGTGATCAGAGCCAATACGAGAAAGGTGAGTAACTTCAGTCGTGGGGTGTAGAACTTTCCAATCTGTATTACATAAAATCTTGTCCAGCAACTCTTGAAGAGAGGAGTGACCCCCTCTTGCCCAAGTGAATTTTGAACCCGTGAAATGCATAGCGATCAACTCGCACCGATTAATACATCTTAAAAAACTACGCCCTCGATTCGGGTCCAAAGGTGCCCCACATGATTTCTCACTTTCTTTGGTGATAACATTCATATCCTCTGCAATAACCCAAGGCCCATGAATCTTAGACGAAAGTTGGGTGATATAATTCCAGAGATGCTCCCGAGTATCCAGGTGAGGACTGGCATAAACCGTAGATAAAATCCAGTCAGGTCTCCCATCGGTGCGAGCAACAGCTGTAATTAGGGCTGGGCGTTCGGATCGGGTTTTTTGGTACCCACCCGACCCGATCAGGTTCGAGTAATTCGGGTAGCAGATTTTAGGGAAAAATCGGGTATCGGGTTGGTAGTTCCTACCCGATTACCTGATCGGGTACCCGAAGTGTCAAAGCAAAAAATATATATATATATATATATATATATATATATATATATATATATAATTTATATACATATAAGCAGCAAAACGCAGGCAGGGGCAGCAGGCAGCAGATGCAAAACAGAAATAGAGCAAAATAAAGAAAACTTTGAAGCTAAACCCTTCACCTCTTACTTTATTTCAATTTCCTCTAATCATTCGTCCCCTCCCCACTTCAAATCATCACAGGGATTGTTCTCCTACATCTCATTGAAGATTATTGAAGGTAAAAGTTTATATTTGTTCACAAAATTTTCAATAGTTATCTCTTTTCTTCATTGCCCACAGAGTGTTTGATAAAATGTTTATTTGAGATATGTTGGAGGTTTTTCAATTTTAAGTAGTAAAATTATATCTAATAGTATTTAATGACATATTTTGTAGATGTCAACTTCACGAGTAGCTCCCGATGAGAGTCATGAGACTTTGAAGAGTAAAGAAACAATGAGAGAAGAAGAGGTTAGTAGTGGCTATCCTATTGATTTTGATGATGAGGGTGTTGAATTTGATATTGAGTGTGACAAGGAGGATGCGATTAATAGGAAAGAAAAAAAAACGTGTCAAATTGGAAACATAACCTAAGAAAACAACACCTCGATCTGAATGGTGGGCTTACTTTGAAAAGTACAAGGATGTTGATGGTGTTACGAAGGCTATATGTATATTTTGTGGTAGGAGTATGATGGCCGACTTAAAACAACATGGTGTTTCATCTCTTAAAAAACACATAATGATTTGTAAAAAAGCACCCGATGAAATTAGAAAAAAAAAACACTCAAAATCAAACCCACCTTGCATTTCAACCATCTTGTCCGGGTGATGAGGGATCACAAGCTCTAGGTACTTGGATCTTTAATCAAGATAAAGTAAGTGAAGCTTTGAATTATATGTTAATTGTTGATGAGCTTCCTTTTAGAATTTTTGAATGTCTTGGGTTTAAAAATTCTGTGTCAGTAGCATGTCCTAATTTTAAAATTCCATCACGTAGGACGCTAACTAAAAAGATTTACAATGTCTACGTGCGTGAGAGGGTAAGGTTGAAGTCTTTAATAGAAAAGTCTCAAAGAATTTGCATCACCACCGACACATGGACATCTATTCAAAGAGTGAACTATATGTGTCTCACGGCCCATTTTATCGATGAAGATTGGAAATTACATAAGAGAATTTTAAACTTTTATCCAATTTCGGGACATAAGAGTGAAGAAGTGTGTAAAGGACTGGAAAAATGTATGCTTGATTGGGGTATTGACAAGGTTTTCACGATTACGGTTGATAATGCTTCCTCAAATGACAGTGCAATTGGATACTTGCAAAAAAAGTTTGATAATTGGGGCACAAATATTTTAGGTGGAAAATATGTTCATATGAGGTGTGTTGCTCATATCATTAATCTTATTGTGCAAGATGGTTTGAAGGGCAAGGATGAACATATGGCTATTGCTCGTATTAGAGGAGCGGTGAAGTATATTAGGAACTCTCCGGCTAGGTACAAAAATTTTTTAGAGTGTGTAGAACTTGAAAAGTTGGAATCGGTTAAAATGTTGACTCATGACGTAAGTACTAGGTGGAATTCCACCTACTTGATCTTGGAGTCCGCTACTCGGCTTGAGAGAGCATTTGATGCTTATGGAGATAATGATCTTGGCTATAGAAATGATCTTTCGAAAAGACCATTTGATGGGGTCCCCACAGTAGATGATTGGGAGAGGGCTAGGATATTGATAAAATTTTTAGGTCATTTCTACAAGCTTACTTTGGCTAGTTCCGGTTCTTTATATGTTACATCGAGTACCGTGTTTCACGAAATTAGTGAAGTTTATGTTCTCTTGAGAAAATTGATGGAAAGTGATGACTATGAATTGAGTGAGATGTCAAGAAGAATGAAAGAAAAGTTTGACAACTATTGGGGGCCGATTGAAAAACTGAACATGATTTTGTACTATGCGGTGATACTTGATCCACGTCACAAGTTGGATTTTATTGAGTTTTCATTTGATGAGTTATATAGTGATGTTTCGAAGAGCGCTTTGATAAAAGATCGAGTAAAACAAGGAATGTTTGAGTTGTTCAATGAGTACAAATTGATGTATGAAAAAACTCATAGAAGTGAAGTTTCCTCGTCGTCATGTGTTTCTTCTACATGTGGGGTGGGTACATCTCAATCGGATGTTGAGATTCTTGATTTGAAAACTCAATATAAAAAATGCAAAAGGGGAGGAAGAAGTGAACACGTGAAGTCCGAATTGGAGAAATATTTGAGCGAGGAACCCGAGGAAGAGAATGAAGTATTGAAGTTTGACATACTAAATTGGTGGAAGGTAAACTCTCCCCGATTTCCCATCCTCTCCAAGTTAGCTCGCGATATCTTGGCGTCTCCGGTTTCGATGGTTGCTTCGGTGTCCGCATTTAGTACCGGTGGTCGTGTTCTAGATCCATTTAGGAGTTCTTTATCTCCTAGAATAGTTCAAGCTCTACTTTGCGGACAAGATTGGCTCCGTAAAGATTACAAACCAATAAGCGTTGAGGAAGACTTACCTGAAATAGAAATGATTGAGAAAGGTACTTGTTATTTCTCCTTTCAATTTTATTTTAATTTTTATAAGTTTATTTATGATTTATCTTATGAGTTTCTATATTTTTGTACAACTAATCAAGTCGGGGGTTGAAGCTACGATTATTGGTATTTGATGATACATCTCCGTTGAAGTTTCGATGAAGCCAGTGAACTAAAGTGTATTAATTAGTTGATTTCAATATTTTATGTTGAGTTGTAATTCTATTTGAATTAGTTATGCAATGTAATAGACAATTTACATTTGGTGCTTAATTTGTAATTTGATCGAGTATGTTGAATTTGTGTTTGACTTAATTTAATCGAATGAGCTATTTATTGTTTATTCTTATTTTTGTTAATTATTGATTAGTTGTTAAATTGTAAATGAATTGATTGTTAAATCTTAACTTATTGCTTAATTTTATATTTTAATGAATATTAATAATAATAAAAATAATAAATAAATAAAAAAACAATGCAAGCAACAGAGGCTAAGCGAAATGCAAAGCGAAAACAGAGGCTTGAAGCCTCTGTTTTCAACCTTGCAATCTGCTTTTAAAAGCAGATTGCAAATAACCGGGTACCCGAAACCCGACATTTCGGGTACCCGAAAATTTCGGGTTTCGATTGGGTAGCAATTTTGCTACCCGAAACCTGAAAAACCCGAACCCGAACTACCCGAACCTGAATTGCCCACCCGACACCCACCCCTAGCTGTAATGCATTGATCATTCGCAGCAATTAATTCAAGATTAACTCTATTCGAGTCCCATAAGATCCAAATACCCCCAGAGAACAATTTCAACTCTATCAAAAGAGCTTATCTTAATAATCTCCTTAGCATGGTCCCCTTTAACTTTAGTTTCGTAAAGGACAAGAATAGTAGGATTATGATTACAAAGAAGGTCCACAAGGATGTTCATGAAAGTTGGGCTACCGGCTCCCCTACAATTCCAGAAAATGCAATTCATTAAAAACATGTAAAAGATAATGGAATTAAACATGGAACGATAACATGGATCGTACCTCGGGGAGCTCAATGGCTCCCTCTTCATGTGTCACAATGGTACAGACCATGTCACTGGTCTCCTCCGACTCACTGCGTAGTTCATCAAGAATGTCCTCAAAGCTTTCATCTTGATTATTTGAAAAAGTATTCAGCCCATCATCGTCTAGAATTTGGTTGCATGGCCCATGGTCCAGTGGTTCTGGTGGGCAGGTACTTTCCATAACCTCATTTATCTCTATGTTATCCAGCCCGATATAAGGGGGGCCGGGAAAGGGTTGGCCTACATAGTTTGATCCGAAAACAAAATCATCCTTTGGGGGTATGGTATTTGTTTTCGGACCATACGTATTTTTCGGGGAGGGGGTTAAAAAATAATTTGATTAGATTTCTGACCCTTTTTCATGTGTTGAGAAAGCTTTTTCTTCACATTCGTGTCATGCTTTTTAGATTGGGCTTTCGGTTTGCTTGCTCCACTCATCTCAGTTGGGTCCGATCCAATGGAGTTGTTGATAGTAGGAAAGTTCGGCCCACTTGTAGGAGAGACAGGGAGCTTTTTTCAAATAAATCATTATGGGCTGGGCTTTGCGTTTTATTCTTGGTGATCTTTTGCTGCTGAGTGTCATAGTCCTAATCCACAACTGAGGGGCCTGCTTGGTTTTGATTATTATCTTGCACTACATTATTATACGCCTGGGCCACCTCCATTGGGCCTTTTTCTTTTTGGTTATTGCTTGCCTAATTCTGGGTCGTCTCAACAACGTCCTCGCCCACTTCTGATTTCAAAATATTAGGCTGTGTTTGATTTTATTTTGGAGGGTGATTTTGGTGAAACATTTTATTGGGAGTTGTGTATTTTGGTGAAAATGTGTTTGATTTTATTTTGAAGAATTAGTATTTTAATCATTTTTCGCGAGAATATGTTTGGATTAGCTATTTTGAAGTAACATTTGAGTGTTATTTTGGTGAAAATGTGTTTGGTTTTGTTTTCAAAGGCAACAAAAAACACTGTAGCAGTCAAATCATGTCAGTTTTTGTCTGAAAAAGTTGTTATAGTGATTAATTGATGATTGAAAAATATATTATAATATAAACTTGAAATTATTATAATATAAATAAATGATTATTTTATATAATTATATAATTTCTAAAATAATTATTTATTCATATATTATTTTATGAATAAAAAAAAAAGAAAAAAAAGGGGGTTGGGGAACAGTGTCGTCTTCCCCAACCCCCAACACACAAAAAAACACACACTGACACACACACACGCACACAAACACACACACACGAAAACACACACACACAAAACAATACACACACACGCACACAAACACACACACGCACACACACAGAGACACACACACACACACACGCGCGAAAACACACACACACAAACTAAAAGGGGGGAGAGAGAGAGAGAGAGGAAAAAGAGGGAGGAGAGAGAGAGACCGAAGAGAGAGAGAAGAGTTGAGGGAGCGGACAAAAAATTTTTGAGATTGTTTGGCCAAAATATTTGGCCAAAAAAGTTCAAACCAAACAAGTTTTGGGCTGGGTTTTGGTGAAAAACCCAGCCCGAAATAAATCCAAACACAGCCTTAAATCTCGAGCCCATTTGGGATTTAGCTTGATTTTGACTTTTGTACGGTCCTCTTTCTTTAACAACATATTTATAGCCGCTAGATGGGTTAGGTTCTTCAGAAAGGAAAGAGTTTGTATTCCCTTCAACTCCCTGAGTTAGCCCCAGATCCTTCTTTATATTTTTCTACATGCTGGTTACCATCTTTATTCCCATTTCCATCTTTGGTTGAATTCTCTTGGGTCGGTCTTTGGGCTCTGGTAGGCGCAAGCATCCAAGGCCCGAATTCATCCTTCTCAAGATCATCCTGTTGAATGTTCTCTCTAGATGCGCGTGTCTCCTGGCTCAATGTCATGTTTCCAGATTCTTTGATAGGAGTTCCATTGCTTTGATCATTTTTGTCGCACGTTTCCTGCAGGTGACTATATGATCCACAACTAAAGCATATCATGTGAAGGTCCTCATGTTCGATCAATTGCGGGTATTCATTATGTTAGGTATGTGCCTTCGATGCCAACGAGAAATTAGAACTTGTAAGACACTGATTTATATTGGATAAATCAATAGAGGCATTTGTTTTGTTCATATCAATCTTGATGAAATTAATATAAGTATTGAACAAATACGTCCCGAGTAATCAAGAGGGAGCTTCTACTCCTCAATGGTTAGATGAGATGGACACTAGAAGTATCGGTTTTTTATTTACTTAAACTAGAGTTCGCAAGTCGACGAGTCTTAGTTGGGCATTAAAACCAGATTTGTATAACGCAAGCTTTGCTAAGGAGTGTCAGTTGGTCACTTTGGATGGTGGGAGCTTGGTCATAGATATAGCAATGGAACACTTTGAATGGTGGGAGCTTGGTCATACATATAGCAATAGAATTGATATATTCGAACATAGCTCGCCGTAATTCAATCACATGGGTAATTACTTTTGGATTGTCAATGATTGAATTATTGGTCACGATAGTGTGCCTGAGCCTTAGACCTGAGGATTCACGAAGATTGGACTTGTGACACTGAATGGGTTATTAGAGTAGTTAGATCCAATTCACTCTTTGGTGGGATCAATCTCGAAGTGCGGTTCAAAAGGACAAGTGGCAATTGTTCGATGATTGCCAATATGGGATTCACTATCTCGGATAGTAACGAGTTAACGTCCTGTGCGATCATAGGTAAATGAAATTATAAATCTCTGGCCAAATCATAAGAATAAACTTATGTATATTACATAAGAGTAGTTCAGTAATTTCATCTTACTATGATTCATAAAGCACATCATCGAGTCCTATGAGTTTGACACAAACCATGACACTCACTCGATTGAATTGTTACAGTGAAGGACTTACACTCACACGGTGTCTGTGACCTAAAGGTTCGTATATGATCTATTAGAATTGATCTCAATTGGGTTTCGATGTGAGTCCACGAGACTGACTAGGTGACACTCACATCCTTGATCTCTTCCCAATGCCACTTGAGACGAACATAGAGAGTTGCGCTTTCAAGGAATTAAGCGAAGAAATTCTTTCGCTCTCAAATACCATAAATTAGGTCATTTGTCATTTGATGAACAAATTAATTTATTTGATTCATTGGATTAATGGAAATAAATTAATAATAAATACTTAGATTTATTTATTATATTCATCATGTCCTCAATTAATTATTGAATTATTTAATTTAGTTGATTATTAATTAATATCATATTTTAATTAGATTAAAATATGTTGAATTTAATTAATAATTGGACTAAGTCGAATGTCAACTTAGCCCAATAAATGATGAAGTATGCGTGCACAATAGGAATTGGTGGGCTCAAGGAATTAATTAATTCCAAGTCTATCATTCCTTCTAAATACATGATACTTAGTGGAAAAACCTAAGTCACTCATAATAAACTTGACAGCAAAGAAAGAAGAAGAAAAAATATTCTCTCTCCCCTTCCCTATAGCCGTCCCGTCGGCCATGGTGAGCCAAAGAAGGTGTATTTTCTTCAAGTCTTATTTTCGGCATGATATCTAGAGGCAGAAATCTTGGGAATTGCTGTTGTGTAGACGGTAAATCAAGAAACGAATCACGCTTCGATAATGGTAAATCGTTGTGTTATTGTTTCTGTTTATGTAAAATTATTAAACGCCATAAAGTGATCCGGCTTTAGGAATCCACGATTATTTGCCTTCCACTGCAAATCCGATCAAATTCTTAACAGTGGTATCAGAGCCAACTTTAATGGCTTCAATGATTTTACGCGTTTTTGATTATGTTGGTATATTTAATTTTGAACTTAATCTGATTGTTCTTTGCAATTTTGAATCAAAGAACTTAGGTAAATTTATTCTGGAATAATTTGCGATTGGATTTGGAAAACTGAGATTCTTTGTCATAGAAGTACGAATTTCTCAGTTTTATGTCAAACTCTGTTTTCTGGTAGCCCGAGGTTGAGAAGGCAAGAAATGGAGTTGGATAACAGAGGATTTGATATCTTTCTTTTCTGCTGCATTGTTTATTGCCTTACTTTGTTTTAGTTTTTGTCTTCACTGTTGTAGCTGTGTATATATGTTGTATGATATATGTAGTGTTGTTAAAGAGAGTTTTCGTCACAAACACTCTCTTTGTGTTGAAGTTTTCCTCATGTACACGATATTCTTTTGTATGTTTTGATGAATACCCAAATACACAACAGTTGTACAGTCATATAATTCCTAACCCTTCATACACCATATATACTTTTTTGTTTTAATTTTTGGAATACTCACTTCACTCTCTGTAACTATAATGGAAATTAGAAATAGAAAAAGAAGAATGACATCCATAAACTATACCCGGCCATGATGCAGCAAGTCGAATTGTATTTATCTAATCACCGCAATCAGAAAGTTTTAAAATGCACCTAATGTTCTTCTAATCACCACAATCAGAAAGTTTTAAAACGCACCTAATGTTCCAGACACGAAAGCGCGTAAATCATGCTACATCATTACATGGTATATTTCATTGCTGATATGGTAGAAACCACTCCTTTTGGTATTCAATATCGGGTGTATTGAGTTTCTCGCCACAAAATCGTCCCACAATTTCCTCAGACTACCTGGCATTATGTATCTCAAAAAAATTCCATAATCTCAAACTTCATCATAATGGAAATGAAATTAAAACTAATAATTATTTGCAGTTATAGCTGTAGTTATCAATAATTCATCAGCTTCAGAATAGAGAGAAAATATATTATAAGATATTTCGAGAGCTTATAAGCTCTTTTACTAAATAAATGACCAAAATTGGAAGAGCTCATAAATTGTCAAACATCTACGATACTTTAAAGAGCTCATAAGAAAACCAAAACACCCTCTTAAAAGAATATACAACAAGCCATATTAATGGTAACAATCAAAACAGTTATCACTAGCCCTATTACTAAGAAGTCAGATTGATGGAGGATGCTGCTCTTAAATCATCTCAAGAGAACAGAAGCTTGCATGTCTCAGATCGTCGCTCAAATGCTGAAATTCTTTGAATCGCATTAAATTTCTCCTCCAAGTCAGTATATTTAGCATCTATGTCCCTCATGTTTTCCCTTTTTGGGCAAATTATGTCCAGCATATTTAAAACTTTACCATTCCTCAGGATATAGTTTATCATTTCAAACTCAACCTCTAAACATTCAAAGTGATGGATTGTTACTTGTCTGAGATGAGATGATAAACAAGAGGGTACTTGCTGGGGCTCCGTCCAGCATTCTGGGTCATCGTAATCAACCTGATGAATGATGATAACAAATAAGAAAAAATTAAATGATTGATGAAAGAAAACAAAGAAACATACTAAACTATGCTTATTGTCGTCAACAAACCTCTCTGATAATAAGGACTTGAAGATTATTAGCATTTTCGAGAAATTTTAACAGAAAAATCCAACACGCAGTCAAGTCGAGTTTGGTTAGATTGATGAACCTTGAAGTTAGAGCACCAAATGAGGAGTCCAAAAACTGCAGATATTAGATTACCGAGAGTTTAAGAAAAAAAAGGTTGCTAGAATTCACGCCGGAGGGGGGGGGGGGGGGGGGGGTTGGCTAATTACTAAGAAAATAATGTGATGATGGCCACATACCTGGTTATGGGTGATTGATAATCTTAGGCACTTAACTTGATAGACCCTATCAACCAAATCTAACACAGAGTTAAAATAAATATCATTGTCTTGCACCTCATAATTGTAAAGACAAATATGCTTCAACCAATGAGTTGAAAGTTCCAGTTGTGAAACGCTGGGATGCATAATCTTCTACAACAAGATATCTAACTGCGGGAGTATTTATCTCCAGCTTATAATCCGAGAAGTCATCGTCAAAATCATCATGGGGATCATAGACATCATACAAATCAAGCTTCAGTGTAAGCCATTTTATTGTGGGTGACGATATAGTACAACTCCTCAAATCATATATGTTGATTGATTGAATGTTCAACTCCTCAAACACCGGAGATCCAGAAATTAAATTCTGAAGTTTTTCATGATTCCCATATTGAAAATAATGTAGATGGAGCTTCTTGAGATTAGGTAAAATTATAGCATCAGGTATAGAACCACAATAAAGGAGCCTCAAATCGACAAGGGTTTTACAGGCGAAGAGGCAGCGAGGTAACCAAACTTTACCACAAAGATGGATCTCAAGAGCTTGGACATTGCGTGCAATGGTAGTTCTAATCCATGTATCAAGTTGCGCTTTACGCGACCTCCTATCCTTAATTATAAGGCGAAAACTATTTATGTCCCGCACATTGCTGAGCAACATTACCCTGCTGATGGTGTCTGCAAAGCTGAATCCAGATCGGGACTTCATCTTATGATTTATAGAGTCAAAATCTAAATTGAAAACATCGGTCCAGAGAAACCTCCATCGTGTAGCTAGATTGCTGGTTGCCACAGAAAGCTTCGTCGGGAGAAACGAGAGAATGTGACAGAGCAACGAATCAGGCAAGCTGCTAAGTCTATCAGATTTTTTACTGGTTGATCGATTTCTTCTCTCCATTACAAAACGAAATAGAGCTTCTTGTGACGACCCGGCCGTCCGGCGCCCCAAGATGGACGCGAGAGGCTCGCGCGCACCCCCGAGGCCAGCCTTACCCCACACCCGGACCAGCAAGCTTAGCATGTGTATTACAATACTTTGGGAAGGAACACGAGCATACCTGCAAGTAACGCCAACAATCAGGTATATAGGCCACAAATAATGTACATGACAACCCTGCCGCGTCATAGGGGTGGGGCACGGACTGGGATCCCGTGACACTCCCCCACCCAAATCCGCTAACGCCCTCGTAGCGGAGGAAGGATCTCGATCGCGCACTTCAACTCGGAGCTTTGAACCGCGGCACCATCCCCTGGATGGACAGGCTCCTTCTTTGTGCACATCGCACAGCCCGCAGTGCACCCCGCACATACCGCCTCGACACCAACCTTCACCCTATGCCCTCTCAGCATTAGTTCCTCGGTTGAACGGCCTCCCCGCCGCTGCATTTTCGCATGTCGATTCCCCCTGATCGCTCCCGATTCCCACAGCGCTCGACGAGATGGCAAGGCCTCAACACTCGAAAATAAGCCTACCTCGCTTCCGCCTCAGATCCCAAAGATTCTCTCCCGATTGTGCTTGCTCACTAATCCAGAGACTTTCATGCACAATGGCCACACATTCTCCCCAAAAACCGTACCTTCGATGGAACACCACACAGGGGTCTCCCGCCTCCCGCAATGTGATGCTCGCAACAAAACCTGGCTCTGATACCACATGTGACGACCCGGCCGTCCGGCGCCCCAAGATGCACGCGAGAGGCTCGCGCTCACCCCCGAGGTCAGCCTTACCCCACACCCGGACCAGCAAGCTTAGCATGTGTATTACAATACTTTGGGAAGGAACACGAGCATACCTGCAAGTAACGCCAACAATCAGGTATATAGGCCACAAATAATGTACATGACAACCCTGCCGCGTCACAGGGGTGGGGCACGGACTGCGATTCCGTGACATTCTGCTGTTCAAATTTGCTAACTTTGATGCTGAAAATCGATAATCAAACAATGAATTCTATAATTAGGTTTTCCAAAACGACTAAAAAATTTTCGTTCCTTGAATTCTAGAATCTTGTGCAAATCAGTAAGAAAGGGGGAAAGAGTAAGAGGGCAAAGAGCAGAGACATTTACCAGGCACCGGTAATAAACTTGTAGTCTTCTCCTCTCCGTCAATTCGTCGTCTTCTTTCTTAAGAGGTCACTTGACCGGCGTCTCTACTACCTATTGGGGGTATCTGGGGACGATGTTTGCACAAATGAGCTTCCTTTGCACCCATGGAAGTTTTTGAGCCCGTTATAATTGTTCACCATTCTCCTATTGTAGAATTCCTTTAATGCTCCCCACTTGAAGAAGCGCGATATGAAACGCGATTTCTTTTTTTTTTTTTATATATCAATTGTTGTAGTTACATAAAAACCCCCATCCCAAAACCCCCAAATCGATACTGCTATATCCATCCCCCCCCACCCCCCCCAAACCTGCTACCAACGAGAAAAAAGAAAGAAGAAGGAGAAGCGACCCAGTCGATACTGCGCGATACCGACCGACCGACCAACTGAGGGAGAAGAAGAAGCCAAGCGAGTGGAAGAAGAAGAAGTTAGAAGAACCGAGTGGAAGAAGAATCGAGGCGAGTGGAACCAAGAAGAAGCGTTTCAACTTACCGGGGAAGAAAAAATCACCGGAGAAGAAGAATATAACGACGAGTTGTCCAATTTAATTTTTTTTAATCATATTTAAATTTTAATGTTTATGCAATGTTAACAATTTTTTTTCATTTTATGCATTTGCAGAGTCAATGGATGCTCCACGTAGTCTTGAATTTTCATTGGTTACTGAGAACGATCCTTCTACTTCATCGTCACCCCTGTAAGTGAAAATTAGTTCCATTTGTTAATCTTTTTAGCTATTTATGCTTGATAAACTATATATTTGTTGTATGGTGATGATTGTTGAATGTGGATGATTTATGGTGATGATTTTTTGAATGGTGATGATTTGTTAAATGGTGATAATTTTTGTAAATTCACTAAAAGGTGATGATTTGTTAATCTTTTTAGCTATTTATGCTTGATACACTATATAGTTGTTGTATGGTGATGATTTTTGAATGGTGATGATTTTTGAATGGTGCTGATTGTTGAATGGTGATGATTTGTTGAATGGTTATGATTTTTATAAATTCACTAAAAGGTGATGGTTTGTTAATCTTTTTAGCTATTTATGCTTGATACATGATAAGAGACGTTTTTACGTGTTTTTAAGCCCGTGATGCTCATGTTTTGGATTTAATTATTGCCTAAATCATGCTACATTTGCGTTTAATTGGGATGTTAAGTGATTTCAGGTGATAAATGAGAGCACACGAAGAAAAGGGCGAAAGATAGCTATCAAATGAAGTCCAGGTGAATGCTTCGCAGATCCGCGCCCGGGCGCCAGGATAGCCACACCTAGGCGCCAGCCGAAGAGAAGAACAGGTAGCCCACGCAGTATGGCGCCTAGGCGCGATACCTTCCGCGCCCGAGCGCCACCTATGTCGCGCCTGGGCGCCGCCCGACTTTTCCCCCAAGAAACTCCTGCCATGTAGGCGGTGCCTAGGCACCGATCCACCCTCGCCTGGGCGCCGCTGTAACCGTTTTTGGAAGCTATAAAAGGAAATTTTCAGCTCATTTAAAGGGTTGGAACTCTTGGGGATTCAAGGGATTTTTTGGGTTTTTGGGCCACTTTCTTATCACTTGGAAGAGATCAAGAAGGAAGATTAGCTTGGGGATTGAAGATTGAAGTGAAGATCCATCATCAATTCAACATAGGGAGTTTTAATAGCTTTCTCTTTTCATTATTGTCCATGAATATGTATATGAATCTATCTATGTCCTTTATGTCATTAACTATGAGCTAAGCTTGTAAGACTAGGGCCATGTAAGGCCAAATTGTGATTTATGCTTATAATAAAGGATTGTTGAAGTGATTCTTATGTTGTTATGTGGTGTGAATTTATGTTTTTGCTTGTTTGACATATGCTTGATCACCATATGTTAGAATCTTATGCCTAGGTGAATATTTCGAGAGAAAATTGACTTAGGGTGCAAGAAATTCACACCATAACCCGCAACCAATGAGGAATTGCCCTAGACATAGGTAAAGATTCCAGGGTGAAGTCATTCGATCTAAATCGAGTGAGCTCTAGTGCGTTAATGCGTGTTTGGTGATTAGATTTCTGGGTAAATATACTTAGGAAACCATCATTCAACCATAGGAGTTTAGCACGAGACATCGGTTATTATTTAACCTAGGAGCTTTCACCATAGCAACATAAGCGTAACCTTCAACGAGAGCCTTTATAAGTATAACTGAGTAATTTGGACCTAGCATGTGCCTTAGTCTCCCTTTATAATTGGTCTTCAATCCTTCGTGTGTTTTTGTTTTTATCTTACGTGTTTTACCTTTGAATTTACTCTTACTTTAATTATTTATTTCATTACGAATCTTAAACTAGAATTCAAGTCTTTGAGGTTCGACAACCTGGACTTTTAGTCCACTTTTATTACTATCACGACTAGTGCACTTGCTACCAAAGCACGTTAGCTTCTAGCGTGTCAAGTTGATTTTTGAATGGTGATGATTTTTATAAATTCACTAAAAGGTGATGGTTTGTTAATCTTTTTAGCTATTTATGCTTGATACACTATATAGTTGTTGTATGGTGATGATTGTTGAATGGTGATGATTTTTGTATGGTGATGAATTTTGAATGGTGATGATTCTTTGAATTGTGATGATTTTTTGAATGGTGATGATTGTTGAATGGTAATTAAGAAATGTAATTAAGAAGTGTAATTAAGAAATGTTAATTACTTTGGAAACATGCGTGCAAAAGTTAGTGTATGGTAGTTCAATAATCTATTTCAATATGCTAGTTCAATACTATCATTTTTGTATATGCTATTTGGTTGTTATTATATTTTAAGAATTTTCAATTGCCTTTTTCAGGTCCCCACTCTTTATTTGGCCCTTGAAGAATGTAAAATGGCTGAAGAATGCTTATTCATCGAAAATTGTTTAAGCGACTATCCGGACGGGATGAACTGGTTGAGGGAATCTCAATTTGGTCCATTATTTGACGCTGCTCCCCACACGGAGATGATCTTAATTCCTTTGTGGATTCTTCTAAGCCGCAAAGTGAAGTCTCCCAAAAAATCGAAGATTTAGTTTGTTTTGAATGGAGTTCCCATTCGGTATTCTCTGAAGGAGCACGCTTTAATTAGCGGGTTGAAATGTGCCGAATATCCGAAGGAAGGACCTATCCCCGCAATGGGAGAAGAAAACTTTTGTTCAAGATATTTTGACACGAAAAAGGTCACATTAGCAAATATAAGGGAAGTACTTGAAGATATTAAAATTCCCTAAAAAGTTGAGTCTCCTACCGGTGATGGTGATAGAAGTTTAAGCATTGTTAGGCAAGGGGGCCGGGACATGGTCAAGGATGACAAGTTGAAGCTGTCGTTGCTATATCTATTGGGCTCAGTGTTATTTTACGGTGGAAATGAAAATGCAAAAATAGATTCCACACTAATCGAAATAGTGGAGAATCTAGAGTTTGCAAAATCGTATCCGTGGGGTCGTCGGTCCTTTAGGTTTCTGATGGAGCACGTTGTTAGGTCTCATATTTTACATATTTTCATTTTGATTTACCTCACATTTATCTTTATTTTATGCCTTGTTGTTAGTCTTTTGCTTTATTTTTAGCCTAATTTATGTATTTTGATTTCTAAGTCGTTTCAATGCTTTTATAGGCATAAAAGCGATGATTTTGATGAGTTGAAGGAATATTTATTACAAGAATAATGAAGGTTATCCAAGAGGATGTGAAGAAATGCATTTGAAAGGCCAAACGAGAATGTTTCGTTGAAGAAAAATGAAGAGGAAGATTTCTGCACAGGCAACTGCACAACTGTGTAGATATTCTGCACAGCTGTGCAGCTATGAATTTTTGTGGGCCGATTTTATGACTTGGATGGGCATAATTTATGTATCTAAGACTCCTTTTTAGTTAAAAAGAAATGGCAAAAACATTTATGTAGGCTAGAGTGAGGTGGAACAGGATAAAATTCATTCATTCTTACAAAAAAGTAGATCTTGGAGAGAAAAGAAGACTTCTAGAGAGAGAAAGGAGATCTTGAAGAGTTCTTAGAGAAGAGTTCTTGGAGAGGAAAGCTTCATCTTCTCAAGTTGTATTCTTCCAATCCTCCATTGTTGAACATGAGTAACTTTATGTTTATGCAATTTATTTCTTGTTTTTCTTTAAAAAAAAAAAAAAAAAAAAGGAAAGAAAAGGTTGATTCAGTGGGTATTGAATGCTAGAATCACCCAGTTTTGTTTCTAGCCTTTGTCACTCGAGTGATTAAGTCCGTTGGGGTGTCTTGACACCTAGTGCCTTAAAACCAACTGGTTTGAGAGTCATTGGCCCAAAACTCGTTACCAGGGTGACATAGAAAGCTTGACTAGCGAAACATTGCACGGGTTGATCAATTGTGAATGAAGGAGAAAGAATAAAGATGAAATATGACAGATGTTTTGTTTTGCTTGAAATATCCGAAATGTTCCCTTGCTAGAACTCATAAATCAAGCACGAATGGATGTATATGAAATTGAACTTGTTTGGGATTAGTGTGATGACTTGAGAGTAAAGATGTTCATATGTGGAAAAATAATGATTCTATGTGTTTATTGGTTTATGTGTAATGATTGTGGGGAGTCATAAATGTTGTGACTAGTTGCTGATTTGATGCACGGTGAGACAGATAGACGATTGTCATGAATTTTGTGGGTATATTCTCTGCAAACCCTCACGAGACAAAACTCGTCCACTAGGGGTAACCTAGGGGTTTAACGGCTTGTTGCACATGCTAAGTGCAATCGTGTTCCCTACGAAAGTGGTGTTATCTTTATTTTTGTTTTTGTTTTGTTTGGATTTACTCGAGTACGAGTAAAGGTTAAGTGTGGGGTATTTGTTAGGTCTCATATTTTACATATTTTCATTATGATTTACCTCACATTTATCTTTATTTTATGCCTTGTTGTTAGTCTTTTGCTTTATTTTTAGCCTAATTTATGTATTTTGATTTCTAAGTCGTTTCAATGCTTTTATAGGCATAAAAGCGATGATTTTGATGAGTTGAAGGAGTATTTATTACAAGAATAATGAAGGTTATCCAAGAGGATGTGAAGAAATGCATTTGAAAGGCCAAACGAGAATGTTTCGTTGAAGAAAAATGAAGAGGAAGATTTCTGCACAGGCAACTGCACAACTGTGCAGATATTCTGCACAGGTGTGCAGCTGTGAATTTTTGTGGGCCGATTTTATGACTTGGATGGGCATAATTTATGTATCTAAGACTCCTTTTTAGTTAAAAAGAAATTGCATAAACATAAAGTTACTCATGTTCAACAATGGAGGATTGGAAGAATACAACTTGAGAAGATGAAGCTTTCCTCTCCAAGAACTCTTCTCCAAGAACTCTTCAAGATCTCCTTTCTCTCTCTAGAAGTCTTCTTTTCTCTCCAAGATCTACTTTTTTGTAAGAATGAATGAATTTTATCCTCTTCCACCTCACTGTAGCCTATATAAATGTTTTTGCCATTTCTTTTTAACTAAAAAGGAGTCTTAGATACATAAAGGAGTCTTAGATACATAAATTATGCCCATCAAAATCTTCGTTTCTCTTCACCCCACATAGCCTTCCGCCGCCGTCACGCTCACAACCAAGATCCGCCGCCGACCGCCGCGCCGCTGCTCGTCGCCTCAACCGTCGCCTTCCGCCGTTGTTTCGCCACCAACACGCCGCCGTCTCTCGATCTGTCTCGTATCTCCACCACCGAGCTCAACTCCAATATCCAGTCGACGCCGTCGCATCCTCGCCGTCTCTTCGCCGCCTTCGACCACCCATCTCCGATCAGAAACATCAAGAACTCGAGTTCCGCCGTCATCAACACCTAGAACCAGATCCGGCGTAACTTTCGTCTCCCCGCGCCGCCGTCATCTTCCTCATTTCAGCCGTCGTCGTCAACCGCCGCTCGCCGCATATCCACCAGGGTGGATTGTTTTGTTGAAGTGAGAGAGAGAGATTGGGCCGGAGAAATTTAGAGAAGATAATGTGTTGACCGAAATTGGGGATTTTGACCCAATTTCAATTTTTTTTTTTTTTGGGTGCAAAAGTGCGAAAATTCTGCACAATTGTGCACGAAAATTGCACAGTTGTGCACTGCGAGTTTGGATTTTGTGCGAAAATTTTGCACAACTGTGCTGAAAAGTTGCACAACTGTGCACATATACATCTTCTAAGTGCGAAATTTTTGCACAGTGGTGCTAATATGAGCACAATTGTGCACCTGATTCACATTGTATAAGAACCCATGCACCTCATTTTTCATGTTTTTGACCTGCAACAAGAATAACTTGCATTAGTAAATCACTTGAGCACCGAAAATAAAATAAAATTCAAACATAAAATATGGAAAACAAATAAATCAAAAAGAAGAAAAACAAAACGACAAAAAGAATCGAAAACTCTTGGGTTGCCTCCCAAGCAGCGCTTGTTTAAAGTCATTAGCTCGACTTAGAGGAAATTATTGTTGGAGGTTGACGAGGGAAATCGTTTCCCCTCGAGGAATATTGTCTCCTTCAAAGTATAGCTTTAACCGTTGCCCATTCACTTTAAATACACCGGAACCTTCTCGTACAATATCAACTGCTCCATGGGAATAAACTTTGACAACTTCAAATGGACCCGACCATCTAGACTTAAGTTTTCCCGGAAAAAGCCGAAGACGGGAATTAAAGAGTAAAACTTTTTGACCCACTTGAAATTCTTTTGGTTGAATGTGCTTATCATGCCATCTTTTAGTTTTTGCCTTATAAATTCGTGCACTTTCATAAGCATTCAACCGGAATTCATCAAGTTCACTCAATTGCATCAATCTACTCAATCCCGCTTCTTTTAAATCCAAATTTAGTGCTTTAGTTGCCCAATATGCTTTATGTTCGAGTTCCACGGGAAGATGACAAGCCTTACCATAAACCAACCGATACGGAGACATACCAATGGGAGTCTTGTATGCGGTTCTGTATGCCCATAGTGCATCATCTAGCCTGTTGGCCCAATCCTTTCGTGAATTATCAACGGTTTTCTCCAAGATATGCTTGAGTTCACGATTAGAAATTTCAACCTGACCACTCGTCTGAGGGTGATATGGAGTCGCCACCTTTTGAGTAACCCCATACTTTTTCAAGAGATTTTCCACTTGTCGGTTGCAAAAGTGAGCTCCTCCATCATTGATAATAGCTCGTGGTACCCCGAATCTTGAGAAAACATATTTTTTTAAGAATTTTGTCACCACACGAGCATCATTAGTCGGCGTCGCTATGGCTTCAACCCATTTCGATACATAATCGACTCCAACCAAGATGTACTTATTGCCATAGGAAGATGGGAATGGTCCCATGAAGTCCATCCCCCACACATCAAATAATTCCACAACCAATATAGGTTGTAAAGGCATCTCATTACGGCGAGAAATGTTCCCTGTCTTTTGACAACGATCGCATTCTATGACAAAAACCCTTGCGTCTTGATACATGGTGGGCCAATAAAATCCTGATTGCCAAATCTTAGCAACCGTCTTTGAAGTACTGTTATGACCCCCACATTCCAAGGAATGACAATGCTCCAAGATCATCTTAAACTCATCAGATGGCACATAACGACGAATGACACCATCCCCACACTCTTTGTAAAGAAGAGGCTCTTCCCAGTAGTAATGTTTTACTTCTGCCAAGAACTTCTTCTTTTGGTGATAACTTAAACCGGGAGGAAGAATGTCACTCACCAGGTAATTCACGTAATCAGCATACCATGGTATAACGTGTTTTATCCCCATCAACTGTTCTTCTGGAAATGTCTCATCAATTGGTATGTCCTCAACAACTGTGTCATTTCCTTGTTCAAGCCTCGAAAGATGATCCGCGACCACGTTGTCAGTACCCTTCTTATCACAAATTTCCAAATCAAACTCCTGTAACAATAGAATCCAACGGAGTAAACGTGGTTTTGCATCCTTCTTTGTCATTAAGTATCGGATTGCAGCATGATCCGTATACACTATCACCTTCGACCCCACAAGATAAGATCTGAACTTGTCAAACGCAAAAACCACTGCAAGCAACTCTTTTTCAGTAGTGGCATAATTGACCTGAGCACTATCTAACGTTTTGCTTGCATAGGCAATGACATGGACCCGTTTATTCTTCCTTTGCCCGAGAACAGCTCCTACTGCAAAGTCACTGGCATCGCACATCAACTCGAAAGGCAATTCCCAGTCTGGTGAAGAGATTATTGGGGCAGATATCAATGCTTGTTTTAACCTGTTGAACGCAAGTAAACATTCATCAGTAAAATTAAACACCACATCTTTTTCAAGTAAATTACATAAGGGTTTAGAAATTTTTGAGAAGTCCTTGATAAACCGACGATAAAAGCCAGCATGACCAAGGAAACTTCGTATGCCCTTTACTGATGTGGGTGGGGGTAATTTCTCAATCACTTCCACCTTTGCCTTATCCACCTCTATTCCTTTGTCTGAAATTTTATGCCCCAAAACAATTCCCTCAGTCACCATGAAGTGACATTTTTCCCAGTTCAAAACTAAATTAGTTTCCTCACACCTCTGCAAGACTTGAGAAAGATTAGCTAAGCAGTGATCAAATGACGAGCCATACACAGTAAAATCATCCATAAACACTTCCATGGATTTCTCAATAAACTCAGAAAAAATGGCCATCATACATCTCTGAAAAGTAGCAGGTGCATTAGAAAGTCCAAAAGGCATGCGTCGATACGCAAAAGTACCATATGAACAAGTAAAGGTGGTCTTTTCTTGGTCCTCGGGTGCAATTGGAATTTGAAAATATCCAGAGTAACCATCTAGAAAGCAATAATACTTATTATCCGAAAGTCTTTCCAACATTTGATCAATGAAAGTCAAGGGAAAGTGATCTTTTCGAGTAGCATTGTTTAACTTCCTATAATCAATACAAACCCGCCACCCTGTTACTGTTCTAGTGGGAATTAATTCATTTTTTTCATTATAAATCACAGTCATTCCTCCTTTTTTAGGCACTACATGTATAGGACTAACCCAAGGACTATCCGAGATAGGGTATATTATGCCAGCATCTAACAATTTCATAATTTCATCCTTAACAACTTCTTTCAACTTGGGATTCAATCTACGTTGAGGTTCTATTGATGTCTTATGATTTTCTTCCATGAGAATCCTATGCATGCATAAAGTAGGGCTAATTCCCTTTATATCAGAAATAGTCCATCCTATGGCTCTCTTTCTCAACCTCAACTCCTCTAATAGTTTTTTCAATTCAAGTTCAGACAGAGTACCACTAACAATAACAGGTAAAGATTCATTGTCACCAAGAAAGACATACCTGAGGTGTGGTGGAAGAGGTTTAAGTACTACCTTTGGTTTAGAGGAGATGTCGGGATACGACTCTAGTGGATCTCTTTTACCGTGAAGAAGATCTTCTTTATGCAAGTCATCATCGTTGTCTAGAGCTAGAGTCACTGTTTCAATCGTTGGATTCTCATCATCTCTAGTTTCCAACTTCTCCAACGGATCCTCAAGAAACTCCCCCTCGAATTCAATCTGGGCTATCTCATCAATCACATCCACCGAACAACAACTCTCTTCTAAGGCAGGCGACTTCATTACCTTGTTCAAATCAAATTCCACTTTCTCATCTCCAATGTTCAAGGTAAGCTTGCCTGCCCGTACATCAATGTTGGTTCCAGCAGTAGCAAGGAATGGTCTCCCAAGTATAATCGGGACCTCTGAATCCTCATCCATTTCTAACACCACAAAATCACACGGAATGTAAAATTTATCCACTTTGACCAACACATCCTCGATTATGCCCAGAGGATGTTTGACACTCCGGTCTGCCAACTGTAAGGACATCCTTGTGTGTTTGAGTTCTTGAAAACCCAATTTCCTGCAAATAGAAAAAGGCATTAGACTCACACTCGCTCCTAAATCACACAATGCCTTAACAAATTGAACTTGACCAATGGTGCAAGGAAGAGAAAAACTCCCTGGATCTTTGAGTTTAGGAGGAATACTCCTTTGGATTATAGCACTGCACTCTTCATTTAAAGATATTGTTTCCACGTCTTCCAATTTTCTTTTGTTGCTCAACAATTCCTTCAGAAATTTCACATAAATTGGCATCTGAGCCAAAGCATCCGCGAATGGTATATTGATACGCAACTGTCGAAAAACTTGAAGAAATTTCTCGTACTGCTTGTCTAATCTCTTTTGCTGCAATCTTTGAGGGAATGGAATTGGAGGAACATACGGCTTCACATATGGTTTAGGTTGAACTATCTCTGGTGTAACCTCTTCTGAAGGCTCAGAAATTGGATCCTCAGTTATTCCTTGTTCCTCATTAGGTTCCCCCGGTTGTTCAGATTCTCCCACGGTTCTTCCATTTCTCAAAGTTACTGCATTACACTGCCCCTTAGGATTCTGCTCAGTTTGACTTGGCAATGTCCCTTTTGGTCTTGAGCTAATAGTACTAGCCAACTGCCCCATTTGTGCTTCAAGATTCTTGGTTGCACCTATCATCTGATCCATCTTTGCCTCAAGCTTCTCAATACGGTTTGCAGTTCCGTTAGCTAGTTTTTCAATGGCTAATTCCCAAGCTTGTGGTTCTCGAGGTGGTGGTCCCTGCTGATTTGGTTGTTGAAAATTCTGAGGACCATGTTGTTGGAAACCTGGAGGAAACTGTTGTCTAGGAGGATTTGCTTGAGCTCCTTGGTTCCCTTGGCCTCCCCAAGAAAAGTTAGGGTGATTTCGCCAACCCGAATTGTATGTGTTCGAAAATGGATTTCCTTGCTGCTTATTCTGATTGGATAAATAGTTAGCTTGCTCGACGAGTGGGCAATCAGTAGCCATATGAGGTGCCCCACAAACATCACAAGCTAAAGTAGGCTGAGATACTGCACTGACATTTCCTTTGAGTCCCTCCATGTGATTGACAAGTGCTTCAATGTTAGCATTGAGCAATGTAATGTTATCTACATTGTGAATGCCCGGTGTTTTCTTGGTAGCCCGACTATCGCTCGTCCACTGATATGTATTGGATGCCATCTCGTCCATAAGAGCCAATGCATCATCCGGATTCTTTGCCATAAAACTCCCTCCTGCAGCTGCATCGATATTCATCCGGATACTATGTGATAGACCATTGTAGAAGGTTTGCACAAGCATCCAACTAGGAATACCGTGATGTGGGCACTTTCTGAGTAGTTCTTTGTACCTTTCCCATGCTTGATAGAGGGTTTCACTGTCAGTTTGCATAAATCCTGTGATTGCATTCCTTAACTGAGCAGTCTTAGCTGGGGGAAAATACTTAGTGAGGAATGCAGTCGACAAATCAGCCCAAGTGGTGAACTTATTTGCCGGCTGGTTTTTCAACCACTCCTTAGCTCTTTTAGATAAGGAGAATGGGAAGAGTCGCAATCTTATGGCATCTTCAGTAACGCCATTCATCTTGAAAGTGCTGCAGATTTCCAGAAAATTCCCCAGATGGGAATGAGGATCCTCCCTCTCAATATCTCCCTCAAATGCAGTGTGTTGGAGCATTTGAATAATAGCCGGTTTCAACTCAAAGGTATTGGCTTGAACAGTTGGTACCGCTATGCTGGAGGTTAAATTCTGATATGTTGGTGTAGCATAATCCCAGAGAGTTCTCTGCGCAGCAGGTTCAATCCTTTGTATGTCTTCTTCCATTCTACGATGCTCTCTTTGTTGACGTCTGCCTCTTCGAAAAGTTCGTTCTGGTTCTGGATCGATTTCAAGAGCAAGTGCACTCAAAGAACGCCTGTGCATCTACCAATATTCAACCTAAAACAGAAATTAAGATCAGAGCGAGACAGATAATAAAAAAAATTCGAAAATAAAATAAAAATAAATGTCTAAACTAATAAGAATCAATTTTTTATTGATATTGACTATTTGTTGCCTTCCCCGGCAGCGGCACCAATTTGTTAACCATCCGTAACAACACGGAATCGAACAAATAATATAGTGAAAGTAAGATCGTCTCCACAGGGAAGGTTATCAAGTACCAAACAAAGTTTATCTTATTATTTAGACTATCGATTATCAAAGATTTGAGATTTTGACTAATTAAAAGCAGAAATTTATAAAAACAGAATTAATTATAAATAATAAACACAAATATAATTAAAACGAATAATCAATTAACGAAAAGCCTAGGGATTAAGATTTCATCAAGGTATTTCTATGGATTATTGACTTTCAATGGATTATCATTCTTGTTTAAATTAAAGACCCAATTTCCTTAAATACACGAATACTCTCCCGAGATCTTCATGAGTACCCACCTAAATTAATTAACGTCACTCCCATGATCAAAAACTAATTTAGATGAATCCATTAAGTTCTATGAATATTGTTTAACTAGTCTCATGCAAAATTACCAATATCCCTATTAAGCAATTTACACATGTCTATTAAATCCGAACCAATAAACTAATTCACCTCCCGGTACTTCTTAATTTATCTTAAATCATGCAATTGGTGATCAATCAATTACAAGCATTAAACACTCATTAATAGATAAACCAAACAAGAAATCACATCCATCAATCATCAATAATCCAAATCAATACACAAGACTACATCTTAAACCCTAGAAAATAATTTAGCTATACATAATTAAAGAAAAACAAGAAATAAATTGCATAAACATAAAGTTACTCATGTTCAACAATGGAGGATTGGAAGAATACAACTTGAGAAGATGAAGCTTTCCTCTCCAAGAACTCTTCTCCAAGAACTCTTCAAGATCTCCTTTCTCTCTCTAGAAGTCTTCTTTTCTCTCCAAGATCTACTTTTTTGTAAGAATGAATGAATTTTATCCTGTTCCACCTCACTCTAGCCTATATAAATGTTTTTGCCATTTCTTTTTAACTAAAAAAGAGTCTTAGATACATAAATTATGCCCATCCAAGTCATAAAATCGGCCCACAAAAATTCACAGCTGCACAGCTGTGCAGAATATCTGCACAGTTGTGCAGTTGCCTGTGCAGAATATCTGCACAGTTGTGCAGTTGCCTGTGCAGAAATCTTCCTCTTCATTTTTCTTCAACGAAACATTCTCGTTTGGCCTTTCAAATGCATTTCTTCACATCCTCTTGGATAACCTTCATTATTCTTGTAATAAATACTCCTTCAACTCATCAAAATCATCGCTTTTATGCCTATAAAAGCATTGAAACGACTTAGAAATCAAAATACATAAATTAGGCAAAAAACAGAGGGTAATAATCAAGGGCATTCATCTGATGATCATTCCACTAGCAGTACCTCGGTTCCCATTTCTGCTTTCGCCAACCTTGAGTCTACTGTGGCAGAAATTCAACGAACTCAGACAGAAATGATGAGGCAGTTGTCAGCCTACTTCCAGTTCGTGAATTTCCATCCTCCACCACAGTGAGATCCACCCTACCGACTCCCGGGCCATCACGCACATATATAGGGGAGTATTTCTTTCACAGTTCTTTTAATTACATGTTGTTTTCATTCTTGCATATCGGTCTCACTTAATTACATTGAGGACAATGTGTGATTTTAAGTGTGGGGTGGATTGTTTGCAAATTGTGATTAGAGTTTATTGAATTGCTCAAGTGTGGGGTGTTTGTGGTTAAATTGGTGAAAGGATCGGACATATTACATTTTTTTTTGTTGAGTATTGTGTGTATTGAATTGCTCAAGTGTGGGGTAATGTGGAAAATTGGTGAAAGAATTGGGCATACGGCATTTTCTGTTGAGTTGTTGCTGAAATTTGGTTAACTTGTTCACAATATTTGTGTTCCCATATTTGAGCTCTTGACTATATAAACATATGAATCTGATTTCTGTACATGGATACTCTTTTTATTGAGTTTGATCGCTGAGCCTGAAATTTGTAAAATTTCTATGCATCTTTACACACTACACACGAGTTCTAGTAAAGGGAATTGATCGGGGAGATAAAAGCAATTACATATTTCATTGATATTGGAGGAAAGTTTATGAGAAAAAAAAAATCGAGAAAATAGAAAAAGAAAAAAAAAATAAGGAAAGAAAAGGTTGATTCAGTGGGTATTGAATGCTAGAATCACCCAGTTTTGTTTCTAACCTTTGTCACTCGAGTGATTAAGTCCGTTGGGGTGTCTTGACACCTAGTGCCTTAAAACCAACTGGTTTGAGAGTTATTGGCCCAAAACTCGTTACCAGGGTGACATAGAAAGCTTGACTAGCGAAACATTGCACGGGTTGATCAATTGTGAATGAAGGAGAAAGAATAAAGATGAAATATGACAGATGTTGTGTTTTGCTTGAAATATCCGAAATGTTCCCTTGCTAGAACTCATAAATCAAGCACGAATGGATGTATATGAAATTGAACTTGTTTGGGATTAGTGTGATGACTTGAGAGTAAAGATGTTCATATGTGGAAAAATAATGATTCTATGTGTTTATTGGTTTATGTGTAATGATTGTGGGGAGTCATAAATGTTGTGACTAGTTGCTGATTTGATGCACGGTGAGACAGATAGACGATTGTCATGAATTTTGTGGGTATATTCTCTGCAAACCCTCACGAGACAAAACTCGTCCACTAGGGGTAACCTAGGGGTTTAACGGCTTGTTGCACATGCTAAGTGCAATCGTGTTCCCTACGAAAGTGGTGTTATCTTTATTTTTGTTTTTGTTTTGTTTGGATTTACTCGAGGACGAGTAAAGGTTAAGTGTGGGGTATTTGTTAGGTCTCATATTTTACATATTTTCATTATGATTTACCTCACATTTATCTTTATTTTATGCCTTGTTGTTAGTCTTTTGCTTTATTTTTAGCCTAATTTATGTATTTTGATTTCTAAGTCGTTTCAATGCTTTTATAGGCATAAAAGCGATGATTTTGATGAGTTGAAGGAGTATTTATTACAAGAATAATGAAGGTTATCCAAGAGGATGTGAAGAAATGCATTTGAAAGGCCAAACGAGAATGTTTCGTTGAAGAAAAATGAAGAGGAAGATTTCTGCACAGGCAACTGCACAACTGTGCAGATATTCTGCACAGCTGTGCAGCTGTGAATTTTTGTGGGCCGATTTTATGACTTGGATGGGCATAATTTATGTATCTAAGACTCCTTTTTAGTTAAAAAGAAATGGCAAAAACATTTATATAGGCTAGAGTGAGGTGGAAGAGGATAAAATTCATTCATTCTTACAAAAAAGTAGATCTTGGAGAGAAAAGAAGACTTCTAGAGAGAGAAAGGAGATCTTGAAGAGTTCTTGGAGAAGAGTTCTTGGAGAGGAAAGTTTCATCTTCTCAAGTTGTATTCTTCCAATCCTCCATTGTTGAACATGAGCAACTTTATGTTTATGCAATTTATTTCTTGTTTTTCTTTAATTATGTATAACTAAATTATTTTCTAGGGTTTAAGATGTAGTCTTGTGTATTGATTTGGATTATTGATGATTGATGGATGTGATTTCTTGTTTGGTTTATCTATTAATGAGTGTTTAATGCTTGTAATTGATTGATCACCAATTGCATGATTTAAGATAAATTAAGAAGTACCGGGAGGTGAATTAGTTTATTGGTTCGGATTTAATAGACATGTGTAAATTGCTTAATAAGGATATTGGTAATTTTGCATGAGACTAGTTAAACAATATTCATAGAACTTAATGGATTCATCTAAATTAGTTTTTGATCATGGGAGTGACGTTAATTAATTTAGGTGGGTACTCATGAAGATCTCGGGAGAGTATTCGTGTATTTAAGGAAATTGGGTCTTTAATTTAAACAAGAATGATAATCCATTGAAAGTCAATAATCCATAGAAATACCTTGATGAAATCTTAATCCCTAGGCTTTTCGTTAATTGATTATTCGTTTTAATTATATTTGTGTTTATTATTTATAATTAATTCTGTTTTTATAAATTTCTGCTTTTAATTAATTAAAATCTCAAATCTTTGATAATCGATAGTCTAAATAATAAGATAAACTTTGTTTGGTACTTGATAACCTTCCCTGTGGAGACGATCTTACTTTCACTATATTATTTGTTCGATTCCGTGTTGTTACGGACGGTTAACACACGTGACAAGTTTGGACATGGCATAGAAGAAGTTGTCCAGAAACCTACAGTGGAAATGTCCCGGTTTCATCCTACCTCTGATGGTAAGTTTTTTAATGATGTTTTACTATATTGCAAACCGTGACTTTTATTTTGGAAAATAAATAAACTGATGATGTGTTTTTTTTCATTTTGTTTAGCTTTTTTCTTTTGAGTGCATGTCCATCCTGTCACCTGCTATTGGGCAATTGAGGGAGACTGTGAACCCCGCATTACCCCGAATGTGCAAGTGGACGACGAAGCCCAAAGTGAAGAAACATTTTCCGAGTATCGACCAGTTGCTTAAATTGGTCGTAAACACGAAGGTTGGTATTAACTTTTTGTGCACATTATTTTTTTGCAATTAATATGCATAATGGGTTTTCTAATTTATTATATTGTGCTTAAATTTTTAGGACATTTCAAGCATATTAAAACCCACTCTGGAGGAACGCTCTTCAATGGACATGGAGTTTCCTCCTTTGAATGTGAAAAACTCCGTATGGGACCCGACCACTGATGCATGGACTGCAATATTGGAGACAGGGGGTACAATTCTATTTGAAGATTTGTACCTCGCTGATGTGGTTGGTAAATGTTCTTCACTTAGATTGGACAGAGTTGAAGACATTAGTGATCCTCTGCCCGAAAGCGATCCATGTGCCTCATCAGCCATTCCGCCTAACAACATTCCAGCGTTATCCTCCATCCCCCATCCTGAAAGGGCTCCCGGTCATTCAACGGAACCTAACAGTGAGGTTTTAAGAATGTTTAGTGAGATTTTGGAAAATTTTCAGATATGGAGAGTAGGCTAGCCAGTGTAGAAAATTTGCTATCAAACGTGAATGGTAGGCTAGCCAGCGTAGGAAATAGAATATCAAACATGGATGTTAGGCTAGTCAGCATAGAAAATAGGGTATCAAACATAGCAAATTTTCAGAGGGTTGATGAACCCGTTTCTGGTGTTGCTCCTGATATACCAGTTGATGGTTCTGTTAGCCCTTGTGTTCATAATGAGCCTGCTCTTGTGGCTGATGAGGTCGTTGTTGGGGAGGGAGAGATTGCTAATGTCCTAATAGACTTGAAGCATGAGGAGATCACCCCCTCTCGCTGTCGATCGCGAGCATCCGAAGAGGGAGCGGAAAAAGGGCAGGCTTCTACAGTCCCCATACACTGAGTTAGCCCCAACTAAGAAGGTAATACAGTCAGGTGTTATTTAATGAATTTATTTTTTGTACGGTATATTTGTCTTTCTTATGCGTAATGTGTTTTAACTTCAGGCCACCAAAGTTGTTACGGACCTTGAATATGGAGGCCAGTTGGAGGAATTGAAGGTGGATATGGATGGAGCTCATTTGTCATCTTTTCATGAGCGAACTGGAAAAAGAAAGATGACTGAAGAGGAGGAGGAAACGGGGCTTAAAAAGGTGAAGGTAGAGGAGGATACATTGGACGAGAATTATCATTGTCAGCCTCTGACCTCAAATGAGCAAAAGCGATATTCCATCGCTATGTCCCCTAAGTTGCCGGCTGACAAAGTAATGGTGAGTTTGAATGACTTCCCTGTAAAAGCGGAAAACCTTCGCACTTTGAAACCTCAAGGATGGCTTGATGACGTAGTCATTATTCTTACCTCATTTTATTGGCTGAAAGGCAGTCGAGGGAGCCGGAGAGGTACTTGAGGTGCCATTATTTTAATACTTTCTTTTTAGTAAAGTTGAAAATAGCTGATAGTTTCGAGAGTGTGGAAAAGTGGGTAGATTCAAACACTTCTCTTGTTGAATGCGATGCAATCTTTGTCCCCATCTACGATATTAATCATTGGGCTTTAGCCATTATCAACCTGAAAAGGAAAAAAATGTAGTATATTGATTCGCTTGGTCCTCACAGGATTGATAATGGGGTTTTTAAGTTGCTGAAAAACTATCTTGTCCAATACGTGAGGCACAAATCTGGACAAGATTATGATTTGAGTGGTTGGGCTAAGGAGATTGTGCGTACCATGCCTCGACAACAAAATGGCGACGACTGCGGAGTGTTCATGCTCAAGAACATCAACTTCTTTTCTACTCGAGAACAGTTTACAGGCATTTGAAATTTTTTAACGCGGAGCACATAGGTTTGTTCAGAAAGAAGATTGCATTGGATATTTTGAACAAGAGGGTTGTTTGAATAATAATTGTATTATCTTATAAAAAATGTATGACAATATTGTAAATGGAATTTTATTTTATATGAAGCATATGTTGAGTTAATTGATTTAGATATTGGATTGTAATGTTGTTATCTTAAAATTAGTTGTAGATGCATTGTGTGAATATTTGGTATCTGAAATTGCAAATGTTGTTAACGAAAATGTTCAGGATACGTTGGATGTTGATGAGGCATATTATTTTGTGCCTCTCACCGCAGATGAGAAGAGATAGATTTCAGAATCCATGTCCGATCCCCGTAAGGCCAAATCGTTGATGAGTATAACTTATGGTAAGAAAGAAAAGCAAATTAGTACAAGGAGCTTGAAACTGTTGAAACCTCGAGGATGGCTTGATGATGAAGTATGTAATTTCTACATGTTGTTTTTGAAAAAAGGAGAGTTGAGGGAGCCAATGAGGTACTTGAAATGCCATTATTTGTCTCTCTCTTGTATGATGATATTTAACAGCTGAATCATACTATTTTCCTCAATATGTTTTCTAGTAGCGTTGGAAAGACAATGATGCGAATCCATCAACGTTACTAACTCTTTGACCTTGTCTCTGAAAATGAAGTACAAGCAAGAATCATTAGGTGCCTCAATTTTCTCCTTATAAAGATCTGAGTTTTTCGGGGGCATCTCAATTCTACTATGCATCATAGGGCCTCTCAACAGTAAACCAGGAGAAAGCAAGCTGCACATTACACTCAAACTAATCACATATTTCGTTATAAAATAAGGTATCATAAATAGATTCTACAAATAATACCTGCGATGAGGATCAACATGGTTCTTTACTTTACACATAGCAAACAATGTTGTCTCATACTGTGTATATATACAGTCATTTTGTTGGTCATAAATGAATGTTCTACAAGACTCCTTCCTAGTTTCCGAGAACACCACAGCAGCCAGTAACTCTGTGACCTCAAACCACAGTTTTGTCCTGTAAAACAGGATTGACAATGCCCGGGGTTTTCACAATTTCTCACACCACAGCAACCAACAACTCCACATAGCTTCGCCCTGTTATTTTAACAAGATATAAGAACAAGACGGACACCTTCGATTTTTGTATTCATCAAAGAAGGTCTGACTTTGACAAAATGACGACAAACATCCCCTTTAAAAAATTCAAAAAATATGAAACATTTAGATTCGGAAAGCACTCCCTATTCTTAACTTATCGAAATACATGTGACTACCTATATTAATTCGATGGTAAACACAAGAAAGGACTAATTCAAAAGATGGTATCAATCATCATAAGAAAAAGACATTTAATAAGAAAAGCTTCTTTTTCTTACATTACAAGGGCAAAATGAGGAGGCAGCGGCGTATGGATACAGAGCTTCTTAAATATATGAGACCACACTTTCTTAAATAAATATGCAACCAAAAAAAGAAAATTAAAGGATTAGAGAGAAATTTCCCCTAATTTCACACGAATTTTCACCTAATTTCACACATTTGCGTAAATTACAACTATAAAATCGGAAACATTTGCGTAAATTGCAAGCAATTCGGCTTCAAAAACACCTAAAAATATCATGGCTATATAAAATAAGAGATAACTTACTCGGGATTGACGGGATTGACGTCTTCTTTGCAATGAGGGACGGTTTTTTTCTTCACTTTGGAAGCTTGGAACGTTTGTGCAATGAGGGAAAAAGGGAGGGATGATTTTTTGAGAATAATGAATGTGTTTGAATGGGTAAAAATTGTATTAAAGCTGAAAAAAATTCAAAAATCAATTGGGCGGGAAAAACCAAATTTCGGCGGGAAACTTAAAATTGGGCCAAATTTGCTTGGCACACTGGTGCCGAACCATTTTTTTTTTTAACCTTTTTTTATTTTTCATAGATTTTCACTATTACACAATATCTATTCTTGCCCATACTCCCTTACAATATATATTCTTATCTTTTTTTTTTCTTTTTAGTGTTAAGGGTTATTGGTTTAGGGTTTAAAATTTAGGGTTTAGGGTTAATGGTTTAGAATAGAAAATGAATATATTATTATCATCCATCATAATGAACTATGTCGGGGCATATTATATTAAACATTAATTCAGTAGTTATAGTTCATCACAATCTATAAATTCAAATTGTTAAAATTACTAATGTAATAGCAATATCCTTTAGTTAAGTATGTTGTATATGTACACATTGACACATGATATATATATATATTTTGGGGAACACAAATGTCAATTAAAACAATTGTAACTACTAATGTATATATTACAATGTTGAGCTACTAATGTCTCTAGAGAAAGAATCATCACATAAAAAATACACACACAATACAAAACAATTGTTTAGAAGATTGATGGATCTTTCACACGTTTTTGTGGCTTTTCCCTTTTTCTCCACCAGATTGATATCTTAGTTTCCGAATCGCTCCACGCTTTTCTACGCAAGGAGGAGCTTCAACAACATTTGCCTCTATTTCAGCGGGGATGATCCACTCAGACGTCTCACTAGGGACGGGGTATATAGTTCTAACATAAGCCAAAGCCCACGTTTGTTTCAAATAATACTTAGAGATTAAATTAAGAAGGGCATCATCATCCCCTAAACCATTAAACGCTGCAATTGCGTGCGCCACGGGATATGGTCAATGTCAAAAACCCTGCAAGTACATTTTTTCGCTTGCAAGTCAACAAAGAACGTTTCAGTGCCACACTCAACAATGTACTCACCTGTACACTTATTTAAGACGCGCGTTTTAAGTAAGTGGATTGTCTCTTCCTTGCATGCATCGTTCTCTCCACTTCAGGAGTGAGGTTTTGTGACAAAGACCCGGCTGCAGCTTCGTTACGGTGCTTGTTGAACCACGTAATTATTAGCTTCACAATCTCTTCCAACAAAAGAATCAACGGGTATGCTCTCGCCTTAGTCAACACGACATTAATAGACTCCACTCTGTTCGTTGTCATAATATTGTATCGTGAACCATTAGAGTAACAACGCGCCCAATGCTCTTTCACAGCAAGTGTGTCTTTAAGATACTCATGGTACTTAAAATTTGAAACAGGTTGTCTTCTTTCGAGGTAACTAAAGAGTCCTTCGAATTCGGGCCCAGTGTATGATTCAGCGCAAACAATAAACTTCGTCACAATGTGGTCCTTTGCCTGCTTCTTTTGCTTAGCCCCCCTACCGGTAGAAACATAGTTCTTAAAATTTTGGGATATATGATAGGTACAATATCCATGGGAAGACCTTGGGTAAACTTTCTGAACGGCATTTTTAATAGATGCATGCCTATCAGAGATGATGACCAAATCATCATAATTGGGTATGAGATCCCGAAGTTTTTCCAAGAACCAAATCCAATTTTCATCGCATTCTTTACTAATCATGCCAAATGCAAGTGGATACTGATGTTTATTGCCATCTTCTGCAGTACAAACAAGTAATACTCCATTATACTTGGTCTTCAAATGTGTGTCGTCAATAACAAGAACTTTCCTCATGGACGCAAAACCTTCAATGCAGGCTCCCAACGCAAAGAACAACGACTGGAAAATGTTATTCGCATCTTTACGCAAATGAGTAACCGTGCCCTCATTCACTTTCTCCAACATATACAAATATCTCGGAAGCATCTCATAACTAAGCCCAGGATCACCCATAATAGAATCTCTAGCAATATTTCCACCACGCCTAGGTTTGTAGTAAGAAACGTCAATGCCCCTCTTAGTCATCATTTTCCCTATTACCTTTGGAGGTGGTGCGCTCAACTGACATGGAAAAGTATTTAACAAAAGGGTTTAACTAATGGTGGAATCAAGAGCAAACCAAGAGTCATCCTCATCAGAAGAGGGTTTAGATTTTCCAGATCAAAAACGGAATAACTACAGCAGAGGTCCACAAACATACCGCGCCATAATTTATAGTTTGAATCATTATCAGTAAGCCTAAAACCAAACGAAGAGTGGATATTTTCGGCGGCTAAAGCGGGGTGAATGGCCGGCGGTTTAAGGGTAAGGGGTGGGGGTTCACAGATATCGGTACGAGTGGCTGAGGATTCGGGAGTTTCAGACATAATGGAGGGAGATAATCGAAAACACATAACAACGTAAATAGAAAAGAAAGGGGAGAAAAAGTGATCGAGAATAATTACCGTAGAAAATCAACCGAGCCAACCGAAAGAAGGAGAATACCAATGTTGAAAGGCACTATAATCCCGTGATTTGATGGGATGATAGTGTTGTAGAAGGCTGTATAGTGAGAAGATATTGCGTTGAGGGGAGCAACGACTAAAGGGAGAGGAAGAGAGATGCCGGTGGTGATTAACGGCGGTGGTAGAGCTAGAGGGGCGGGGCGGCTGCCTATGAAATTATATATATATATATATATATTTTTTTGTATCCCTAGGATTTTGTTAGGCTGATACCATGTTATAATATGAATTCGTCTTGAGGTTTGTATTATTAATCAAAAGTATATATAGAGGCTTACAAGAGAAACATAATATAAAAGGTAACTATCGATAAAGGTAAACCTAAACTAATAACGATGCTATAATAATAATAAGAAGAATAATAACAATGCTAACAAAATCAAGCTATAATTGTAACCATATGCATGTGATAAATTGCGAATAGGTCTCATCACATGAATCAATGTAATTATTTTGAAAAAAATTGGAGTCCATTCATTAAATGAAACCTACATAGGATATGGATCTATCCTAATGTTGTGATTATATTAACTATTAAGATTTAGATTCTCGATGACTTAATTGTGTTTTGGTATTTCTTGAAATGTCACTTCTTAAGCACCAATCTTCATTCCATTCATGACTATGTCCATTACCACTGCTACACTACGATAACAATAAATACTTATTAAGATTTCAATAGCAAATGCACTCGAAAATCCGCCTGACATTTCGCTCCAAATATACTAAAAAATGTCGACAAAGGGCATCAATTTCGACTTCCGAAACTCATATAGGTTACGAGTAAAGGATATCCCTTAATCTCAAACAAGTTGCCATCTTACAAGAAAGAGCGTGAAAAGAAAAACACGGAATTCTTAGGAAATCTCGGATATTAGTTCTCAGGTAAGAGGCAAATGAACGACTCTGCTTTGCACGACCTGGAATCCGTGGGTCTTCTAATAATTAATCTGCGTCTTCAAGAGACATATCTAACACAAATAGTATAATCCGCAACGCGAAATAATAAACAATCACTCATTAACAAGATTTACACACCAAAGCTATCAAAAGAACTCATGACCTGCAAGCAAAATACAAGCCTGAGCTTGAGGCGTCTTAAGAAGCATAGCGAGCATAGCAAATTCATGAGCGGCGGCTGCATTGTTTTGTGCCTTATTTCGTTTTAGTTTATGGGATAATACTTTGCATTCACCGAGCACTATGGTTTAATCATAGCTTACTAGTTACTACATAACAATTGTAATTAAATTTGTTTATAATTCCCAACCCTTCAATTCACCATATGATATTTCCTCACACCAACCGAGCATTATGTATAAATCTAAAAAAAATTCCTTGATCTCAAACTTTCTTCATAATGGAAAAGAAATTAAAATCAATAATCATTTGCAGTTATAGCTCTAGTTATCAATAATTCATCGACTTCGGAATAGAGAGAAGTGGTGATATAAGATATTTAAAACATCTTATAAAATATTTCGAGGGATATAAGCTCTTTTGCTAAATGAATGAACAAACATGGAGGGCTTATAAATTGTCAAACATCTAAGATATTTTACAGAGCTCATAAGCAAAATCAAACACCATCCTAAAAGTGTACATAACAATTAATGGGGCGAGTCATAGTAATAACACAACCATTAAGCCAAATTTTTTTACAGAAAATGCAGAGAACAATCAAAAGACAAAATTTTACCGAATCTGCAGACAACAAGCAAAATAGCTATCACGTTTATCTATTTACTATCCATGTTGCCAAAAGACAGATTGATGGAAGATGAAGCTCCTAAACCATCTCAAGAGAACTTAAGCTTACATGTCTGAGATCGTCGCTCGAATGCTGAAACTCTTTGAAGCGCGTTAAATTTCTTCTCAGACAAGTCAGAAACATAATAATTACCATGTATGTCCATCATGTTTAGGAATTCTCCATTCTTCAAAACATAGCTCACCATTTTAAACTCATCCTCTGAATATCCAAATTTATCGATTGTTACTTGTCGGAGATGAGACAATAGACACAAAGGTACTTGGTGGGGCTCCCTCCAGCATTTTAGGTCGGAAGCAACCTGATGATAACAAATAAAAGAAAGATAAATGATTGATTGATTAAAAAAAGAGAAAAAAAAATACTAAACTAATTTCAACAAACCTCTCTAATAATAAGGACTTGAAGATTATCGGCACTTTCTAGAAATTTTAACAGCAAAAGCCAATCAGCATCCAACTCGAGTTTGGTTAGATTAATGAATTTTGAAGTTGCAGTAGCAAAAGAGGAGTCCAGAAACTGCAGACATTAGATTTAATACCATACATAGATTATTGTACAGAAAAAAAAAAAGGTGGCTTAGTCACATGATAAAATTCACAGACCTCCTAATTACTAACTAACATATAAACTGATGATGATGATGATGATGCTGAAAGATATGTCACGTACCTGCCTAGACCCAATTGATACTCTTAGGCACTTAACTTGACAGACCTTTTCAACCAATTCCAATACAGAGCTAGAATAGAGAACATCATCTTTCACCTCACCATTGTTGAGACAAATATTTGCTTCAACCAAGGAGTTAAATGTTCCAGTTGAGATATGCTGGGATATACCATCTTCTTCTACAACAAGATATCTAACCGCAGGAGCATTTATCTCCAGCTTATAATCACAGAAGTCATCTTCGTAATCAATCAACTGAAGATTCAGTGAGAGCCATTTAATCGTGGGTGACGATATAATACAACTCTTCAAATCATTTGCTACGATTGCGTGAATGTTCAACTCCTCAAGCACCGGGCATCCAGAAATTAAATTCTGAAGTTTTTCATCAGTGCCATATTGAAAAGAATCAAGATGAAGCTTCTTGAGATTAGGTAAAAGTACAGCATCATCAGGTATAGGACCACAATCATAAAGCCTCAAATCGACAAGGGTTTTACAAGTGAAGAGGCAGCGAGGTAACCAAACTTGGAAACTAAGATTAATAACAAGAGTTTGGACATTGCGTGCAATCGTAGTTCTAATCCATGTATCAAGTTGCGCTTCGCTAAACATTTCGTTTCTTAATATAAGGCGAAAGGTATTTATGTCCCGCACATTACGGAGCAACATTACTCTGCTCACAGTATCTGCAAAGTTGATTTCGTTATGCATGTAACAGTCAAAATCTAAATTGATAACATCAGCCCAGAGAAACCTATATCGTGTAGCTAGAATGCTGGTTGCCACGGAGAGCTTCGTTGGAAGAAAAGAGAGAATGTGACAGGGGATGATAGCAATTTTAGACCCCAATTGCAGAGGGGTTGCAATATTAGACCCTTTATGTTTGCTTTTTCTTTTCTCTTTATTTTTTGCGGCTAATTCAAGAGAAAGGTCCAAAATATCCCTGCTTTGTCAGCCCCTATCACTGTTGCATTTTTAAGAATTTACAAATCAAGTCCCTTATTCTTAAAAATAGTTCCTTTGGTCCTTTAATATCTAAATTTGGTTTATTTAGTCCCTAGTATATGAAAAACGTTAATAAATAAAGTAATTACATAAATTAAGAGCTATTAACAAAATAATTACAGAAATTAAACAAGATTATTGTTCACCTTTTAGATTATGAATTAAAATTCACATTTTATCATTCTCAAGTAAGAGGGTTGCTCCGAAAATCCGGTTGCTTCATCAACGAAGACTTATGTTGGACAGAAATGAAGTACCTATCTTACTCTTTTGAATTTAAAAATGTAAACTTGATTCATTTTAAAAATTTAAAACTTAGTAACCTTGTTTTGATAAATAGCTTGAGAAAACCTTTCTGATGTGGAAGATCAGATAAACTGCGACCACAGAGCATACTCAGAATACTCAGGCTCTGATACCATTTTGCTTGCACACTGGGGGGAATTATCCCGCACATTTTGTCTCCCGACCAGTAACACCGAGACGGTAAACAAAATCTTCCCAAAGCAGTATCAGAGATTATTAAAACCAAAAATTTGTACAGCGGAAACATATTTTTGAGACGATGAAAGAGGAGAATGTTACTACTGTTCATCATCATTTTTAGCATTTTTAATGTTTTTGTATTTTCGGTTTTTTAATGTTTTTGTATTTTTTGAACATGAGAGAGTTATAACATTTTTAAATAGTAGGGGAATCCCGTCCCTGGGGGTAGTTTACTCACTATGCATTATAAAGCAGATAAAAACTTACAAGATATTATTGCACACAAAGAAGATATTTTATTACAAGAAAGGTGAGAGACTCTCTAGCAACCAAGAAGTGTGGGTTGGAGAGTATTCAAGGGGCAATTTTTACAACTGAGGGATGAGGTCCTTTTATAGGCCTCGGACATGAACTAAATTTACAACAAAATGAAGAACAAACTTGGCATCCGAGCTGCCATTATTACAAACAGTGTCTAAACAGTAAAAAGTACATAGGTGGCAATAGTGAACAGTTAATATGGTACAAAAGTTGCTGAGATTGTTGCTTTGCATTCAGTGCCTTGTTTGATAGCTGAATTATTGCTGCAAATTATTGTCCTTGCTGCTGATACATTTATGGCTTTTGTCTGAGAGATGCATTATTTTGCTGAAACTTTGAATGCTGTCTTCATGAGCTGTCTCTTTAAATTTGTCTTGTAGCTGAATTATTGGTGCTGCTAACCATTATTGCTGAACTGTTGAAGCTTTTGTCTTCTAGTATGTATCTCGACTGGTTCCTTCTAGATCTGGATTATATTCTGAATCAGGATTATACGTATCAGGATTATATCTTGGTGGGTATTCCACACTTGTCATTGCTCTTTTTCCTAATGTAGTAAGGCGAATTTTGCATCTGGTCTTGGTCGGAATAAATATGCTATGATGTGGTGCCTGGAAAATAAGCTTGAGGTCTGAATCTGAATTGGGCATCATATACTGTCGCTGCGTTTTCCTCCTTATTTCCAAAGCTAATTTGAGCTCTTCTATATTGGCTAAAGGATTAATGGCTTCAGGACAATTCCACAATGTTGACATTGGTTCCCATTTTTCATAATTCTCTGTTATCGAAAAGAATGAATGTCTTATTTCTATTCCTGTAGTGTTCCAAATTGGAAGTAGAGATACTATGTCAAGCTTGAGACTTTTTGCTGCTTGTTGCTCGAATATAAAATTGACAGCGTCTGAAATATGTCGACCTATATGAGTCACTTGTACTGGATCTGATACAAATATTTTTGCTATGAAACCATAGTCTAATAACCTTTGAACGCTGATAAATTCTTCATCTATCCATCCTTCTCTAAAACTGATGCATCTATATGAACATTAGGCCATGAAAAATATTTTAGGGTGTAGAATTTTAATGATCCTTCGTGGCGAATAGGTTCTCCCTTCCATTGTAGTAGGCGAGTCTTTGAAATTATTCCTTCTATCTGCTGATTGATAATAATTTGGACTACTTTTAACATTCTTTTGTAAAAGCTCTCTTCTGCTTTTTGCCAAATGATACTCTGAATCTCTTCAGGTAAAGCTAGAATTGTTTGGCAAGGGTTAAAAAAAGTTCGAACAGACAAGAATTGGTAGGATTTATTTTTGATCTCCTTAGGAACATCATTTTGTCTGGGGTTTATTAAATGGGCTGATAACTTGTGATGCTGGGCTAAAAGGTCTTGATAAAATTTGTTAAGGTTGGTAAACTGTTTAGTTATAGTCTCTAAATCATCTTCGAGTGCTTCTACATCTGGGTTTATGGGTCTCTTTCCTTTTGAAAGTATTTTGGGCTTTGCATTTTCGGCATTAGGCTGAATGTAAAAATTTGGGCCTAAAATTCTTCTTGCTACTGTTACTGCTTCATGAAAATGTTTAAAGGGCTCCAAGTATCCCTTTGCTACCTTCTGAATGCTTTGTATTGCTCGTTGATAATCTTCAAAGATTCCCACTGGTTCTCCTCTAATAACAAGATAAACTGCTGCTTCGTCTAATGGAAATTTTTTGTTTTCCTTTTCAAAGAAATAACAAAGTGCATTTAGTGCTGTTAATTTGCCGGCTGAAGGATGAGCTTCCCATAGAGCATTGAGTAAAATACTTTGATCTTCTGTTATATGAGGGGTATCTTTTGGAAGCTTGAAATTATGTCTGACTGGAAGAGCTATTTTGCTAAAGGTTTTTAAAGCTGGTCTAGGAAAAACGTTTTGTGTAGCTGGATTGAAAAACTGAGTTTCTATTGTGAATGCTGGTCTATTCTGGCTAGTTTGTTGAAAATTAGGCCTGAAAGCTGGTCTTCGGACTATTTGGTTGTAAGCTGCAGAGGGAGGTCTTGTTTGTTGGTTGTCTTAGTCGTTGGAAGCCATGATCTGTTTCCCAAAATTAAATTTAATTGTCTGCTTAATAAATCTGCTATGCTATTGTTTGATCCTTTAATATGTTCAAATTCTACTTTATATCCATTACCTTCTATTGCATTTCTAAAATTTAACCATCTTTTATTATTTTGTTTTCTAGAATTTTCATTTTTTATAAATCTAACTACAGCTTCACAATCTGTTCTAATGGTAAAAGGTTTATTTAAATATAGTCTAAAATGGTCTATTGCTTTAACTATTCCTGCTATTTCATAATCCAGACTAGTCCAATTACTTCCTGTTTTGTTAAAATTACCACTGGAATAAGCTGATATTTTTTCTTCACTTTTTGGAGAAAATTTATGAGGTTTACATTTTAATATTGCTCCCCATCCTTCTATAGAGCTATCTACTTCTATTATGACATAATCAGTACTTAAGGGTAATTCTAAAGGTTTTAAATCTTTAACAATTTCTTTAATTTTTCTGACTAAGTTAATATCTTCCTGATTAAATGTCTTTGACCTGATTTTCCTGTTTTCTTATATAATGGTCCGACTAATTTACTAAGTTTAGGAATAAATTTTCTAGAGTAATTTAATATTCCTAAAAACGCTTGTATTTGTTTTAAGTTTTCTAACTTATCTGGGAAATCTAGAATTTTTTGAGCTATATGAGGTTGTAATTTAATTTGTCCGTTTCCTATTTCTAAACCTAAAAAGCTTATTTTTCTCTTAAAAAGTTCCATTTTCTTTTTAGATACTACTATTCCGTTTTCTTCTATTAAATTAAACACTTGTTTTAAATGATCTTGATGTTGCTTAAAAGTTTCAGAAGCTACTAAAATGTCATCTATATACACTAAACAGAATTCTAAATGTTTAAAGATACTATCCATAAATCTTTGAAATATTGCTGGAGCATTTTTTAAACCAAAAGATAGAACATTCCACTTGAAATGTCCTTCACTACAGCTGAAAGCTGTCCATTTTTTGTCTTCTTTTACCATTTTAATTTGATTATATCCGCTTTTTAAATCAAATTTTGAAAATATCTTTTTATTTTGTATAAGATTAATTAACTCATCTTTATTATGTATTCTATAAGCATCATCTTCTGTATTATCATTAAGTCTCTTATAATTATATACTATTCTAGGTTTTCCTCTTTTTATTTCTGTATTATTTCTTACTATAAAGGCTGCTGATCTATGAGGACTATCATTTCTTCTTATAACACCGATTTCCAACATTTCTTTTATTTGTGTTTTGAATTCTTTTATATCTTCAGGAGTATATTCTATAGCTGATGTTCTTATCACTATATCTGGGTTTAATATGTTTAGTTTAAAAGTATAGTTTACTTTGTTTTTAGCTAAATCATCTCCTATAAATCCTAACATTTCTAATTTATGCAAAATTCTTTCATTTTCTAGGTTTAAAACTTCTAATCCCTTTCCTATATGACACGAAAAATCCTTACGTGTATTAAACAGCAAGTGGACTGGTCGTGTGTAGTAATAAAGTGGACAATAAAGTCCGGGTTGTCGAACCTCAAGGACTTGTATTTTAGTTTATGATTTTAAAGTAATTGAAGAACTTAATCTAAAATAAGAATTAACTAAAATATTATGAAAGTAAGATATAAGAAACAAGATGTCGAAATCAAGATAGCTATGGAAGAGAGCAACTAAGACAAATGTGTTGGCATAAATTAATCAATTTTCACTATAAACATGTTCTCATATTATTAGACGAATGTTGCTTTGGTGGAAAAAACCTTAAATAATTACTACCCGATGTCTCGGCTGTAATAATCCTATGATTAATTGATGGTTCTCTAAATATGTCTATCCGAGAATCTAACCAACAATCATGCATTCAAGTTCTAGAATTTCCCCGGATTAATCCGGCTAACTGCACCCGGGAATCTCTACCTATCTCTAGGGGCAATTCCCTATTTTTTACGGATTATGTGATGATCCTCTTTGCACCTTAAATTACCTTCTCTCGAACGAATAATTTAAGCAATAAATCATGCATATGGTAGCTAAGCAGATGATGCATTCAAACAAGATCAAGACACAAAGCAACAATAGAATTAATATGCAAAACACAATTTATAACTCAATTATCATAATTTAGCCTCAACATGGCCTTAGTTCGAAGAATCTATTTCATCATAAAAGATAAAAGATAGGAACTTAAATTAAGATTCATATTCATAGACAAAAATAAATCTAAATCTAAGAAACTCCCTCGTATTTTTGATGGTTGAACTTCGATCTTCATCTCTTCCATGCTTCTTGATTTCTTCACCTTCAAAGGTTCTTGATAATCTTCATAACTAATCTAAGGATGATGAAGATGATGATAGGATGTGTTTAGGCTCCCCCAATGGGGAATGTGTTTTCAAGTGTGTCATAGGATGGTCTTCAATCCTCCTTTTATAGCCAAAAAATCCACCTACCAAGAACATGTGCTTCCATTCTCTTTTCTTTCCACCTACCATTCTCTTGCTTTCCATCTACCAAGAATGTAAACTACCATTCTCTTGTTTTACACCTACCATTCTCTTACTTTCCTCCTACCAAGAATGTGAGCTACCATTCTCTTCCTTTCCATCTACCAAGAATGTGAACTACCATTCTCTTGTTTTCCACCTACTAAGAATGGGAGCTGCCACTTTCGTGTTTTCCAGCGCAGAGATAGTGTTTTATTCATATAATTCTCCACAGACCTCCGAATTTGATGCTTCAAGTCCCCATGTGAAGATAAGACATACATCTAAAACTTTGTAGAAGGACACTTCATCCAATTCTGTCTCTAAATATATCAAAATGACGTTCCAATGTGGAGGTTGTTTCTGATTTGGCGCCCAGGTGTGCGGAAATGGTACTAAAATATGATTTTGGCTAACTCCAACTTGTTTCTTGCTTGTTTGGTCGTAGAGGTGTGAAACATCTTGGCCTAAACTTATTTTATACGTCCTTTTTCCACCCTTTCTTCGATTGTATCCACTTAAGGCCTGAAATCACTTAATGCACGAATTAAACGCACAAGTGACAAAATCAAGCAATAAATGAACCTAAAACATAAACACAAAGGGGCTTAATAACACGTAAAAATGACTCCTATCAACTCCCCCAAACTTATCAATTGCTCGACCTCGAGCAATAAAAGGTCTAGGGCACAAAAAACATCATCTACCAAAAGGAGAAAACAAAAACAACAAACGAACTCACTTTCGTGGAGTAAACGATTGCACTTAGCATGTGCAACAAGCCTTTAAACCTTTAAGTTACCTCAAAGGACGAGTTATAGTCTCGTGAGGGTTTGCAGACGATATACCCACAAAATCTAACAAACTTTCAATCTCAACCAGATGAATACATCTCAACATAATTAACAAGAATAAATGGCACAAAATCATCCTTTTACAGCTCACAAATATATATACATATCAACTACTTTTGCTCATGTGACACCAATACTGGAAAAGACTCCATAGGGTGTAGTGAAAACAAATCTAAGGTATTATAGTCGAGAGGCATCGTTACCAAATTTTGGACATTAATCCCATATCTATCAACTTTATGATCAAACACAAAGCATAAGAATCATAGAAAATTTCATAGTCATTTAAATTTCATTATCTCAAACATTCAAACTTTCAATTCATATGAAACTTTCCAATTAACTTCATTAAGGCTAGATCATGTGTCATGTTTTATTCCATTAGGCTTTCTATGGCACCCATGTAACAAGCTTTAGATCAATGACTCCCAAACTAGATAGTTTTGGGGCATTAAGTGTAAAGACACTCCTAAGGATTTAATCACTCGAGTGTCAAAGGCCACGAAATAAAACTAGATCTTTTAAACAATTCGCTTCTTTTTGGCTTGAGCTTAGCTCAAATTAGCATAATAGTACAGTATATAGGCATGAAACTTTTCACCTCCAAAACATATTAGCCTGACCACTTGTGGTCATACCAAACTTCAACCTTTTTAATTCATTGTTTAGCATAAAAAAATTACTACTCAACTTATAACCTTATGAAAAATCTAAGTTAATTTTTCCGGGAAAAACTCCTTAAGTGTCTCAAGATGGTTATCCTCTCAACTCCTCTACCCTCGATTTATTGTGCAATGTGAATCATCTAAGAAATCAATCCTAGTCTAGGGTCTCCATGAGCAATTTCAAAGATATATATGTTCATTTAAATTCAAATTATTTCAGAAAATCATGCCATTTTTTAAAGTTAATCAATTTAAATGCATCAATTGGAAGGACTAAAAAAAAAAAAACAAAAAAAAAACCATGCTTGATTTTCTCAACATAAACACATATAAACATGATAGCATACAAATTCCCCCAAACTTGAGCTAAACGAGGTACACATGACATGACAAAAATAGCAAACACATGGTGATCAATCATATGAATGTATTAAAACCACAAAGTACTACCCACATATACCCCCAAACTTAAACTCAACATTGTCCCCAATGTTGTCTCACATAAACGCATGCAAAAGGTATAAGAGTACTTACAATCAAGGATTGGTGAAAAACAATCCTTCATCACAAATATGTTCCAAATCAAACCTATCTCATCAAAATAGGCCTCTCAAAACAACGGGAAATTGCTACTAACATGTTCAACATACTTATCAAACAAACCATTAAGCATATTAAAACACATGCCAAAAGTGCATGCTTAGACAAAACAAATAAAACGAAAAGCAAAAACAAAAAAAAAAAGAAAGCAAAAAAAATAAAAGAAAACTCACAAAGCTTGGGTTGCCTCCCAAGAAGCGCTCTTTTAAAGTCACTAGCTTGACTTTATGTAAGAGATTGACTCAAGGTGGTTTATGTGTGAATGCCTTATTCGTTCTCCAATCTACTATTGGGTATCGATTCAACCTTTTGCCCTTTGTAGTGAAAATTGACCAATTATTTGTGCTACATATCCTAGGTTAGACCAAGCAATCATCCACTCACGAGTTTTTTTATGGTCCCTCAATACCTCTATTACCTTTTCTTCCTCATGCTCTGGATGGTGGTGCAGATTTTTCTCCAAGCTAGAGATAATGGCTCGTTTTTCTTCACCAATCACCTTGACATATTTCAGCTCCATCATGTATGGATGTTGAAGATTATTGGCTCGTTTTTCATGAAAGTGCTCAACACTAAAAGGATCAAAAACATCAATGTGTAAAGACAAATCAAAATCAATTAGATGCTCAAAAACCTCATAGTTATCGAAATTAACCATGTCATCTCCTACATTCAATAACAACTTACCATCGTCGGCATCAAATACCGATTTACCTGTGGCTAGGGAAGAAAGTAAAGAAATGTCAACACCCTCAGAAAGGATAGGAGTCGAATGCTCATCGTTGGAGGAACCTGCTTTCGAATTTTCCAACTTCATTTCATTCAACGTCACGGTGTTGAATTCCTCCTTTTGATCTATCTCAGTGGTACCAAGCAATGCCCATGGTACTTTCTCAGATATGTCGCTCGTTAGTTGCTTGAGTTGATGATTCATCTCCTTCATTTCCCGCCGTGCGTCCTTCATCATAAAGTGGAGCTCTCCAATGGTGTTATCAAGTTGTTCCTCCGGAGTAGGAATTCTTTCTTGGTAATGTTGTGGAAAGAACCCTTGTGCATAACATGCTTCAATAACGCTTTGCAGCCATAAATGATTCTCTGATAGTGTCATATCAGGAAAATTGCTATCCTTTGCGAATTGAATGATGCTTTGCAGCCATAATTGATTCTCCGGAAGGGTCATATCTGGAAAATTTCTAGCCATTGCGAGGTAATAGTGTAAGAAAAAAATAAAAATAATAATAATAAAAAAATTTAATAAAAATAAAATAAATACTTAAAACTTGCAATAAAATCAAAAACTAAAATTAAACAAGTCCCCGGCAACGGCGCCAAAAACTTGACACGAAAAATTCTTACGTGTATTAAACAGCAAGTGGACTGGTCGTGTGTAGTAATAAAGTGGACAATAAAGTCCGGGTTGTCGAACCTCAAGGACTTGTATTTTAGTTTATGATTTTAAAGCAATTGAAGAACTTAAACTAAAGCAAGAATTAACTAAAATATTATGAAAGTAAGATATAAGAAACAAGATGTCGAAATCAAGATAGCTATGGAAGAGAGCAACTAAGACACATGTGTTGGCATAAATTAATCAATTTTCACTATAAACATGTTCTCATATTATTAGACGAATGTTGCTTTGGTGGAAAAAACCTTAAATAATTACTACCCGATGTCTCGACTGTAATAATCCTATGATTAATTGATGGTTCTCTAAATATGTCTATCCGAGAATCTAACCAACAATCATGCATTCAAGTTCTAGAATTTCCCCGGATTAATCCGGCTAACTGCACCCGGGAATCTCTACCTATCTCTAGGGACAATTCCCTATTTTTTACGGATTATGTGATGATCCTCTTTGCACCTTAAATTACCTTCTCTCGAACGAATAATTTAAGCAATAAATCATGCATATGGTAGCTAAGCATATGATGCATTCAAACAAGATCAAGACACAAAGCAACAATAGAATTAATATGCAAAACACAATTTATAACTCAATTATCATAATTTAGCCTCAACATGGCCTTAGTTCGAAGAATCTATTTCATCATAAAAGATAAAAGATAGGAACTTAAATTAAGATTCATATTCATAGACAAAAACAAATCTAAATCTAAGAAACTCCCTCGTATTTTTGATGGTTGAACTTCGATCTTCATCTCTTCCATGCTTCTTGATTTCTTCACCTTCAAAGGTTCTTGATAATCTTCATAACTAATCTAAGGATGATGAAGATGATGATAGGATGTGTTTAGGCTCCCCCAATGGGGAATGTGTTTTCAAGTGTGTCATAGGATGGTCTTCAATCCTCCTTTTATAGCCAAAAAATCCACCTACCAAGAACATGTGCTTCCATTCTCTTTTCTTTCCACCTACCATTCTCTTGCTTTCCATCTACCAAGAATGTAAACTACCATTCTCTTGTTTTACACCTACCATTCTCTTACTTTCCTCCTACCAAGAATGTGAGCTACCATTCTCTTCCTTTCCATCTACCAAGAATGTGAACTACCATTCTCTTGTTTTCCACCTACTAAGAATGGGAGCTGCCACTTTCGTGTTTTCCAACGCAGAGATAGTGTTTTATTCATAAAATTCTACACAGACCTCCGAATTTGATGCTTCAAGTCCCCATGTGAAGATAAGACATACATCTAAAACTTTGTAGAAGGACACTTCATCCAATTCTGTCTCTAAATATATCAAAATGACGTTCCAATGTGGAGGTTGTTTCTGATTTGGCGCCCAGGTGTGCGGAAATGGTACTAAAATATGATTTTGGCTAACTCCAGCTTGTTTCTTGCTTGTTTGGTCGTAGAGGTGTGAAACATCTTGGCCTAAACTTATTTTATACGTCCTTTTTCCACCCTTTCTTCGATTGTATCCACTTAAGGCTTGAAATCACTTAATGCACGAATTAAACGCACAAGTGACAAAATCAAGCGATAAATGAACCTAAAACATAAACGCAAAGGGGCTTAATAACACGTAAAAATGACTCCTATCACTATATCTCTAATTTCTTCATCTAATAGAATATCTATAGTTTCAAGTTCTATATTATTTTGTTCTAATTCTTTGAAAAAATCGAGTTCATTATTACCATATCCACCACGCTTCGCAGTCAACTCTGATTGTTTAATGTATCTATTAGTCGGAAAAGTATAATTATGTTTGCTAATAGTAATATAATTTTTTCCTATTAAGATACTACCATTTAATGCACAAATGAAATTTAACCCTAAAAGGAATTCGTGGCTATTTATGTTTTCTGGTGCTATAAGGACTTGTCCTAATGTATATTTGCTACTATAATTTCCTGAAAAATCTTTAAATTGTATTCCTATGTTAATTAACTCTTTTGTTATTCTCATTAATCTATTTTCTGCAGTTCTACTAGTAACAGTATAACTTAATTGTGTTACAAATTCTTTTGGCACAAGACTAGCGCTAAACATGCTTTTTGTACTTCCTGTATCTAAAATGGCTTTAGTTTCAATATATTTTTCTGGATTACACCATATTCGACAATCTAAAAGTATTAGACTACTAGTATAGGGTACTTGTAGTTGGGGTTCATACGCTGTATTTTGTAAATGAGTTTCTTCTAATTGTTGATTAATTTCATCAAGTTCTTCTATAATTACACCTTTTCCTTTATTTTGATTACTACTTATGTTTTCATTATTTTTTAATTTTAATTCTATTAATTGTATTCTTAAATCTAAATTCTCTATTTTATGGCTTAGAACTTCTATAGATTCTAGTTTTTTACTAGGTTTAGGCGATACATCTGTTTCTATATTATATGCGTCTTTAGCACAAATAGAACAAATCTCGTCAAAACATATATTGCACTGATATCTTAAATGCATATCAGGATATAATCTACAAATACTACAGACTACACTCATAGTTCCTTTTCCATTTGTATATTTATGTTCACATGAATTATTCATATAGGTATATTCTATTATATTAGGAATTTCTGATCCTTCTCCACTTACTATACTAAATATGCTTTCATTATCACTTTCATTACCATCTATACTTACTACATCTTCATCTAATTGTTCTCCTATGGCTGCTCTTTCCATATCAAATTGTCTTTTCGGACATCTATTAGCTAAATGTTTAGGATCTCCCCAAATATAACATGTGCATTTTCTTGTTGATGGCTTTTTAACATAATTAGGTGGCTTTCTTCCTTGCCTATATTGTCTAAAACTAGATTTTGGTTTATTTGATTTCCTTAATATTTTGCGTTTTGGCTTAAAGTAATTCTTCTGTCCATATTGTTGTGGGGTGTATATAGCTTTTCTACAAAATTCATAAGATTGTTTTCTAATTTGTTCTCTAATAAATTCATTTTTACACCATTCCTGAAGTTTAAAGAAAGTATATTGTACTCTAGGTCCTATACCTAATCCTGTAAGATTACCATTAGTTTTTATCCACTCTTCATGTATTCTTTTTCCTAAATCTTGGGGTAATTTCGTAAAATATCTATTACATAATTCTTCATCAAATGCTTTATTAGCTTCTCCTATTAACCTTGTAAAATCTTGACTAAAAGGTATAATATATTTCATATCAGTTATAGTAAGTTGTTCTAGGTTTCTAAGTGCCGTATCTTGTATGAATGTATTTTCTCTTCCTGGATCTATTCCTATTATTAACGTTCTAATAAAACTAGTAAAATTATAGGGATTATTTCCTAAGGCCTTTATTTCATTAATTCTATTAGGATCTTTTTTCTTCTTACTTTGCCAGATGGATAATGCTGTAGGTCCTAAGCATGTTTCTAAGAAGTTAAACATATCCATATCTGCTTTTTTATTTATTTCCCAATGTCTTACTACACATTGTTCCCATATATTTATTTTTTCTGGCCACATTTGTGGACTTCCTAATTCAATTACTAACATGGTTCCACTCATGGTTTTTCCTATGGGTTGTCTTGATCCTATATATTTATTTGACTGAGTTGATCCATATTCATATGTTGGATTTTTCCATTCTGGTCTACCACTCATTTCTACATTTCTAGCTGGAACTTCACTATAATCTGGTTCTACTCTAGTTCTTTTTCCTATATTACTACTAGTACTTGCTTGGCTATCTGTCATAAAAGCTACTTCATTGCTACCTTTTTCTTTAAAGAAATTTTTAAAATCTATTTTTCCTGAAACTATATCTCCTACTAAATTAATATTATAATATTGTTTAAATTCTTCTTCAGCTGATTCTAAATTGATATCTAAATTCATTGCTTCAAGATACATTTCGTCTACTAATTCTCTTAAATTATTTATCTCGAAATTTTTTCTTAATATTTCTTCCATATTTTTTGGTCTATAATACTTTTTAAGCTGACTTTCTAATTGTCTAATCTCTTCATCTATTTCTTCTATATTTTCTTCCTTTTCATCTTCTTCGCTTTCCATATCAGATAATATTTCCCAATTTGCAAATCTACTAGTTATTCTAACTTCTTCTTCTTCTATAATATTCATGTAGCTTGTTTCAGTTTCGTTATCAGTTTCTTCTTCTAGATCTTCTAAATTTTCTTTGGGATCTTGTTTTTGGTAATTAAGAAATCTAATAGAAGTCTGACCTCTACTATTTGTATACATTACACTCTCTCCTGGAACTTTGACAGTCTCATTTTCTTCTAAGTGTTTGGTTAATTCCCATTCTTCTCCATTTAAATCGTTATTATCAATATTTAAAGGTTTAATCATTTTTACTCCTACTGAGGCTAATCCATCAATTATCCCATCTATATTAATTTTATATTGAGGAAAACTATTATTGGTTACTCTTCCTAAAAAAACTATAGAAACTACTAAGTTGTTACCATCATATGTTTCATATCCTCTAGTTTGTAATCCTATAGTAATTTTATTAATATCTTTAATATTTTTCATCATGTTCGGAGCTACATAGAATATTCCTACATTATTAGTCATATCTATTTCCATACTAGAAAATACTGCTCTCCTAGCATCAGACCAAATTTTGTCTAATAATAAAACTAAAACCTTTCCACCGGTTCCTTTTCTAGTTAATCCTTTTATTCCTACAATAATTAATCCTAAATGTATATACTTTTGTTTTAATTGCTTTATACATTCCGGGCTAACTAAGCTTATATTTTCAACATTTGTTGTAACTTTTACTTCTTTTTCTCTAAATTTCTTGATTAAATGTGTGTTAAAATCCATTTTTCCTACCTTGTATAATGTTTTAGGTTTTAACTTATCTATTCCCTTGTTATTATATAAATTAAGATTTTCTTCTACGTCTATTATCTCTTCTAATTCTACTTCTCTAGCTGAGCTTTGACTTCCTGATCCTCTAAACATTCGTTTAGTGAAAGTATTACTTATTTTTCCTTTCTCTTTTTCTTTATTACTTGATTCACTTATAGTTCTACTAGTACCACTAAATGATCTCATCATTTTTTACCAATATATATATTTTTTAGGTTTTTTTTTAGGTTTTTCAGATTCTTCTAGTACTAAATTTGATAATCTTTCTTCTATACTATCTTGTAAATCTCCTTTAATCACTTGAGATACTGTGTCTATTTTAGTACTTAATTTTTCTAACTTATTTTCTAATTTATCTAGCCTTTCGAATATTTGTAGAATTAAAGCGAATTGAATATTCCAAAGTTTAGGATATAATTTATCTGAATTACTAGTTCCTTGATAGGTAGTAAATCCTTCTTCGGTAGATAGATATTTATTTGCTAATTCAATGGCTCTTTTATATTCTAATCTATTTTCTATATTATTCATCCACTAACTATTCGTTCTATATTTTTTAGCGTTTTACTTGTTTCTAAGTTTTGAGCTTCAAGTTTATTTATTTTTTCTATTACTTGGCTTAGAGTTTTCTTAATTTCAATTTCTAATTGTTTTAGCTTATTACTTTCCAAGCTATATTTTAACTCTATTATTTCGTCTTTAGTGGGGAAAAGCTTATTATATTTCTTAACTATTTTTAGAGTTTCCTCAGATTGTTGTTTAATATAATCTAAATTATTATTTTCACCCTTCTTTATTATTTCTCTATTTATTAAAACGGTTTCTTTTAATGATTCTAACGTTTTACAAAGTTTAGCGTTATTTATTTCTAAGTTTGATGCTAACGATATAAATAAATCTGTTAAACTATTTAAGTGTTTATTTTCTGAATGTAAATTATGCTTAAAATTTGAATCAAATCTACAAATAAATTTATGTTTATCTAAAGAGATTACGGTTCTGTCGGCTAAACTATATTCTAAATCTAGATATTCCAATCTTTTATAATTAGAAGAAACTATTTTAATAAAAGGCTGCTATTAATATATTCAAGATTAAAAGGTACTTAATATAGTTTTTGTGATCTCTTAATCTAGGAGGTATGTTAAGATAATTATTAACCCAATGTTCTCTCCTAATTATTAATTGATTTCGTAATTCTAATATTAATTCTGTATTAGTATAATCTAAGTTTTCCAAAGTATTAAGACAATCAATAAAAGCACTTGAAATATGAGCGGGAATTGGCATGTATGTAAATTATGAAGGCAATAAAAAAGTTTTTATGCAGATTTATAAAAGCGGGTTGGGATTCCCTTTTCTTTAAATATATATAATTACTCTCATGTATTTTTTTGATGTTTTTGTTGTTTTGTGGGGCCAAATTAATCCATTTTCAAAATTCGAGGACTAAAGGTAAATAAATTGAAAGTATAGGGACTATACGAAAGATTTTAAATAGTACAAGGGGTCTTGAGCAATTTATTGATAAAGCAAGGAGGAAACTTGCAATTATCCATCTTTTGACTTTAGTAAGGGTAATTTGGACTTTTTAAGCTCATGGGTCCCATAGGGGTCTAAATTTGTAATACTTTTTTGAAAAGGTCTAAATTTGTAAGGTGATATGCAATTGGGGGTTAAATTTGTTAACTTCCCGCCCCATTTGCACCCTGAAAGGTTTTGGGCCTCTTATAATTGATTTCTTTTTTCCATTCTAAAATGTTCTCCACTTGAAGCTTGTGAAACGCGATTCTTCTCTTTTTTTCTTTTTTTTATATATATTAAATTAATAATGTAATTACATAAAAACCCCTTTTTCCCATAAACCCCCTACCCGATACTGCAAACAGCCCCCAATATCATATCTCCTCATACCCTTTCTTTTTTTTTTTTTTTTTCATTTTATGTATTTGCAGAGTCAATGGCTGCTCCCTGTCGTCTCGAATTATCATCGGTTACTGAAAACAAGCCTTCTACTTCATCGACACCCCCTATAAGTAAAAATTTGTTCCATTTGTTAATTTTTTTTAGCTATTTATTCTTGATAAACTATATATTTGTTGAATGGTGATGATTGTTGAATGTTGATAATTTGATTAGTTCATAGAGATCACTTTATAGAATGGTGATGATTTGATTAGTTCATAGCAATCACTTTGTTAAATGGTGATGATTTGATTAGTTCATAGCAATCACTTTGTTGAATGGTGGTGATTTGATTAGTTCATAGCTATCACTTTATTGAATAGTATTGTTGAATGGTGATGATTTGATTAGTTCATAGCGATGACTTTGTTGAATGGTGACGATTTGATTAGTTCAATGGTGATGATTTGATTGAAATTATGCTGAAAAAAATGCATTAATATTAATTAAAGGATGAATTATGTTTGTGACCTTGAGTTTAGATCATGTGTTCCAAGTAATAATATGTCTGTTTATGGAAAAATTGTTCATTGTAAGGCCAAAATTAAGGTTTCAATTATCAATACCGCAACGTTTGGTTTATAATTTTTGGTTGTCCTTGTTATGATTAATAAGAATGGTCGATAAAAGTAATATCGCCTGAAATATGTGAATTATGGTTTCAGAAATAATATAAGTTTGTGTAGGATTTGGCCTCAATATGTTTTAGCTTAGGCAACATTGTGTCTAATTTTATGATATTTATGTGAATCAAATTGACTGAGTTCAAAATGGTCTTATTTATATGACTAATGAATGCATATTTTCATATCTATAAGAATGAGTTTGTCTAATATTTTCATATCTATGGGAATGAGTTTGACAATAGTTTATATTGCCTGTTTCAGGTCCCCACTCTTTATTTGGACATTGAAGAATGTAATTTCAAGGGTAAAATCAACATGTACTGTAAAATGGCCGAAGAATGCACATTTATAGAAAAATGTTTGAGCGACCATCCGGATGGGTTGACTTGGTTGAGGGATTCACAATTCGGTCCATTATTTAACGCCGCTCCTCACACGGAGATGATCTTAATTCCTTTGTGGATTTTGCTTAGCTGCAAAGTGAAGTCTCCCAAGAAATCGGAGATTTGGTTTGTTTTGAATGGCATTCCGATTCTGTGCTCTGATGGAGCATGCGTTAATTAGCGGGTTGAATTGTGACGACTATTCTAAAGAAGAATGTATCCCCGCAATGGTAGAAGAAAATTTTTGTTCAAGATTCTTTGAGACCAAAAAAGTCACATTAGCAAGTATCAGGGAAGTACTTGCAAATGTTAAAATCCCTGAAGAAGTTGAGGCTCCCACCGGCGGTGGTGATAGCAGTATAAGCATTCTTAGGCAAGGAGGCCGGGACATGGTTAAGGACGACAAGTTGAAGCTGTCGTTGCTGTATCTATTTAGCTCGGTCTTATTTTTTGCTGGAAATGAAAATGCAAAAATAGATTCCACACTAATCCAAATAGTGGAGAATCTAAAGTTTGCAAAAACATATCCCTGGGGTCGTCGGACCTATGGGTTTCTGATCGAGCACTTGACAAGCTTGGACATGGCACAGAAGAAGCTATCCAGAAACCCACAGTGGAAATGTCCTGAATTCATCATTCCTCTGATGGTAAGAACTATTGTTTTGTTTTTGGAAATATATAATCTGATGATTGGCTTTTTTTCATTTTGTTTAGCTTCTTATTTTGAGTGCATGCCCGTCCTCTCACCTGCTATTGGGCAATTGAGGGAGAATGTGAACCCCACATTGCCCCGAATGTGCAAGTGGTCGACAAAGCCTAAAGTGAATAAACAATATCCGAGTTTTGATCAGTTGCTTACATTGGTCGTAAACACGAAGGTTGGTATTAACCCTTTGGTGCACTGTTCAGTTAGTATTATGTTCTTGCAATTAATATGCATAATGAGTTTTCTAATTTATTATATTGTGCTTACTTTTTTAGGACATTTCAAGCATAATTAAGCCCACTCCGGAGGAACACGCTTCAACAGCCATGGAGTTTCCCCTTTTAATGTGACCAACTCCGTAGAGGACCCGACCACTGATGCGTGGATTGCAATATTGGAGACGGGAGGTAAAATTCTATTTGAAGATATGTACCTCGCTGATGTGACCGATAAATGTTCGTTACTCGGATTGAACAGAGTAAAAGACATTAGGGATCCTCAGCCTGAAAGAGATCCATGTGCCTCATCAGCCATTTGGCCCGACAACATTCCACCTTTTTCCTCCATCCCCCATCCTGAAAGTGTTCCCGGTCATTCAACTGAACCTAACAGTGAGGTTTTTAGAATATTGGGTGACATTTTGGGGAAAATTTTTGATATGGACTCAAAAGTGGATGCTAGGCTAGGCAATGTAGAAAATAGGCTATCCAGTTTAGAAAATAGGCTATCAAATGTAGAAAATCAGTTAGCTATTTTCCAGAGGTTTTAGAGGGATGATGAACCCATTTCTGGTGTGGCTCCTGATGTACCAGTTGATGGTTCCATCACCCGTTGTGTTCATAATGAGTTGGTTGTTGTGGGTGATGAGGTCGTTGTTGCTGAGGGAGAGGTTGCTAATGTGCTAATGGATTTGAAACGGGAGGAGATCCTGCCTTCCGCTGTTGATCGCGAGCATCCAAAGAGAGCGAAAAAAGGGCAGGCTTCTTGTGTCCCCATACACTGAGTTAGCATCTAATAAGAAGGTAATACAGTCAAAATTTATTTAATGAATTTGATTTTTGTAAGATATATTTGTCTTTCTTATGCATAATGTTTTATTACTTCAGGCAACCAAAACTGTTATTGACCTTGAAGGTGGAGGCCAGTTGGAGGAAGTGGACGCGGACATGGATGCGGCTCCTTTGTCATCTTTTCATGAACAAATTGAAAAAAGAAAGATGACTGAAGAAGAGGAGGAAACTGGCCTTAAAAAGGTCAAGGTGGAGGAGGAAGTTGGTATTGATGAGAATTATTATTTTGAGCCTTTGACCTCAAATGAGCAAAAGCGAGTTTCCAGCACCGGTTAGTTTGAATAACCTTAGTGTAACAGCTGGTAGCCTTCGATGTTTGAAACCTCGAGAATGGCTTGATGACGAAGTCATTAATTTTTACCTCATGTTATTGAGGGAAAGGCAGTTGAGGGAGCCGGAGAGCTACTTGAGGTGCTATTATTTTAATACTTTCTTTTTTACGTACTATTGAAAAATAATAATAATTTCAAAAAGGTGGGAAAGTGAGTAGATTCAAACACTTCTCTTGTTGACTGTGATGCAATCTTTGTCCCCATCCACGATAGTCAACATTGGGCTTTAGCTATTATCAACCTGAAGGACAAAAAATGCAGTATGTTGATTCGCTTGGTCCTCACAGGGGTGATAATGGAGTTTTTAACTTTCTGAAAATCTACCTAGTCCAATACGTGAAGCACAAATCTGGACAAGATTATGATTTGACTGGTTGGGATGACGAGATTGTCAGTACCATGCCTCGACAGCAAAATGGCGACGACTGTGGTGTGTTCATGCTAAAAAACGTCGACTACTTTTGTACTCGAGAGCAGTTTAGACCTTTGAAAAATTTTAACCCGCAGCACATGGTATACTTCAAAAAGAAGATTGCGTTTGAGATTTTGAACAAGAGAGCTATTTAAATAATATTTGTATGATCTTGTAAAAATTGTATGACAATATTGTAAATGGAATTTTATTTTATATTAAGCATCTTTTGAGTCTTTTGATTCAAATATTGGATTGTGCTGTTGTTGTCTTAAAATTAGTTGTAGATGCATTGTGTGAATTTTTGGTATCTGAACTTGCAAATGTTGTTAACCAAAATGTTTAGGATACATTGGATATTGATGAGGGATATTATTTTGTGTCTCTCACCGCAGATGAGAAGGCACAGATTTCAGAATCCATGTCCGATCCCCTCAAGGTCAAATCCTTGATGAGTATAACTTATGGTAAGAAAGAGAAGAAAATTAGTACAAGCGGCTTGAAACTGTTGAAACCTCCGGGATGGCTTGATGATGAAGTATGTAATTTCTACATCTTGTTATTGAAAAAAAGAGAGTTGAGGGAGCCAATGAGGTACTTGAAATGCCATTATTTTAGTACTTATTTTTATGCAATATTTAAAAATAGAGGTTTTCAGTCTGTGAAAAATATGACAGGTGCTAGAACTTTGCCCATTGATTATAGTCTTCTTGATTGTGATAAAATCTTTGTTCCCATCCGCGATAATTCGCGTTGGACATTAGCAATTATCAACCCTATGGACAAAAAAATGGAGTATATTGATTCACTTGGTCCTGATCGGAGTGATAATGGAGTTTTTAGCTTGCTAAATGATTACGTAGTCCAATATGTGAAGCACAAATGTGGAGAAGATTTTGATTTGAGTGGTTGGGAGTACAAGATTATCAGTAGCATGCCTCTACAAGAACAAGAGTACGGCCGCAGTGTGTTCATGCTCAAATACGTGGACTTTTTTTGTACGAGGGAAAAGTATAGACGTTTGAAAAAATTTAGTCATATTCACATGCCATATTTTAGAAAGATAGCCTTGCAAATTTTGCACAATTTCGTTGTTTGAGGAACATACTTGTATGTATTTGTATAATCTTGTAAAACATTTGTACCATTACTGTAAATGAAATTTTATTTCATATTATTTTTGATTCACATAGTGGATATGAGTATATCTGTCTAAAAAATAAAGTAATTGCAGTATTAGTGAGATGCGAGTAAAAAATTTAGTGGATGAATTAACAAGAATAAAACAATATACAATCGGCACCATGGTGCCGGTTTTCTGCACCACGGTGCCGAGTGGACAATGAAGTTTCATATTAAATATGTAAATGGAATTTTATATTATTTTGCATTCACATATTGTATATGAGTATGAGTATATGCCACTAAAGAGTATTAGTAAGATTCGGGTAAAAAATTTAGTACCTGAACTTCAAAATTAATTTAACAAAATTTTCAGTATACTGCAATACAAGGGTCTTGTATTGCAGTATCGTAGTCTAATACTGCGATATAGGATTCCAATATCGTAGTATCGTTGTGTAATACTACGATACAGGGGTTCCGTATCGCAGTATCGCCAATAATGACTTAGGGTTACCCTAATTTTCGTCAATACCGCGATACGGGACCCCTGTATCGCAGTATCGGTCATATGATACTGCGATACAGGGGTCATCTATCTGAGTATCATATGACCGATACTGGATACAGGGGTCCCGTATCGCAGTATCGACGATATTCTAAGAGAGGGTTACCCCAAATTTCGGAATACTACGATGTGGGACCTCTATATCCCAATATCGGAGTACTAAATACCACGACAACGGGTTCAAGTATCCCGGTATCGCCGATATACCCCAAGGTTAGGGTTTTTTTACGTAATACTGCGATACAAGGGTTTAGTATTCCAGTATCGCAGTAGCGAATACTGCGATACGAGACCCCTGTATCTCAGTATCCCAGTAGCGAATACTGCAATACTAGGTCCAGTATCCTTGTATTAAAAAAAAGTCAAAATTTGATAAAAGTTGGGTTGAACCAAAAAATTGATATAGGGTTCCATTATTCAGTATCCTGCTCCAAAATTTTGATATATGTTTCTAGAATTGGTAACACGAATTTTTTTAGAATATAAGTATACAGGGGATACTGGATACTGGAGCTACGATGGAACGATACGAAAATGAGAATACGATTACGCTACGATACGGATACGATACAAATATGAAATACGCCAAATCTCAAAATTTTAGGATAGTATATACCGAGGATACGTGTATAAAATTTTAGGATACGTCTATAAATAATGTATAGTATTTAAAAGAAAATTTGATATTTAGGTAGAAAATGTAGTCCAAAAAAATTCAAAAAGCAAAATTAGGGGGCAAACATGAAATTGAGGAAAAATAAAAAATGTGGTGGAAAATAAAAAAATGTCGGCACCATGGTGCTGAGGTTTTTTTTTAAATAGGCGTAATATCCAATACAACCCCATCAACGCGAACAAGCAGACAAATCGATCGAACCATAGCAACCCCATCAACCAACAACTCCTTCAAAAATGTCTCTCTCGCGGGGACAATCATTCTGAACGTAAGCAAGGTGTTCAATCATTTTGTTTGGCCTTTTTTTTCCGTAAATTTTGCATAATACGTGTTGTTGTTTCGTTGTGATTAGCATTGGGGTATTCTGAAATAGCCTTACCCTCGGGACCCGACTGATGAGGCGACAGAGTTTGTTACTCACAACCCTCCAATTCAGGATCCACCAACGAGTAGTACAGCAGGCACCTCCACTCCTTTGGACCGTCTTGAACGTTTTGAATCTCAGTTCGCCGTTTTCCCACAATATCAAACAGAGTTGATGAGAAATCAAACTGAGATGATGAGGCAATTATCTGAGTACTTCAAGTTTGTGGATTTTCAACCACCGCCGCCTCCTTCCACATGAGCACCACTCTCTTCACTCTCATAATAATGTTTATCTAGTTGAATTATTCAAGTGTACGTTTTTGTGCTAGAAAATTGGAAAATTCGATGGATGGACATGTACGTATTTTGTTGAATATATGACATGTTTTATATCGTACAAAACAATATTACCGTCTATTTGAATATATTACCAGGTTGGTGACATGTACTCGACCTCCCATATTAGAACTATAGCAATTAACGCACAATTAAACATTACACACGAATTAAAACATTGCACAAAATTAATCATTACACACAAACTGGGAAATTATCTCTACTGGTAGCAAATATTACACACAATTAACAATTTAAACAACATTTCATTAAATGCGATCACACTCCACACCAAATGCCTCATCCTCGCTTTCAGAATTGCTGGATCGATAATCTTCGTCAAAGTCGTCTGACACGAAAAATCCTTACGTGTATTAAACAGCAAGTGGACTGGTTGTGTGTAGTAATAAAGTGGACAATAAAGTCCGGGTTGTCGAACCTCAAGGACTTGTATTTTAGTTTATGATTTTAAAGCAATTGAAGAACTTAAACTAAAACAAGAACTAACTAAAATATTATGTAAGTAAGATATAAGAAACAAGATGTCGAAATCAAGATAGCTATGGAAAAGAGCAACTAAGACACATGTGTTGGCATAAATTAATCAATTTTCATTATAAACATGTTCTCATATTATTAGACTAATGTTGCTTTGGTGGAAAAAACCTTAAATAATTACTACCCGATTTCTCGGCTGTAATAATCCTATGATTAATTGATGGTTCCCTAGATATGTCTATCCGAGAATCTAACCAACAATCATGCATTCAAGTTCTAGAATTTCCCCGGATTAATCCGGCTAACTGCACCCGGGAATCTCTACCTATCTCTAAGGGCAATTCCTTATTTTTTACGGATTATGTGATGATCCTCTTTGCACCTTAAATTAACTTCTCTCGAACGAATAATTTAAGCAATAAATCATGCATATGGTAGCTAAGCATATGATGCATTCAAACAAGATCAAGACACAAAGCAACAATAGAATTAATATGAAAAACACAATTTCTAACTCAATTATCATAATTTAGCCTCAACATGGCCTTAGTTCGAAGAATCTATTTCATCATAAAAGATAAAAGATAGGAACTTAAATTAAGATTCATATTCATAGACAAAAATAAATCTAAATCTAAGAAACTCCCTCGTATTTTTGATGGTTGAACTTCGATCTTCATCTCTTCCATGCTTCTTGATTTCTTCACCTTCAGAGGTTGTTGATAATCTTCATAACTAATCTAAGGATGATGAAGATGATAGGATGTGTTTAGGCTCTCCCAATGGGGAATGTGTTTTCAAGTGTGTTTGTAGGATGACATCCAATCCTCCTTTTATAGCCAAAAAAAATCCACCAACCAAGAACATATGCTTCCATTCTCTTTTCTTTCCACCTACCATTCTCTTGTTTTCCACCTACCAAGAATGTGAGCTACCATTCTCTTGCTTTCCACCTACCAAGAATGTGAGCTACCATTCTCTTGTTTCCCACCTACTAAGCATGTGAGCTGCCACTTTCGTGTTTTCCAGCACAGGGATAGTGTTTTATTCATAAACTTATCCACAGACCTCCGAATTGGATGATTCAAGTCCCCATGTGAAGATAAGACATACATCTACAACTTTGTAGAAGGACACGTCATCCAATTCTGTCTCTAAATATATCAAAATGACGTTCCAATGTGGAGGTTGTTTCTGATTTGGCGCCCAGGTGTGCGGAAATGGTACTAAAATATGATTTTGGCTAACTCCAGCTTGTTTCTTGCTTGTTTGGTCGTAGAGGTGTGAAACATCTTGGCCTAAACTTGTTTTATACGTCCTTTTTCAGCCCGTTCTTCGATTGTATCAATTTAAGGTCTGAAATCACTTAATACACGAATTAAATGCACATGTGGAAAGAATCAAGCGATAAATGAACCTAAAACATAAACGGAAAGCGGCTTAAAAACACGTAAAAACGACTCCTATCATCGTCACAGTCATGTTGTTGCTTCACTTCATTGTCTCTCTCCTTTATGATAATATTCAACAACTGAATCATACTATTTTTCTCAATATGATTTCTAGTAGCGTTGGAAAGATAATGATGCGAATTCATCAACGTTATTAACTCTTTCACCTTGTCTCTGAAAATGAAGTACAAGCAAGAATCATCAGATGCCTCAATTTTCTCCTTATAATGATCTAAGTTTTTTAGGGGCTTCTCAATTCTGCTATGCACCAGAGGGCCTCTCAACAATAAACCAGGAGGAAGCAAGCTGCACATTACACTCAAACTAATCACATATTTCGTTATAAAATAAGGTATCATAAATAGATTCTATAAATAATACCTGCGATGCGGATCAACAGGTTCTTTGCTTTACACACAGCAGACAATGCAGTATCATACTGAGCAAATATACAATCATTTTGTTGGTTATAGATTAATGTTCTACAAGACTCAATCCCCGTCTCTGAGAACACCACAACAGCCAGTAATGTTGTCACCTCTGATCTCAGTTTTATCCTGTAAAAACACAATTGACAATCCTCCGAGTTTTCACAATTTCTCACAGCACAACAACCAACAACTCCACATAGCTTCGTCCTGCTATTTTAAGAAAATAACGGAACGTATCAGAAATCAAACACCTTCAATTCTTCGAAAGCATTCCCTATTCTTAACTTAGGTTCGGAAATTGAAATGAGATGCTTCAAAGACTACCTATATTAATTCGATGGTAAACACAAAAAAAGGACTAATACGAAAGATGGTATCAAATCTTCATAAGAAAAAGACATTTAATAAGGAAAGCTTCTTACATTACGAGGGCAAAATGAGGCGGCAGCAGCGTATGGAGACGGAGCTTCTTAAATATATGCGACCGCCCCTTCATAAATAAATATGCGACCAAAAAATGAAAAAGGATTAGAGAAAACAAGACTACTACTTACTTCAACTAATCACCATGGAAAACTACCAAAAACGGTCCATAAAGACGAACATGATGAAAGCAATTAAATCCTATTAATACAAAACAATACCTCGAAACAAGTAAGTAGGGACTAGAAGCAATTAAACAATCAGAACTGGGGTTAGACAATTTAAGTACTTTAAAATTGATACAAAAATTCGACAATCATAAGACAAATCGACTTCTTCGGGATTGAGAAATCATATGACAAAATTCCACAATCATAATAAAAAAATTCCACAATCATAGAGAAAACTTACTCGGGATTGAGAAGTTGAGAGGGGCTGGAGTCGGAGGACAATGACGGCGGATGGGGACGGGATGGACGTCTTCTTTGCAAAGAGGGACGCTTTTTTTCTCTAAGGGACTTTTTTATTGCAATGAGGGAAATAAGGGAGGTTTTTTTTTTTGATTAATGAATGGGTATAGAGTTTGAATGGGTAAGTGTATTAAAGTTCAAAAAAAATTCAAAAATCAAAATTGGGTTGGAAAATTAAAATTGGGGAAAAATTGGTCCGCACCATGGTGCCGAGCGTTTTTTTTTCACCACATTTTTTATTCCCCCTCCATCCCCCCAATTACATTTTTATTTTTCACCACTTTTCACTGTTATGCCCTGGGAAACTTGTTTTGCAATAACATTTTCAATCATTCTACTAAAACACAGCACAAAAAATGCAAATATTCCAACAATATTTGACGAAAAAAATAGTGTGAAACATGAACTACATCGTGAAAGGGAGGAGTGTTGGTTTACTTGAAACAACACTCCTCCCCAACGCGCTGTAGGAATATATTTCACAGTACAATCCTGGACAAAAATTATTCTTATAAATTGCATTTCTCCTACATTAAAAAAAAAACCTAATCAAATAAAATACATTTATACCTAATAATTTTCTCAATTCTTCATAGTTTGATGAAACAGACAACCCTCATCTAATAATTAAATGAAATGAAGGTAGACACTGAATATGGAGAATTCTTTCGTTTAAACCAATAAACATTCTTCATCCTCAATTCACACATACTTTTCACTATTATGCCCTCGAAAACTTATTTTGCAGTAACATTTTCAATCATTCTACTAAAACACTTATCAAAAAATGCAAATATGCCAACAAAATTTGATGAAAAATGTAGTGTGAAGCATGAACTACAACGCGAAAGGGAAGAGTGTTGGTTTACTTGAAACAACACTCCTCCCCAACTCGCTGTAGGTATATTTCACAGTACAATCCCCGACAAAAATTATTCTTATAAATTGTATTTCTCCTACATTATAGTAAAGTTTGCTTTTTGTAAATTAAAGGCCAAAATTTTATTTTTAGTTTAAATTAATAGGATGTGTGGACGACATAGCTATGGAGCCGGTAGCGACGTTTGGCAACTTTACATCCCCGAAAATGTCTGCAATGTGAGTCAAAAGTCACCTATAAATGCATCAAAGAATAGGATTAGATGTATGAACAAATAAAAAAAATCAAAATCTAATCAAATAAAATAAATTATTTGATGAAAAAAGAAAAACCCAATTTTCTTATCTCTATAATAGTTATGGGAACGTGAAGGGATGGAGTTTTGTAGTGGAGTGGTTGGGGTTTTATAGACAAAAAAGGGAATCATTTGTGGGACTTGCAATATCTTTATGAAAGATATAAATAAATAAAAAACAGCTGTTTTTTCGACTGTAGTTTTTGACCATTATTAGCTGTAACCCATTAAACCACTCACATGTGTTTTTTTCTTTTTATTTTCTTACCATAGGCCCTTACAATATATATTCTTATCTTTTTTTCCTTTTATTTTCTTACCATAGGTCCGTAATTGATAGTATACATATATATGTGTACATATGTGGCCGAAATGACCTTAATTGATTTAGGGTTTAGGATTTAAGGTTTACGGTTTAGGGTTATTGGTTTATGGTAATTGGTTTAGGGTTTAGAATAGAAAATGAAAATATTATTATTATTATTATTATCCATCATAATGAACTATGTGGGATGGTTTTATATTAAACATTACTGCAGTAGTTATAGTTCATCATAATCCATAATTCAAATTATTAAAATCACAAATTTAGCAATATCCTTTACATAAGTATGTTCTATATATACACAATGACACATGATATATATATATATATATATATATATATCTATTTTGGGGAACACAAATGTCAATCATAATATACCATATTTTAATTATCCATCATAATGAACTGTGTTAGATTGTTTCATATTAACCATTACTTTGGGGAACACAATATGAAATTATTACAATATGCCCAGAATTTTATGTCCACTTTTTTCCCCATTATATAACAAAATCGAGCCAATTTTTTTTATGTTATTGTCATATTATTTAGTAAAGAATTCCTTAGAATTTTTCTTGTTTTATTAATTTAATTATGGACTTATTACTAATTGGGCTATAACACAAACCATTAGTTCTTGTTGGTGGCCCAAACTTGAAAAGGCTTATTACTATGAACTGCTACAACATTTTTGAGCCACAACTTTTCAAATAATTATTGGGCTAATTATTTGTGGCCCAAAACAAATTGGCCATTTACTCGGCACCATGGTGCTGAGTATCCTGCCTAATTTAGGCAGAATACTAGGCACAATGGTGCCAAGTTTGAAGTCTTAAATATTAAATAAAAAAATACCCAAACCATCAACACCTCTAATAATTTATCCCGATACTAATGCTATTAGATATGTGAAATGCACTTTTAATTTTAAGGAAAAATTTGTATGTATATATATTAGAATATTGAACTACTAATGGCTCTAGAGAAAGAATCATCACACAAAAAAATACAAAATACACAATACAAAACAATTATTTAGAAGGTTGATGGATCTTTCACACGTTTTTTTATGGCTTTTCCCTTTTTTCCACCAGATTGATATCGTAGTTTCCGAATCGCTCCACGCTTTTCTATGCAAGGAGGAGCTTCAACAACATTTGCCTCTATTTCAGTGGGGATGATCCACTCATACGACTTACTAGGGACGGGGTATATAGTTCTAACATAAGTCAAAGCCCATGTTTGTTTCAAATAATACTTAGAGATTAATTTAAGAAGGGCATTATCATCCCCTAAACCATTAAATGCTGCAATCGGGTGCGCGCACGGGATATGTTTAATGTCAAAAACCCTGCAACTACATTTTTTCGCTTGCAAGTCAACAAAGAATGTTTCAGTACCACACTCAACAATGTACTCACCTGTGCACTTATTTAAGATGCACGTTTTAAAGTAAGTGGATTGTCTCTTCCTTACATGCATCGTTCTCTCCACTTCAGGAGTGAGGTTTTGTGACAAGGACCCGGCTGCAGCTTCGTTACGGTGCTTGTTAAACCACGTAATTATTAACTTCACAATCTCATCCAACAAAAGAATCAACGGATATGATCTCGTAGTAGTCAAGGCGGCATTAATAGACTCCACTCCGTTCGTTGTCATAATGTTGTATTGTGAACCATTAGAGTAACAACGCGCCCAATGCTCTTTTACAGCAAGTGTGTCGTTAAGATACTTATGGTACTTAAGATTTGAAACAGACTGTCTTCTTGCGAGGTCACGAAAGAGTCTTTCGAATTCGGGCTCAGTATATGATTTTAGCGCAAATAATAAACTTCGTCACAATTTGGTCCTTTGTCTGCTTCTTTTGCTTAGTGCCCCTACCGGTAGAAACATAGTTCTTAAGATTTTGGGATATATGATAGGTACAGTATCCATGGGAAGACCTTGGGTAAACTTTCTGAACGACGTTTTTAATAGATGCATGCCTATCAGAAATGATGACCAAATCGTCAGAATCGGGTATGAGATCCCGAAGTTTCTCCAAGAACCAAATTCAATTTTCCTCGCTTTCTTTACTAACCACGCCAAACGCAAGTGGATACTGATGTTTATTGCCATCTTCTGCAGTACAAACAAGTAATACTCTATTATACTTGGTCTTCAAATGTGTGCCGTTAATAACAAGTACTTTCCTCATGGACGCAAAACCTTCAATGCAGGCTCCCAACGCAAAGAGCAACGACTGCAAAATGTTATTCGCATCTATACGCAAATAAGTAACCGTGCCCTCATTCATTTTCTCCAACATATACAAATATTTCGGAAGAATCCCATAACTCGTGTTCAGCTAGATTAGAGCTCGTTTGAGCTCGACTCGATTAAAAATCAAACCAAGCTCAAACACAAATTTTGAAGCTCGATAATTATTCAAACAAGCTTTGAACTACCACGAATTCGACTCAACTTGATTCATTTACAACCCTACATTTACACATGTCAGATATAGAGGCAGAGATAAGAACAATTAGTACTTTTTTTTTTCAAATTTTCTCTTTCTAGAATATTTGGGTTACTCAATTATTAATTTAATAAACATTTCTTGAACAAGATTTTTACTCAAACTCGAGCTTGCCTCGCTTACACCCTCTCATTGGAGCTTGAGGTATGCTTTTCTTTAATTTTCTGAAATTGAGTTTTTCTTTAATTTTCTAAAAATGAGTTTTTCCTTATTCCCTTCGCGTTTTACCTCAAGTTTTTTTCGCCTTCCTATTTTCCTAAGAATCAAATTATTTTTCTTAATAATTTCTGTTGTTTTTTTTTTCCCTCACTAGAAATCTTATAAGAAACAAGGTGTAAGCCTGGGCCAGTACAAAATTGAGCTGGGTTGGGGCCGAGCGAACTGCAATTGAGGGCGTTTTAGTTATGGAGCGAACTGAATGAAGGGAAATTCTTGCCCAAACCAATCATGTGACAAATGTAATTCACTCTCATAATGAATTACATTTGGATTCGGCCAGACCGAATCTAAACTAGAATTTTCTGAGAATATATATCAAATGCTGTAGAGATGGGTGATAAAATTTTGAGTGATTCAAAAGTGAGTTATTACAATCCAGAAACAAACTCATATTAATGATGTGATCTAGTTTGTACAGTAAATATATGCCTGCAGTATTTAATTTGAAGATATATAGTAACAATTAGTCAATGTACGAATTCCAGAATGGCATAATAACCCACCAACACTGGAAGAGATACAATCATGCCGAAGATAACCCTGAAAACAAAAAACAAAATTAATGAAATGTATTAAGTCGCAATTAGGCATCAAGCAAATATAATTAACCCCAGTTAAGTAATTTCTACGAAAAGAGTACATGTGCATTAATATTAAATTAGTTACGAAATCTAGTGTAGTAATGTAAACTTACGCAGTGCTGAGAACATCTGCATGCAATCCGTACTCTTTCGCAAAGATAAAGGACGTAATTGATTGTGGTATTGCTGCCTGCAATTTACGCTAACAAATTCATTTACTTTCGATATTGGTAAAATAAAATAAGAGTTAGATTCATTTTAATTTTTTGAAGTGTACGATGAGATTTTTTTAAAGCATACTTTTGTTATTTTGGTTAGAAATGATGGATATTATATGTAGGGAATGTTTGATTGTGAAAGCAGGTAGCAGCCACAATATCATAGGAGCTGGTTTATCCTTTCTTTACAATGTTCTGTAGCATTTGTTCTGGAATTATTCGTTTAATGTCGTCTTTATGATTAACGGCCCAGTTTTATTCAAAGAAGCACTTGAAATTTAGCCCAAACCCGGGTTGCTGCACCACACCAAGTATATGACACTTACTTTGTGATTACTTATTGGTCACTCGCTTGGAGTTCAAATCCGGGTTGGCTGCACCACACTAATTATATGACACTTACTTTGTGATTACTTATTGGTCACTCTTCTTGGAGTTTACATAAATTATGTGCAAGTGTAATACATTTTTGTATAAAATGTATGGAAAATTACTAAAATCCCCCTAAAATATATTTTTATACCCAAAAACCCATAAAAATATTTTTCAATCTAAATTATCCTTAATTTCTTAAGTTAAAAATTGATAAATTATTTTTATTTTTCTAACTCTTTTCATCTTGGATTTGTTAGATTAATGAATTGTATAATACAAAATTTATTTTTTATTAGATATTAAAATTTAACATGGTCATTATTTAAAAATACGCTTTTTAATTTTTTTTAAAAATCTAAAATTAAAATCATAATTAATGTCAGTTATCAATATAAATGTTTCAAATAAATAAATTATATAAAAAAAGTACAATTAAAATTAATTAATTCTTAATCTAAAAGCTTGACGAAAATTAAGTTCATAAATTTATTTATCCTAAAGTTTGGATTTTTTTGAATGAAAAGTTGGGGACATGGATCTTTTGGATTGAAAAATATTATTATGAATTTTGTTGATATAAAAATTTATCGTAGGGGATTTTAAGTATTTTCCCCTTAACTGTTGGGTGTGGTCAAATCGGGTTTGAGCTAGAATTCTCCAAAACACATGTAATAGATAATTACCTGAATGATAGCAACACGTAATACGTCGCCATGCAAACCGACGGCAATGGAAGCAATAGCCATGGCTACCGGACCAGCTATAAATTTCAATACCATTCCAAATATAGTTAGACTTGCTCCACACCCTATTAATTTCTCTTGCGACGCCATAAACAACCCTATAATATACACACAATAAATATTCCAATTAAATCATATTAATTTATATATATACATTTAAATTCGTACAATATTACTTGTGTATGGTAGCTTACGCACCCATACTAAACATGGCGGTGCCTGTACCAGCTCTTGACATTATCAGAATCGACCCTTCAATTATGCTTGGCATTTCAACATGCCACCTGCGATCATTAATTAACCATATATATATATATGATAGTGATCACTATTTAATCAAATTAAAACTCTAATTATATATGATGTATCCTAATAATAATTAAAGATTTGGTAAAATAAACTTGAAAATTTTATGGAATAAATTTATCATATCCCATTATTAAAGTTAATTTATTACATGCATGGGTTGACTAAAAGTGATTCAGCTCATGGCCCATTATAAATACTATATATATATATATATATATATTCATTGATTATGTTAATTTTCGAATGATTATTCACAAAAATACTAATTACTGTGTTGCTACACATTTTCTGATACTTTTCCCGTATTTTGATCCCGCATCAATATAAAAATATTTATAAACAAATATCATAGATATATACTAATAATAGATATATACTAATAAATAATTGATGATCTGATTACCTCTTAGATAGAAAAGCCCAGGTAATACCAACAATACATGCATATGAATTAGGGTTCATAGCCAGCTTCATCCACACAACCTTTGTCAAAGTCCAGAAAGATGGACGGCTATGATCATCGCCTGTAACTATGTTCTGATCATCTTCTAAATCACGATCAACGTCGTTTTTCGAATGATCATCGTCATGATCATAGTCGTATTCATTTCTTGTTCGCCTTATTTCAAGAACAAACAAGAGAAGGGTTAACCAAACAAGCGCCTGAAACACCGATGACTGAACCACAAGGTCAACAGCCATTTGACCGTACATGGCTCTCAAAAGGGGCACACCAACCACAAGTGAATTGGTCAGGTTCGATAGAGAGAAGCTCGTTATGGACCACCCAAAGCTCCCTTTGCTGCTGCACTTAGCCCAACAGGCCAACACTATGACTATTAGAACTTTGGATATGGCGTCGGCAGCCATGAAGAGATAGTTCATATTGAATGGATCAACGTGGGCTGTGAACTCGAAAGCGAAGAGTGGAAGAGTGAAATAACAGACTAATTTGTTTATTGCGTCGCACTGGTCGGAGGTGAATATGCGCCACCATTTGACGGAGCAGTACCCTAACATGAGTGCTACGTACAGTGGTGCCATGGCTACCACCACCTTGTACACATCTTCCCACCCTATCATTTCTTGTTTGTTTGTCTTTCTGTAATGTTTTCTGTAGTTACGGCTATTCGATTCTCAATCAATGACCTAGCTACCTACAATATATATAGTCCATAGTTTTATTTTATAATATTATATACTCTTTATATATATGTGTGAATGTATGTACGGAAATATTGCTATGTTTCTCACTTTTTGTTATGGTAAATATATATTGATTAACGTAAGTCCAAGATACTGCATTTATTACGTCTTTATAAATTAAGAAATAATGAAAAGGTATGGTATATTAATTTACTCAGAGGTGTTGTACGTCGTTCTATATACATCGTGCAAAATGCGACAAGACAACATTTTTGTGGTATATAAATAAGAATGACTAGTAGATAGTCTGTAGGGTGGAGTGGAGTACTGTAATTAATTAATTAATTAATTTGCTTTGTTAGTGCATACATATTGATCGGGTCGTATTTTGTTAGAGTTACAACGTGACCAATCGAGGTTCGTGTAGGAACCGACCCGGGGATTAGTAGATTATAGACTACACTCTAATGAAGAGCTGCCTGCGTACATCTAAATGAGATCAAGTTTAACGTAGTTCAAATTAATTAAAGCATCCTAACATAAACCTCGTAATTTATAAGTGGGTCTACTCAGGATCTAGATCGAAGCTCGGAGCTCGGAGCTACAATGAATCCAGTAGTGAATTTAATGAATAGTGATTGTGTGTCTTTAATTCTCGCATATATTTCTTTTGAGCATTTTGTGAGTCTCCATTGGTAGGACCACCAGCTATTGTGATGATTTCTCCATGAAGAGGTAAATTGTTGTTCACGTTGTTCTCTTCCTTTGGGTATCAATCTCGACATTCGTCACGCCATCTATCATCCCTACGATCTTGATTGTGATAATCATCTCTTCTTCAATAATTATCCCTGCCACGATCTCTAGAACGACTTCGGTCTCTTCAACCTTGTCGTTCTAGAGATTTAGGTGCCTCCTGTCTCTCTCGAGCCTTGTGATCGATGAATTGTTGCAAATACCCTTGTTTGATTAGCCTCTCGATCTCATCTTTTAATTGAAAGCATTCCTCGGTATCATGGCCTGTATCTTTGTGGAACCTACAATATTTGCTTAGATTTTTCTTTTTCACCCCTTTCTTCATGGGTCGTGGCCATATTAGCATATCTTTGTTCTTGATTGTCAATAATGCCTGTCCCCTTGAAGTGTTTAGCGGTGTATAGTTCTCGAACCTCGTATAACGAGGTCGACCGTGCTTATCCAAGCGGTCATCCCTCGACCTTGATTCTTCTCTTGACCTCTGTCCTTCAACTGCTTCTGGACTCTCCGTTCTTCCCTTTTGAGCTCGTTCATCTCCTCTTCATAAATATACTTTTGAGCTATTACCATGAGTTCTTCCATATCAGACGGACGATCCCTGATTAGGGCATTGGCAAATGATCCCATTTTGAGGGCATTGATCATCAAATTGATTTTTATCTCATTGGTTAAGCCTTGAACATCTAATGCTTCATCATTAAAACGATCCACCAAGGTCCGCAAGTTCTCATCTTCTTTCTACCTTATACTAAACAAGTGGGCCGTAGATTTGGCATACTTTCGCTTGCTAGCAAAGTGATTTTCAAATTTGCGCATGAATTGTATATAGTCCACAATGTATCCCGTGCGCAGATGTGTGAACCATTCCTGGGCTTGACCCATAAGGGTCGTCACAAAGATTCGACTATTCAATGGATCTGATAAGTTATTCATTGTCATTAGGTTTTCACAAGCAACGAAGTGCTGCTTAGGATCTGTCGATCCGTCATACTTCTGTAGATCGGGAATGCGGAAGTTTCCAAAAGACTCTGACAAAATTTCTTCACAAAAGGGAGAATTTCTCCTCTGTAGAGCTGAGATAGGTCGAAAGACTCTCTTCATTGTATTGGGTGATTTATTCACCTCTTCATTTGCAGCATTTTTTGCCTTCTCACCCTCACAAAGTGAATGGGTATGGCTTTCAATTTTCTCTTTGGAGTTTTGCACCCGATCTTCCCTGCATACCTCATTGTCTTGGGTTTTCTTAGCCTTATCCGTCGTAGGAATGGGCTTTTGGAATAACCTACGAGGCGTAACAGGATCGGGGTTAACTTGTATGTGTGGCGTAGCCGGAGCGTTTGCCAAATACTCATGTAGAGCTTTTTGAGCGCATTCTTGCATTCTTTGCTGGAATTGCTCGTGTGTCATTGTTATGACGAGTTCGTCACCCCTTTCATAGCCCGGAGGTGGATCTACCTTGGGGTTTAGCATACGAGGTGCTTCCTCATTTTGAAGTCCTTTGTTGCGGCAATTGCTTGATTCCTCCAATGCCTGAGTTCAATCGTACAGCGAAACTAAGTAGACGTTCCCACAGACAGCGCCAACTGATTGAGGTCGTATTTCGTTAGAGCTACAACGGGACCAGTCGAGGTTCGGGTAGGGCCCGACCCGGAGATTAGTAGTTTATAGACTGCACTCTAATGAAAAGCTGCCTACGTACCTCTAAATGAGATCAAGTCTAACGTAGTTCAAATTAATTAAAGCATCCTAACATAAACCTCGTAATTTATAAGTGGGTCTACTTAGGATCAAGATCGAAACTCGTAGCTCGGAGCTACAGTGAATCCAGTAGTGAATTTAATGAATAGTGATTTCGTGTGTCACTTGGGCATTCGTGGGTGTATTTATAGGTGACGCCGTGTACGGATACACAGATGACATGTACAGTTGTCCAGATTGAGACACGTGGAAGGATCGGACAATCTCTATAGATCAGGTCATGGTTCGGGTCGTGGGCGACCCGGGAATAGGATGCGGGTCTTCCTTGTTTAGTGGGCCGCACCTTGAATTTGGACCTCATTTTAGATTTATGCTTGTATTTATTTTCTTTGGGTTTCGTAAGTACATATTAAACTTATATGCCCAAATTTGGGCATATAACATATGACTCTATGTCGTGGATTCTAACATAAAAGGTCATACATACAATATTATATATATGTAGGATCCACGACATATAGCTATAGGTGGTAATTAAGTGGGTCATGCAAAATAAAAGATATACATTGTAACTTTGAGCAGTGGGATTGAGTTTTGTGGTGAGTAAAGTGTGTGAAATATATATGATGGGAGTATAGAATGAGGTACAGCAGTTTATTCCACCATATTATACATATATATACCACTACTTTGTAAGACTTGTTCATATTTTCGCACTCGAGTTCTTACAATAAATATATGACCCTCCTTTTCTCGAATATGTTCTTGACCTATCCACAATCACTGTAACCAATTAGAGTGATAAAATTTGAAATGACAATATCAAAATTATTACTAGATATACATATGAGTGATAATAATTTTTGTTTGTCACAATTGTGATTTTTAGTGACAAAAATTCCATTTAAATTGTTTCTATTTACAATTAGAGAAACATATTTAGTCACAAGTTAGTGATAACACAAATGGAGTGACAACCATATTTATTTTCACTATGTTATAACTAAAGATGTGTCGCCTTGTCACTAATTATCAAGAGTGACAATTTGTTTATTATTCTTGTTATTGTTAAGCCTGTGAATATTACTGATCTTGTAATAAAACGAAAATTCTTGTCATCATTTAACACTTAGAATTAGTGAAAACTTTAATTTTATCACTTGACACTTTGTCAGAAAAATTTTATTTTTTATCTCATAAGACTATGAGAGTTTCAATTTTAATCCCATATATTGGACTTAAAGTTGCATATTTAGTCTCATAAGACTCAAAAGGTTGCAAATTTGGTCTCCTCCGTAAAAAAAAAAAAAATGAATGAAAAAAGGTGAGTGTCATACACGTATTGTTATCTCAAAAATACTAAAAAGAAATAAATTAAAATTCAAAATATTTATAAAAAAATTAAAAAAAAACAAAAACTAGAAAAGAAATAAGACATGAAGAATCGTCTTCTTCACAGCCCCATTTCCCGCCCCCTAAACATGGTTCAAAGTATCAGCCGATATCCGATAATATCGGCCGATACGTATCCGGATTGGCCATTGTCGATCCGATAATATAGCGCGATATCTAATATTATCTGAGGTTATACATATCGCCGATAACATCCGATAATATCAGATGATATCGCCGATACGATGATATTATCGATCGTATCGGGATATTATCAGTGATAATATCGACTAATATCGGGCATCTCGGATATTATTTTCAAGAACAAAACTTTCATTGATTTTTTATAAATATGCTTTAGGATATAATTTAATGGGTATATTATTACATATACCTTGAAAACTTATAATATGATTATCAAAGTACTCCTTTCTACTACAAATTTAGGTTCGACAATAATATTATATTTAAATTATTTATATCTAACGTGATATTTTCTTTTACAATGTACCAATTAATGAAATTTTTTGTTTTCTATCTATTCTACAATTATATAAATTTTTTAATATTTTTTTAGTACCCTATCATGCGTTATTTCGTATTGCCCGATAATATCACAATACGCCGCTACCGATATGGAACAACACCTGCTGATATTATATATCACCGATATCGCGATTTTGAACCATGCCCCTAAACCCAACCCCGTCGCCCCCCTCCCGCCTCCCCCACCCCATCGCCTTCCCCACCCCCATGGCACTAGAAGCCACTCCAACCTCGGTGCCCTTCCCCATAGTGTCTTTGTCGTCTGGTGCGGTGGTGCTAGGGATTGTTTGTGTTGTGGATAGGGGGAGAGGGGGCTAATTTGGTTTAAGAGAGTTTAGGGGAGGCGACTAGTCGACTCGTGTTGGGAGTTTTAGGGGGCGGCGCGGAGGCGATGTTGGCTACTGGTGGCGGCGACAGGGTAGGAGTTGAAGAAGATGTCTTCAAACGTCTTCTTTCAATTTCTCTTTTCTTTTTTCTTTTTTGAATTTATTTTATAAATATTTTAAATTTAATTTTAATGTTTTATTTTTCTGAGACTTGACGACGCATGCACTCCACTCTCTTTTTCTTGTCAATTTTTTAGTGTATGGGAACAAAGTGAGAGAAATTGGACTAAATTTGCGAAAATTGAAAACCGCGAAATCTTATGGGACCAAAAATAAAATTCTTCCACATTTTATCACTATTAATGTTATACTTTTTTGTAGTGAATATATATGTAGTGCAAGGTGCACTTCCAATATATATATGGGAATTGTTATTGTTTCTCACTATTTGTAATGAAAAATTCTTTGGTGTAGTGGGTGCATTAGACACCAATTGGTGTATATCATGCCACATAACTATATGATATGATCATATGGTGTTGTGGCATGATATACACCACTTGATGTTAAACACCGAGTGCACCAAAAAAATTTGCGTTTATAATGGTAAATATATGTTCATTAACTTAAGTCCAATAAACTGCATTGATTTCTATTCACATGTGATCGTTCTATATACATGTGTGCAACACGATGACAAAATATGTGGTATATAAATAACGATGATTGGTAGATGAGTAAGGTGGAGTGAAGTATAATTAATTTGCATGTTGGTGCATAGAATGTATGCTCTATTGATTCTAACGTAAAAAGTGACACGTGCATATATTATATACGACCTCTCTAGTTGGTAATTAAGTGCTTCAAAGTCATTCGTACACATACATATTGTAATTTTGAGCACCGGGGTTTGGGTTTTGTGGTGAGCAATATAACTGAAAATGTGTTAGATATGATGATTGAGTATAGAACGATCGCGAACATGCAGTTTATTATATTCCACCATATTATTAAATTCTGATGCATATATACCACTGCTTTGTAACTTGTTCATATATTCACTCTCGAATCTCTCGAGTATATAATAATATTGCAGATGCCCTTTAGCTCCAATCTTCAAAGGAGATCTTTATTGTTATAAAGTAATTTGGTGTTTTGTGTTTGTTGATTTCATATATATTATACAAAGAGCTTTGCCATATGCCTATACATAATTACATGTACATGTATAATGCAAGGACCTTCTTCAATACATTGGTTCATTCTAAGTCACATAGAGCGGAAGCGGGAACGTCGAGCAACAAAATTTGAAGAAATTTGGGAGCGGGAGCACCTTAGAGCGTATATAATATAAATATAATTTAAAGTTTATCTTCTCATATATATCATATTGTTTACACTTAAAATACTAAACGGGCTTTTCGAATTAAAAAGGCCCAATAAAGAAGTAATCGGAAAATAATAATCAAATTGGGCTTATGTTCAAGTAAAGCCCGAAAAAGGAATGACATGGATAAAGCCGAATGGACCTGGGTTTGAGGAAATCAAGAACAAAGACAAACAAAACATTCGAAAAAGAGTATGGACCAGCCCAATAAGAATAAGAGAAAGGACAAGCCCGAACCCAGAAAATCAACTTAAACTCGGGCGCCAAAATCAGAGAAATTTGAAGAGGGAGTTGACAGCGGTTCCGGAAGCAGCGGAGAACGTGGAGGTTGCGAAGAAACCGACAAAAGAAATGGAATATATAAGCGCGAAGAGAAAGAAAGAAAGAAAGAGGGACATCATCAAACAATCAGACAAATTCTACAAACTATCTTTCTTTCCGTAGTCTTAGACGTAGTTAGGCTTAGTTTAATTCTAGATAAAGTAGACGGTAGTTTAGTTCTAGATTAAAGTAGCCAGTAGCGTAGATTAGCACGGTAGCAGCTTTGTATTCGAAATCTTTGGTTCTTGTATCAAGAAGAATTCATCGAAGAGTTCATGGGGCTATATTTCTTTTTAAGCTTTTAAGTGTTGATTAATTGCTTAAATTGTAGTGTATCTTTCTGTTGATTATTGCGTGACTCGCACAACGAAATTAATTCAGGTCATAAACCACCTTTAACACACATAAGCGGGGGTTATTAGATAATTTTAAGTTTTGAATTATCAAGGGGCTTAGACCGACTACTCGAAATCCTTCCCTAATCTGGTTTTGTTTTATTTTCGAAACACATATGTTTTATAAATTGTTCAGCCAAATTATCTTTAGATATTATTTTGATAAGATTATCTCATATTAAAATAAGTATTTGTTAACTCGAATTTTAAAAATAAGATTGTTAGAAATTGAGAGCGTACCTAATGCGGAAGCGTTATATTGATCGAAGTTCACGTTGCCTCAAACTTCTTGAATAAACACGAACACCGTCGGGAATTCGATTACTAGAATCGAAGACACAAATTCACAACTCAAGTATCTAAAATATTTGGAGAGTTTATGATATATATTTGTATATATTTCTAAGTAATTAAAAATGATGAACAATGGCTGTATTTATAGAGAAAAATACACCATTTCACCAAGAGTCGCAACTAATGGACATGTCTCTTGGGTGTTATTTCTAATATCTCCCACTCACCCATGACGGCATGACCATAGATCCATAGAACCGTATACTCTCCCAAAAAATTTATCATACCGATAAATGAGTCGTGCGACCGGCGTCTACACTTACAATATCAGGAGCTCCAAACTAGAAACCGCTAAAGGTCAAAATGGAGACATCAACCCGTGATGGAGATAATTTTGTGTTGTGTAGTATAGTACCCCAGGCTCGTTAGTCACCCTGATTAAGTATATCTTAATCCCTCTAGAAATTTATACTACCCATTTTGTCAGTTTCACAAGTATTCACAGTTACATAATCCAATTGATTCACATAACTGGCTAGCTGGTGAATACAAGTGAAAGGCGTGAATCTAAGTTTGCCTTCCTTTTACCCTAATAACACTAGGATCGGAGTTAACTGCTTTCCCAGTCATGTTCCTATTGGAATCCTGTCGGGCATGTGCAGTGGAATATAAAAACAGATCCGGATTCCCAAACCAAGATCAATTCGTGACTTTCGTCGATTTTAATCAAGAAAAAGATGAATACGAAAAATTTACCTTTTCGCGTATTCAACTTTGATCTTCGCAAATCTTCAATCTTCTCCAACGGTTCAATTGTACTATCTCTAGATCATCACGTAGGAACGGACTCTGGGAAATCTCCATCTTCAATCTCCATAGGCGGCTAGGCGAGACTGAGTGGATTGTCAAGAGAGCGTTTTTCTCTGACTTGTATTTTGGTGAAGGAATTTCACGTAATGTTAATTCTCTTGTGTTCTCTAACTTATGTTGGAGGATTAAATAAATCATCCAACTTAAAGCCCACCAGTACACGCCCATCATGGGCTTTTGGACAATAATTGAGCTATGTTGACCCAGTCAACTTAGTCCAATTAATTTAATCAATTAACATTTAATCCAATTAAATATATATATATATATATATATATATTGATTAGATGAATATTAATTAATTAAATAAATAATCATTTAATATTCTAGTTGAAATATTTAATTAACCCAGTCAATTAAATGTTCAAACTAATTAATTTAATTAACCATTGTTTAATCCAATTAAACAACCAATTAAATTAATTTGTCCAATTAATTAATTCGTCCTTCCAAAGGACAAATTACCAAAACGCCCTCCAAATACAAGACTTGATTTTCACGTCTATTCCTTTATAGCGCGACTCTCTAGGTTCATCTCAATTGGCAATGGAAGGATACCAAAGGATGTGGGTGACACCTAGCCAGCACCGTGGCCCCACATTGTAGCCCAATCGAGTACGAAATGACTATGTCATTACGAACCTCTAGATTATGAATACCGTATGAGTATAAGCCCTTCACTGACGTATCCCGATCGAGTGAGAGTAATGGAATATGTCAAACTCACAGGACTCGATACTATGCTTAAGAATCATAGTAATATGAGATTATTAAACACGAGTTAGTTCATCAACTCTGGCCAGAGACTTTCAATCTCATTTACCTATGATCGCATAGGATACTTCTCGTTTACTTTCGAGACAGTGAATTCCTTCTTGGTAATCACCTCACATGCTACTTGCCTATTGGAACACATTTCGAGGTTGACCCCACCTTTCAACGTGTGATTTGGCTCTAATTACTCTAGTGATAGAATCCAACATCACAAGCACACTGTGACAGTAACTCCTCAGGTCTAAGGCTCACGCATACCTTCATAATCAGTGATGATCCATGTGATCGGATTACTACGAGCAGTGTTCAAATACACTAATCCCATCAATATATCTATGACACAAACTCCCACTATCCCATAGTGTTCAACTGGCACTCCTTTTTCAGAGTATGTGTCATACAAGTCTATACGAATCTCAATGCCCAATTGAAATTTTCTGACTTGCGAACTATTTAAGTGATCAAGTACCAAACCTTTCCAGTGCCCATCTCCTTAAGGAATGCGAAGGTTTGCCTTGACACACATGGACTAGTTGTTCATTTAAAACTTTATAGATGCCATCAAGAATTATACAAACAACATATTGTTGCCTTTATATTAATTAGAGGTTGCACAATATAAACTTGTGCCTTGTATTCTAACTCCTCGTTGGCAACGAGGGCACATTCCCAACAGTTCCTTTAGACTGCATCATCCATAGCCATAGGTAACATGGTAGAGTAGCTAACATTAACTTTTCACTTTGTGGTATAGTTAAAAGTCACATAGGGTACTAATACGATCGATGATCTTTAGGACACACACAGTGAGGAAGAAGGGATCCATTCACTCACTTCTAACTGGGTCACTATGCACATGTACTATGACATACATGCAATGGTGGAGACTCTTTATCATAAAGAGTGTATGTCTTTTATCTCTCTACACCGTACAGGTCTTAATTAGCTCGTTTTTAGAAACACCTAATTCGAGAATATATTACACATGAACAATTCTAAAATAAATTCTCGCACCCGGCAATTTAAAGGCTTCATAGATGGTGGGTAAACATCTATGCCAGCTCTTAAGATATAAAGAACCTCATCTTGGTTTTCACCAAGGCGACATATCATTAGATTAACTACGTAACACTAAATAATGCTTACATAAAAAACATGTCTCATCTCTACTTGCTTTCTTAGCACTAGAGGCGATTGCTCGTGTGAGAGAGCCAATCTCCGCCTATCGACATACATATCAAATCAATGTACTAGTTTATTACAACAAATTATGCAAAATAATTGATATATTATATATTATCAATGTATGATTACAAAATGATCCTTTCAAGAAATACAATCACACTTTACAGAGCCCTAGAGATCTTACATGTGATAAATATGAATCTCTAGCTATTGGTTTTGTCATTGGGTCTGCTACCATATGACTAGTATAAATGTGTTTCAAGATCACTTCTTTATGTGCTATAATGTCTCGTATGAAATGGTATCTTATTTGAATATGTTTGGTTTTACCATGATATTTAGGATCCTTGACATAAGAAAGCGTTGTCGTGCTATCACAATATATTAGTTGTTACTGGGTTAGAAGCACCGACAATGACTTTCAAATGTTCTAGAAATCATTTTAACCAAACAGCTTCTTGTGCTGCTGCAGAACAAGCTATGTATTCAGCCTCCATAGTTGACAATGCAATACAGGATTGCTTTTTGCTACTCTAAGAGATGGCACCATTATTAAGTAGAAAAGTAGATCCTGATGTTGATTTGCATTCATCCAAGTCTCCTCCCCAATCAGCATCACTATAACCGATTAAGTGCAAATCTTGTCCTTGATAACATAGCATGTAATCTGTTGTTCCTTTAAGATACCTAAATATCCTCTTGACTGCTTTCCAATGTACAAGTTTGGGGTTGGCTTGAAAATGACTAACAAGACCAACTGCATAACAAATATCCGGTCTTGTGCACATCATCGCATACATCAAGCTACCAATTGCACTTGAATAAGGAACTCTAGACATTTTGTCTTTTTCATTTGGAGTTTGTGGACCCATTTGAGAAATAAGGCTCAAATTCTTTTCGACAGGAGTATCTATGGGTTTGTAGTCATGCATTCGATATCTTTCAAGCATTTTCTTGATATAAGTCTCTTGAGACAAACCAAGAAGTCTTTTTGATCTTGACACCTAGTACATAACTAGCTTCACCCATGTCTTTCATTTCAAAATTTGAAGACAACCACTTCTTAGTGGCTTATATTAACTCCTTATTATTTTCGGCTAATAAAATGTCATCAACATATAAGGACAAGATCACAAACTTAATTTTGGATTGTTTAACAGAAACACAATGATCTTCGTTCATCATTGTAAATCCATTGGCTATCATAGCTTGATGAAATTTGAGATTCCATTGTCTGGATGCTTGCTTCAAGCCATAAATAGATCTTTTGAGCTTGCAAACTTTGCACTCTTTTCTTTATGAAGCCTTCAAGGTGATCCATGTAAATCTCTTCATCTAGCTGTCCATTGAGGAAAGCCGTTTTAACATCCATTTGGTAAAGTTCAAGATCCATATGTGCGACAATGGCAAGAATAAGGTGAATAGAAGAGAATCTAACAACTGGTGAGAATGTTTCTTCATAGTCGATTCCCTCTTTTTGAGTGTGGCCTTTTGCCACTAAACGAGCCTTATATCTTTCGATAGATCCCTTAGACTTTCTTTTAATCTTAAGAACTGATTTATTTCCTATTGTCTTACAACCAGGTGGAAGATCAACCAAGTCCCAAACTTGAATTGATTCCATCGATTCCATTTCTTCCTACATTGCTTTCATCCATTCTTTTATAGCTAAAGAATTGATAGCTTTATGTATTGTTCTCGGTTCTTCACCATCTTCTGGAGCTATCATGAAAGCTTCCCCTTCAATATCAAAATGACGACGAGGAATTCTTCCATGGCTACTCTTTCGAAGTTGTGGTTCTTCTAGATTTTCCTCTATTCGAGTGGTTTTATTGGACACATCATCACTCCCACTAGTTTGACATGGATAAGAAAACTTATCATATCCTTCAATAACTCGATTTGACGTGTCAATTTCAGGATCTTTCAATTCATAAAATTGAAAATCCTTAGAAACCTCTCCTTTTCTAGAAAAATCTTCTTCCAAGAAAGTAGCATCTCGTGACTCAATTTCTGTTATACTCCCATCAGCTTGTTCACCAATGAAAACATGTCCTTTGGAATGTTCAAGATATCTTATAAAGATACACTTTTTACCATTAGGACTTAACTTTCCATGCATTCGAGAAGGTGAATGAATATAAGCTGCTGAACCCCATGGACATAAATTACTTAATTCGGGTTTTCTACCTGTCCATAGTTCATAAGGAGTAGATGACACATATTTAGAAGGCACACGGTTTAGGATATAGGATGCAGTAAGTAGAGCATCTCCCCAAAATGAAATAGGAAGATTAGCTTGCGCCATCATCGATCTAACCATATCTAAAAGGGTTCTATTCCTTCTCTCGGTAACACCATTTTGTTCTGGAGTACCAGGAATAGTAAGTTGTCTAGCTATTCCCTTTTCATCACATAATTCTTTAAATTTATCAGATAAATATTCACGGCCTCAGTCAGTCCTAAGCGACTTGATATTTTTCTCTAATTGATTTTCAACCAATGTCATATAACTTCTAAAACAATCTAATGCTTCAGACTTATGAGAGATTAAATATATATGACCGTAGCGCGTAAAATCATCTATAAATGTGATGAAATATGAAGCACCATGTCTTGTCTTCACATTCATTGGGCCACAAATATCAGAATGGATAAGTTGCAGAGGCATTGTAGCTCTAATACCTTTGCTAAATGGTTTTCTAATAGTTTTTCCAGCTAGACAATGTTCACATATAGGTAAGTTGACTTTTGAAATAGGACCAAGAAGGCCCTCTTTAGCAAGTCAATGCATTCTTTCTTGACCTATATGTCAAAGTCTAACATGCCATTTCACACAATCATCGCATGCGCCATCTCTTGAAGATGTAGCATATGAAAAACTATCATAATTCGCATTAGATAAAGGTGTAGTATCTAATACAATAAAACCATCTGACAAATATCCAGATCCATAATATATAGTTCCTAAGTACAACTTGACATAACTATCAGCAAATTCTAATCTAAAACCTAACTTAAGAAGCGCTAAAACAGAGACAAGACTTCATCTAACATCTGGAGCATACAATACATCATGGAGATATAATATGCATCCACCACGCAATATTACTTTACAAGTTCCAATTCCTAGAACATCAGCACTTGAGTTATTCCCCATATATATACATCTACTTCCAACTGGAATTCGAAGAAAGTCTACATATGTTGTTCGATCCCTTGCTATGTGGTCTGTTGCTGCTGAGTCTACAGCCCAAATAGGAAGAGTTTCAGCCAACATCAAACAACTACTAACAAATAATTGAGGAGAATGACATAATGTAAAATGTACCTTTGCCTCAGTGCATTCACGAGCAAAGTGTCGCAGATGTTCAAATATGATAACAGCTTGTACTTGTTGTTCGTCTTTTAGTTCATGACCTGTTGCCCTTAAGTCACTTATCATATTTGATATTGTTGTAAGATGTTGCATCATTGAATGATCATGGTGCTTCTTATAACTGTCAAATTTCATAATAAGTTGGCGCAATCTTGTTGTGGATGTTCCACCAAATTGAACTTTGGGGGCATCCCAAATTTTAGCCATTTTGAACTTTTCAAATCGCATCATGAGATCATTTCTCATGCCACTTAGCAATAACAGACGAGCCAAATGATCTTTACGCTTCCAACTTTGGTAAGCCTCGAGATCTTTCTTATGTTGTTCAGTCCCTCCTTGTGCAGGTTCAGACAATTGCTGACTTATGATTTCCAATAACTCCTGATCTTCAAGAACGTAATGAATTTTACGATGCCACACATTATAATTTTGATCATTCAACTTATCTCCTTGTTTAAGGTCAGCGATTATGCTCTTTGTTGCAGCCATTTGATATTCTAATACGAAAAAATTAAAAATGACACATAATAGCACGTAATCATTAACTAGCACAACAACAATTAATTTTGTCGCAGTAATAAAAATTAAATAACAACAATTAAATATATCACAAAATCGAAAGAAATATAATATACTCAATCATCTCTTGTCAATATAATAATATATTATCATTTAATTTCTTTTTATATGCAAAAAATCTTAGGAAATAGACGAGCAAAGTCTAACAAATCTACCAATCTATATCCTCCCACTCAACATAATATTCACACTAATGCAGAATATCAATGTTCATTAAATGAAAAGGGATAATTGCAGACACCCCCCTCACATATGGGGGTCATTGCACTTCACCCCTCACTTATTGAAATGTGCACTTTACCCCCTCACTTATCATAAAATGTGCACTTACCCCCTTCGGGCAGCTCGGGCAGAAAAAATGCAAAGGAATTTTTTGTACGTTGCTGCCCGAATTCGAATTTTCCTTTGTATTTTTTTGCCCCAAACTACCCGAAGGGGGTAAGTGCACATTTTATGATAAGTGAGAGTGTAAAGTGCACATTTCAATAAGTGAAGGGGTGAAGTGCAATGAACCCATATGTCGGGGGTGTCTGCAATTATCCCAAACGAAAAACATGATCACATAAGACAGGAACATATCGTAATTAAGGAGTTCTAAACAATGCCAAATTGCGCTTAATTTGTTAAACATGTATTGTTGTGACCAGGTTTTGTCTCCGTAATTAAGACATGTGAAACAGAAACAAAGTTCTCATTTAACCAGGAACATATGAATTCTTATCAATATTTTATTCTCATTTAACATGCTTTCATTTTCAATGTTAGATGGCCGAAACAGTGCATACATATATTCAACAGGTGTCATGCAGAGACAAACCAATTCTCACATATCACATTATACAAAGAAAATATATATATCTAAAACATTCTCGGTTGACCGACGCACGCGTCTTATAACTTAATAAGCAGAAAACATGAAATAAAAAAAACTTTCAAGCATTATCTGTTGGGATCAACCAATCACAATAATTTCTCATAGCATGTGTTAGGAATTTCATATTAGATATTTTGATGATGACAATTAAAAATTTATGTTAGACCCCAAAATATGTAAGTTTGATTTTAGTAGAAATCATGCATGTACAAACTTTCAAACGTTAGATTTATAATAGGCTTTATAGGCTTCGTTTTGTTTTTATTCTGGATTGTTAGGCTAAGTAGTCTTAGGCTGAGCGTCTGATGAATTCTGAGTGAGCTTATCAGTAGTAAAGTTTGAAGACTCAAGCGCCTGAAGTCTGAATTAAGATGAAGTTTCCAAGTGTCCAATTAACCAGCTATATCAAGCGTCACTTTATAGGACAGAAGTTATTCAAGGATAGATAAGCGTCTATCAATGATGGATTTCATCTGAATTTATTTCCAAGTCCAAAAAGAGTTTAATGCAAATATTCTCAGTGCATTAAGTGCCAACGGGCATTTAATTCAACTGCATTAAATGCTGATAAGAGCATTAAATGTGATAAGCACTTTCAAACGTACGGAGAAGCCACCCTATTGGACTGTCAACTATTCACAGACTGCAGCACCAACTTTTGTGCAACAGATTTTCAGGAAAAAGGACAAAAGTGGTTCACTCGCAGATTTGAGAGACACTCGCCTGTGCATGTGTCAAACGGACACTTTTTCCAAGAATGCCTATAAATAGAACTTCAACAACAAGCCAAATATAACGATTCACTCCAAGCCAAATTGCTGTTGCATTGAAATCTCATTCCTTAAAATCTCAGAAAAGCCAGAATATTCAAGCAAACATTCTCCTTGTTTTTCTTCAATTTCTGAGACAGTCAACCAAATATCTCAAACATTCTTTTCAGAGAAATCTACACTACTATTGAGATATTCCCAATTGTTTGAACTTTATCAAAATCAAACAAATCATTTAGAAAAACCTCATCCAAGCTTCGCGATCTGTGTGAAGTCAAAGTTGGATACTTGCACTATTTCTGAGTGAAAGAAGCAAGTGGATATAAGTGATTTGGAGCAGAAATCTGTGTGATCAAGGAGCTCAAGTCATCAACATCCATCTCTCCCTAATTTGTAGAAGTTTCTGTGTGATTCTTTGAGAACCATCTTAGTGGATTGCCTCCAAGTGTTCAAGGAGAAGAAGGACGTAGTTGGGATTACACCACCCAACGAACCTTACAATTATTGCATTATTTACTTTACAGTCAATTTTCTTATTATCATATCATTGCATAAATTGATTAAGTAAAACACAATCAAAGGCTAAGCAACTAAAATAACTTCTGTGACGCTAAAGCTTTCAAAAAGGAAGACTACAAAATCATTCCGCTGTGCTAACACTGATCAAAGAACTGAACGCTTAAATCCATTTGGTTAAAGTATTCAAATCTTAAAGTCTAAAGTTAACTTTCTAAAAGCAGTTTTCATTAGACGCTCAGCCGAAGCGTCTCTATTTCAAGTAAACGCTTAGTCGAGCGTCTACATTTCAAGCGTCCAAAATATTTTAATACGAATCTTTTTGAAGTCAAAAAAAGACTTCAGGGTCTATTCAACCCCCTCCCCCTTCTAGACCCTTTCGTATGGCACTTGAGACCAACAAGTGGTATCAGAGCGGTTAAAGTTGAAATTTCAAAATTTCCAAGCATAACAGCTTGTTTAGATCCCTTTTCAAAATTTAGTTGTTTTTAATTTGCTTTTCATGACATTTTCTAAAGTTCCTAAGTTGATCGAGTCAAACTATAACTCATGGAAGGTCAAAGCGTTTACATATCTATGTTCATGTGATGGCGAAATGTGTGATATTATTTCAGATGGACCAATACAAATTCTGAAGGTTATTACCAGAGCGCCTGGAGCCACGGAAGAAACTCCAGATGGCTATGTTGAGAAACCTAAACAAGAGTGGTCCACTGATGAGCGTCGAAGAGCAAATTTTGACAATGTTGGTCGAAGTGCTTTGTATACGGCTATTGGTGATAACGACAATTTATTCAACAAAGTCAAATCATGTAATACCACTAAAGAAATTTGGGATAAGTTGGCCATAATCTGTGGTGGATCAGCTCAAATCAAGGAAAATAAGCTTTCCATTGCTAAAGAAAAATTCAACAGCTTTAAGATGTTACATAACGAGACCCTAGAGTAGTTGGACATAAGAATCATAGCTCTTGTTACGGAACTTACATAGTTGGGAGTGGATTTGCAACACAGAGAAATGGTGGTTAAGATTTTCAAGAGTCTACCTAGTAGATTTTTGATGAAGACAACCGCAATGAGAGAATCTAATATGTTGGATCTTTTGAGTCCAGACGACGCCTTTTTAGAACTCAAGGCATTTGAGTTTGAGTTAAATTCAACCAGTGATGTTGTGAGTAGTCCGGTAATTAAATCTGGAGTGCTCGTAGCATCAATTAAGGGTAAATCGAGTAATATGGGAAAAGGTTCAGATATCAGTGAGGATGAGGAACTAGCGCTTCTAAATAGATTTAGAAAGTTCTTGAAATATGAAAAGAAAGGAAATAGTCTTAAGCATCAAGGACACGGTTCATATCAAGCGCCTGCTCCAATACATCAACAGTTTCAATCGCCTCAGTATTCTGTTCCTACATCCCAAGCACCTGTTTAGTACCAAGCGTCTGCTCAAAATCTCTCAGCGCCAGTGGTCTCAAAACCACACAATGCAAGATTAACAAATGAAAAAAAGATGAAAACTAATCTTTGTTATAATTGCAAGAAACCGGGGCACTACCAGGTAAAGTGCCCTTATCCAAACGTATCTAAGCCTTCAAGGCTGGATTACTTGGATAGAAATCAATTCAGGAGCAACCTTTGTCAACAAGGTTTGCTAGAGGAATCAGAACAAGCATCCGCACCTGAATATTTGGAGTCTTCAAAAGAGAGTAGTGATGATGATGAGCCAGTGGATGACTCAGCGCTTATTTGTCTCATGGCTAGAGATGATGAAGCGTCTCCTGAGGTAAACACTGAATTATCTCTTCCTCTTTCTTATGAAGAATTGCTTGACAAAGTCAGAGAATATTATAATGATTGTCAAGATGCCGCCAAACTATACTAAAATCACTTTGACATCATTTCATCGCTCAAAAGTGATAAAGTGACGCTCAAAGCAGAGTTGCAAGTTCAACAACAGTGCATTGAGAAAAACCAATCGCTTGAGAGTGAAATAATCCAGTTGAAAAGTGATCTTGATATGATAGTCAAGAGAGAAGCTGAGCTGATTGCTAGACTTGCTAAATCAGAATAGCTCGTCTCATCATTGTCTAAAGCGTCAAGAAAGCTAGACAATGTGACTGAGGTAACAAGATTATTTGGTAAAAAGACCGGTTTAGGATGCAATAAATTCAGTAAACAACCAAACAAATTTAAAGTTACGGAAAATAACAAAAGAAAGGGTGTTTTCTTTGTTAAAGAAGGTTGACAAAGACAAACGCTAAATGAACCAAGCGACAATGGTACGAGGCCAAATGAGAAAGCCAAAGCTGACTCAGGCAAAGGAAAGGCGAGAGCAAATGATTCACAAAGACGGGTTTGTTCAAATGCTCAAAAGGCTAAGGATAAACCTGCCCACGGTGAATCAAGCGCTAAGCGTCAAGAATCAAAAGTGCACCTTAAGCCAGGGCCAAGGAAATACCAGCGTCAATATCCACAACTGTCTAGATCATATTATCGCTACTATGATGATTATGACTATGACTATGATTATGATTACTATTATAATCGAGGATATTACTATACACCCAAACAGCACACACAACACAATGTGAAACCCAAAAAGGCCAGCATTCCTACAATGAAGACTAGGAAAATATGGGTTCCTAAAGTTCTAATTCAAACTAACAATGCTGCTAATGTTGAAGGACCCAAGCAACAATGGGTACCTAAACAGAAATAGAACTTTCCTTTTGATTGCATTTACCTAGAGCTAAAGCCAATACATCTGTCTGGTACTTCAAAAGTGGATCGTCAAGGCACATGACTGGTTCCAAGGATCTTTTGACCAACTATCGAGTTGCCAATGGTCCTCAGGTTGTATTTGGTGACAACTCCAAATGTAAAACCAAAGGTATAGGTACTGTGCATAGGGGGAACATCATGATAAGTGATGTTTATTATGTTGAGAGTCTGAAGCACAATTTATTAAGTATAAGTCAATTTTGTGATAAAGGCTTTGAAGTCATATTCTCAAGCGACTATTGCTATATAAATGACGCTAAGACTAAGTCTACTAAACTGAAAGGTAAAAGAACGAACAATGTATATTTGGTAGATTGGGGTTCAACACTTGATAACAACCCAACATGTTTTGTTGCTAAAAATGAATCTAAAATGGGTTGGTTGTGGCATAGAAAAATGAATCACCTCAATTTTAAGACAATTTCTCAGCTTATAAATCTAAATCTTGTAGAGGGATTACCAAAAGGACCATTTCACAAGGATAACCTTTGTGACGCTTGTCAAATGGGAAAACAAGTTAAATCATCTTTCAAAAGAAAACCTCATCTATCTACCTCTAGAATACTTGAACTAATTCACATGGATCTGTTTGGACCCGTTCAAACTATTAGTGTGAGTCGTAAAAGGTATACTTTGGTGATAGTAGATGATTTCTCTCGATTTACTTGGGTGGAATTTCTTTCTTCCAAAGATGAAACATCTGACAAGTTAACAACGCTTATTCGGCAACTTCAAACATTGAAAAATCTTAAAGTTGCAAGAATAAGAAGCGATCACGGTACTGAGTTTACTGATAAGGTTGTTGAGAAGTTTTGTATAGAAAATGAAATACATCATAAGTATTCATCTCCCAGAACTCCCCAACAGAATGTTGTTGCTGAGCACCGTAATAGAACGCTCAAGGAAGCTGCTAGAACAATGTTAGCAAAGTACAAGCTTGCTCCTAGGTTTTGGACCGAAGCGATCAACACTGCCTGTTACTCTCAAAACCGTTGCATGATCAACAAACAGCATGGGAAAACTCCATATGAACTGTGGAAGGGACGTAAGCCAAATGTTTCATACTTTCATGTCTTTGGTTCTAAATGTTTTATTCATAACAATGGATCTCAAAGCCTAAAGACATTTGATCCTAAAGCGGATGAGGGAATCTTTCTAGGCTACGCCAAGAATGGAAAGAATTTTCGCATCTTAAACAAGATCAAATCGAAGGTTGAGGAATCTATTCATGTTGCTTTTGATGATGCTCACCAAGAACCGAGTAAGGTTAATATTAATGATGTAGGAGTTGAAGATCTATGTCATCAAGCGTCTAAGATTACCATTGATGATGATAATGACGATGATGATGGGATTTCGGTGCCACCTCATAAGATTACTCGTGAGGATTTTTCGGATAACAATGCAAGATCTGCTGATGATCATGAAGAGAGTGATCATCGAGAGCAAACAAGAATCAGTGAACTTGAAGCGCCTACGCAAGAGGGTAGTCAAGCGTCTGATCGTCAAGCACTTGTTCAACCTCTTAACCCATTCCAACCAGATAGACTATGGCTCCGTGATCATCCACCTGAGCAGATTATTGGAGATATTGAAGCGCCTGTTAGGACTAGAGCCGCTACATTTAATGAGGCTATGTTCGCAAGCTTTCTATCTCAAATGGAGCCTAAGAAAGTGGATGAAGCGCTAAGCGATCCAAGTTGGATTGAAGCCATGCAAGAAGAGCTTAATCAGTTTAAGCGTAATAAGGTTTGGACACTAGTACCAAGACCAAGGAATTATTGGAACTAGATGGGTATATAGAAACAAGATGGATGAGAATGGCATTGTGATAAGGAACAAGGCCAGACTCGTTGCTCAAGGATATTGCCAAGAAGAGGGAATTGATTTCGATGAGACATGTGCTCCTGTCGCCCGTCTTGAAGCAATTCGTATGTTTCTAGCGTATGCAGCATTCAACAGGTTTACAGTGTACCAAATGGACGTGAAGAGTGCCTTCCTGAATGGTAAACTCCAAGAAAAGGTATACGTGGAACAACCACCGGGATTCATCAACAACCATGGTAAGGGTATGGTTTACAAACTAGACAAAGCGCTTTATGTGCTTAAGCAAGCACCCCGAGCATGGTATGACACTCTCTCTATTTTCCTTATTGGTAAAAGCTTTTCAAAAGGCAACGTTGATACAACGTTATTTAAGATTACCAATGATGAAGATATTCTCTTAGTCCAAATTTATGTTGATGCTATTATATTTGGTTCTACTAACAAGCGTCTGTGTGAGAAATTTTCAAAAATGATGCAAGAACAATTTGAAATGAGCATGATGGGTGAATTAACTTTCTTCTTAGGGTTACAAGTTAAACAACTCCCTAATGACATATTTATTAACCAAGCTAAATATACAAGAGATATGATTAAGAAATTTGGTATGGAAAATGCATCATATTTAAAAATTCCAATGAGCCAAACGCTTAAGCTAGATAAAGATGAAAGTGGGAAGAAAGTTGATATCACTAACTATAGAGGTATCATTGGATCACTTCTTTATCTTACTGCTAGTAGACCTGATATTATGTTTTCGGTATGCATGTGTGCACGGTTTCAAGCTGATCCTAAAGAGTCACACTTAATTGCTGCCAAGAAGATCCTTAAATACCTAAAAGGCACACAAAATGTGGGCTTATGGTATCCTAGGGACTCTCTTTTTGAACTAATTGGTTACTCAGATGCAGATTTTGCAGGTTGCAAAATAGATCGTAAGAGCACTAGCGGTACATGTCAATTTCTAGGTGATAGGTTAGTTTCATGGCATAGTAAGAAACAACAATCGATAGCTACCTCCACAGCCGAAGCTGAGTATGTAGCTGCAGGAAGTTGTTGTTCACAAGTGTTATGGATGAGGCAATAGCTTAGAGATTATGGTATAATCCTAGGTCCAACCCCCATTCATTGTGATAACCAAAGCGCTCTAGCCATGACTCAAAACCCTGTTCTTCACTCCTGAACCAAACATATTGACATTAGATACCATTTTCTTCGTGACCATGTTCAAAAGAAAGATATCTCCATGCATTTTATTGGAACTGACAAACAATTAGCAGATATATTCACCAAAGCGGTCAATGAACAACGCTTTCTCACTTTGAGAAATGAATTAGGTATGATCGATTTAAACGCTTAATTATCATATATCATATTTTATTAGACATATAACTTAGGGGGAATCCACTTTATTTATGTCCAAAAGATTTTTTAAAATTTGTTACAAGTTATCAAACTTAGGGAGAACCTTAAAATTGTACTTGTAACTTATTCCAAGCGTCAATGATCAAAAACTTTCATATGCATGATCATCAACGCTTAGAATTATTTATGCACAATATGTTGACGCTAAAGTATAAAAGGATTTTGATTTCAAGCGTCAATATAACTTTAACAACGATGGTATCTGTTAAGCGTTGAACATATCCCACTCAACACTTAATATAAAATTATTTATAAAACTCATGCATAAATTTTACAAGCTTTTTGAAGTAGTGGATAGACTCAATAGTCTATGTTGTACTCTATCATCTACACGCTTCTATCACATCAAACTGGCGGGTAATCAAAATTTTTCAAAATGACGGTTCAGAAATAACACGTGTCTATGTACGTGTCAGTGTACTATCAGGCGCGTGTACTACACTCTGAAAATCCCAAACGTTTTTCAAACTTTAACTCGGATGTCAAATCTTTTATATAGGGGAGTTACCAAATGTAACTTCTCTCTCTTACACAAAACTTGCGTCCGCAGTTAATACTATTCATGGTTGAGATTAAGTAACTTTACACGTGTCTACATCTTATTGAGACGAGGGAACACAAGTTTCAAAATTTCTCTTCTATGTCATTTAAAACGCAATTTTTGCAGAAAATTATTTATTTTACTCTCTGCACAATTACTCTGCAAATTTTACTCTCTCTCTCTCTTCAAAGCAAAAGAAAATCCCAGTTCATCTCTTTCACTAAAATGGCACCAAAGAAATCTGCTTCTATATCGGCCGAGCCTATCATCAAGGTTACTAAAGGCCTGTTGTCGATTGGAAATTTCTTTATGAGCAAACTCAGATCAATCTAACTGATATGATGGACTTGGTAACCAAGGCTGGGCTCAAAACATTCTTAACTAAGTATTCCTATTTGTTTCTAATGGAAGTCGACACCTTCTGGAAAACTACTAAACTCTCTGCAGACAAGAAGTGTATCTCTTGTCTCATTCCTCTATCCAAGAAAGAGCCACCAAAGGAATTTGTTTTGTCTGCTGCTTCCATTGCCAAGAACTTCAATCTTCCAAATGAGGGTGAGGCATTGGATAGTGTTACTTTAGAACAAATCAAGAACACATGGACGACTATGAGTGCATATGACGGAGTACCATACAAACAGCACTTTGAATTGAAAGATTTAGTGTCCAAGTACCGACTAATGGCTGATTTCTGCAGCAAGATCATAGAATACAGAGTGGGTACCTTTGATAAGGTATCAACTGGAGTGAGTATGTCTTTGGAAGGTTTTGGGACTGTTTAAGCACCCCAAATAAACCTTATGGGCTCATTTTGAGTGACCTATTGTACCAATCAAACTGTATCTATTCGTCTGGTCAACCACTGAACAAGACCAAGATGCTGGGAAGAAGAATTCTGAACAATCTGTTCAATCCTCCCAAGGTTGGTGGTGCTGCTAGACCACTATCTGAGCATCTGGAAGTAAGCAAAATGTCAGATGAAGAAGCTGAGCATCCAGTTCCAGAAGAAGCTGTGAAGCAACCGGCTGCTACAAAGAAGAGGGCTCCCAGAAAGCCCAAGGCTCAAGTCATTCCTTCTCCTCAAAAGGATGATGAGGATGCAGAGGACAACATACCTCTCATCAGGCGTAGGAAGCTGGAAGGAATTATTAAACAAATTGACTTTGAGGAACCAGCTGCCGCTCCTCCCACTCAAACACTAAAACTAGTTGAAGGAGTCAATGTAAAGAAGATTTTCAAGCCTTCCAGGACAAGCAAGCGTCGAGCTGCTCTTGTTCCTGAAGAGCCTGAGATTGTTGCGCCAAGCGCTCAAGTTGCGGTTGAGCCAAGCGCTCAAGTTGCGGTTGAGCCAAGCGCTCAAGTTGTTGCTGAGCCAAGCACTCAAGTTGCTGTTGAGACAAGTTCTCAAGGTAAGTTTATTTCTTCCCACAGCATTTCCTTATCTATCCTTATGAGTTTGTCCTCTCATTGCTGGAAAGAAATCAGGGACTGGCTCAAGCTATCTATCCTTATCTGGAAGAGTACTATAATCCGTATGTTCCTGAATCTCAACATCTTCAAAGTCTTCCAAAAGACAGGTTGATTGGATTCTCTAGGAATTACTGCCCAGATGCGATTTTCTCTATCTGCCAAGCGTCGTCCAAAGTCTTTCCAAATCATGTGCTAGATATCATTGGCCCAATGTACATCAGGGCCATAGATAGTCCTCTTCGCACATTCATTCAAGGGACCTGCATCTCTCGTTCCAGGCTGACTGAACTTCTGGAAGCTGCTTCAGATTCCTATGCTACTCTCGCCCCTTGGAACTTCTAATTTGATGACTTTCGTCAAGCGGAGTCAGTGATTGAGGAAACGCCTGCTAAGTTGGTTGAAGAATCCGTACCAGCGTCCACTCTGTTGCAAGTCTTCCAGCGTCTGCTGAAGAACCAGTTCAAGCGTCTACACTAAAAGCTATTCCTGGAGCTCTTGAACTCATTGATTATGTTGTTGCTGAAACTGCTGAGGATCTTCAAACTGATGTACAAGGTACAATTTTTGATCCGGCATATCAAGCTCCCCTTGACTCACTCAAGCATACATCCAAATTCAAGCGACCTGCTCCTCAAGCGGTTCCATCGGATGTAAGTCAATCGTTTGGACCTTTGCTGAAATCTGTCTTAGAGGAGAAGAGCAATCAAGCTACTCAGAATGAAGAATCCCTCCACTGGATTAAGACAGATCTGGCAAAGATTGAATCTCAAACCATGAACGCTCAAATAGGTCATATGAAAGGTTCTGCTCAAGCGGCTGTTGATGAGTGTAGTAGAGACTTTCAAGATATGAATGATGCTACCAACGCTAAGTTTCTCACAATGCACGAATACTTCGACAAGCGTTTTAATGATATTACAGCTTCATTGTCTCAGATTGCCTCTCAAGTTAGTCTACTCACAGAACATTTTCTGAAGGCTGATGATGGCAATAAAGGGGAAGAGAAGAGAAAAGGAGAGAAGAGAAGAGCGTCTAGTTCAAGAACTCAAGATCCTCCTCCGCCGCCGAAGCGTCAGCAATTATCTACTCTTTCTGCGTCAAGACTCCCATCTTGGATACCTGCTTATGGAGTAAGTGATTCTGCTGGAGCGCCTAGTAGAATGCTAAGAGAACCTCCACTAGCACTATATCCAAATCTACCAATACCTTCTAAAGCACGACTTGAACAGTTTGACATTCCTCTTCAAAGAGCATCTATTCCAGAACCTACAGATCCAAGAATCTTAGCTGAAGAGAGGCAGTTGACTGACTTCAACCGAACTTTCAGAATTTGGTTAAGGTATATGGGTATTGACCCGACTGAATGGGAGAGACACTTTGTAGCTTTCAAGAAGAGACAAAAGGAAGAAAATAAGCTCATAATCAACAAAGATCATAAAGCAATGATAACTTTGGAAGATAGCCTAACTGAAGCTATTCGAGCTGAAACGCCCAAGCGATACATAGTTAGACCAAGTCGTTAAAACTTCTTGATTTGCATTATCTATATTCTTGTCTCCTCTGTAATTTTTGTTTAGTTGTAAAATGCTTGTAATCATTGACATATATAAAATGCATTTTTCAGCTGAAACTACTCGTTGAAGCGTAACTAACATCAACTAACCTTATCTAATCAAAGCTAACTTTTACTTTGGCTGTCTAACTCTTGAACTATAAAAGAGTAAGTATTGCCATCATCAAAAAGGGAGAAATTGTTAGAAATTTCATGTTAGATGTTTTGATGATGACAATTAGGAACTTATGTTAGATCCCAAAATATGTAAATTTGATTTTAGTAGAAATCATGTATAAACTTTGAAGCGTTAGATTTGTAATAGGCTTTATAGGCTTCGTTTTGTTTTTATTCTGGATTGTTAGGCTAAGTAGTCTTAGGCTGAGCGTCTGATGAATTCTGAGTGAGCTTATCAGTAGTAAAGTTTGAAGACTTAAGCGCCTGAAGTCTGAATTAAGATGAAGTTTCCAAGCGTCCAATTAACCAGCTATATCAAGCGTCACCTTATAGGACAGAAGTAATTCAAGGATAGATAAGCGTCTATCAATGATGGATTTCACCTGAATTTATTTTCAAGTCCAGAAAGAGTTTAATGCAAATATTCTCAGTGCATTAAGTGCCAACGGGCATTTAATTCAAATGCATTAAATGCTAATAAGAGCATTAAATGTGATAAGCACTTTCAGACGTAAGGAGAAGCCACCCTATTGGACTGTCAACTATTCATAGACTGCAGCACCAACTTTTGTGCAGCAGATTTTCAGGAAAAAAGACAAAAGTGGTTCACTCGCAGATTTGAGAGACACTCGCCTGTGCATGTGTCAAACGGACACTTTTTCCAAGAATGCCTATAAATAGAACTTCAACAACAAGCCAAATATAACAATTCACTCCAAGCCAAATTGCTATTGCATTGAAGTCTCATTCCTTAAAATCTCAGAAAAGCCAGAATATTCAAGCAAACATTCTCCTTGCTTTTCTTCAATTTCTAAGACAGTCAACCAAATATCTCAAACATTCTTTTTAGAGAAATTTACACTACTATTGAGATATTCGCAGTTGTTTGAACTTTATCAAAATCAAACAAATCGTTTAGAAAAACCTCATCCAAGCCTCGCGATCTGTGTGAAGTCGAAGTTGGATACTTGCACTATTTCTAAGTGAAAGAAGCAAGGGGATAGAAGTGATTTGGAGCAGAAATCTGTGTGATCAAGGAGCTCAAATCATCAACATCTATCTCTCCCTAATTTGTAGAAGTTTCTGTGTGATTCTTTGAGAACCATCTTAGTGGATTGCCTCCAAGTGTTCAAGGAGAAGAAGGGCGTAGTTGGGATTACACCACCCAACGAACCTTACAATTATTGTGTTATTTACTTTACAATCAATTTTATTATTATCATATCATTGCATAAATTGATTAAGTAAAACACAATCAAACGCTAAGCAACTAAAATACCTTCTGTGACGCTAAAGCTTTCAAAAAGGAAGACTACAAAATCATTCTGTTGTGCTAACACTGATCAAAGAACTGAATGCTTAAACCCATTTGGTTAATGTATTCAAATCTTAAAGTCTAAAGTTAACTTTCTAAAAACAGTCTTCATTAGATGAAGTCAAAAAAAGACTTCAGGTCTATTCAACCCCCCCCCCCTTCTAGACCCTTTCGTATGCCACTTGGGACCAATAGCATGCAACTTATAAACAACAGATCGTGCTTTCAATGCAAAAACCATGTTCATAAAAAATAACAGATAATAAACTCATCTATTATGAGTTTTCACATACTCCATTAAAGTAATCGGACAGAATACGTAGGAAACGAAAACTAATCGAAGTGGCTCTGATACCACTGTTAGAAATCTAGAGTGTACCTAATGGGGAAGCGTTATATTGATAGAAGTTTATTAGAATCACGTTACCTCAAACTTCTTGAATAAAGACTAACACCATCGGGCATTCGATTACAAGAATCGAAGACATAAATTCACGACTCAAGTATACAAAATATTTGGAGAGTTTATGATATATATTTGTATATATTTCTTAGTAATTAAAAATGATGAACAATGACTGTATTTATAGAGAAAAATACACCCTTTCACCAAGAGTCGCAACTAATGGACATGTCTCTTGGGTGTAATTTCTAATAAAGATGATGTGATTGTCTTTTTTGGCATGCTTAAAAAATATAATATAAGATGGTTATTAAAATAATATTAGTTTTAGGTCGCAACTCTTGATCGGAAAGGACACCAAAGACTCAAATTCAGCATTACAAGTTATAGGTATTGATTTTTTATAAAATCTATATTTGTTTCAGTCTTTTTTGTATTGAGGGCAAATCTTTTACTTATTTTGACTACTAAAACAATTTTCATTGAATGCATATGAAATATTATTAGTAAAAAATCATTCTTATTTCATCAAGTGAGGTTCTTAAATTTTAGTTTGAGAATTAAGAATTTTAAGAGCGTCATAAAGCGAAGCTCTCAAGCTCGGAGTACAAGAGCAATCTCAGAGCGCTAGAGCGTTAACCCTGTATGGAGGATTATTTGATCTAGGGCTCATTGATTACTGGTTGAGTTTGACATGGATTACTAGTTCCATACTATATAACACGTACGTATATTTATACTAATAAGGAACACGTGCGTTGTACGTGAATCATATGATCTCGTTAAAATAATTCATATACTATAACTGATAAGAGTTCTTAGGCTAGTAATGTATAAGAGAACTCTGTATATTTCTAAATGAATGTGAATAATACAGTATACACGTATATATAGACTGATATAAGACCCTATCTATACAGAATTGAGTCTATCTAAATATAAATAGAAGATCAATCTCTATCTAATAGAATATATACAATATCTAACTGTATCAAGCAGGCAAAGCTTTGATGAAGATATCAGCGATCTGATCAGCAGTGGGAACATACTTCACCAAAACATCACCAACAATGACCTTCTCACGAACAAAGTGATAATCTATCTCAATGTGCTTCGTACAAGCATGAAACACTGGGTTAAGAACAAGATAGATAGCACTAATATTATCACAGTAGACACGAATAAGATACGGAAGAAAAATCCCCAAGTCACGAAAAATATAACGCAACCAGCAAGTCTCAGCAACAGCGTAAGAAGACCAGTATATCAGACTTGCTGGATTGGGATAAATAGCATAGCCAGTAGTAGAGCGCTAGTTATCAGGACAATCGGCCTAGTCAGAGTCAGCATAGACAGTAAGAGAATCCAACGAGGAAGATCGAATAAGAAAACCAAATTCAAGAGTGCCCCGTAGATAATGAAGAATCCTCTTGACCATCTGAAAGTGAATATCCCGAGGTGAGTGCATAAACTGACTGACTAAGGCAACTGCATAAGCAATGTCAGACCGAGTGTGAGTAAGATACTGAAGACCCCCAACAATACTGCGATAAAGAGTTGGATCAGAGAAATCGTCGCCCGCAAGAACAGAGGAAGTAGACTTCGCAGAAAGAGAAGAGGCAAAAGGTTTCAAGCTCAACATGTCAAAAAGTTGTAGAAGCTCAGTTGCATACTTTTTCTGCGAAAGAAAGAATCCAAGAGAGTCTCGTGTAGCATGAATAACCCGAAAATAGTGAAGATTCCCCAAATCCTTCAGAGCAAACTCCTGAGAAAGTCGAGAAATAAGAGCAGTAACTGCAGCAGAGTCATTCCCAGTCAAGATGATGTCATCAACATACAACAAGAGAACCAAGGTGATAGAACCAGAATGGTAGACAAACGTCGACATATTAGCTTTACTGCTGGTAAACCCAAGACGCAGCAAATATGAACTAAATTTTTGAAACCAAGCTCTGGGTGCTTGTTTCAGACCGTATAAAGCCTTCTATAACTGACACTTATGTGAAGGATACTCGGAGTGAGTAAAACCGCGAGGCTGATCTATGTAAACAGTCTCGATAAGATCACCATGAAGAAAAGCATTCTTCACATCAAGGTGTCTGATAACTCACTAATGAGAGACTTCAATGGAGAGTACAGTACGAATAGTAGTCGGCTTAAGGATGTGGTGGCACCAAAGTCCATGTGCCATTTTCTTGAAGAGCATTAAACTCATCATCCATGGCGGCACGCCAAAGGGGATCCTTGGCTGCCTGCGTATAGCATGTCAACTCGAGAGACGGGGAAATAGCAGACAAGGAGGGAAGAACACGAGGCTTACGCTTACCATCATGTAAGCGGGTGACCATAGGATGACGAGTAGAAGGAGGTGGGATACTGGGTGAGGAAGAGACTGAGAAAGAGGTAGTGGTAAGGGACGGGACAGACAAAGAATCAACAGCCGCTGGGGAAGGAAACGGAGAGTGGACTGGACTTAAGGTACATGGAGGACTCTGAGGAGAGGGAGGTGATGGAGATAACACCTGGATAGGCGATGTGGAAGACACGGTGGTGGTGGAAACAGAAAGGTCGGTGGGACCGAGATAAGGCGGATGAGGAAGAGAGACCGGAAAGGATTCAGAATCAAACTGGTGGGTATCAGAGGCGGAAGTGGAAGGTAAAGTAGGATAAGCAAATGAGTCTTCATTAAAGACGACGTGACGACTAATATATATGACACCAGAAGCGGGATCGAGGCATCGGTAACCCTTGTAATCCCGGGCATAACCTAAGAAGATACAAGATGCAGATCCAGGATCGAGCTTATGAGTAGAGCGATGACCAAGATGTGGGAAACACGCACAACCAAAGGTCTAAAATGAGGAATAATCGGGTGGACGACCAAAAACAACCTCAAAAGAAGACTCGTGACAAAGCGTTGGGGAGGGGAGACAGTTTATAAGAAATATAGAAAGTTAGAGAGCATCGACCAAAAACGAGTGAGGGAGATGAACAGTAAGAAGTAAAATACGAAGTAACTCAGAGATATGCCGATGCTTACGTTCCAACACATCATTTTGCTGCGGGGTGTAAGGGTATGACAAACGAAGTTGGATACCAGAAGTAGCAAAAAGGGTACGAAACTGAGCATTATCAAACTCACAACCCCCATTACTTTGAAACATTTTGATTTTAGTTGTAAAAAGATTTTCAATGAAGTTTCTAAAATTACAAAAGTGAGTATATACTTCAGATTTAGCACGCATGGGGTAGCACTAAGTAAAACGCATAAAATTATCAATAAAAATAACATAATACTTAAAGCTAGTAGAGGAGATAACAGGAAAGGTCCACACATCTGGGTGAATTAAATAAAAAGGCATAAAGCTACATTTTTCAACATGCTGAAAAGGTAACTTGTGTGACCGACCCAAGTGACAAGTTTGATAAAAAAGGACAGAACAATCCTTAGACTGTAAACTACCACTACGAGACAACTGCTGAAAAATAGAAAGACTGGGGTGACCCAGACGGCGATGCCAAATATCACCAGAGACGGCTCGAGCAACAAAAGCACCAGGAAAGGAGGACACCAAATTAGGAGAGACCGGGTACAGACCACCATTGGAAGGGGACCCCAGAAGAACCTTCCTTGTTGCTTTTTCCTTAACACAGAAACCAGTGGAAGAAAACTCAATTAAACAATCATTATCTTGACATAATTTTCTAACAAACAGGAGATTGTGAGACAAATGAGGAACATGCATCACATTGGATAAAGTATGGGGACGAGTCGAGGTATGTAAAGTAGAGGAGCCGACATGCTTAATAGACAAAAGTGCACCATTACCAACTAAAATCTTGTTCATACCAGTATAGGGAGTAAGGTTGGGGATGGCAACGGGGCGAGTATGAGGCGGGTATAGCAGGACTCAAGGCCCGTCCCATTAAGAAATTTTAATACCCGAACCCCGTCATTACCTGCCCCGGACCCGGCGAGTCCGAGTCCTACCCGTTAGACCCGGCCGATTTCTATTTTTTTTTTACTTTTTTCTTACTTTTTTTTACCTATTTTGTTCTCACGAACGCATTCAAACAAATACATAAGTAAATAACATTGAATCGATGATTCAACGTAAACACATCCACTACAAGTCATCCGTTACTAGATAATGAGAAGTGAGTTTTGAGTTTAGATTTTTGATTCTAATTAATTGACTTCTTTTTTTTAATCTAGTTAAGGTTGTAAGGTAAATTGCTATTTCAAATAGCAATTTTTTTGATACAATTTATAAATACTAGTGAGTTTTAATAATAATTAGATATATAAAATTAAAAAATATTATAATTTTATTAACCGGGATGGGCCCGGGTCTGGGTCTGGGGTGGGTATCGACTGGACTCACTACCCGCCCCCTCCACGGACCTGGTAGTGTCTTAAATTTCAATCCCCGGCCCCGGACCCATTTTTTTGGACTCATACCCATCCCAAACGGGGCAGGTCCGGGGTGGGTACTTGTTAGACCCGGATTCATTGCCATCCCTAAGTAAGGTTAGATAGTTTACCGTCATTTGGAGTCATATGAGCAGAGGCACCATTTGTCAGGATACCAGGCTATGTCAAAGGTGTCAGCGACGGACAGAGCTGAAAAGGACTTTGGAAGCTCCTCAGAGACATATGCATGGTTAAACCGCTGAGGACAAGAAACACAAGTATGACACGGAATACCACATAACTGATATGTCTGAACAGGAGATGGAGTCGGAAGTAGACCAGGACTCGGAGAGTGCTGAAAACCAGAAGGCCCAGATTGCCTAGTAAAACCAAAATGCCCAGAGTGCTGACGATGGGGTTGCTGAGACGGAGTCTGAGAGGAGTGCTGCCAAGTCGAAGATAAAGAGGACGAACCACGACCATTACGACCTTTCCCACACCCAGAACCATAATCGCGACCACGTGAGCCACCACGACCTTTACCACCAGAATGGTTGGAGTTCGAGGAGTGAGAGTGGGCGACAAAGACAGGAGAGGTAGAGGAATTAGAGGCAGATTGGCGAAGGCGTTGCTCAAATTGAAGTAGTTGCGCCTGGAGATCATCGAAAGAAATGAGAGAGGGATACACAGAAATAGTCATGACGAAGACTTCATACTCAGAAGGGAGCCCATTTAGGGCTTGAAGAACGAGATCACGAGGAGAGATAGGATGATTGACTACAACGGGGTTATCACAAATATTTTTCAGTTTGTTGAGATAAGTATCACAGGAAAGATCTCCCTTTTTTATAGTGGAAAATGCATTTATATACTCCAATTCTTTTGAAAGAAATTGCTAAACAAAGCGAAGCTCAAGAGTGAGCCAGACATCGCGCAATGTAGGGAGTGTATAGATGGCTTGCAGAATTTCCTGAGTAAATGTAACATACATCCAAGATTTGATGCTACGATCAGTGCGAAAACAGGAAGTATATGTCGGGTTTCTAACTAGTTGACCCGATGAACTTAGAATATGAGAAGAGGGATATGGTAAAGAACCATCAATGTATCCCAAGAGACCGTGAATCCCAAGTAACATTTCAAACTGATATTTCCATAAAAGATAATTTTCAAAATTCAATTTCTTTTTCATAAGATGTGGATTTGGGAGAGTGGCCAACTGTTGTAATGGTGAGGCCACGTGAGATGACATCACAGGAGAAGAATTATGCTTTTGTGGGTCAATGTAGAAATTTGGGGTGATTTGGGGGCTGTTTTGTAAAGAAGAAGATATATGGGAGCTGTTTCAGAAAGAAGAGAAAATATTGAGGTTGTTGTGCGAGGTAGGGGTAATTTGGGGGTTATTGTGAAAGATAGGGTTTAAGTGGGGGTTGTTTAGGGAATTTGAGATAAGAGGTGGGTAAATAAAAGAGGGGGGAAAGAAACTTGACTTGCTGGAAAGTCACTCCCGCCACTAAAGGGTAAAGAAGTAGCGACGACAATGGGAGTTATCGCACCGGTCACAACGAGATTCAGACCAGAAGCGGAGAAACCGGACTCAACAATAATGAAAGGAAGAGACAGGGCCGAATTGAAGAGTGCAAGAGTTTGTTGAGGCAGATTTGGGTGATTGGGTTGAGAAAAATGGAGGTTGCCGGCGGTGAGCAGCAGCGGCGGCATTGGAGGTGGCGGCCGAGAGTGGTGGGTTGCTTGAGAAGAGAAGAGCAATGTCTTTTGGAGAGTAATTGAGAGAAACGAGATGTTGGAGTAAAGAGAGAGCGGTTGGGAAGGACTAATATGTTGCTATGGCGGCCGGTAAGGGGACGTCACCGATGGTGAATACCGGCACCGGAGAAGATGAATTAGACGTGGGTGGCAGAGTGTTTCTAGATGAAGTAGGATGGTTGGGAAAAGAAGAAGAGAGATCGAGAGGGATCGAGATGGGGACCGTGGCGGCAGCGGCGGGGGCGGTGGTGGCGCCGGTCAGGGAAGAGGCCATGCCGGAGGCTATAGTTGTCGTGAGGGCGGTAGATGAAGCCACAGGCTCGTTATGCCCGTTGACTAATACCATGATAGAGTTCTTAGGCTAGTAATGTATAAGAGAACTCTGTGTATTTCTGAATGAATGTGAATAATATAGTGTACACGTATATATAGACTGATATAAGACTCTATCTATACAGATTTGAGTCTATCTAAATCTAACTAGAAGATAAATCTCTATCTAATAGAATATATACAATATCTAACTGTATCTAGAAGAATATACACTACCAATAACCCCTATATAAATGTGAGGAAGTCAATTATTTGTAAGACTTTCATACTCACCCTTACTATTAAATAATTAATTAATTAAAAATTAATAGTTGAATTTATTAAGTAAAAGAATCCATTAAGTAGTAGGAAACCATTTAGTAGTATCTGAAATTGTTTTGGTAGTTGGAAGCTCTTTAATTATTATTGATAAAAAAAATGAAATATGTTAGTATTGGGACACTATTTAATATAAGAAAAACAAATAGATTCTTATTTTCTCTAAAATACTAACCAATAAAATAAAATAGATTTTTATCCACAACCATCAACAAAGAAGAAGAAATTTTACACCCACAGCCAATATTCCAACTTAAACAAAAAGTTGGTTATTAATTTTGATAATCTTAAATTGTATAACCATTTTAAGTATTTGATAATTAGCAGTAAATTGTTGTAATGTTAGATCATTACTTTGATGAGGTGATCTGAAGATTAAAAAGATAATTTAAAAAATTATACTTTATTCTGATATTCAAAAAAAAAAAACTGTGAGACACAGACGCATATTCTGGGATATAGATGAATCATTTTCTTAAAAATATTTATTAATTTTTTATTACTATGAAATATAGTATGTTTGTACAATAGAATTAGTAACATATATCAGAAAGTTTGTACATTCTTGAAGTTATTAGCATGATAACAGATATGAAAAAAAGTGTATTTAAGAATAAAATCATATACTTCTAGTGTGAGAATATGATATATGTTCTACTTAATTCAAAAGATATCACAAACACGAGTGTTTTTATGTAATATGATGTTTACAATTTTTTTAGAAAATTGATATCAGCACTCCATATTCTTTTCATGAAATTCCACTTACTTTTTAATTTGTGTAAATGGATGTCGTCAATGTGGAAATTTAAATCCATCAACTTTAAAAGATGAACTTGCCTCTTTTTAATTATTTTTGTATACGATCATCTTCTTTCTTTCTTTACTTTTTGATTTTAATAGACGATAAATAATCAATTATAAAAATTAACTAGAATAAATTAAGCAATTTAAACCACACCAAATAATGGTGCATTCGAAGTACAATTTCTAGCTCAAATTCAGTTTGGTCAAACCCAAAATAGAAGTATTTCAACATGGATAAGTTAAATCTACAACATGCTTGCACATGTGAATCATCATATTATATGTAGAAGTTCTTTTATTTTTCTAGTCATGTAAATTTAGAAGTTCATATGTAAATGAAGTTATTAAAGTAACAATAAATGCAAAATTGTACTTGAAAAAAAATCAAATAAGTGAATTGAGTGAAAGTATAATTCATTCTTATTTTTACAAAAAAAAAAAAAAAATAGACATGAGTTGATGGTCTCAAGTGGCATACAAAAGGGTCTAGAAGGGGGGGGGGTTTGAATAGACCCTGAAGTCTTTTTCGACTTGAGAAATTTCGTACCACTTTTAAAGATTTTGAATGCTTAGTAAGTTGAGCGCTAGGTCAGGCGCTTAAAGTTTAGATAACTTAGACTTAGTGATTTTAACAATTACCAAAGTAGGGCAATGTTTTAATCACTTAATCAGGGTTAGCACAGCGAAAATGATTTTGAGCTTAGCGTTCTCTTTTGCCAGTTAGTCGCTTAACTGTTTTAATGATTTTTCAAGAATATGATATGAAAATATAAAGTAAAGCAATAAAGCAGTAAATAACACAAGATGTTGTAAGGTTCACTACATGATGTAATCTCAGCTACATCCTTCTTCTCTTTTGCACTTGGAGGAATTCACTAAATTGATTATTAAAGGATCACACAGAGGCTTCAACAAAATAGATGAAAGGGAAGGTGATCTTAAGCTCCTTGATCACACAAACTTCAACTCCAATGAAGACCTTTTTCAACAAGCTTCTCTCACACAGAAATACTGCTTGTAGAATCAACAACTTTCTCACTCAGATGAAAGAGGTTTAGGGTTTAGTCACGGGTTTGTTTGATTTTGGAAGTTCAAACAACTTGGGATATCTCAATAGGAATTTAGGGTTCTTCTCTGAAAAGGTTTAAGATATCTTTGACTGTCTTTGGAATGTATAAAAAAGCTTGAGAGGATTTTTGGCTATGCAGTTTATAAACTTTTCTCTCAAATAATTTCAGCAAAGTTTAGACCTTTTTCTTGTGCATGTACGTGTATATTTAGGGTTTGCTGAAGGATACCATTTATAGGATTTTCTTGGGAATTGTCCGTTGGACACATGTGAGCGCGTGTATCTCACGCAGCGCGTTAAACAGTCCCTTTCTGACATTCCTCAATTTCTGCTGGTTCCGATTGGACATGAGCAGGTTTTGAACTCTAATTTCTAACAGTCTAGTCAAAAGGTGCCTTATCCACAAGACATAATAGCTTATCGCATTAAATGCCCGATATAATGCACTTATCAGGTATTTAATGCTTTTGAATTTATTTTCCGTTGGAAATAAATATTCGTTGATGATTGCATTTAAGTCCTCCATGCTTTGAGAATTTATTTCAGGTGAATCTGATTCTTGATTGCTTGAGTCATTTGAGCACTTGATTCAACAATCTTGAAATAGTCCTTTAGCGTTTGACAAGCGCTAAGAACAAATCTTCATCATCACTTGACTTCAGACGCTAATCTTCAACTTGATCTTTGATAGACTCATCTTGAATGCTATCAGCGACTCGGTATTAAAAACTTAGTCTAAGATCTACAAGGATAAAAATTACAAGCCAAATAAAATTACAGACTTTCAAAAGCTTATACAATTGTTCTATGAAAACATAAACTTACATTATTTTTGAGGTCTAACATAAAGTCCTATTCTTGTCATCATCAAAACATCTAATATGAAATTTTCTAACATGAGTATTCATATGTGATCTGTTGTTTGAATTTATTTTATCTTTATAATCTCATGATAAAGAATGTATTTAGTGTTACTGCATGTAGAAATATGAAAAGTAATATATTTTCTACATTATTAGAAAGACCGATAGGATAAAAGAAAATGAATCTACTCGTGTGAAGCACAAAAATGCAATGTTGTGGCACATCAGGAAAGATACCTAGACTAATGATCTATGTATAAACATGCTAAAAAATAATACTAATATTATTTTATCAAATATTTAATTTTTTTAAATTGATTTCGTTAAAGACGCCTGGAGATGATATATGATTATAGAACAAATATATAAAAAGTATTAGATACGCAATACCAAATAAATAATTCTTAACCAGTTATTAATTTTCCAATAAACTAGACATATTTAATTCAATTTAACTTCTCATCAAATCACCATATGTGAAGCACGTGATACATTCTAGTGTGTGTGTGTGTGTATGTGTATATATATATATATATGTATAGAGATATTTTATTCAACTTGATAAATCCAAACGCTTAAACAAGAATTTAACTAATGAATTTTTATTTAATAGACATAATTATTTTAAAAATTAAATATTGCTGGATGAATATTTCAATAGTTAAAAAATACTGAAACTTAGATATTAAAAATGTAACTATATAAGCTAGATTTTATGCAAATTCATGCTTCATTTATATCTTTTATTGTGTTATTTTTATGGATCGAGCGCTTCATTTTTTCTTTCATCTCATTGAGTTATGTGTGTACATAGTCTCTTCACTATGACTCAAAATTGGATACTTTTGTAGTCTTTTTTGTTTTTATTTTTGATCCATTTTTTTTTTATTTCTCTATTTTCTAAAGTCACCATAATATGTTTTCTCTCACGATGATTCGATGCGTCTGTATTTTGGACCTCAATTTCACTCTCCATGAGTCACAATAGGTTAACGTACATTATGCTTACTTTGTAGTTCGTTTTGCTACTTTGAATGTATCTTTTTCATTTTTAAGATTAAGTTTAATGATAAAAATTTAATGTTTGACCTTGATGCTTTTTAACTTTATTTCTTTTTATTTTTTTTCAATTTTCTTCTTAACTTTTCAATTACCTATTCCCCTCATTTAATGTGTGAGTATTGGTGTTGTCTTTCTTCTTTTCTCTAATAGATAAAATGTTGAAACCACATGAAATCGTAAACAAAGAAGTATCAGCATTTGTTGAAATTATTTTATCTATCATCTAGATTTCATGATATCAGATCACTGAATTGTTATGAACCTTTTGAGTTTAAGAAATTCATGTGTAACTAATAATACTTGTATGTTGGATACATGAGTAAATTAATTAATGGATCAAAGTATTATAAAAATTCCAACCTATTAAATTCAAACTATTGTGCTTTCCACAAAAATAAATAAGAACAATATTTAATTGTAGTCATGGTCTTAAGTTTTCATCAAATGCCGAAATTTGGATCGACTTTGAGTTTGTTAGCGTGTCGAAGCGAAATCTCACTTTTAATCCAATTTTTCATAATACCTCCTAAAAATTTATACCGAAACCCAAATTTTCCTGAAATTTTAATCGAAATCCGAAATTTAAAATAACATAAATTTTATATTTTCTTTAGATATTTATGTTTAATTATATAATGTAATGTTAATTTTAAATATCCTTATTATTCTCTTGAAACCACACCTATTTCATCCTCCTAAAACTCGCATATATGACTTTGAACGTTATATTTTATCAAAATTGTACATATCTTGACTCTTGCTCTAATGAAGTTTTTATGAGATTTAACCATTATTTATGTTAAAATCCAACTTATCTTATATTTCTGTAAGAGATTTTGATTACACTAGTTAACGAAACTCGCTATATATATATATATATATATATATATTTTGCGTATACACTATTATTAAGGTCAAAAGATACATAATTGTGTTAATAAGATTTATATTCAAAGTTTCATTTAAAATTTTCATTTATTTCTATATATTTCCATAAGTTTTTTAGAATCAAAATCAAAATTTAGTTATCCGCAAAATTTACATCGAAATTTCCATAAATTTATTGTTCTAATATCTATGGATACTGATTTTTAATACCTTGATTGTAGTTTAGGGTTTAACCCTAAACCCTAAATCATATTATTGTTGTGATCACATAGAACGAGGATAAATCATTGTCCATATTTATTGTATTGAATAATAAATTAACTTATGAATTTGTTCTAACTTCTAATAAAAGTTGTACTATGCAACTCGTAAAGCCATTTTGTTTTCTAATTAACTTTTCCTATGCAAGTTCATCCTTCTTGTCAACAACAGACACTTCACTGTATGTATATTCTATTGCAATATTAATATAAGTATAACTACAAACTTGAATCCATAGCACTGCTACATGTATTCCGTTGTTGAATATTTTTTTTTATTTATAATTTTTTTCTTCCTATATATAATTTGTAGCTCTTCATTGTTGCACTTGCTATGAAAATTGCAATGGATGCGCAATTTGTTGCAACATCTAGCAGCAAAACAAGTACAGACTTAAAGGTCATAGCAAACTCTGTAGTTAAGATATTTTTTAATTTTTCCGACGCATTATTTGTAGCTAATTGGTTGCATCAGCGATAGAAATTGCAACTAATATTTTTTTGTTGCAAATCCAAAGCTATTTTGTCGCTTGTTCGTCGCTGCTCACATATTTCTATTTTTTTGATTATTCTCATAATCCAATTTGCTATAGAATATCTGCAGTTAATCTATCACCATAGCGACAAAATTGAGTGCGTTGCAATTTTGCCCGTTGCTAATGCTTTGTTTTCTAGTAGTTTAAATTTGAAATGATTATAATGATATGGATATGAAGTTTGTCGAGTTAATATGATTAATGAATATTATTATCAAATATTTGTTTAGAATTCGACATAAATATGGAAGAATACATATTCTTAATAAATACATATAATAGGAGATAAATATGAAAGAATACATATTCTTAATAAATACATATAATAGGAGATAAATATGAAAGAATACATATTCTTAATAAATACATATAATAGGAGATAAGGGTTCTAAATTCTAAGTTATATGCTCAAACAATTAAAAAAATTCAAGTTAAAAAAATATCATTATAAGAAAAATTCGTTCATAACTGAATAAGCATGTTATTTTATTTTTGTTTACATTTCTTAACTATTCATAAATCATCTAACAAAAAGCCTATTTGTTCAAAAGATTACTAAAAAAAACTTCTAAGGCATTCAGATTAGATTAATCAATATCTATGCTATCTAGGTCAAAATTAACTCTACCTATACTTAGTCAGGATGACCTCGTAACACGAATTAATACTAGCTAATCAAGATTATAAACTGCACTCAGGTTACCGAGCTGCCTACGTACCTCTTGGGGATCAAGTTTAACGTAGTTCAAATGTAAAATACGGTTCTCCTATTGTATCGTTAACTCGGATACAAACCTATCCAAATTTATACGTAACGGGATCGTACTATCAAGTCTTGGCCTACATATCGAGGATACAAACTAGCTTATGAAGTATATTAAATTCTTAGATTCTAGTCCCTTTGTTCTCATTAAATGCAAGTATTTATAGGTTCACACGTTGGACGAGTATTGTTCTGCTAGCTAAAAATCATACTAGGATGAAGTCACGTGTTCCTGAGGAACAGGCCAGGATCATACTTCGTAGGGTCTGGTCATGGATTGGCCCGACCCGAGTTAGAAGAAACATGTGGGTTTTGTAGTCTTTTGCAATTATGGTGTCCGATAGGGGCATTTAGTGCAATGTTGAGACTTATGACCCTATAGCCTCGTAACTAACCGCATAATTATTATGACTTAACGATATTAATGAGGGTACGAGGTATAAGTATTATTTAGACCAAATTTGGTATATCATAAAGTCCCCATTTCGTTAGAAATGATGAGAATTTCAAAAAAAAATTGAAAATTGGTGATGAAGTAACAAGCCTGTGTAAGTCCAGACAAGTTCATTTAATGCCCTGACATACCGATGTGCGCCGCCATAATCATTACCTCTAATGGCTATTATTTCTAAGAAACAGCAGTAAATTCGAAACGCCGTCGTATTGACCATCCGATCAAATTATCTTGGATTGATCTGGACCGTAGAATCCTTGTTTCTACCCTACTATATAAACTGTTCAAGATTTTTCTCATTTACCTCACCACACAATTCAGAGAGAAGATCGTAGAGCTGATTCCTAGAGCAAGTTCAATTAGAGCAATAATCTGTATCTTTGCTTCGTCCACCGCTTTTATTAGGTATAGTGCCTCTATCTGTCGTCTTTTTATATTTTCTATTTTACTTCATGGCTTCAAATCTTCCGAAGGATGAGTTCGTAGATATATTAGGAGATTTGGATACTGATAACTTAGCAGACGAGGGTAACGAAACAATAGGTCAGACACAGGGTATTACTTGTAGGGTCGAAGTCCTTAGCAATAGTACTGAAAATAGTTCAGGCTCTCACTCTAATTCCGATTCGGAGAATTCTTCTAGTAATCATAGTGAGGAGGGAGATCCCAATAGTGAGGATGATGCCAATGAGGGAGAAAAGGCTAACGAGGATCAAGTTGGGCCTACACTCTACACAGATTACGAGGGTGGGGAGGATCCTAATGCTAGTTTATTCCCGAAAATTTCCCAGACCTTACGTTGTATAACATGGTCGCAAATTACATTTTCTCTTACCGAAGCCAAAGTCGCTGATCTTAGGGTAGGTATCATATCCCGAGTGATTATCGAATACAAATTCCTAGATCGTCTGATCATATGCATCGTCCCCCCATCAGCTTTTGTACATTCCATATAGCTCACCTAATGGCCGGTCTTAAGTTTCCTTTGTATCCTGCCATTGTTTCTATCCTCCAGTGTCTTCGTATCTGTCCGACCCAATTATTCTCGAATTCGTATAAGCACCTTGCTTATTTTATCGTTCTAATGACCGATCATAACACCCTGGCTGATATTCCAAATTTTAATCTCTTTTTTACCCTACATCGATATACCAAACCTGCCGAGTTAGGCTTTTATTTTCTTTCACCTCAAAGGCACACTGGTCTCCAAGCCTACCCCAAGTCATCATTCGGAGCTTGGAAGGACAAGTATTTCTTCATCGCTCCCCCTTTAGGTCAATCATGGTATGTGAATCGTAAATGAAATCTTAACATTCCTACTAAGTTCATAGGTGTTAGGAATCCTACAATTTTGGTTGAGAACCTCAACAAAATTCAAGAGTGGTATTACAACACGACTCTTATCTGCAAATCTATTTTACGAGCATGTGGGCTCAGTGCTGCCGACGTTAACCCCGTCGATTATATTAGTAACAAAATATGCATCATACATTTTTGAATATATATGTTTTATGAGATTCTTATATTTGCTAACTTTCAGGTTTGGCAACCCGCAAAGCCTGTATGAGTCGTAAATTGATCGATGAACAAGAGGTTGCTAAAAAGGCTTTAGCTGCTGCTCGACGACAAGGAGGAGCAGGCCAAAATCAAGTTCAGTGGCCTTCGATTCAACTCATCTACCTTGATGACCCTCAGATCAACCAATCAACGATCGTTCGCAATCACACTGCCCCTTCTTCAACTCAAGTCGACGACGTGTAGATGCAGGATTCTGCCAATATTGTCTCGGCCTTGCCAGCTCAGATTCCAAGCACAGAGGACGGAAGTCTGTGTCCTCGAGCAAAAAGGGATGCCTCGAGGCAAGCACATCTTTAGCACCAGCCTCATTATCCTGAGTTTCACTTATTCCTCCAGCTCCTACTCCGCAAACTTCACAAGTCTCTGCCCGGGGAATACGATCTACCGGTAATAACGCCGAGGTCTCTGAGGCCATGGACAAGATGGAGTCACTCTGCTTACAAGACTATACGGAGTGCAACATCATAGATCGTCTGAGTCTCAAGCACGAGGCAACACCTATCAGCCCGAAATGGTGAATTTATGAGGACAGCAGTATCCTCAGGGCTGTAGGTTCTAGCACAGCCCTCGAGCTGATCAGCCACACCCTGCTGCCTCGTGATAAGTTAGAGATGATGAATCATACCCATCCTTAGGTAGAAAAACACGCCTTCACTCTTTTGTCTAAGGTATATTTGTTACAATGTATGGTGCAAATTAGATTCATTTATTCGACGATTCGTAATTCTGATGACTCATTTAATAACCTAAATTAATTTTATCTTCCTCAGCTTGCCCTGTACATCCACCAGCTTACACTTACTAATGCTCATCACAAGGATAACAGGTCGTCCAACAAAAAGGCGTTGGCCGAGTATAAAGAGCAAGTAGCCGCCGAGTTGCATATGGCTCAGGAGGATCGTAACAAGCTCTCATTTGTTCAATCCGAACTTGACACAGTCTGTAAAAGTTTGGATAGTGGAAAGGCCAAGTCAGTGATACTGCAGACTGAGAAGACCCAGCTAACTCGGGAATGCATGGAGTTGCAGAGGCAAGTGCTTGAATTCGAGAACGTCTTGAACTCAAAAAGACGGAAAGCCTACGAACTTGGGGTCAAAGAGTTTTTTCTAGCTCAAACTATGCAGCTCAAATCCAGGAAGCTCGTCTTGGAGAGGTCAGGGATTTTGTTCCTTCCACCCAATTCAATGACGTCATCGTGTCTCACGCTATTGACGATCAGAATGATGGCTTTTACAGGGCCATAGATTACTTGAAACAAATTGGAGGATTCAATATTGGCGTTGTTCCTGAGGAATTCGAGCGGGAATATGTTAATATGGATTTGATTCGGCCATCCCTGACTCTCGAAAATGACTACGAGTTCATCAATTTCCCCGAGTTTAATGATATTGTTCAGTCCCTCCACATCATTCCTGGCAAAACTTGAGCAAGCACCTCTTTTCAGAGAGAGCTCGATGCAACAGTCGACCGAGGTGATGGGCAGCCTGATTCCCGAGACCAAGTTTAATCAAAAGATTTACTTTATAAACAATGTTTTCATTTTATGATGCTTGTTTTATGACCTTTTTTGGTACCCTATTTAGTTTTCGTATTTTTTTCCGAACTAATTTCTAGCCACAATAGCATCGATTTTAGCATTATTCATGTTATGGTAATTTATGTTTTGTTCAAGTATTTATCATGTTGCCTCTTATTTTTCTTATCATTTTAATGATTGTCGTCTCATCGTTTTTTATACGATGCTTCAGTTTACTTTCACTTGTGTGGATATGTACTTCTTATTATGAGATTGAAATATTTTTCCAACATTACACATAAAACCTTCTGAGGTTGTTAACATTCTAGGGTCTAATTAAATCTCTTCCCTCTAGCTCTTGCAATCGATAGGTCATACCCTTTGTAATCTTCACTATCTTGTAGGGTCCTTCCCAGTTTGCCTCTAACTTCTTAACATGCTTTGAAACTTTGACTCATTTCAAAACCAGATCCCCAACTTGAAATGATCTCTCTTTTACACGTTTGTTGTAGGCTCGTGCCATCGTGCATTTTTTTCTGAGGATGTTCGCATAGGCTCGTTCTCTCTTTTCTTCTATTACATCAAGCTCAAATTCTCTTGCAGCCCTATTCTCGATTGAATCATATGAATCTACTCGATGTGTGGCCATTCCGATCTTTTCCGTTATTACCGCTTCCGAGCTATATACAAGAAAAAATGGTGTCTCTCCTGTTGAGGATCGTGGAGTAGTTCGGTACGCCCAAAGGACCCCTGTTAATTCGTCAGCCTAAGCACCTCGTTCTCCATCTAACCTCATTTTCAAGTTCTGAAGTAAGATTCGATTCGCTACCTCCGTTAATCCGTTGCCTTGTGGGTGACCTACCGATGTGAAATTCTATTGGATCTTCAACTCATGACATCATGCTATGATAAACTTACCATTGAACTGGGTCCCATTGTCAGAGATTAAAATTCTGGAAATACCAAATCTGCAAATAACATTTGTCCATATAAGCATTTACTATTATTATTTAATATATATCAGATATGCGATTCGTTTTGAGATTCGTTAACCTACAAATAATATGTTTCCATAAAAAGTCGATAACCACTTTTTCGTGATATGAACCACTGCTTCAGCTTCAATCCACTTTGTAAAGTGTTCTATTGCCACAATGATAAATTTCTTTGACCTTGGGCCGGAGGGAATGGACCTGCATGCGAATATAGTTTTGGGTAAGTATCTTACCCCGTTTACCATTTCAAATTTGACAACATGTTTTGAAAGAGGTATAAACCTAGTATATCAATGCCCCATCGATCAAATGGGTACGCTATTTTTATCGTTTCCATGGGTTTGCCTGGTTGATGAATTTCTTTGGAATGGAACTGACATTCTCTGCACTTTTTAACAAAAGTTTGTGCATCTTTTACTAGGGTAGGCCAGAAATATCCCTGTCTCGTTATTTTTTTAGCTAACAACTTGCCCGCGGAATGGTTTCCACAGCTGCCTTCATATATCTCTCGAAGAACATATTGTGCTTCTGTAGGATTTAGGCATCGAAGTAATGGTCCATTCACTGATCGCTTATATAATTCATTGTTTAGAATCGTGAATCTCGTGGCTCAGCGAACTACCTTTCGAGCTTCAACTCGGTCCTTCGGTAATTCCTCCCTTAAGAGGTAGTCCACTATAGGATTCATCCAACTTCATTCTCCGTCTATTGGTGCAATTACTACAGGCACTTTAATCTTAGGGTGATCCGCTACAAGGAGTGTAACTTTCAAACTTTTTGACCCCATAGTTTGGTTGGCAAATTTAGATAGCGCATCAGCGCACTCTTTTTCCTCCCTGGTTATTTAACACAATCGATTTTTTTCTAATTCTTGCATCAATGCTTTTACCTTTGCCAGGTATTTTATCATTGTTTTCTCTCGCGTCTCATATGTACCTGCCACTTGTTTTGCGACCAATTGGGAGTCTGTATATATATTTAGCGTCTTTATTTCCAACCCCTTCTCCATTTTGAGCCCTGATGTCAGCGTTTCATACTCTGCCTCATTATTCATTATGTCAAAATTCAGCTTAATGGCGAATTCCATGTCCGAACCATCAGGTAGGCGAAGCCATACACCAATACCTCCTTGTTTTGTCATTGATGATCCATCCACATGCAGTAACCATCGTTTCGCCGGACCCACTACCGATACGATCTCAATCTTATTCTCCTCCATCTCTTCTGGTAAATCAGGTTTGGCCAGTATTTGCCTCAGAGGTTGGTCAGTTAGCACTATTATCTGATGAGATTGGAAATAGAGTTTCCTTGATGAGGTTATGAATGCTAGTGCCCATTTCTCGATATCGAGGTAGTTTAGTTCTGTGCCAAGGATAATTTTACTCACATAATAAATAGGATAATGATCTCCTTCGATATCTCGTATTAGAACTGCACTTATTGCTACCAACGAAATTGCCAAATACAAGTAAAGTGGTTCTCCATATACTGGCTTCGTTAATAACGGAGGTGAAGTTAGGTATTCATTTAACTCCTAAAATGCCTTCTCATATTCCTCCATCCATTCAAAGATTTTCACCTTCCTCAAATTTTGAAAAAATGCAATCCTTTATCCTCCGACCTTAAGATAAAGCGATTTAAGTTGGCCATATCACTCGTCAACTTATGTACATCTTTTACGCATTTTGGAGATACCATGTCGAGAATGGCTTTAATTTTTTTCGTGTTTGCTTCGATACCCCGTTCAGTGACATGTACCCCAAAAATTTTCCTCCCCGTACTTCGAAAGTACACTTGTGAGGATTTAACTTCATGCCATATCGCTTCATGATTTCAAACGACTTCCTTAGATGAGCGAGATGGTCAATCCCATTCGTACTCTTTACAAGCATGTCATCCATATATACCTCTATCGTTTTACCGATTTTATTTTCAAACATCATGTTTACAAGTCACTGGTACATTGCTCTGGAATTTCTTAGACCAAATGGCATGATATTGTAACAGTATCCTCGAGCCGTTACGAAGGAAGTTTTTATCCCGATATTTTTCGGCTATAATAATTTGATTAAAATCTTAGTACGCATCTATCATACTTAACAAAGCACAACCTGCAGTAGAATCTACTAACAGATCTATACGAGGCAAAGGGTAAGGATCCTGAGGGCAAACTTCCTTTAAATCAATAAAATCAGAATACATACGCCATTTATTTCCAGTCTTTGGCACAAGGACTACATTTGCTAGCCATTTAGTAAATTGAATTTCATTAATATAACCTATATCTAGAAGCTTCTTTACTTCATCTTCGATGATGGCATCCCTATCGGGGCCGAAGTTCCTTCGCTTCAGCCGCACTGCTCTTAGCATCCAGATCGACATTCAAACGATGCATGATGACAGAGGGATTGATTCCTTGAAAATTGGCCGCTTTCCATGCAAAGATGTCCAAGTTCTTCTTCAAAAACTTCTCCAAACTCGCTTCCATCTCCCAACTCAATTGACCTCTAATCCTTGTCATCTTTTCAGAATCATCTTCAAATAGTTGTATCGTTTTGTGCTCAATAGGCTGTACTCGCGTATCTTCTCTCTTCTATTTTTTATCCAGCTGCCTCATCAAAACCTCTGTACCCTCGTTGCCTCTATCTCCATTTTTCTCCGACCTCTGGCTTCAATGAAGTCGTATAACACTGACGCGCCTTGAGTTGATTTCCTCGGACTTCCCCAATACCATCTTGAGTTTTGAACTTTATCTTGAGATGGGAAGATGATACGATCTCCCCGAACTTGTTCAGCATCGGTCTGCCAACAATCATGGTGTAGGTAAAAGGGGTGTCCACAAATAGAAAGGTTACTCTCATAGTTTTACGCCTCGGAGCCGACCCCAACGACACGTCGAGATCCACAGAACCCTTCGCCATAATCTGTGAACCTGTGAATCCCATCAACAGAGTGTTTACTGTCTTCAAAGCTATCTTTCCTAAATCCATTTTTTGCAACACCCTCCAAAAGATGATATCGGTCGAACTACCCGTATCCTCCAAAACTTTGTGCACGGCGTAGTTAGAAACATCCATTGTAATGACCATTGGGTCATTGTGCGGGACAATCATACCCTCGTAATCCCGATCATCAAAGGTGATCAGTAGGTCGGTTTGACCTACAAATAAGACATTCAGAGGTTCGGTGCGATAATAACTCGAGCGCATCTCTCTAGTATGCCTTTTTCTCGAATTAGACGAGTCCCCATCCGCAGGACCTCCTGCAATCACATATATTTCACCTTGGTTCGTGAGTTTGTTCAGTTTATTATGATCTCTTCGTTCATTCTCCAAATGTATATGATCGTTTCTCCGCTGGTCGTTCTGATGATGATCATCATTGCGACGATGATGATTGTCGTTACGTCGTTGATTGTCATAACGATGATTATCATCATTTATCCGATACTCATTTTCTTGAGGACTATCATATCTTCTATCGTCCTGATATCCTCGTTGGTTGTGCTCTTAAGACCTGCTACGAGATCATCTGACCTCTATTCTGCGGTCGGCCTTTGGGGATCTTATTTTTGCTAGAGTGCAATCTATGAAGTCATTCAAACATTCCAATTTTATCAACTGTTTGATCTCATCTTTTAGCTGATAACAATCCTGTTAGGAATTTCATATTAGATGTTTTGATGATGACAAATAGGACTTCCTGTTAGACCCCGAAAAGTGTAAAAGTTTTCATAGAATGTTATGTATAAGTACCTGAAAGCTTATTTATCTTAGGCTTATAGTATTTATCTTTGTAGAATTCTTTAGACTAAGTATGTGACACTAAATCACTTAGGAGAATTCTGGGTGAGTCTACCAAGAGATGAAGGTGAAGATCAAGCGTCTGAAGCTACGATAGATAAAGATATCTTGAAGCGTCCGTCAAACGCTTTAGGGATTATCCCAGTGCTCAAACTACGAATGGATAACTCAGGCCGAATACTCAACATCAAGTGAAATGACGGAATTCTCAGTGAGACCATCAAGACAAGATTGAAGAGTAAGCGTCTGAAATAAAGAGAAGAAACTCAGGATCAGTCCAAGCGTCTGTCCAATACACGAGAATAACTATTCTCTTCAGCAAGCGTCCAAAAGGTTAAACCAACACAACCTACAAAGAACGTAACCTGAAAACTCAAACCCAAAACTATCCAAAGACTTAAAAATGCATGAATCAAACGGACGAATTATTTCCAACGGAAATAAGACAAGATGCATTAAAAGTCGGATAAGTGCTATTAAAATATAAGCACTATAACGTATGGGTAAGCCATTCTTTTGACCGAAACTGTCAGAAGTTATGAAACCAAGAACATGCCTAACTAATTAAGTATACCCAAAGTTAGAAATGTCTGAACTCAAGGAATGTTTGGGGAAATGAGACTCCAACCGTGTCAAACGGACAAAAACCACCAATACCTTATAAATAGCTCTTTCAACAAACAAGTAAAGTGACACACAAAAAAAGGCAAAAAAAAATACCTACTTTGTTGGAGGAAAAGCTTACTGAAAATCATAGCCAAATATCCATATAAGCTTTTCACAAATATTCCAGAGACAGTCACCCATATCTCAAATCTCTTTTTAAGAAGAACCTACACTACCATTGAGATATCCCCAAGTTGTTTGAACTTTCCAAAAACAAACAAACCCGTGACCAAAACCATCAACACCTTTCATCTGAGTGAGAAAGCTGGTTGACTTGCAAGCAATATTTTTGTGTAAAAGAAGCTTGTTGAAGTTGATCTCTATTGGAGCTGAAATCTGTGTGACCAAGGAGTTCCGAGATCAAGAGTAACTTACACCATTTCTGAGTGAAAGAAGCAAAGAGATATAAGGTCTTTAGTGGAGCTGAAATCTGTGTGACCAAGGAGTTTCGAGATCATATCCAATCTCCCTCTATCTTGTAGAAGTCTCTGTGTGACTCTTCGATAATCATCATAGTGGAAAACCTCCCTGATAAAAGGAGAAGAAGGACGTAGCTGGGATTACATCACCCAGTGAACCTTACAAATATCTTGTGTCATTTACCTCTTTAAGCATTCATTGTTTTACTACTTTACTATTCATATTGCATACATTCTGATAAAGTTTTAAAACAACTAAGCGACTACTTTCGATTAACTAACTGAACGCTAAGCTATAAAATACTTCCGCTGTGCTAACTCTGATTTAGTGACTAAACTCTGCCCTACTTTGGTAAGCGTTGAAATCACCGAATCTAAGTTAACGTTTCTCAAGCGCCACATCCAACGCTTAAACTTGTCAAGCGTTCAAATACTTCAAAGTGATACGAACTTTTAAGAAGTCGAAAAAGACTTCGGGTCTATTCAACCTCCCCCCCCTTCTAGACCCTTTCGTATACCACTTGGGACCAACAAGTGGTATCAGAGCGGTTGAAGTTGAAACCTAAGCGTTTCCAAGCGTAACTGCTTGTTCAGATCCATTTTTTTAAAAAAAAAAAAAAATTATATATAGTATCTTTAAAATTACTTTAAATTCTTCATGGCATTCTCTAAAGTTCCCAAGTTGACCGAGTCAAATTATGACTCTTGGAAGGTCAAAGCGTTTACTTATTTGTGTTCATGTGATGATGAAATGTGTGATATCATTTCAGATGGGCCAATCAAAATATACAAAGTTATCACCAGAGCGCCCGAAGCCACAGAAGAAACACCTGACGGTTATGTGGAGAAGCCCAAACAAGAATGGTCCACCGATGAGCGTCGACGAGCCAATCTAGACAATGTCGGTCGGAATGCATTATACACAGCCATTGGTGACAATGACAACTTATTCAACAAAGTCAAATCATGCAATACAACTAAAGAAATTTGGGATAAGTTGGCTACTATTTGTGGTGGCTCAGCACAAATAAAGGAAAACAAATTATCAATTGCCAAAGAAAAATTCAACGGCTTCAAGATGCTACCTAATGAGACGCTAGAGCAATTAGACATGAGGTTTACAGCTCTTGTCACTGAACTAACATCTCTGGGTATGGAGCTACAAAATCGAGAAACAGTGGTCAAAATCTTTAGAAGTCTCCCAAGCAGATTCCTGATGAAAACAACTGCAATGAGAGAATCAAACAATCTGGACAGCCTAACTCCAGAAGATGCTTTCTCAGAACTCAAAGCATTTGAGTTTGAGCTGAATTCGGCCAGTGATGCAGTAAGTAATCCAGTGATCGAATCTGGAGCGCTAATGGCATCAATCAAAGGAAAATCTATCAAAGAAAAAGGCTCGGATATAAGTGAGGAAGAAGAACTGGCGCTTCTAAATAGATTCAGGAAATTCCTGAAATATGAAAAGAAGGGAAACAGTCCTAAGCATCCAGGACAAAGTTCATATCAAGCGCTTCCTCAAATACAACCAAAATATCAAGCGCCTCACTATCCTGCGTCCTCCTCCCTAGCGCCAATTCAATATCAAACTCCTTCTCAGCAAGATCTCTCAGCGCCTGCAGCGTTAAACCAACGATCCACAAGATTAACAAACGAACAAAAGATGAAGACCAATCTTTGTTACAACTGCAGGAGATCAGGGCATTTCCAAGTTAATTGCCCATATCCAAATGTGTCTAAACCTACAAAGCAAAATCACGCGGATAGAAACCAATTCAGGAGCAACCTGAGACAACAAGGCTTGCTAGCAGAATCAGAACCTCTCTATACGCCTGAAGAGGACTTGGAATCATCAGATGAAAGCAGCGATGATGAACCATCAAAGGACTCAGCATTCATTTGTCTCATGGCAAGAGAAAATGAAGCATCTAACGACTTACCATCTGAGGTAACCACTGATTTGTATCATCCTCTCTCTTATGATGAATTACTTGACAAAGTAAAGGAATATTATACAGATTGTCAAGATGCCACCAAATTATTCCAAAATCACCATTGTATTATTTCAGCACTCAGAAGTGACAACTTAACGCTCAAAGCAGAGTTGCAAATTCAGCAACAGTGCATTGAGAAAAACCAATCACTCGAGAGTGAAATTACTCAGCTAAAAGGTGATCTTGATATAATAGTCAAAAGAGAAGCTGAAATGGTCGCTAAACTTGCCAAATCAGAGCAGCTTATCTCTTCATTATCAAAAGCGTCTAGAACGCTAGATAATGTGACTAAAGTAACCAGGGCATTTGGTGAAAAGACCGGTCTAGGTTTTGATAAATTTAGTTATAAAGCCAAAGCGTCCAATGTTACAACAATCAACAAAGGAAAAGGTGTAATCTTTGTTGAAGAAAGTTCAATCAGACAAACGCTGAATGAATCAACAAATACTGGTACAAAAGCTAATGATAAAGTCAACACTGACTCAGGCAAAGGAAAGACCAAAGCGAATGTCTCACAAAAGAAAATATATCCAAACGCTCAAAAAGCTAAGGAGATATTTTCTGCCAGTGAATCAAACGTTAAGCGTCCCGCACCAAAAGTGCATCCTAAGCCAGTACCAAACAGAATCAAACGTCTATATCCAAAACAATCCAGTTCATATTATCAACACTATGATAATTATGATTACGATTATGATTATTACTATAATCAAGGATATTTCTATACATCTAGAAAAAGTATGCAACTCAAAACGAAACCCAAGAAGGCCAATCTTTCTCCCATAGTGAAGACAAGGCAAATATGGGTTCCGAAAAATCTAATTCACGTCACTAACAAAGAAGGACCCAAAACAAAACGGGTACCTAAAGGAAATTAGATCTGCCCTTTTGAATGCAGGTACCTAGAGCCAACACCGACGCTTCAGTATGGTACATAGATAGTGGATCATCGAGATACATGACTAGATCAAAGGATCTCTTGATCAACTATCGTGCAACCAATGGTCCTCAAGTTATATTCGGTGATAATTCTAAAGGTAAAACTAAAGGTATAGGTATCATGCATAGGGGGAACATCATGATCAATGATGTATACTATGTTGAGGGTCTTAAACATAATCTCCTAAGCATAAGTCAATTCTGTGATAAAGGCTTTGAAATTAAATTTTCTAGTGACTTGTGCGAGATAATCGATGTTAAGACAGGATCTACTAAATTAAAAGGAAGCAGAACAAACAATGTATACTTAGTAGATTGGGATTCAACATTAGATAACAACCCTACATGTTTCGTAGCTAAGAATCAAAACGAATTAGGTTGGTTATGGCACAGAAAAATGAATCACCTCAATTTCAAGACAATCTCTCAATTAATATCTCTAAATCTCGTAGAGGGATTACCTAAAGGTTCCTTTAATAAAGATCGCTTATGTGATGCTTGTCAAATGGGTAAACAAGTTAAATCATCTTTTAAGAAGAAGCTTCATCTATCGACCTCTCGAATACTTGAATTACTACATTTAGATTTGTTTGGTCCTATTCAAATCATGAGCGTTAGTGGTAAAAAGTATTCACTAGTAATAGTTGATGATTTTTCACGCTATACATGGGTAGAATTTTTAGCATCTAAAGATGAAACTAGTGCCAAGCTCACCTCTCTAATTCGTCAACTACAAAACTCAAAAGATCTAAAAGTGACAAGAATTAGAAGTGATAGAGGAACTGAATTTACTAACCATATTGTTGAGAAATTTTGTAAAGACTTTGGAATACTTCATGAGTATTTAGCACCTAGAACACCTCAACAAAATGGAGTTGCTGAACGACGGAACAGAACGCTTAAAGAAGCCGCTAAGACTATGTTAGCCGAGTCTAAGCTGCCTCAAAGGTTGTGGGCCGAAGCTATCAACACTGTTTGCTACACTCAGAAACCGGTGTATAATCAACAAGCAACATGAAAAGACTCCATATGAGTTATGGAAGGGACGTAAGCCGAATGTTTCATACTTTCATGTATTTGGTTCAAAATGTTTCATTCATAACAATGGTTCCCAAAGCCTAAAGACATTTGATCCTAAAGCAGATGAAGGAATCTTTCTAGGTTACGCCAAAAATGGAAAGAGCTTTCGCATCTTAAATAAGGTCAAATCGAAGGTTGAAGAATCCATTCATGTTGTGTTTGATGATGCTAACCAAGAACCGAGTAAGGTTAATATTAATGATGCAGGAATTGAAGATTTATCTCAACAAGCATCACAAATCAATCTGTGTGATGATAGTGATATTGATGAAGATAATGAAATCATTGTACCTAATCCTAAGACTACTCGTAAAGACATCAACGATGACATTGCAAGAAACGCTGATGATCATGAAGGGAATGTTCATCAAGAGCAAACTCAAACTATAAACACTGAAGCGCCTACGCAAGGAATTGGTCAAGCGCCTGCACAGTTTAATCAAACGTTAGATCAATCTCTTAACCCGTTCCAACCAGACAGAAAATGGCTCAGAGACCATCCACCAGAACTAATTATTGGAGATATTGGAGCACCCGTTAGAACAAGAGCCGCTACAATAAATGAGGCCATGTTTGCAAGCTTCCTATCTCAAATGGAACCAAAGAAAGTGGATGAAGCGCTTAACGATCCAAGTTGGATAGAAGCCATGCAAGAAGAGCTAAACCAATTTGAAAGAAATGAGGTATGGACGCTAGTACCAAGACCAACCCACCAAGGGGTCATTGGAACTAGATGGGTCTATAGAAACAAAATGGATGAGAATGGGATTGTGATTAGAAACAAAGCCAGACTCGTAGCTCAGGGATACTGTCAAGAAGAGGGCATCGACTTTGATGAAACATACGCTCCAGTTGCCCGTCTTGAAGCAATCCGCATGTTTCTAGCGTTTGCAGCATTTAACAAATTTACAGTGTATCAAATGGACGTAAAGAGTGCATTTCTGAATGGTAAACTCCAAGAAGAAGTATATGTGGAGCAACCACCAGGATTCATCAACAACCATGGGAAAAGCATGGTTTACAAATTGGACAAGGCACTCTATGGTCTTAAACAAGCACCACGAGCATGGTATGACACTCTTTCTATCTTCCTTATAGGTAAAGGCTTTTCAAAAGGCAGCGTTGACACAACGTTATTCAAAATTACCCATAATGGAGATATTCTCCTAGTTCAAATTTATGTTGATGATATTATATTTGGATCTACCAATAAGCGTCTATGTGAGAAATTTTCGAAGATGATGCAAGATCAATTTGAAATGAGCATGATGGGTGAATTAACTTTTTCCTAGGATTACAAGTTAAACAACTCCCTAATGGCATATTCATAAACCAAACTAAATATACTAGAGATATGATCAAGAAATTTGGTATGGAAAATGCATCACCTTCAAAAATTCCAATGAGCCAAACGCTTAAGCTAGATAGAGATGATAATGGAAAGAAAATTGATATCACTAACTATAGAGGTATTATTGGATCACTTCTTTATCTTACAGCTAGTAGACCTGATATTATGTTCTCAGTATGCATGTGTGCACGATTTCAAGCTGATCCTAGAGAATCACACTTAATTGCTGCTAAAAGGATCCTTAAGTACCTAAAAGGCACACAAAATGTGGGCTTATGGTATCCTAGGGATTCTCCTTTTGAACTAATTGGTTATTCAGATGCAGATTTTGCAGGATGCAAAATAGATAGAAAAAGTACTAGTGGAACATGTCAATTTCTAGGTGATAGACTAATTTCATGGCATAGTAAGAAGCAACAGTCCATCGCTACTTCCACCGCTGAAGCTGAGTATGTAGCCGCTGGAAGCTGTTGTGCACAGATCCTTTGGATGAGGCAACAACTTAGAGATTATGGAATAATCCTAGATCCACCTCCTATCCATTGTGACAATCAAAGCGCCTTAGCAATGACTCAAAATCCAGTTCTTCACTCTAGAACCAAACACATTGACATTCGCTATCACTTTCTACGTGACCACGTTCAAAAGAAAGATATCTCCATGCACTTCATTGGTACAGAAAAGCAACTGGCAGATATCTTCACCAAAGCACTTAACGAACAACGTTTTCTCACTTTAAGAAGTGAACTAGGTATGATTGATCTAAATGCTTAATCATTCGAAACATCATACTTTTGTTAGGCATGAAATTTAGGGGGAATTCACTTTATTTTCTGTAATTTATGGGGAACCTACATAGGGGGAACCTTAAAAGAGCTAACTATACTTAAGTGAATATGACCAAAAAATTTTTCCCTTGCATCGGTCATACGCACTTAGCACCATACACTTAAATCCTTTTGACGCTTATTACACAAATCTGTCTTAGCGTCTGCACTTCTTTCAAAATAAACTAAACGCTTAGCTTTATTCCCGACTAAAGCACTTAGTAAAAAGATCCTTTAAAAGCAAGCGTACATTACCCTACGCTAAAACGAGAAAGTGGATTAGTCAATCAATGCAATTAATGCTGACTTGACATTCCTCACCCTTCGCTCAAGAAAACCCATGGGTACTCATCACGTTTTTCAAAGATGGTTCAGCACATGTACACGCGTCAGTACAATTACCATGTATCTTAGACAAATACAACCAGCGCTGAATATTTTAAACCAAAAGTAAAACACTACTACCAAGACATAATGATAAGTACTGGGAAACTGTGTCCTCATACTCACCCTGAAAAGAATAATTCTATATGTTACAATGACCGCTAAAGCACAAAATGTTACTTGAAAGAGAACCTCAAGATTCTCAAGCGTCAACATAACACTGAATTGTTTCAAGCGTCATTCTGAATAGGTCCGGACGCTTTAACAAATTTTTGGCGGGTATTTGAATAGTTGTTCAAAATTATGGTTCCCGAACAGTTTTCATAAAAAAACGTATCCGCTTTTCATGGGCACACGTATCACTCTCAGTATATCAAAAGTCTCTGTTTCAAACTTTTAATCGGACGTCAAAATAGTATATGTGGAAGTTACTAAAAGAAACCGTGCCTATTTAATCTAAATTCACGTCCACAGTTATATTTTAACGGCTGAGATTTATATTTCTCCACGTGTCAACATCTCAAACTTCAAACACAAAGAACATTCAAATTGAAGTATCTCAAAAACACACTTTCTGCAGAAAACAAACACTCTTATACTCTATTACATTCGTGCAAGAAAAATCTCTCTCTTTCTCAAAACAAAAATTTTCATTCGTAATCTCTGTCTACTTCTCACTAATGGCACCCAAGAAAGCTACTGCTGGAACCACTGAAGTTGTTGTTAAGGTCACTGAAGGCCTTATAGTTGATTGGAAGTTTCTCTATGAAAACCCCCAAATTGATTTAACGGAAATGATGGATTCTGTAGCAGAGGCTGGGCTTCAGAAATTTCTCACAAAATATTCGTATATGTTTCCTGAAGAACTAGAATTTTTCTGGAGAAATGCTCGACTGTCTGACGATGAGACTTCCATCACTTGTTTGTTTCCTGTCTCCAAGAAGGAATCAAAGACGTTCACTCTCTCTGCGGCCTCTATTGCCCAGAATTTCTCTCTACCTAATGCTGGAGCCACTTTAGACACTATCACTGAAGAACAAATTCAAGAAGTCTGGACTCAGATTAGCGCTTACGATGATGTTCCATACAAACCGTACTTTGAGAAGAAAGATATAGTGAACAGGTATCGAGTCTTGGCTGATTTCTGCAGTAAAAACATTGAATGCAGAGTGGGAACCTTCGACAAAATCAACCCAACCCAGTTCCAGATGATGACTGCCATCCTGCTCAAGATAAAAATCAACTGGAGCGCCTATATATTCAGCAGGTTCAGAGACAGTCTACGCACTTCAAACAGACCTTATGGTCTAGTTTTAAGTGATCTAATTTTTCGAGCAGAGTGCACCTCTTCAGCAGGAGTCACCGTGGCCAAGCATAAGTTCTATGGGTCAAGAATCATCAATAATCTCTTCAATCCACCCAAAGTAGGAGGTGTTGCTAAGCCTCTCTCTGAGCGCCAAGTTGTCCGAGCAGCGTCAGATGAGGAGGCTGAGCGTCCAGATCAGGAGAAAGCCAAACGTAACGTGAAGCGTCCCACTGTCACAAAGAAACAGGCTCCTCGAAAGCCCAAGGCTCAACCTATCAAAAGCGATGAAGATGACGAGGATTCTATACCCCTCATTAGTCGGAAAGATCTGGAAAAGGTTCTCAAAAATATTGACTTTGAAGAACCTGCAGTTCCACAGACTCAAGCGTTCCCCGCCGAAGGTATAAATGTGAAGCGTATCTTCAAAAGACGTAAGCGTCCAACTGCTGCCATTTCTTCTGAGGCTACACAAAGTGACCAAGCCATAGCTGCTGTCCCGATATCATCCTGTGAACCACCAGTTGATGTCCATCTGGATGTGGATATGGCCCACATCGTGGCCATCGCACATGAAGCTGCCATCGAATCCACAAATCTCGAGCCTGATGAACCTGAAATCCCAGGGGTTCAACCATTGCTTGCATTACCTAGTCCAACAGAGGCACGCTCAGAAGGTCAGAGCGATGCTAACGACGTTGTGATTCATCGACATTTCTTCAAGCTGGATCCCTTAAAGACTATCGATCACTCAGTCGATTATTTCCCTCCAGCGTCCGCAGAAACCTTCATACCTACCGGATATAATGAAGAAAGTCTTATCAATGCTGAGAATGATATCGCCAAGCTCATAAAGTTTGATCTGGTTGTACGCAACACTATATTTAACACAGCCTTAACCCCAGCTGATAAAGCTTACTACACAGCCCTTGAACTCAGGAAGACTCCCAAACACATCTCGACTTCAGTGACTCTCCAAGCACAGAGGCAAGGAGGCAAGCCTCCCAGAGCTGATGTTAATTTAGCTTATTATCTGGACTGTGGGACAAGCAAACCCACTGGCTTCGCTCTCAGAGACTACAACATCAGAGTCTATGAGCGTCAGGATAAGCTTGTGAACCCAACGGAAATGCTACTAAACAGAGAAGGCTATTCTCACTCCCCAACACTGGTAAAAAGCAGGGAAAACAAGCGCTCAGCTAATCCTCTCCTCCTGTGGAAGAATAAAGGAGTACATGCCGGTGAGCGTCCAGCTTCACTGACCGAGATGATTCAACTTGAAACCGATGCATATTTTGACTGCGTCTGGAACGCTAACTACCAACCAGACAGGTATCGTTTTGAATCCATCTGTGATATTCATCACCAAGGATTTCGTGCTATACTTAATGCAGGAACTGAGTATTGTATGACTGAGATAAGATGGGCTGAAGCTTACATGGGTGACACGTATAAATTTGAAGACTTGGTTAGCACTCCCCATCTGTTCAGCATAGGGATTCATGATAAAAAGACCAAATTTGCACGCTACATGCTAACGCAGCGCCAACATAGACTTGGACCCGTTCTGAAGCTGCCTCTGATCCGCCATCAACCTGAACACCGCTTAAGACAAGCGTTGCACAAACTGGCCAACTCTTCTCTACGCTTTGCTGATCAAGCGTCCACCAGCGGTTCTTCTCCCCTGTCCTGTCTGAACTTCACCCATAGCCACTGTGAAGACAACTTTTCTCTCATGATGACAATTATGCCTCCAGTCTCCCTATTCGACAAAATCTTCACAGAAAATCTGCGACAGTGGAATGGCTCTCGGATCAATCCCTTCAGAGGATATCCACTTCTTCCGTCTATTCGACAAGAAGTCTTAAGTCACTATGATTTTATTTTGTCGCTGCTAGAAAGATCTCAAGCGCTTGCTTCAGCCATCTACCCATACTTGGAAGAGTATTACCGACTCCACGTTCCCGACTCTCGGAAACCGAAGACTCTCCCAACAGATCGGCTAATTGGCTTCTCACAACACTATTGCCCAGATGCCTTATTCTCCATCTGCCAAGCGCCCTCCAAAATCTTTCCCACTCATGTGCTGGATATCCTCGGGCCAATGTATATCAGGGCTCTGGATAGTCCTATCAGAACGTTCATTCAAGGTACTTATCTCCCCACTCTACATTTGAATGAACTTCTACAGACTGCTACGTATCTATATGCAGATGAGCCGTTTGCCAGCTTGGACTTTCGATTTACGGACTTTAGCCGTATAGAATCAGAATTTACTGCAGCACCAGCTGACACGTTACCTGCTCCTGAGCGCTTATTAGAATTACCTCAAGCGCCTCATTCCCCCAGTCCAACTGAATCCGACTCTACTGCATCCACCGAGTCCAACAGTGCCCCAGAGCTTCGAGGAACAGTATTTGATCCTACTTATCAAGTACCTATTGAATCTCTCAAACACACATCTCGTTTTAAGCCTCGAGTCAGCACTGCAATTCCCGACGCTCAAACGTCCATGACTGAATGTCTCACTCAAATACAGCAACTATCTACAGCTACTCAGGCAAGTCATGTGGCTTTAACCAATGATCTACAAGACCGGTTCACGGCTCTAGAGACCTCTCTCACAGACGCTAATCACGCTCAACTCCTGGTCATGAAAAAACATTTCGACCAGCGTCTAACCACTCTTGAGGCCTCTGTCGCTCATATTGCTACTCAAGTCAGTCTTCTTACTCAGCATTTCATACAGACTGATGATGGCAATAAGGGGGAAAAGAAGGGAGAAAAGAGGAAATCGTCAACATCTAAAGATCAAGTTCCTCCTCCACCATCCAAGCGTCAACATATTGATACTTCTCTCACACTGAGTACAGAACCAAGGTATCCCTATCCCTCTTGGGTAACTACATCGGTTGAAGCGTCCAATAAGAAAGAAACTCCCAGAGTGCTCTATCCAACTCTTCCATTGCCTTCAAGAGCACTGCTTGAACAGTTTGACATTCCTCTTCTCAGAGCATCAATTCCAGAACCATCTGATCCAGCAGTATTAGCCTTAGAAAGAAAAATGTCTGACTTCGACCAAACCTTCAGAATTTGCCTACGATACATAGGCATCAGTCCAGAGGAATGGGATAAACACTTCATTGCCTTTAAGGCACGACAAATTCAAGAAAACAAGCACATAATCAGTAAAGATCATGCTGCGATGATGACGTTAGAAGATCAGATAACTGAAGCAATCCGTGCTGAAATGACTAAGAGATACAAGATCAAGTCACGATCTTGATTTTTACTTGTGTTTCTCCCTTTTTAGTTGTAAAATGCCTGTACTATGAAATATATATATATATAATGCATTTTACAGCTGAAACATCTCGTTAAAGCTCAAACTAACTTACTAACTTACGCTAACCTTCACTTTAGGTATCTAACGCTTGAACTAAATAAGTATTGCCATCATCAAAAAGGGGGAAATTGTTAGGAATTTCATATTAGATGTTTTGATGATGACAAATAGGACTTCCTGTTAGACCCCGAAAAGTGTAAAAGTTTTCATAGAATGTTATGTATAAGTACCTGAAAGCTTATTTATCTTAGGCTTATAGTATTTATCTTTGTAGAATTCTTTAGACTAAGTATGTGACACTAAATCACTTAGGAGAATTCTGGGTGAGTCTACCAAGTGATGAAGGTGAAGATCAAGCGTCTGAAGCTACGATAGATAAAGATATCTTGAAGCGTCCGTCAAACGCTTTAGGGATTATCCCAGTGCTCAAACTACGAATGGATAACTCAGGCCGAATACTCAACATCAAGTGAAATGACGGAATTCTCAGTGAGACCATCAAGACAAGATTGAAGAGTAAGCGTCTGAAATAAAGAGAAGAAACTCAGGATCAGTCCAAGCGTCTGTCCAATACACGAGAATAACTATTCTCTTCAGCAAGCGTCCAAAAGGTTAAACCAACACAACCTACAAAGAACGTAACCTGAAAACTCAAACCCAAAACTATCCAAAGACTTAAAAATGCATGAATCAAACGGACGAATTATTTCCAACGGAAATAAGACAAGATGCATTAAAAGTCGGATAAGTGCTATTAAAATATAAGCACTATAACGTATGGGTAAGCCATTCTTTTGACCGAAACTGTCAGAAGTTATGAAACCAAGAACATGCCTAACTAATTAAGTATACCCAAAGTTAGAAATGTCTGAACTCAAGGAATGTTTGGGGAAACGAGACTCCAACCGTGTCAAATGGACAAAAACCACCAATACATTATAAATAGCTCTTTCAACAAACAAGTAAAGTGACACACAAAAAAAGGCAAAAAAAAATACCTACTTTGTTGAAGGAAAAGCTTACTGAAAATCATAGCCAAATATCCATATAAGCTTTTCACAAATATTCCAGAGACAGTCACCCATATCTCAAATCTCTTTTTAAGAAGAACCTACACTACCATTGAGATATCCCCAAGTTGTTTGAACTTTCCAAAAACAAACAAACCCGTGACCAAAACCATCAACACCTTTCATCTGAGTGAGAAAGCTGGTTGACTTGCAAGCAATATTTTTGTGTAAAAGAAGCTTGTTGAAGTTGATCTCTATTGGAGCTGAAATCTGTGTGACCAAGGAGTTCCGAGATCAAGAGTAACTTGCACCATTTCTGAGTGAAAGAAGCAAGGGGATAGAAGGTCTTTAGTGGAGCTGAAATCTGTGTGACCAAGGAGTTCCGAGATCATATCCAATCTCCCTCTATCTTGTAGAAGTCTCTGTGTGACTCTTCGATAATCATCATAGTGGAAAACCTCCCTGATAAAATGAGAAGAAGGACGTAGCTGGGATTACATCACCCAGTGAACCTTACAAATATCTTGTGTCATTTACCTCTTTAAGCATTCATTGTTTTACTGCTTTACTATTCATATTGCATACATTCTGATAAAGTTTTAAAACAACTAAGCGACTACTTTCGATTAACTAATTGAACGCTAAGCTATAAAATACTTCCGCTGTGCTAACTCTGATTTAGTGACTAAACTCTGCCCTACTTTGGTAAGCGTTGAAATCACCGAGTCTAAGTTAACGTTTCTCAAGCGCCACATCCAGCGCTTAAACTTGTCAAGCGTTCAAATACTTCAAAGTGATACGAACTTTTAAGAAGTCGAAAAAGAGTTCAGGGTCTATTCAACCCCCCCCCCCTTCTAGACCCTTTCGTATACCACTTGGGACCAACAAATCCTCCGTATCGTAGCCGTTATCTTTGTGGAACTCACAATATTTGTTGGGGTTCTTCTTCAGCCCCGCACGTAGCGATTTTGGCCACTGAATTGCATTTACATGATGCACTTGAGCTGAGAGTGGAGCTCTGCCTCGGGGGCATTTAGAGGTGTATATTGTTCATATTTAGTATATCGGTGGGATCGTTCATGGTTTTTTTCTAACCTTGATCCTTCGTGCGGATCACTGTTATGATCTTTCGATTGTTCATAGAGGGATTCTCACAATCTTTGGATAGGTTCATTTCTTCTTCATTGATGCATTATTCTTGTATCTGCATCAATTCCTCCTAGTCTCGATGTGTATGACAAGCTAATGTTGATGCTAGGGGTCCCTTTTTTAACCCTAATAGAAGAAATGTCACTGTAAGCGCATGCGTTATTTCGGGGATCTCCAAAATCTCTTGGTTAAATCGATGCATGAAGTCCCTCAAATTGTGGGACCCTTTTTGAAATTCAGCATTGCCGAGATAAAAAATTTAGCATTTTTATTGCTTGAAAATGATTTCAAACTTTTGAACCAGTTGCGTGTACAACACAATCGTTCTCGGTGTCTGCCTCATAAACCAGTGTTGCGCTTGTCCCACCAATGTCATCACAAACATCTTCGCATTTTCCGCATCAGTTTGATGATATAAAGTCATTAGCATTTCAAACGAAGTTAAATGCGATTTAGGGTTAGGCAAGTTCGGCATCTTAAACGACTTGGGCGGAGCTTCCCTCAGGATCTCCTTAGAGAACGTCGTATGCTTTGCCATCAGAGGCGATACAGGCACTATATTGCCCCTTGGTCGCTCCATCTTTTGGCTGGCCCTATCCAACCTCTCATACATGTCATATATCTCTACCCTTGACAATGCTGGTCTCTTCCTCTCCTCTCGTATCGGTTGCTTACCTCTACGAACCTTCGACCATGGACCCGCTTGACTTTCCACCTCCTCTTTTGACTGATATCCCACAGTTGCCTCACCCTTCTTGTTTCGTTCTGGAGTACGAAACAATATCTTTAGTATTAGTGGAACCGGATGGCCCTGCTGAACATTGGAGTGGTTGGTGTTGCCTCCATAAACCCCCTCAATGCTTCGTCAATACGATCTTGCACCAGCTTGTCTAGCTCCCTTTTCGTCATGCTTATTCTCCTTTCACTTGTACCTTCCAACTCTCTCTGCGGTGAGGTTGCCCGTACATTGGACGATAACTCCTCAATTCGAACGTGCTTCTCATTTCCCAGCATCATAACTCTAAAATTTAGACACAACAAGTCTTTAGTAGTTTCTTACAGACGGCAGCAACTGATCTAGGTCAAAATTAACTCTAGCTATACTCAGTCAGGATGACCTCGTAACACGAATTAATACTAGCTAATCAAGATTATAGATTGCATTCAGGTTACCGAGCTGCCTACATACTCTTGGGGATCAAGTTTAACGTAATTCAAATGTAAAGTACGGTTCTCCTATTGTATCGTTAACTCGTATACGAACTCATCCAAATATATACGTAATGGGATCGTACTGTCAAGTCCTGGCCTAAATATCGAGGATACAAACTAGCTTACGAAGTATATTAAATGCTTAGATTCCAGTCCCTTTGTTCTCAATAAATGTAGGTATTTATTGTGTTCACACACTGGACGAGTACTGTTATGCTAGATGAAAATCATACTAGGATGAAGCCACATGTTCCTATAGAACGGCCAGGATCATACTTTGTAGGGTCAGGTCATGGGTGGGCCCGACCCGAGCTAGAAGAAATACGCGAGTCTTGTAGTGTTTTGCAATTATGGTATCCGATAGGGACATTTAGTGCAATGTTGAGACTTACGACCCTATAGCCTCGTAACTAACCACACAATTATTATGGCTTAATGATATTAACGAGGATACGAGGTGTAAGTATTATTTAGATCAAACTTGGTATATCACTATGAAATAATATTTGATTATAAACTGGAAATTCATTTTCTTCATGTAGATTAAATTGATATTTGAAAAAGATAAAAAGGTTTAGAAATTTACTTTCATAATTAAAGTTACTAATATTTAACAAAATAACAACTTTGACGTACGAACTTTGAAACAATTCATAATCTGACAATGCAAGTATACAAACAATTAACAAAAACTTAACTTTGAAATTCAGATTTTCAATAATCTATAACATGATAATATAGTTATTGTAATAACATATATTAAATATATATATATATATATATATATATATACGCATATATACCATAAACAAATATTACAGAATCAAAGAGGATGAAAGGCTGAATGGATGTCTAATTGACGAAATATGGACATTAAGTTAATCCCTGAAAAGGATAAATGATTAAAATATTAAAATAAATCGATGTGTATACTATAGAAATATCATTAAAAAATTAGTGAAGACACTTCCAAAGAGTAAATAATTACGTATATATTCCTTGCAGTACTCTATTGTATAGTGTAATTTAATTATATTATAGATGCAATAGAAATATTATTGATGCAGTATCAAAATAATTGAATATGAATGGATAAAATAGAATCTACCCTCCAATAAATAAGGTTGCCGAGCTCTTGAGAGTTAAAAAACATGGAGGATAAAAAAAAATGAAGTGGTGTGCAAGTCATGAAGTCATGAGGAAGTGAGAGTGATAAATAATGAATTACTACAAGATATGCCAATATATGTCTCCTAAGATTGTGAGGGAATATTTGTTTACTCTTTTTTCTTTATGAATTATTATTATTAATTAAATAATATTAGTATTAAAATAAGATAATAAATACGGCGCAAAGCTTTCCCAATGTCTCATGGTAAGTTACTTTTCATATACTTTTTATAATTTGAATTATTATTATTAATTAAATTTATTATTATGAAATAAATAATATTAGTATTAAGATAAGAGAATAAATGTGGCACGTGACTTGCAAAGCTTTCCCAAGTGTCTCATGGTAAGTTACTTTTCATATACTTTTTAGGGGCAATGACATTTTCCTATCCAAATTACTCGGATTTTTGCACTTTTGTAATTAAACTTTTTTTTTTGCACTTTTTTATCTGAATTAAACGGGTTTTGCATTATTTTATCTAAACTTGTCTATTTTTTACACTTTCTTATATGAACTACACGAATTTTTACAAAATTTTATATTTTTCAGTCAAATTTTACTTAAAATTTTAGCCTTATAAAGTTCGGATAAAAAAAATATAAAAGAAAAAAATTTATTTACAAAAGTGCAAAAACCCGAATAGTTTGAATGGAAAAATACTATTACCCCTACTTTTTATAATATTGTTCTATTTTCTCGATCAATGTAATATCATATAATTAATTAAAAATTAAAATATAATAAACAATTTGAAGATTTTATGTATATATATATTTGTCTTTTCCAAGTTCAAGCTGATTAAGGTTTTTATCTTCTTCTTTTTTGGCGAATAAATTGTAGTGCTTGCAAAAAATATTTTCCATATAGGTGAAAAACTTCCAAAACTATCAACGAATTTACTTTGTCACAAGAATAAAATAAATGAGACAGTTGACAATTCAACTTAATTTGAAAATAACTAATATGGAGTCTATCATAGTCAATGTAGACCCATGGGCTTAAACTACAATACTATTATGTTTTTTAACTTGTTACAAAGTTAATAATATTTAATCATTTTAGGATTTTTTTTGGCTAAATATTAGAGTCCTAATATCCAAGTAGTCTATATGTTCTATTATAGAGTCCTAGAATAATTATATGTTTTATTGTTGTAAATATTCAAAATTTATTTTCATTAGCAAAATATGAATTACGGAACAAAAATGCCTGATATCCTCCAGGAGTCTTATGATTGGAGCAAGGGTGCAGAAAATCATAATACATCTAAAGCAAAACCTATATATATACCTAATCAAATCGTGCATGCATTTATAATAAAATTATATTAAGCTTTCATTTTATTTTTTCGTTTAACTAATAAATAAATAGGAGTAATCTTATCTATATGTAATTTCATAGTAAAGTCCTAATGTAATTAAAAGTTCTTATTATTGTAGATATACACAACTTATTTTTATTATTTATTATTTGACTCTTTTGTCAGTTAAAAAGTGAATTATATAGGGATATGTTAAGTACATCAAAAGTTTCAAAAAACAACTCATACTTTTATAATAGAATAGATAGATAGATATAGATATACATGTACATATTCCTAGGTAAAATAACTTCACCAGCTGCATGCAGCTTCACACTCAATATTTCATATATATGCTTCTCAAAATTAATGAATATTGCAGTTGTGTGTATTGATCCATGTCTTATGCTAGCTTACATTTTCCGCATAGGGAAACTTCTTTTGTGAATGCTTTACATATTATATTCCTCATGAGTGGTTTAGAATTGTAATTGATGAGAGGATGATCACTGCTGCTACAATCAATATTTGTTTCTCAATTCCATCACTACCGACGTATGTACGTACTTTGACTGCTTTCGCTTTGTTTCCAGATAGATCCCATCAATTATTATCACCATCCTTTAATTTGTATATATATTGTATATATAGAGAATATTTCATCACAACTAGCTAGCTTCCTTCTTCCCGTCGAAATTGCATTATGCTTTATCAGGTATATATACATATATTCTCTCTGTCGCTCAGAATTGATTTTCCTGGAATATATTCATATACTTTACCTTTGGTCTCTATCATCATGTCTTCATCATCAATAAAACCAAGGCTGTGAAAAAAACATAAGTTGATGTAAATCTTGTCTCTCACAATCTTGTCTAACAGCTGGCTATCACAATTCGAAGATGGAAAAACAGATCAACAGCACCAAAATCAATGGGAACCAATGTTTTTTGTAATAATGAATCCATCAAGACAGCTTTATGACCTGAAATCAGATCCATCCATGTTTTCGTAATGTTGCTGATTGAACGTTCATGTGACTCACATTCGGGCATACACATCTATTAAACTTTACTTATAAAGTAACAAATTAAATTGTACAAAGAAAACAAGGTGATAAATACAAAGACCAGCATTCCAAAATCGTATCATTAACATTTTCAATGCAAACAGACGACATTACAAGAACAAACAACCTTGGTTATGATGATGGGTGGGCATCAGAAATCGCTGAAGCGGGTTGTTTGGTCACTGCGTTTAAAATATCAGCATACCCCACCACACCAACCAATGTATCATCATATTCAGTCTCAGTAACCCATACATGGCTTGCCCGGTGTGATAACATCTGAGCCATTACAGCAGCAAGTGAAGTCGTAACTTTACATGTGAGCGGGGCACTTCTACCACGATACATGCGATTTGGATTTGACCAATTGCTTAACGACCCCCCAACACTCCTGCTACTGCTCAATCTTCTCACCCCTCCATTTCCCAAATTTATTTCATTAAGGCCAATATCAGGCTGCACAAATGATCTTGGACTCATGTTGTTATCTTCAACCCCCATAACAAACTGTCCACCTGATAAATTAGCCAGAGCCCATGCAGTAGCCAAGTAATCACATCTCCATAGTTTAGCCAAAGATATCTCACCAATGATCTTGTGATGCCCATCTGGTGTGGGCTCCACAACTGCAACTGCACACGGGTCGTGGGGAAGCTTTTTGGTGGCATCAATGGCAGGGCAGGACGCTTCAATGCAACAATAATTTGGATTAATGACTCCAAGGGAGGCAATAGAAGAAAGAGGCAAAGGGGCCAAGGCACCAAGGCAACCAATGAGGAAGCGAAGGACATCTTCTCTCGACAGACAGCAAAACTTGTCCTGGATGGAGGAAGTGGAGGATGCTGGTCGAGTAGAAGTAGCTAATGAGTTGGTGCTATTCACTCCAGAAGGGTCTATATTTTTCAGCCATTTACCATTGTAAAGAATTGAAAAGCGCTTGCTCATTCCTCTCCATACTGAACTCTTGGGTACAAGGAGTCGCTTCACACCTTGCTTCATCATCTCCAAAGCATCTATCAGTCTTGTACAAGAAAATCAATATTAGACCAAAAATCTTCTGCTACGAGATTTTTATCACTCTTAGACTCTCATATGAAGTAATTCGATGCTAATAAATATTTGCTGGTTCCAATTATTTCTTTCTCTCTCTCTTCTAGTGAATAATCTTGGAAGTCAGATTAATTTCACTTCGACACAAAAACCAACTGTGTTTGGCTGAGCATTACTTTTGTTAACAAATAGATCCTGGTCATAAATTTTAATAAATGTGCTATACTATGTTTCCTTGATGTGCACTCTTTAGACATATGCAATCTACGGGGAATTACAACAATAACACAAAGAGTATAAATGTTTCCAGACTTGGAAGTTCAAGGAGACAGAACATTCAAAAAGTCACACAAGCAATAACCTGCAAAGACCTTAAAGCCCCTCCAGGCAAGAGGAGAAGACGTTTCTAAACGATAGTGATAAGGCTAATCAGATCTGTCACATTAACAAATAATTGAGAAAAGCAGGTCTAACGTTAGAAGATCATTCAGTCTAATAAAGCTTTGTCAAGAGTCAGAATTTATATTGTAACAATGGAATACTGTAACTGTTTGTAATCATTATACAAAAAGTTGATGCACTAGTAGGGGAATCCCAGATAGAAATGGGTACATCGAAAAAGGGAAAACTTTAGAAAAGTTCTCCTGTTTGTAAAAGTTTAACCAGTAATGCAAGAGTAGATGATCAAATCTGTAGATGATCAAATCTGACTGGGACTTCAGTAAAACGAAGTGCAAAATGATGTCTGGTTTACAAGGTTAAAAGGTTATATCATAATCATATGGAGAAGTTTTGGTACCAAAGATCATTGCAAGGTCAATTAAAGGTAATAATGCGTATTATTTCTGTTCAGAAACCCAAACAATCAAATCAATGAAGTGGTAGAATCATGGTAAAAGAGTTCTTAATGATTCAGGACCAAAGTTGTCACATCAACTGAAGGATAGAAATTCCTAAGGGTTGCTTGCTTTAACATATTCGAGGCTGAAAAAAGTTCATATACTGGCGAGGATTAAAAAAAAAAAGGCACAAAATATCCAAGAAAAAGGAAAAATATGTTGAATGGCCTCCTTATCTAAAAGTTTCATTTGTTAGATAAATGTGTACGCCGTAATATTTTGATAGTGGAAACTCAATCCAGGCCTTTTCTTATGCCTAGCTTTGATGTCATATGGAATGACTAACTAATTAAAAGATAAAAAATTTAGAGACTAGAAAGATCTAATTGTAGTGATTACAATCTCAAACAAGAAGATGAGAAGGCAACTACTGAGGCAAATGACAGTGTCTGAGAATTTATATTTTATGAAATGGATCTTCCATGTGACCTAAGCAAATATATTTCAGCTAGCGTACTAATTTGCTATGGATTTTTTACCCATAAAACTTGTGATATAGATCGATGATGAATTTCAGATTCTCTAAATGCATATGACTAGAATTTTGCATATATGACCATAAATATTTCCTGATTTATTTTCTGGAAGATAGTATGACCTGTTTATTAGAATATGTATCCTGTACAACACTTCTTTTTCATTTCAACATTACTTGTACTATCACACACATCGAAGATAAGGGGGAGTTGGTGGTACGAAGTAGATGGTGTTTAGGAAAATTGGATGGGTAACCTGGGTCTGTCCAGTCAGGGAAAAATTGGCTGCGGACCCACCTGGCCCCACTCCAGAAAAGATATAAGGATGGTCAAAGAAGAAGTAAGGTTGGAGACTTCTCAGTCTACTTCTCAAGTTAGAAAAAATAAGGATGGACTAGAGAAATAAGGTTGGGGGACAGCCTCTTGGTTGATCCCCAGGATGGGGTGAGACATACCAGTCCGCTCATACTCCACTCATACTCCAGGGCAAAATTCACGAGAAAAAGGCAGAAAAAAGGAAGGAAAACCCCCGGTAGCATACTGGCCAGGTGTGAGCCCGGGGAAGAAATTGTGGTACGGAGTGAAGGATTCTTGGGAGTCAAAAGGCTGATACATCAAAAGGTAATAATATCAAATTATGCTCAAGTATGTGCATACACTGAGTGAATCCTCTTTGCCACCACAAGTTTTTTAACAAATTAAAGGAAAGAGAAATAGGAGGCATACATAATTGATAGGTGCATTGCAGTACATAGTCGACAGAGACCTACCTCTTTTCTCATTTTCCCTGTTAAACATTTGCTCTAGTTAATGCCCACATGGGTGAGAACCATATCCTTTCCTACTTTCTTAATTTGACATAAGATTCTATATTTTATTCAGTGTACAACAGTCATTCATGCTATTGAGATCACATTTGAGTCTATAAACAAATCAAACTCATTCTGAAATTTAGTTATGCGAGCAGGTGCTTACACATTAGTGTCAAGTCATGAATACACACATTATCTGATTTTTGAGAGTGAATAAATTCCATAAATAGCAGGCAATAATTGCATGAACATGTGATTACAGGAAGTGCATAAGGGCAATTATGATACTTAGCATTCAAGAATTTCCACCCCACTTTCAGCTTAATTATACAGGATTTCTGTCAAAATTTCGGAACATCTTCGGGGAAATGATGTGATTAAAATAAATATTAGACCAAAAATCCTCTGCTACGAGAATTCTATCGCTCTTACTCTCATATGAAGTAATTTGATTCTAATAAATATTTACTGGTTCCAATTATTTCTTTCTCTCTCTTCTATTGAATAATCTTGGAAGTCAAATTAATTGCACTTGGACACAAAAACCAACTATGCTAGGCTGATCATTACTTTTGTTAACAAATAGGTCCTGGTCATGAATGATAACAAAAGTGTGCTATTCAGACGTGCAATCTACAGGGCATTACAACATAACACAAAGAGTTTCCAAATTTAGAAGTTCAAGGCGACAGAAAATTCAAAAAGCCCCACAAGCAAAAACCTGCAAAGACCTTAAAGCTCCTCAAAGCAAGAGGAGAAGACATTTCTAAACAATAGGTTTTGTTTATAGTACAGAAATTTAAAGGGGGGAACAGTTTTATAGTGCAGAAATTTAAAGTGGGAACAGAAGTATTAAGGCTAATCAGATCTGTCACATTAAAAAAACATTGAAACAGGTTTTGTTTATAGTACAGAAATTTAAAGGGGGGAACAGTTTTATAGTGCAGAAATTTAAAGTGGGAACAGAAGTATTAAGGCTAATCAGATCTGTCACATTAAAAAAACATTGAAACAAGCAGCCTAACGTTTTTCATTCAGTTTAATAAAGCTTTGTAAACAGTCAGGATTTATATTGTAACAACGGAGTACTGTAACTGTTGGTAATCATTATACAAAGCTGATGCACTAGTAGGGGAATCCCAGAAAGAAATGGGTACATCGAGAAAGGGATACTTTAGAATAGTTCTCCTGTTTGTGGAAGTCCAACCAATATTGCAAGAGTAGGTGATCAAATCTGACTAGGACTTAAGTAAAACGAAGTACAAAACGACATGTCTGGTTTACAAAGTTAAAGGTTATATCATAATTCATATGGAGATGTTTTGGTACCAAAGATCACAGCAAGGCCGATTAAAGGTTATAATTGTATTATTTCTGTACAGAAACCCAAAAGATCAAATGAATTAAAGGTGGTAGAAGTATTGCAACACTTGTTAATGATTAAGGATCAAAGATTGTCACATTAACTGAAGGATGGAAACTTTTAAGGTCCTTATTGATTGCTTTAACTTTTGAGGCTGAATTTCACACACTGGCGACATTTACTCATAGAATGTTGTAGAGGATAAAAGAAAGCAGAAAGAACAAACTAAACAAGGAAAAGGATTAATATATCGAAGGACTTTCTTATCTCAATCTAGGCCGTAGTATTTATAGAGGATGAGCACATTGACATTCAATCCAGGGCTTTTCTTGTGCCTAGCTTTGAATGTCATATGGAATGACTACCTCATTAAAAGATAAAATTTTTAGAGAGTATAAACATCTAATTGTAGTGATCACAATCTCAAACGAGAAGATGGAAGGGCAACTACTGGGGCCAATAAAAACATATGACAATTTATATCTCATTACATATGAATCTCCCAAGTGACCTAAGGGTGAAGTCTGGAGAACTTGGATTAGGTTCGTGATTCAGGATCTTAAAAATTCAGGAAAATATCCAATAGCAGGTCAACCATCTAGAATTGTTTTTTGAAAAGAAAAAGAAAAGCAAGAATAACAGAACGAAAAGGAAAGGGTTATTGATAAATTCCATAGCCATCATACATGGAGTTAGATCGTCTAAGAATCTAGAAAGGGAGCATGGACGAGAAAACAGAACTCATTAATTTCAGAAGCATGAGCATTTATCATTTTCAATAACTCTCAACTTTTAGCAGGTTGCTTTGTATATATTGTTTTCATGGATATATAACTATTAGAGTGGCTAACGCTAACACATGATAATACTAAAAGTAAAGAGGTAGGTAAAATATTAGGCCACAAACTTTCTTCCAAATCCATATATCTCCAAGAAGTCTGATTCAAGCAATACATTTCAGCAAGTGTACTAATTTGCCATGGATCTTTGCCCTAGAAATTCTGGTACAGATTGATAATGCATATCAGATTCTCTAAAGGCATATGACTAGAATTTAGCGTCAAGTGATCAGTGTCTATAATTTATAGTGAGCAAACATGGGATGGAACAATATTCTGACAGATCTGAAAGAGCTTCGTTTTTCATAAGGTAATCATATGACATTGAGTTAAATCCTCTCTGGCAGCACAGGCATTTTTTTTAAAAAAAAATAGAGAAGGAAAGAGAAATGGGAGACGTGCATAATTAATAGTATCATTGCAGTACATAGTGGACGGCAACCTACCTCTTTTCTCATTTTCCCTGTTAAACATTTGCTCTAGTTAGTGCCCACATCTTTTCCCTACTTTCTTAATTTGACATTAGAGATTCGTGAAACGAGTAATATTTTATTCGGTGTACACCAGTTATTCATGCTATTTAGATCGCATGCGCGTCTATAAACAAATCAAACACATTCAAAAATTTAGTATTATGAGAAGGTGCTTACACATTAGTGTCAACACATGAATACACAAATTATCGGATTTTTAAGAGTGGAATTATTCCATAACTAGCAGGCAATAATTGCATGAACATGTGATTACAAGAAGTGCATACAGGCAATTATGATACTTCGCATTCAAGAATTTCCACCCCACTTTCAGGTTAATTATGCAGGATTCCCGTCAAAAATTTGAAATATCTTCGAGATCTTCACCGAAACTTGAAATTTCCCAAAATTTGACTGAAACTTGCTAATGAATTAACACTTGCATTTACAAACTTAATAATGACATAAAATTTTGATAAATTTTAATAAAGATTTTTCAATATGTAAGCTTATTTTAATTTGAATTAGCGGGTTTCAATTAGAACCTTGTTTTGTGACATTGTAGAAAAATTGGAGTAATAAATTTGGAACAGAGGTTCAGACTTCTTCAAATATGCGAAAGTCTTAATGCAGCTTACGTAAACATTTTGAACTAGTAACGCATAATAATATTCTTATTAAATAAAGAAAAAGAAAACTTTTGTTCTAGATAGATATTATGTCAATAATGTAAAAATAATAATTGTTCCAAAACCTGGAAAGAAAATTTTCAAGAAAAAAATATGCAAGAACAGCACCATTTCGGACTCTTGTGAAAGATAAAAGATAACTAGATAGGTTAAGAGGATGCGCGTTGAGACATGTTTAGTTGTTCCATTTGATTGTTCAATGGGTCCTCTTTGGGTCATAAGTCTGGGTATCATCATGCGTCACTTGTAATTAAAAAAAAATGTAAATAGCATCATAAGTTACAAGCCACACCAACTTAACAATGTCTTTGAGACCAATTGTTGACCATTCAGGGGCTCTGAACAGCTACCCAATCAATTCCAGCAAACCAGAGCTCACGAGTTTCACACATTCATTTCTCCCAGAACCTTCCCTCAACTTAACCGAAAGAAGAAAAAGAAATGGACATGCATACAAGGTTAAAGAAACTGTTCAAAAAACTGTGACTTCTAAAGGGGTTATCTTGCGATCTTCCAACATCAGTTTACAACAATGATTAATTGATCAATCTTTTCAACTGTAGTATATAGTTCAATGGTATATGCATATTATTTTGGGGGGCTACTGGATTTTCTTAGCAGCTAGTCAGACACAAAGATTGGTAACTCCATAGGTATTATTAGCATTACAAAGAACCTTGCTAGTCTTAATAGAACATTTAAACTTTCCTGATGCAGTAAAAGCCAGCCATATAGTTGTGCTTTAAATACAGCATACAAAATTCTGAGAAACACCTATAAATTTTATAGGAAAGTATGGGCTTAGACATATAAATGCTTTTCCATTCTTTAGGTTTCATGTCTGAAATGTAACTAGCAAGTCTAATTTTCAACGTCTTTCACTTCTTTGATCGAGCTTAGTTCCGTTTTTCTTTAACGTCTCAAAATTCATTCGAGTCTCTGCCAAGAAAATGTCTACAATACATATAAACATCCCCGCATTACCAAATCAACTCCCAGAAATAACACAAAATTAATTATCACAATTCATAAACAAATGCTAATAATAGAAGTTATGAAAGAAAGAATTGGACCAACCTTGTACCAGGATCAACGACCTTAAGAGCGTAGTTATTGTGAACAACAACCTCGGAAACAGGGGTGCTCATGGCTTTATCTTGATCAGCCAAAGATTCTTCTCTGGCCAAGAATGCCACAACATCAAGCGCATTTAGAATGCCAACAAACCTCTGTTGTCTGATTGAAGCATTCTCCATCACGGTCTTTTGTGAACTCTTCTTCCAAACCGGTATCCCTCCTTCGGAGGATTCACCGATAGCCCGAATCGCAGTTTCAACTGTCTCTGTCTCTGAAAACTCTGACAATTCAGGCTTCCCCACAGTCAGATCCCCCACGACATGGTACAGAAACAGCGTCGCCATCTACGTTTGATCGATCACCCTATAACAAGGCTAGTTTTCGCTCTTTGTTCTGTTTTTATTTCGTTGTTGAAGGTTAGGGCTAATTGAATCAGAACTGATGCTGATATTTGGGGGAATTGATCCAGTAATATCTGTATTTAGAATTCTATTTTGTTTGAAGGTTAGATATGAGCTATTTTTGTGTTGTGAATTTTGGGAACCTGATTGATTGATTAATGAGTGAGTATATATGTGTGTGTGTGTATATATATATATAGTAATTACTATAAAAGGGAGTGAAGGAAGATGAGGAGAAGGTGAAAGCGAGTAATAAGGGGGTAAGATGTGATCAAAATACAGAGTGTAGGTCTAGCAGGAAGAGGAAGGAGAGTGGTCGAATAAGGTACGAGTGATGAAGAATTGGGTGCCATAGATTAAATGCAATTATTGGAAAGATGAAGATTGCTTGCAACAAGGCCCATGAAAGAGAGAGAGAGGGATGTGGGCAAATTTACTGTTACGGTTAACACTATAAGCTCTTATCTTTCTGAGTCGGCCAACGCTTATGCTATCCATGCGGAGCGGAGATACGAACACTAGCTTTTTTTTCTTTATTTTTATTTTTTTTTTTTACTCCTTTTCTTTTTTAGGATAATTAGACTTACACCCACTGCTAAGATATGTAATTATACATCCAAATTCAAAACCCCTTTATGATTGAAATTATAGATGCTAGATACTTGAACCACTTGTTGGTCCCAACAAACATACAAAAGGGTCTAAGGGGAGTTGAATAGACCCTGAAGTCTTTTTCGACTTCAAAAAGTTCGTATTAAAAAGAGTTTTGGACGCTTGAAAATGTAGGCGCATGGTTGAGCGTATACTTGAAGACTGTTTTGATAAATTTAACTTAGACTCAAGATTTGAATACTATAACCAGATAGGTTTAAGCGTTTAGTTCTTTAATCAGGGTTAGCACAGCGGAATGATTTTAAGTTTTCCTTTCGAGAGATTTTAGCATCACAAAGGTTTTCCTTAGTTGCTTTTCTTTAAGTGATTTTATCAATGTGTTTACTCAACCGATTATGCAATGATATGACAATAATAAAGATGACGGTAAAGTAAAGAACACAAGGTTTGAAAGGTTCGTTGGGTGGTGTAATTTCAACTACGTCCTTCTTCTCCTTTGAACACTTGGAGACAATCCACTAAAATGATTCTCGAAGAATCACACAGAAACTTCTACAAAGTAGGGAGAGATGGATATGGATGACTTGAGCTCCTTTATCACACAGATTTCTGCTACAAGACACTTCTATCCTCTTGCTTCTTTCACCCAAAAATAATGCAAATATCCAACTTCGACTTCACACAGATTGCGAGGCTTGGATAGGTTTTTGTTTAACGATTTGTTTGATTTTTGGAAAGTTCAAACAACTTGGAATATCTCAATAGTAACGTAGGTTTCTTTTGAAAAAGATGTTTGAGATATTGTTGACTGTCTCAGGGATTGAAGAAAAGCAAAGAGAATGTTTGATTGGAATATTCGAGCTTTTCTGAAAGTTTAAGGATTGAGACTTCAATGCAACAGAGTTTTGGCTTGTAAGCTTGTTGTTGTATATTCCGTGTATTTTGGCTTGTAGCTGAAGTCTTATTTATAGACTTTCTTGGGTAAACTGTCCGTTTGACATATGTTCAGGCGCGTGTCTTTCACTCTCGCGAGTGAACAACTTTCGTCTTTTTTTCCTGAAATTCTGCTGCAAAAGTTGGTGCGGCAGTCTTTGTAAAGCTGACAGCCCAATGGGAAGGCTTCTTCGTACGTCCTGGAGTGCTTATCACATTTAATGCTATTATCAGCATTTAATGCATTTGAAATAAATGTCCGTTGGCAGTTAATGATCCGAGAATATTTGCATTAAACTCCTTCTGGACTTATAAATAAATTCAGGTGACATCTAGTCTTTGATAAACGCTCATTCACTATTGAATTATTTCTGACACTTAATCAATGCTTGGACGCTTAAAATCTTCATCTTCATTCAGATTTCAGACGCTTGAATCTTCAGACCTATCTGCTGATAAACTCACTCAGAATAATATCAGACGCTTAGTTCTGAGATTACTTAGCCTAACAGTCTAAAATAAAAATAAATAAAGTCTTATACAAATCTAACGCTCAAAGCCTATACATATATTCTAGTAAAGAATCAAACTTACATATTTTGGGATCTAACAAAAATCCTAATTGTCATCATCAAAACATCTAAAAAGAAATTCCTAACAATTTCCTCCTTTTTGATGATGGCAATACTTACTCTTTTACAGTTTAAGAGTTAGACAGCCAAAAATACAAAAGTTAGCTTTAAAAGAGTAGATAAAGTTAGTTAAGGTTAGTTTAAGCCTCAATGAGATGTTTTAGCTGAAAATGCACTTCATTATATATCAAGAATAGTACAAGCATTTACAACTAAAAGATCTAAAAAATAAAGAGACAAGAATGTAGATAATGAAATGCAAGAGATTTTAATGTCTTGATTGAGCGTTGAATCTCCTATGCATTTCAGCTTTGATTGCTTCAGAAAGATTTTCTTCAAGTGTAATCATTGCAGTATAATCTTTATCTATCACAACCTTATTCTCTTTTGATTGTCTCTTTTTATAAGCAAAAAAATGCTTATCCCATTCGGTTGGGTCAATACCAATGTTCCTAAGACATATCCTGAACACTCTGTTGAAATCTGTCATGTTCTTCTCCTTAGCTATAGGCTTTGGATCATTAGGCTCTGAAAGAGGAGCTCGTTCAATTGGAACATCAAAATGTTCAAGATAGCCTAGAGTTGGCACTGGAAAATCAGCTCTGGACGCTATTAGAAGAAACCCAGAAGTTCTACTAGGTACTCCAGAAGCAGCTACTCATAATGGGTATCTCAACTCTCTGTTGAGCGGAGGAGGAGGATGAAGGATTTCTTGACGCTTGGGCGGAGGATTCGTAGCACTTGAACTGGGAGCTTTCCTCTGTTCCCCCTTATTGCTATCATGAGTCTTAAGAAAATGTTCTATGAGAATACTGACTTGATTAGGAATTTGAGCCATAGAAGCCGCTAAATCATCACTGCGTCTGTTGAAATGCTCCTTCATTGCAACCTGATTTGCACGATTAGCGTCACCCATTTCCTGAAACGCTTTAAGGCTATCAGCAACAGCAGCCTGAGCAGCTCCACGCATATGGGCAATCTGAGTGTCCATATTCTGAGATTCAATCTTGGCTAGATCTGTCTTAATCCAGTTGAGAGCCTCTGCATTTTGACTAGCATGATCACGAACTTCTTCTAACACTTCGCTCAGGAGTGGACCAAACTCTTAACCAACATCAGGAATAACCGTTTGAGAAACCGGTTGTTTAAACTTAGATGAGAACTTTAATGATTCAAGAGATGGTTGATGAGCTGGATCAAACGTTGTGCCTTGCGCTTCGATCAGAAGATCAGTAGATTCAGCTACATCAGGAACATAAGCGTCAGGTATAGACTCTAGTAGGGACGCTTGAACTTGTTCCGCTGCACGCTTAGAAACATTTTCCGAAACTTCAATAGGCTTAACTGGTACTTCCTCAGGCGTTGACGTCGTTGGACGAAATTCAGCAAATTGGAAGTTTAGCCTAGCAAACGCTGTATTAGCGTAGAAGTCAGTTGCACTATCAAGAAGTTCATACAGTCGGCGAGGAGGTAAGCAAGTTCCTTGAACAATCGTGCGAAGAGGACTATCCATGGCCCTGACCCACATTGGACCCATGATATCCAGCACGTGATTGGGAAAATCCTTGACTGCGGTTGAGAGATCAGAAAGAGTACATCAGGGCAGAAATGCAAGGAGAAGCCATAATTCGATCAGTTGGAAGACGAACGCGATCAGATTCAGGTACATATGTTCGGTAGTATTCTTCCAAATACGGATAAACGGCTTGAGCGATGCCCAGATTTCGTTCCAGCAACAAAAGCACATATGAATAGTGTTCTCTCACTTTCTTTTCTAATAGATGGGAGCAATAGATATCCCTGAAAAGAACCAATTCTGGAGCCGTTTGGTTTGCGCAGATTTTTAGTGAAGATTTTATCAAAATACGCGATTAGGGACATGATCTTGATCATCATCCCGAAGTTGTCGTCACAGTGGCTTGGAAAGATGGTCAAATCAGATGCTAGTTAACAGCCACTACTGGACGCTTGGCTAGAGAAGCGGAGAGGAGTTTCTGCAAGTCCCTGCAACGCTTGACGCAGAAACCTCTCAACTGGTTGACGAATGTCTGGTAACTGATCAATTAGTCCCACTCTCTATCGACGCTTTTCCAGGCAATACTTGGAAAACTGACGCTTCTAGTCATGCATGCCTATGCCAAATAAATGAGGAGCTGTAACCAATTCTTGAAAAGTAAATTTGTTACCTAAATAAGCTTCACACCAGTTCGCTTCATCCAAGTAATACTCCACTCCAGCATTGCATATAGCCTTGATGCCTTCATGGTGAATGTCTCTGATCAATTCAAAGTGATGTTTGTCTGTCTGATAGTTGGCATTCCATACGCAATTAAAGTAGTCATCAGCTTCTTCTTAAATCAGATCAGTAAGAGAAGTTGGACGATCACCAAAATAAGCACTCTTATTTTTTCATAGACAAAGTGGGTTAGCTAAACTTTGATTTGCAATGATGTGCATCACTTCTGGAAAATGTGAATATTCTTCTCTATTCAAGACTTCTTCTGAAGTATTGAGAGACTCAACAAGTAGACGCTCATAAACTCTGATTTTGTAGTTTCTTCTCTATTTATCTTGACGCTTTGCATGAATAGAAATGGAAGCAGGAATCTCCTGTATGGGTTCACCATTCGAAATGGCCAAGTAGTATGCATGCTAGACATCTGTCAACTCTGCGCTGAATAATATTTGGCAGATAGAGTGATCACTCTCTATCAACATTGTCACTGCATTCTCTACAACCACATAGCGTTCTTCACTGAATCTAGAGGGAATGAAATCTTCTTCATGAACTGGTGGCATATAATTGATCTAATAATCAATAGTCTTGATTGGATCCAGCTTGAAAAAATGACTAGGTTTTGTAACGTCCTCAGCAACGCTCTGACTTACTGAGCGTGCCTCTGTTATAACCTTTGAGGTGGGTGATGGTTGGACCCCTTCTGTGATAGGTTCCTCAGCATCCACAGCAATGCTCGAACTTTCAACAAGCACTTCTGATGCAACATCTTTGGCAATAGCCACCACTGCCTCTAAGTTGACATCCAAGTGAACATCAACAGGTGCTTCAATAGCAGCTATAACAAGAGCTGTAGCACAAGATATATCCTCTGTGAGAGCAGGATCTTCTACAGATGTAGGTAAAGGAACACCATGGAAAGAACTTACCTTGAGAACTTGTCTCGACAGCTAGTGTTCCTTGAGCGCTTGGCTCAACAATCTCAGGCTCTTCAGGAGCAGGAGCAGATGAACGCTTGCCTGATCCTCTGGGTCTTTTGAAAATCTTCTTTACATTCACCTCTTCTATGGGCTTGAGAGTCTGGACAGGAGCGACAACTGGTTCTCCCTCAAAGTTGATCTTCTTTATAATTGTTGCCAGCTTCCGCCTCTTGATTAACGGAATTTTGTCCTCTGCATCCTCTCTTGTCTCTTCATCATCATCATCATCCACGGGAGGAGATGGAACTATTAGTGCCTTGAACTTTATGGGAGCTCTCTTCTTTGTCACAGCTGGATGCTTCACAGCTTCCTCTTGAGCAAGACACTCAACTTCTTCATCTGATGTTTGACGCACAACTTGGCGCTCAGATAAAGGTCTTGCAGCACCACCAACTCTGGGAGGGTTGAGGAGATTGGTCACTATCCTCTTCCCTAAGAACTTGGCTTTAGCCAACAGCTGCCCAGTAGAATTAACACACTCTGCTCTAAATAGTAGATCACTGAGAATAACTCCATAGGGTTTGTTGAGGGCGGTTAAACGATCCTTAAACCTGCCGAACACGTACTCACTCTAGTTTATCTTGATATCCAGGAGTACGACAGTCATCCTCTGAAATTGCAGTGGATTGACTTTGTCGAAAGTTTCCACTCTGCACTCTATTATTTTGCTTCAAAAATCTGCCAGAAGTCTGTACTTTGGAACAATATCTTTCTTTTCGAAATGGGGCTTATATGGTGCATCGTCATAGGAATGCATCTTGGACCATGCTTCTTCAATTTGATTGATAGTGATAGATTCCCAAACCTTACCCTGGTTAGGCAACTTGAAGTTATGGGCTATGGATTCAAAAGATAGAACGAATTCTTTTGGAGAGTTTTTCTTAGAAAATGAGAAGAGGCAAGAAATAGAAGTCTTGTCCTCTAAAAGTTTGGCGTTTTTCCAAAAAGAAGTTACTTCATCAGCAAAGAAATATGAATATTTGGTCAAAAATGTCTGGAGCCCAGCCTTCGCAACAGAATCCAGCATGTCTGTCATGTTGATTTCAGTTTGCTCATACAAGTATTTCCAATCCACAACAAGACCTTCAGTAACCTTGATGGTATCAATAGCAACATTCACAGATTTCTTTTGTGCCATTGAGATTTTGAAAGAAAGCAGAGATTCACTTTGAGAGAGAGAGAGTAGTTTGCAGAAGGTTTGAGTAGGAAGTGAGTAATTTTCTACAAGAATTTTGTTTTAAATGACACAATTTGAAAATTGTGTTTTCTCGTCCCATTATGACTCTGAGACGCGTAAAGGTAATGAATCTCAGCCATTATTAGTTTTAACTGCGGACGCGAGATCATGAAAAGAAGGTAAAGTTACATTCAGTAACTCCCATATATAAAAGTTTGACGGCCGAGTAAATTTTTGAGAACGTTTGGTATTTTCAGAGTGTAATGCACGCGCTTATGGTACACTGACACGTATATAAACACGTACTGACCCTGAACCGTCATTTTGAAAAGTTTTTAATTACCCATCAGTTTGATGTGATAGGAGCGTGTGGATAAACGTCAAAATAGATCTTTGAGTCTATCCATCAAGTCACTTAGTCATTTAAAAATTTATGCATGAGTTTTATAAAAGTTTCTATTAAGTGTTGAAGGGAATATGTTCAACGCTTAACATTCTTTTGTTTAGAGAAGATTTATGTTGACGTTTTAAACTAAATTCTTTTTATTTTTGAGCGTTCAACATATCATGCACAAATAATAATAAGTGTTGATGATCTATGCATAAGAAAGTATTTTTTTTTTAATCATTGACACTTACAGATGTACAAATGCAATTTTAAGGTTCCTCCTAAACTTGATGACTTGTAACAATTTTTCAAGAATCTTTTAGACATAATAAAGTGGATTCCTCCTACATTATATGTCTAATGAAAACATGATGCATAATGATTAAGCTTTTAAATCAATCATACCTAATTCACTTCTTAAAGTGAGAAAGCATTGTTCGTTGAGTGCTTTGGTAAAAATATCTGCCAATTGTTTGTCAGTTCCAATAAAATGCACAGAGATATCTTTATTTTGAACATGGTCACGAAGAAAATGGTATCTAATGTCAATATGTTTGGTTCTGGAATGAAGAACAGGATTTTGAGGCATGGCTAGGGCACTTTGGTTATTGCAATGGATAGGTGTTGGACTTAGGATTATACCATAATCTCTAAGTTGTTGCCTCATCCATAAAATTTGTGCACAACAAATTCCTGCAGCTACATACTCTGCTTCAGCTGTAGATGTAGCTATTGATTGTTGTTTCTTACTATGTCATGAAACTAACCTATCACCTAGAAATTGACATGTACCACTAGTACTTTTATAGTCAATTTTGCATCCTGCAAAATCTGCATCTAAGTAACCAATTAGTTCAAAAGGAGAGTCCCTTGGGTACCATAAGCTCACATTTTGTGTGCCTTTTAGATATTTAAGGATTCTCTTGGCAGCAATTAAGTGTGATTCATTAGAATCGGCTTGAAAACGTGCACACATGCATACTGAAAATATAATATCAGGTCTACTAGTAGTAAGATAAAGAAGTGATCCAATGATACCTCTATAATTAGTGATATCAACCTTCTTCCCACTTTCATCTTTATCTAACTTACACGTTTGACTCATTGGAATATTTGAAGATGATGCATTTTCCATACTAAATTTCTTAATCATATCTCGTGTATACTTAGCTTGGTTAATAAATATGTCATTAGGGAGTTGTTTAACTTGTAATCCTAAGAAGAAAGTTAATTTACCCATCATGCTCATTTCAAATTGTTCTTACATTATTTTTGAAAATTTCTCACATAGATGCTTATTAGTAGATCCGAATATAATATCATCAACATATATTTGGACTAAGAGAATATCTTCGTCATTGGTAATTTTGAATAACGTTGAATCAATGCTGCCTTTTGAAAAGCCTTTACCAATAAGGAAAATAGAAAGAGTGTCATACCATGCTCTAGGTGCTTGTTTTAGCCCATAAAATGCTTTATCTAACTTGTAGACCACACCCTTACCATGGTTGTGGATGAATCCTGGTTGCTCCACATATACTTTTTCTTGAAGTTTACCATTCAGGAAAGCACTATTTACGTCCATTTGGTACACTGTGAATTTGTTGAATGCTGCATACGCTAGAAACATGCGAATTGCTTCAACACGGGCGATAGGAGCATATGTCTCAACAAAATCAATTCTCTCTTCTTAGCAATATCCTTGAGCGACAAGCCTGGCCTTGTTCTTTATCACAATGCCGTTCTCATCCATCTTGTTTCTATAAACCCATCTAGTTCTAATAACTCCTTGGTGAGTTGGCCTTGGTACTAGCATCCAAACCTTACTACGCTCAAACTGATTAAACTCTTCTTGCATGGCCTCAATCCAACTTGGATCGCTTAGCGCTTCATCCACTTTCTTAGGTTCCATTTGAGATAGGAAACTCGTGAACATGGCCTCATTGAATGTAGCGGCCCTAGTCCTCACAGGAGCTCCAATATCTCCAATAATGTGCTCTGGTGGAAGATCACGCAGCCACAGTCTATCTGGCTAGAATGGGTTAGGAGGTTGGTCAGACGCTTGAGTAACTTCTTGCACAAGCGCTTGACTACCCTCTTGCGTAGGCACTTCTAATTCACAAATCCTATTTTGCTCTTGATGATCATTCTCTTAATGATCATCGGATCTTACATTATCATCCTGAATATCCTTACGAGTAATCTTAGGATGGGGCACAAGATCTCATCATCGTCGTCACTTTCATCAATAATGATCTTAGACTCTTGATGACACAAATCTTCAACTCCTACATCATTAACATTAACCTTACTCTGTTCTTGGTTGGCATCATCAAATACAACATGAATAGATTCTTCAACCTTCGATTTGATCTTATTAAGGATGCAACAATTCTTTTCATTTTTGGCATAGCCTAGAAAGATTCCCTTTTCCGCTTTAGGATTAAATGTCTTTAGGCTTTGGGATCCATTATTATGGATAAAGCATTTTGAACCAAAGACGTGAAAATATGAAACATTTGGCTTACGTCCCTTCCATAGTTCATATGGAGTTTTCCCATGTTGTTTGTTGATCATGCAACAGTTTTGAGTGTAACAAGCAGTGTTGATCGCTTCGGCCCAAAACCTAGGAGCAAGCTTGGACTCTACTAACATCATCCTAGCGACTTCCTTGAGTGTTCTGTTCCGGTGCTCAGCAACACTATTCTATTGAGGAGCTCTAGGAGCTAAATACTCATGATGTATTCCATTTTTTGCATAAAACTTCTCAACAACCTTGTTAGTAAACTCAGTACCGTGATCGCTTCTTATTCTTGCAACCTTAAGATTTTTCAATGTTTGAAGTTTCCGAATAAGCTCTGTTAGCTTGTCACATATTTCATCTTTGGATGAAAGAAATTCCACCCAAGTAAATCGAGAGAAATCATCTACTATCACCAAAATATACTTTTTACCACTCACACTGATCGTTTGAACGGGTCCAAACAGATCCATGTGAAATAGTTCAAGGATTCTAGAGGTAGATAGACAAGGCTTTCTCTTGAAAGATGATTTAACTTGTTTGCCCATTTGACAAGAGTCACCGAGACGATACTTATGAAATGGTCCTTTAGGTAATCCCTCTACAAAATTTAGCGTTATAAGTTGAGAGATTGTCTTAAAGTTGAGATAATTCATTTTTTATGCCATAACCAACCCGTTTTACATTCACTTTTAGCCACAAAGCATGTAGGGTTGTTATCTATTGTTGAACCCCAATCTACCAAATGAATATTATTTGTTCTTTTTCCTTTCAATTTAGTAGATTTAGTCTCAGCGTCATTAATATAGCAACAGTCACTTGAAAATTTGACTTCAAAGCCTTTATCACAAAATTGACTTGTGCTTAAAAGATTATGCTTGAGACCTTCAACATAATAAACATCACTTATCATGATGTTCCCCTATTTATACCTTTGGTTTTACCTTTGGATTTGTCACCAAATACAACCTGAGGAACATTGGTAGCTATTTTATCTTGGGTCCTTCAACGTTAATAGCTTTTGTCTGAATTAAAACTTTTGGAACCCATATTTTCCTGGTCTTCATTACGAGAGGACTGACCTTCTTGGGTTTTGGTTTTTGTTGTGTGTTCTTTTTAGGTGTATAGTAATATCCTCGATTATAATCATAATCATAATCATAATCATCATAGTATCAATAATATGACTTTGATCGTTGTGGATATTGACGCTGGTATTTCCTTGGTCCTGGCATACGGTGCACTTTTGGTGCTTGATGTTTAGCGCTTGATTCACAGTGGCAAGGTTTATCCATATCCTTTTGAGCATTTGGATTAACCTTTCTTTGTGAATCATTTACTTCCGTCTTTCCCCTGCCTGAGTCAATATTGACTTTCTCATTTGACCTCGTACCATTGTCTTTTGGTTCAATAGGTGTTTGACTCTTTGAACCGCTCTCAACAAAGAATACCATTTTCTTTGTTGTTTGCCGTAACATTAGATTTATTTAGTTGTTTGCCGAATTTATTGCATCCTAAACCGGTTTTTCACCAAATAACCTTGTTACTTCGGTCACATTGTCTAGCTTTCTTGACAATTTAGACATTGATGAGATGAGTTGCTCTGATTTAGCAAGTCTAACGTTCAGTTCAGCTTCTCTCTTGACTATTATATCAAGATCACTTTTCAATTGAGTTATCTCACTCTCAAGTGATTGGTTTTTCTCAATTCATTGTTGCTGAACTTGCAACTCTGCCTTGTGCGTCACATTATCACCTTTGAGCGCTGATATGATATTGAAGTGATTTTGATATAATTTGGCTGCATCTTGACAATCTTTATAATATTCTTTTACTTTGTCAAGTAATTCTTCGTAAGAGAGAGGATAGGCTATTTCAGGGTTTACCTCAGGGGGCGCTTCATCATCTCTGGCCATGAGACAAATAAACACTGAGTCATCCACTGGCTCATCATCATCACTGCTCTCCTCTGAAGACTCCAAATCTTCAGGTGCGGACTCTCTGACATTGCTAGCAAACCTTGTTGGCAAAGCTTGCTCCTAAATTGGTTTCTATCCAAGTAATCCTGTCTTGAGGGCTTAGATATGTTTGGATAAGGGTAATTTACCTGGTAGTGCCCTAGTTTCCTGCAATTATAACAAAGTTTAGTTTTCATTTTTTGTTCATTTATTAACCTTGCAGTTTGTGGTTTTGAGACCACTTGCGCTGAGAGATCTTGCTGAGAAGACGCTTGGTACTGAATCGGCGCTGAAGGAGAAGGGGCAAAATATTGAAGTGCTAGATACTGTTGTGAATTGGAGGAGGCGCTTGGAATGAACTCTGTCCTTGATGCTTAGGACCTTTTCCTTTCTTTTCATATCTTAAGATGTATCTGAATCTCTTTAGCAAAGCTAACTCCTTTTTTTCACTTATATCTGACGTTTTTTCCTTGTTACCCGATTTACCCTTGATTGATGCTATTAGTGCTCCAAGCTCTATCACTGGACTTCTCACTACATCACTTGCTGAGTTTAATTCAAACTCAAACGCTTTAAGTTCCAAAAAAACATCTTCTGGAGTTGGAAGATCCAACATGTTTGATTCTCTCATAGTCATTGTCTTCATCAAAAATCTACTAGGGAGACTTTTGAAAATCTTAACCACCATTTCTTATTTTTCAAATCCATGCCTAAAGATGTTAATTCCATAACAAGAGCAGTAATTCTTATATCCAATTGCTCTAGTGTCTCGTTAGCCAACATCTTAAAACCATTAAATATTTCATTGGCAATCGAAAGCTTGTTTTAATTGATTTGCACTGAACCACCACATATTGTTGCTAACTTATCCCAAATTTTCTTAGTCGTAGAGCATGACTTAATCTTGTTAAATAAGTTGTCATTGTCACCGATGGCTGTATATAGAGCATTCCAACCAACATTGCCCAAATTTGCTCTTCGACGCTCATCTTGAGAACACTCCTGCTTTGGCTTCTCAACATAGCCGTCCGGAGTATCTTCTGTGGCTTCAGGAGCTCTAGTGATGACTTTGAAATTTGAATTGGCCCATCTAAAATGACATCACACATTTCATCATCACATGAACATAAATATGTAAAAGCTTTGACCTTCCACGAGTCATAGTTTCACTGAGTCAATTTAGGTACTTTAGTGAATGACATGAAAGGTTTTAAAGCAACTAAATTTCAAATGGGATCTAAATAAGCAGTTATGCTTGGAAATTTTAAAATTTCAACTTCACCCACTCTGATACCATTTTTGGCTTCAAAAAATTCGTATTAAAAAGAGTTTTAGACGCCTAAAAATGTAGGCGCTTGGCTAAGTGTCTACTTGAAGACTGTTTTAATAAATTTAACTTTGACTCAAGATTTGAACACTATAACCAGATAGGTTTAAGCGTTCAGTTCTTTAATCAGGGTTAGCGCAGTGGAATGATTTTAAGTCTTCATTTTGAGAGATTTTAGCGTCACAAAGATTTTCCTTAGTTGCTTTTCTTTAAGTGATTTTATCAATGTGTTTACTTAACTGATATGATATGATATGACAATAATGAAGATGACGGTAAAGTAAAGAACACAAGGTTTGAAAGGTTCGTTGGGTGGTGTATTCTCAACTACGTCCTTCTTCTCCTTTGAACACTTGGAGACAATCCACTAAAATGATTCTCGAAGAATCATACAGAAACTTCTACAGAGTAGGGAGAGATGGATATGGATGACTTGAGCTCTTTGGTCACACAGATTGCTACAAGACACTCCTATCCTCTTGCTTCTTTCACCCAGAAATAATGCAAGTATCCAACTTCGACTTCACACAGATTGCGAGGCTTGGATGGGTTTTTGTTTAACGGTTTGTTTGGTTTTTGGAAAGTTCAAACAACTTGGAATATCTCAATAGTAATGTAGATTTCTTTTGAAAAACATGTTTGAGATATTGTTGACTGTCTCAGGGATTGAAAAAAAGCAAAGAGAATGTTTGCTTGGAATTTTCGAGCTTTTCCGAAAGTTTAAGGATTGAGACTTCAATGCAACAGAGTTTTGGCTTGTAAGTTTGTTGTTGTATATTTCGTGTATTTTGGCTTGTTGCTGAAGTTCTATTTATAGATTTTCTTGGGTAAACTGTTCGTTTGACACATGTTCAGGCGCGTGTCTTTCACTCTCGCGAGTAAACAACTTTCGTCCTTTTTCCCTGAAATTCTACTGCAAAAGTTGGTGCGGCAGTCTTTGTAAAGTTGACAGTTCAATGGGAAGGCTTCTCTGTACGTTCTGGAGTGCTTATCACATTTAATGCTCTTATCAGCATTTAATGCATTTGAAATAAATGTCCGTTGGCATTTAATGATTCGAGAATATTTGCATTAAACTTCTTCTGGACTTAAATAAATTCAGGTGACATCTAGTCTTTGATAGACCCTCATTCACTACTGAATTATTTCTGACACTTAATCAGTGTTCGGACGCTTGGAATCTTCACCTTCATTCAGACTTCAGACGCTTGGATCTTCAGACCTATCTACTGATAAACTCACTCAGAATAATATCAGACGCTTAGTTTTGAGATTACTTAGCCTAACAGTGTAAAATAAAAATAAATAAAGCTTTATACAAATCTAACGCTCAAAGCCTATACATATATTCTAGTAAAGAATCAAACTTAAATATTTTGGGGTCTAACAAAAATCCTAATTGTCATCATCATCAAAACATCTAACAAGAAATTCGTAACACCACTTACATTGAAAATTATATTTACCCCATGCATGACTTCGGTCAATGGTCAAACTATAGTAAATGACATTTTTACGCTTAACTTAAATCTTAAAAAAAAATAGAATAATGATAATTCTATATTTATATAGAATTATTTTGCCTTTATTTGGTGGTCAGCATGCTTTTTCGTTGTTTTGCGTTGGTGATTTTAAGTCTTTTTACTGTTTTTTCGTTATTTTTATGTTGAGTCGTCTTTAGTAGTTATTTTGGTATGTTTTTGTTATGTTTTGGGTGTTTTAAGTAATTCTAGAGTATTGGGTGTTGCAATTGAATAGGGTTGTGTTTTATAGGTCCTCGTTGGCATAAATACACAATTGAGAGGAGCAAATCGCAAAGAAAAGGAGAAAATCACTTGTTTAGGAAAGAAGATAAGGAAGAATCAAGAAAAAATCTGAGTATCTAATGTCGCATCATGACATTGCAAAAGATGTTACGACATGCTCATAGGCAGCCCATGGCATGAAGAGAAATGAACATAACATGTCGCGACATGGCACATGATGTCGCGACGCGAGATCTGTGAGTACAAGCTCTTGATTTTTTGGCCAGTGACCAGACTACACTATTTTAAACATATCTGTTCAACCAAATCTCCAAATCTCTTGATTCCAGTGGGGTTTGAAAACTAATAAGAAAGGTTTCAATTTTTCTATTAGGATTGGACTCATTGAAAGCCATTAGATTAGAGAAAATAAAGCTCAAAGTGGACGGTTGTGATCGATTAGAAGAAAATAAGGGAATTTTGGAGATATAAAATGATTTGTGAGCTACACAATTAGAGAGAGATGATTTTTGGTGAGGAAAAGAGTGAAAAACCTAGAGAAAACAAATGTTAAGCTAAATGAGTGAATGATTACAAGAATACAAAGGATTCAAGCGAAGATCGACATCACTAGCGAGAAGAATTTTTCATCTTCAAAATTTATTTATTTTTCCTATTGGTTAGATCTTTAAATGTTGAATTTGTGGATTGTAAACATATTTTTTATTATTTTTTGTGTTTTTTTTTTTAACAATCATGAGCTAAATTTGTAGTAGGCGCACCCTGGAACTCTCGTTATTTGGATTTCATGTGAAGTTTATGTTTTTAGTTTAATTCTTCATCTCTTTGCTTGTTTAATTTTGTGTCCTAAGCCTCAAGTAGATTGGCCACCTATTTTGAGTATCTGTTTGCTTAATTAAACTAGACATAAAAATGCTAAGCATAGAATTTGGATTAAACAGACAAGGATAATGAACTTAGGATAGGATAAGTTGCATTATTTGTCTTTAAGGATAGACATCTACCCTTAGACCCTTCTTGGCTTAAAGATAACTTAATCTTAATGTGTTTAGTTTTAGTTTCTTCTGGCATAGACATATGTGAAAGACCGGGACTAAATAAGCTTTTATGTATTCGACAATTGCATAGAAGTATATTAGTGTTTAGAGTTAGCAATTAAGATGGTGATAGAACTAGAGCTTAATTCATTGCTTTAATCTGGTAACTAGAGGGAAGGGGGAGCCTACATTTACTTAATTTGGTTAATTTCGGATTAATTTTTGTTTTTTTTTAATTTGTTAATTTTAAGTTTCATAGTAGGTTAATTACAAAATCATCTTAAATTTGAAATTCGAGACACTTAAATATGATTTTCACCTTAATTCTTCTTAGATTTTGTAAAGTCTTCGTGGGAACGATATCTGTACATGATACACTTTATTACTTGTCGGCACGTGCACTTGCATAAATTTAGTCTTAATTTCATATACGCTAAATGACCAACAAGTTTTTGGCGCCGTTGCTGGAGATTTTTACTTAATTTATTTTGAGTTAAGTGATTTTGTTTCTTTGTGTCATCTACACTCTGTTACTTCGTACAGGTAACGGGTAGTTTATGAGCAAAGCTGCTCATTTTAAAGAATTCACTACAGATCCAAAGATCGAGAAAACCTTTAGAATAAAGAGGAAGAACAACTCCAAATGGCAGAAAACAAAGCAAATAATGGTGGAAATGGAGCCAATGTGTTTGAAAATGAGGCTAATTGGGTTTTAAGAGATTATGAAAATCCTGCCTTAGGAAATCTGAACCCTACCATCGTGAGACTTGAGATTAGAGAAGGAACATTCAAGCTGAAACCTATCATGTTAAAAATGCTGCAATCGATGGGGCAGTTTAGTGGAACAGCAGTTGATGACCCACATAACCATCTCAGAATTCATTGAAGTCCGTGACTCCTTTCAGTGGCTGGGAGTATCAGTAGAGAACATTCGTCTGAAGTTGTTTCCTTTCTCACTGAGGGATGGAGCACGATCATGGCTGAACTCTCTACCACCTGGGTCTGTCACATCTTGGAACAACTTAGACGAAAAAATTTTGAGCAAATATTTTCCACCCATGAAGACCGCCAAGTTGAGGAACCAAATCACCTCTTTTCAGCAAATAGATGGGGAATCATTGTATGAGACATGGGAGCGCTTCACGGAGTTAATTAGGAAGTGCCCAAATCATGGAATTCCTCTACACATCTAAGTAGAGACCTTCTACAATATACTTAACCAATAGACTCATATGATCGTAGATGTGTCGACGAATGGAGCACTGCTGAACAAGACTTATTGGTAAGCCTATGACTTGATTGAGTGTAGAGCTTACCACAATTATCTATGTCCAACAGAGAGACACAAAGCCAATAGAGTAGTGGTAGTCCAAGAGAATGATGCTATCGCATCCCTAACAACTCAAGTGAGTGATCTTTCTGAGTTGAGTAAGTCTATGAGCACTAAAAGCAATGTTAATTCTGTACAGGTAAATCAAGAGGTGAGATGTGTGTTGTGTGGAAAGGGTCATTTATTTGATGAATGTCCCTCAAATTTAGAGGCAGTCTTTTACATAGGAAACTCCAACCGAAATTACAATCTTTTGTCTAACACCCTTAATCCGGGTTGGCGGAACCAACAATATTTCTCATGGGCGAACCAGGGGGCGAATAAATCCAACATCCCACTGAATAAACCACCCAGACCTCCAGGCTTTTAACTTCCATAAGCTTTTCAACAACCTCAAGCCTACCAAACACCACCTCAACCACAAAGGGGCATTGCTTAAGGATTTCATAGTGGAAACCAAAACTACTATCGAAGACCAAGCAGCTTCGATTAGAAATCTCGAGACCTAAATGGGCCGATTAGCTCAAGTGTTGAGTGAGAGACAACAAGGTGCAATTTCTAGTAATACTATGAACCCTAGGAGAGAAGGGATAGAACATGTCAAAGCCAAAACCCTTAGGAGTGAAACCTCATACAAAGAGCCTGAAATGCTAAAGGAAGCTCGAGAAGAAGTGGTTGAGGAAGAAGAAGTGAAGAGTGACTCTTCAAAGATGCCAGATAAAGAGGATGAGGCAAGTACAACCGAGAAAGAAGGTAAAAAGCAGAGAAGGGATAGAACATGTCAAAGCCATAACCCTTAGGAGTGGAACCTCATACAAAGAGCCTGAAATGCCAAAGGAAGCTCGAGAAAAATTGGTTGAGCATGTTGAGGAAGAAGAAGTGAAGAGTGACTCTTCAAAGCTTCTAGACAAAGAGGATAACGCAAGTACAACCGAGAAAAAAGGTAAAAATCTAGACAAGAATGATAAGGTAAGACCACCACCATCTTTTCCTAAAAAGTTGAAATGAATGATGAGGTAAGACCACCATTTCTTTTTCCTCAAAGGTTGCGTAAAAAGAAAGATGAGCAGGAATTTAAGAAATTTTTAGAGATTCTTAGGCAATTGCAAATAAATATTCCTCTTATTGATGCTTTAGAACAAATGTCTGAGTATCATAAATTCATGAATAATATTTTGTCTAAAGGGCGTAGGATTGGGAATTTAAAATTGTTAATCTAAATGAGGAATCTAGTGCTTTAGTGAAAAATAAATTGCCTCCTAAGAGGAAATATCATGGTAGTTTCACTATTCCTTGTGGTATTGGTAATCATGATGTTGTTCAAGCTTTGTGTGACTTCGGTGCAGCAATAAATTTGATGCCTTTTTCAGTATTTCAAAAGCTTGAAATTGGGAAGATGAAATCGACATTGATTTCACTTCAACTTGCAGATCGGTCTATTGTGTTCCCAGACAACATAGTGGAAGATGTGTTGGTAAGGGTAGGAAAATTTATATTCCCTATTGATTTTGTTGTTCTTGATTTTGATGCAGATTAGGAGATTCCAGTCATACTAAGAAGACCATTCCTAGCTACTGCAAAGACATTGATATATGTGGCCCGTGGTGAGCTAATCATGCACTTAGGGACTGAAAAATACTCTCCAATATTCTGCGATCTATGGAGCATCCTAATGAAGTTGAAGATTGTTCAATAATTGATAAGATGGAGCATCCTAATGAAGTTGAAGATTGTTTAATGATTGATAAGGTGGAGCAGTGTGTGATTCAAGGACTTGAAAAGAAGCAAATAAAATACATATTGGAGGGAATGATCCAACTGGTGGTTGAAAAAGAAAATTTGAAGATGAAAAGATTGTTGAAGAGTTTTCACGTCTAGAGGATAGAGGAGAACCCAAAAATTCTTAAAGTGGTGAATAAATTCGAGCCTTTTCACTTTGAAAAGAGACCGGATCCCAAATCAGGAGACACATTTCAAGAGAATGGTCAGAGGTTGAAGCTTTATTGGGGTCAAGACTTTCACCGTTGTGAAATGGTGATATGAGAGTCAATTAATAGCACAACACCGTTGGACTGCCAACGATAAACCAAGCGCTTTTGGGAGGCAACATATTTTTAGTTTTCCTTTTGTTTTAGCTATTTTTGTTCTTTCTTTTGCTTGTGTTCTTGTTTTCTTTTGAGTTAGTTTGTTTATCTTAGTGTCTTGAGCTTCAGTTTTATATTTAACTGTCCTTTTTGTAGGTGAAAAAAATGGATGAGAAGGCGCATCATGACATGACCATTCATGCCATGACATGAGAAAAAACAGATTGTGCACAAGAAGGCAAAGAACAATTTTGAACTACAAATGTCAACCTATGCCGCGACATAGCCTTATGTGCCATGGCATGACCTGAACCAAGCACTTCAAAGGAAAAAAAAACAGAGAACTAACAAGTATGTCGCGGCATGGTGAAACAGTCACCCCCATCTGATAAAGAAGAAACGTCAAGAGACGAATGAGGAGAAGACATGGAACATGACACATGAAATTGTCAGGTTGCCTCTTTCCTTTCTTTTCCTCTATTTTTTTTTTTTTTTGCTCTTTTATCCTGTTATGTGAATCTGTTGTTTGATGTTAGTTCAGTGGGGACACTGAACGAGTTTAGTCTGGGGGTGCTTAGTTTGCTTTTCGCCTTTCATTGTTTGTGTTTGAGTTTGCATGATAAAGCTAATTAGCTAAGTTTGTGGGTAATCGAAGGCGCCCCTTTTGCTTGAATGTCTTGAATGCGAGTCTTTTATCTGTGCTAAGTTAGTTATCATGGATTAGCATGATTTGCTTAGTACACTTAGTTGTTGGTGGTGATTCTAGTTCAATAATGATAATTGTTGTCTAATGTTAAGTTTTATCTAAATATCAACATATTTGGGTAGGAATGAATTAGACTGATAGGGCAAGAAATAACATTTCGATATCAAGAGCACGTAGTCTTTTGATTGATTGTTTTCTATGAGACTTAGCTGAAATCAAACTTTGTAAGTATTGTCTACATTCTTGAGAACTAGAATTGGTTTTAAACTTTTCTTAAGACAAACTAATAGAGAATCTAGTGCAAGAGATTGAAAAAAAGAAAAAGAGAAAAGCACTTTGAAGGTACTAGTTTGCTTAGTAACTGGGGGCATTCATGACAAATGTTTGCATTCGCATAAAAAGGTGAGTATAGGCCTCAAAGGAAAGGAAAAGAAAAGAGAGAGAGAGAGAGAGAGAGAGAGAGAGAGAGAGAGAGAGAGAGAGATTCTTTGAAGATGTCATTCATTGAGAAAGCGGGAACAATCAACGTCTACCTTAGAATAATAAGGTCAATCCCGAAAGAAGGAAAGAAAGAAATAAAGAAAGAAAGAAGAAAAAAGAGAAAAAAAATTCCTGAGCATGAAAGTTCTCTTTTATGGAGTTTTGTGATACGTGAGAAATCAGCCTATAGTTCTTATGATTGTTAGAAGATAACGAGCATGGTTTGATGATATTAAGTTGAATAGAAACCTTTCAATCTTAAGACTATCACACACACAAGAATTGTTGTTGATTGCCCTTGAAGCTAAGTTTATTTGCTACTTTGAGAAGCTTGAATTGAACTTCAAGAAAGACATGGAGCAACATTGAGAATTTTCAATGAATTAGTTAACTTTTCAAGTTCTTGCTATTCTATATTTTTGAGCTTGAACGAGGACGTTCAAGAGTTTAAGTTGGATGTGATAATTTTGTATTTATATAGAATTATCTAGACTTTAGTTGGTGGTTTACATACTTTTTCGTCGTTTCGTGTAGGTGATTTCGATTCTTTTTTACTACTTTTTTGTTATTTTTATGTGAGTCATTTTTAGTAGTTATTTTGGTGTGTTTTCATTATGTTTTGGGCGCTTTTAGTAATTCTAGAATCTTGAGTGTTGCAATCGAATAGGATTGTGTTTTATAGGTCCTCATTGGCATAAATCCACAATTGAGAGGAGCAAATCGCAAAGAAAATGAGAAAATTACTTATTTAGGAAAGAAGATAAGGAAGAATCAAGAAAAAAACTGAGTATCTAATGTCACGTCGTGACATGGAAAAAGATATCACGACATGCTCATAGGCAACCCATGGCATGAAGAAAAATGAATATAACATGTCGCAACATGGCACTTGATGTCGCGGCACAAGAGCTGCGAGTACCAACTCTTGATTTTTCGGTCAACAACCAGACTGAACGCTTTTGACCGTATCTCCTTAACAAAATCTCTAAATCTCTTGATTCTAGCGAGTTTTTAAAGCTAAGAAAAGAGGCTTCAAATTTCCGATTGGGATCGGACTTATTGGAAGCCGTTAAATTAGAGAAAATCAAGCTCAAAGTGGACGGTTGTCATCGATTAGAAGAAAAAAAGGGAATTTGGGAGATATAAAAGGATTTGTGAGCTACACAATCAGAGAGAGACGATTTTTGCTGAGGAAAAAGAGTGAAAAACTTAGAGAAAACACATCTTAAGCTAAAGGAGTGAATGATTACAAGAATACAAAGGATTCAAGCGAAGATCGACATCACTAGCAAGAAGAATATTTCATCTTCAAGATTTATTTATTTTCCCTATTGGTTAGATCTTTCAATGTTGAATTTGTGGATTGTAAACATAACTGTCATTAATTTTTGTGTGATTAGCAATCATGAACTAAATTTGTAGTAGGCGCGCCCCGAAACTCTAGTTATTTCGATATAATGTGAAGTTTATGTTTTTAGGTTAATTCTTCATATGTTTGCTTGTTTAATTTTGTGCTCTAAGCCTCAAATAGATTGGCCATCTATTTTGAGTGTCTGTTTGCTTAATTGAACTAGATATAGGAATATTAAGCATAAAACTTGGATTAAACAGAGAAGGGTAATGAACTTAGGATAGGATAAGTTGCATTATTTGTCTTTGAGGATACCCTTAGACCTTTCTTAGCTCGAAGATAACTTAATATTAATATATTTAGTTTTAGTTTCTTCTTGCATAGACATATGGGGAAGATTAGGATTAAATAAGCTTTTAGGTATACGATAGTTGCATAGAAGTATATTAGTGTTTAGAGTTAGCAATTGAGATGTTGATAGAACTAGAGCTTAATTCATTACTTTAATCCAGTAACTAGAGGGAATGAGGGAGCCTACATTTACTTAATTTGGTTAATTCTCGCTTAATTTTTATTTTTTTATTTTAATTTTCATAGTAGGTTATTACAAAATCATCTTAAATTTGGAATATGAGACACCTAGATATGATTTTCACCTTAATTCTTTTTAAATTTAGTGAAGTCTTCGTCGGAACGATATCCGTACTGGGTACACTTTATTACTTGTCGACATGTGCACTTGCGTAAATTTGGTCTTAATTTTATATGCAATAAACTACCAACAAATAATTATTTTATCCGAAGAGATGATAATACCCCTCTGGATTTATTCATTTTTCTTTTCTTTTTATGTTTCTTCCTACTCCCACTTTCTTCTTCTTTTTGCCCTCAAAACTCCATTCGTCACTGCAACACCTGTTTGCACCAGCTTACCTGATATGACCTTAAGAGAACCCAACGTCAAAATCTGGCAATTGAAGTGGGAGAGCCTAAAGTTTTATGATACCAATGTGGATTCCAAGTTCCCGGAGACTTGCAACTATGATCATAACACCACCATTATATGTTTTGCTCACTGGTGAAAGGGCGAGGATGGGAAGGGGATTTAGCAGTGCTAAACTATCTACGGAGGGTCAAGAGAAGGGAGAAGCTGTGACGTGGTGTGAATGGGTGGAGTCAGGGACCCAGGGTGGAGGTGGTGCGACTTGGTGGCTAATTGCAAGGGTTGGTGTTGCGGTGATGGGAAAGGATTATGGGCGGCTTTTGCGGAGCACATGAGGCGGTGGACACTGTGTTTTTTGGTGTGATCTGGGATCTGAGATTTTGTGTTGGTAGTTTCCGACTAGGGCGTTAGGTGGCGAGGATGGGTGGAGGTAAAGTTGGGACAGGTCGAATGTACGGCGACATCGGGAGCAGGAGAGACTGAACTCGTCAGGGAAGAAGAGGGCGGTGAAGGGGAAAAAAAAGAAAAATTAACATTACATTTAATCTTTTAACATTTGACAAATCACATTTAAACCCCTCGAGATATTTTGGTTATAAAAATGTACGAAATTTTAGACATGAGTATTTTCGAAAATTCACAGAAGAAATTGTGATGACATCATCATTTGCTGATTTTAGGGTGGTAAATATAATTTTCATTGCTACTGAGCTAGGTATCTGCGAGTTCAACTATAAGAGGATGAGATATGTAATACACATGTTAGTAATGGTGTAAGTGTAATTATACATATCTTTTGTTGATAAAGAAAAATTTAACAACAATATTTGTTCCTTGCAAAATTATACTAATTTCTTTCAATTCTAGTGCACACCAAAAGAGAGACGGGAGAGAGATGGTCCTTGAAAGAATGGATGAATTGTTTAGGAAAAATTACACACAGAGCCCCTCATTTATTGTGTAATTAGTAAACTGATATATCCTCATTTATTGAAAATTACCAACACATTCCTTATGTTAATGTTTCTTACAACTACACCCCCTATGTATTCAACAATTATTACAAGTTTACCTTATAAACCATACAAATAGACCTATTGAATGGGGGTGTTGGTAATTTTCAATAAGTACGGGAGAATTTTGGTGATTATATAATAAGTGAGGGGGTCTGTGTGTAATTCTCCCATTGTTTAGGGATATGGTACACTCAAAGTTTTGACGATACATTAATATTACTGCACTCCAACAAACCGATAATAAGCACAAACAAACTCAATGTGCCGGGTGAATATATAAAATATAAAATATGTATTTATTTTTGTTAGTGTCAATATATATGGGAAATTGTAATTTTGGTACTATATATTTGGGGGGGGATGGGGGGTTGACAACTTTGGGATAATATCTTTTTCAACTTGCAATTAAGTCCTTTAAGTTTCAATTTTTGTGGCAATTTAAGTTCTTAGAGTGGTAATTTTGGTCCGTCGAGCTGAAAAATTCTAAAAATTGGGGATTTTGCATCTAATTTGGGGATTTTTTGGATTTTATAGGGAAAAATTGGAGCTTTAATTGATTTTTGGGGGAAAACTGGGTTTTTGCTAATATTGTATTTATATATATAGTTATTCAAACACACAACCACACTCATAACAACAATATTCAAATAATAATATACAATCAATAATGATTAAACTTAGCAATTTTTTGTTTTTCATACTTATATATCTATTTTTGTTTATTAATTAAGACTCATAATTTAAGGTATCTTAAAATAATTTAAATTAATATTATTAAATATCAATGGTTGTATATAATATATGTGTATATTTATATATAATTTCAAACTTTAGAAATATAATAAAGTACTCCTCGTCTCCATAAGATGTCGAGTACTCCTCTCATATAAATTAACTTATTTTGACTCTTATATATTTATATATATTATAACATGAATTTGATTTGGTAACATGTCGTTACACCTCCAAGCTCATATAATGTTGTATCTAATTTTTTTTCCATTAAATTTTGAGATAAGCTGTGGCTATATTCAATACATCCTTCCTCGTTTTAATCTCCACTGAGTATATCAGAGCCATGAAAAGTTATTTCAAAAATAAATAAATTATACCAATCTTTTAGAAAATATTTTGATTCAATACTTCAAAATATTATTTAAAATCCAATTAAAGTATAAATAAATAAGAGCATGTAATTATGAGGCTATATATAAATTGAATATATTCCTACTATGCATTTTGATGTGTCAAATTTTATTTTTATGATGTATATTTATATATATATATATATAATATTCAGTAATGTAAATTTATATTAGTTCATGATACTTTAAAAATGTGAGTATCAGTGATTAAAGATACAACATGATAAAGTGTGAAAAATAAAAATAAATTAGTTTTAGACATTATTTAGTTAATGCTTATTATTATATTTTTATTTTCTATGTATGTATGTAAATATATTTTAGTATACTTGTATTTTAGCAAGTTTATATGTATATTGTGCATCTCAAATGGATACACAATAATTATTTTCCCCCTAAAATCAGCAAAAGATCCAATTTTTCTTCCAAGAACTACTTGATGCACCCTTACTATTTTAGATTCGTCATGTCTACAAACATACTAATATTAGTTAAATTAGATATTCCCTTGCAATTTTAGTATTAAGTGGATTTAATCTGAATTTAGGTTAAGATTTTCAATTAATTATAATATTAAGTTGATTTTGTTAGAATCGGATAGAAACTCGGGTGACATCTCGCAGCGGAAATAGGTTTTTGAAATTTTATAAAATACTCACTCGAATTAAGCCTAGAATTTTATGCATAATTAAATTTACACCACATAAACTTACCACCGGATTAAATATTCTAATTTAATCCATATTAAAAATCCAATGAAAATTTGAATTAAATATTTTAATTTAATCTAATCTAATTTAAATATTCTAATTTAATGTGGAGGTGAGGAGGGGCGTGGTGGTGCTGGGTGGATTTCAGAGAGGGAGGCGACTGGTGTGGCGGTGGACGGTGGTGGAAGGAGGTGGCCAGCAGCTGCTGGTGTGTTTATTTGGGGATATACACACACACACATATATATGTATAATATATATACACACACATATATATGTATAATATAAATATATATATATATAATGATAATATATGTTTTATGTTTATTTATAAAATATACGTAATGTATACATTAATATTCACATGTATATTATAAATTTATAATTAATAAAATATTATATATTAATTTATATATTAAGATTGAAAACATGGCTCTGATACCATCTACGCCCAGGGACAAAACTTAATTCCAAAGAGAGATAGCGATTATGGAAGATTTACTGGACCTAATGCAGGGAGTAGTAAATCGAGGAACCCCCAGTTTCTCACAAGGATACTTTTGCAAGGGTCACCACAGATTCACAAACTATTTTCACAATTTAGTAATCCGTCAATGAAATTAAATCATCAAGAATTTTCATACAAACGCCCAAAAACGCCAAACAACACGGCTAAAGACGGCAACAGTATGAGCTTTATTCTTGACTATCTAATTTCAGCCAGTTTACTAAATCAACCCATTAGAGTCCATACCATAACGAAAATCTCTTTTCAGAATTATCAAACCATGTTTTGTAGAAAAATCACGAGGTTTAGATATAATTTAACACAAAAGGATTTAGCCTATAAGGCTCATCCTTAAATACAAAGTAAAAATAAAATTTAAACTGTAAGATAAAAAAGAAAACTTACAAGATAAACTCTTCTTTTATTATAGCAACTTCAGTAATGTACAAGAACTTGGTATTTTACACTGGAGATGGAGGCTGAAGCAAGTGAGTGAGAGGGATTTTAGAGAGAGAGAGTTACTATCAGATTTCTAAGGCTTACAAATACAAAGGCCTGCCCCTCTATTTATAAGAATTTGAGGCGGCGGATCTCAAACCACAATTAAAAATAGTTTATACTATTTACACAGTGATTTACTATTGAAATAGTAATACTGTTATGAACAGTACCCGACTATGAACAGTTCCAAATAGGATTTTACTATTCTTGATAATTTTTTGTCACTTTTTCTGCTTGGATTTCCCTCTGTGCAAATCTTCTTTGAGATTTTCCAATATTGTATCAAAATTGTCTTCGATTGACACGTCATTTGGATCCTGTGCATCCTGGAAATTAATATCTTCAAAGTTATTACCTTTGGATGATGCCATAGAAGTATCACTTCGTTCTTCTTCGATCCAGTCTTCTATTAATTTTGTCTTCATTTCTTCAAGATATTTCTCAATGAGTTGTTCTCTTGAATTGGTGCCTTCTTGCTTTTTGAGCTGTTGAGATATTTCCGCAATGTTGATCAGAGGAATTTGCATCTTCTGCTGCTTTTTATAATACAGCCTTTTGTATTCCTCTATTTTCTTTTCAATTTTATTTATAGTGTCTATACATTTTAATTCTTTGGTTTCAGGATCCTCTCGCATCATGGTATCCCAGAACTTTGTATAGGATAATCTTATAATAGAGGGGATATTATCCTCATCATGATCCACTTGGGGAAGCCATTTCCAGATCCAAGGAATTGAAAATTCAATAAAAAAGTAGAATGTCTCGATTTTTTCTGATTTTTGAGACTGTGATAGTTCTAAAATTTTTGGAGAATATGTTTTCCATTCTTCAAATAATCCTATAAGGATTTCTGGAAAAATTTCTTTTTTGGGGCCATAGAATTTCCACCATTTTAAAAACCAATTGGGTATAAAGTGGTTATAAACCTCTCCGCATATTTTGATGAACCAAGTATGACTATGGCTCGGGTTTTCATATAAGAAAACTTTTTCAAAGGCTTCAACATAATCCCAATAATTATATTTAATAGGAGTATTGTTGAAATTAGGTCCAGTAAATCTTCCATAATCGCTATCTCTCTTTGGAATTAAGTTTTGTCCCTGGGCGTAGATGGTATCAGAGCCATGTTTTCAGGGGGAAATCATGTTGGGTAAGGATATAATTTAACACAAAAAACTTGCTTATTGCAATGATTAGAAATCAGGACACTGTAAAAAATAGTCTCAATCTTGAATTTGAATTACCACAGGATTTAGATCTACTTAATAAGTGGACTATCCCTAGAATTGAACCAAAAACAATTTATCAATTAGGAACTTTTGAAAGATTAGGCTTAAAACAATTGGTTAAAACTACTGAACAATCTATTTCCTTGAATAATGAAGAAATGATAATTAAGTTATTTAGTGAAAAAGATATACTTCCTTATAGGAAAACTCATAAATTTCTTCATATAGGATTAGTGCAAATTGCGTTTAAACCACTTACATTAGAAGGTTTGCCTGAAAGTTTTATAGCAGCCTTAAGAGATGGTAGAAATTTAAATTGGAAACAATCCTTAATGGGAATTATACAATCTAGTTTGGCCCATGGTCCAGTTTATTTTGATGTTTATCCAAATTTACAATTATCTTTATCTGATGTTAATATTCTTGATGCTTTGACTTTAAATGTTAAAACTCATGGTTATAATTATGTTTCTGGGTCAGAAGTTATATGTGTTTGTTATAGAATTTATTATAAACCTTTGTATACTTTAAATCCTCATTGTAAAAAGGTTGATAAACCCTTAAATGAAACTATATTAATTGAAACAAATTTTAGTAAGTCTAATATTATTACAAGGAGATCTATAAAATGGGAAGAAATTGTTTTTCCTGAACACTGGATAATTGAAAAAGCTGTACCTACACAACCACAAATACAGTCAAATCTGGTAGATGTAATACAGTCTCAAGAAGGGACCATAGATTTACAATTTGAACATCCAAATAGATTTTTAGAACCATCTTCAAAATTATCTAGATCTCGATCCCAATCTTTACATTCTTATATTTCACCTATTGATTATATTGTTGAAACTCCTTCGAGGGCATCTACTTCTCAAATAAGAGATGAAAAAGAGGAAACACAAGAATCGTTAAGAGATTCTAGAATTGATGAATTATATATTAATCAAGACAATATTGTAAAAGGATATAATAATAAGCATGCTAATAATATTAAGCAGGCGGAGACAATGTCTGAAATGAGTATGCCACCTTTTTAATGGATTTTTGGCCTAAAATTGATTTTAGTCCTGGCTCTCAGGCTAGGCAAAATATTAGAAAAGAATTCAATTTGCCTAGATGGGAATTATTTAGAAATTGGTTTTTTGATAATTTTAATCTAAGTGAACAAAATTATATACAAGAACAATTTTATAAAACTTGTTCTGAGAAAAATACTCTCATTCCTTTTGTTCCATGGTTTATGTCTACATATGTTGAACAATATATCGCTGTAATAGAAAGAAATTATAAACTTTTAAATGGACAAATAAATAAAGATATTTATCCTCCTTCACAAGCATTTCAAATGGAAAAAGAAGGGAAAATCTGTAATTTTCTTGCCTTTTCAAAAATATTTGAAAACAATACTTTACAAGTTACATGTCAACATATTAATATTCTTATTGAACAACAAAACTATGCTAATATGTTTTTGAATGTGTTAGGAGAACAAATAGCTTCTTTACATGATAGAATAAATAAACTAAGTATATTAATAGATAAATCTAAATTTCCTGAAAAGGATCTTGAAATCATTGGTACTAGTCATACTGGTCATAATGGAAAAGGTCACACTGCAAGTCCCAGTATTCAGCCTCCTCCTGAAATTCGAGATTTTAAATTAAAATCTACTACAGAATTAGAAAAATTCTTAAAAGACAAATTTGATAAATTAACAATAAATACTTTAGAAGAAGACTTTGATAATACTCTAAGAGAAGGATCTCGTATTGATAATACTATTCAACGACTTGCATCAAAAGTTGAAAACGTACTAAAGGAGAAATTAACCATAAATACACTAGATAAAAATGTTGATACAATTAATAAAATTGATAAGGAAAAATGGGCAAATAAACCCAGTCAAAGGTTATATTATTACAGGAGACCTTCTCCTATGGACGTTTTACATGAAGAACAAGAATTTATTCTTAGTAATAGTTATAGTGGCAAAAATATTTATGAATGGAATATTGATGGTTATACTGAAAAACAAATTTATAATGCTGTTCACAGAATGCTTATGTATTCTACCATTTGTAAAAGTAATAATAATACAGATAGGACTGTTGCAAAAATGATAATTGCAGGATTTACAGGTCAATTAAAAGGATGGTGGGATCATTATTTAACCCAAGCAAATAAAGATGAAATTTTAAACACTGTTAAACAGGAAGATAATAAATTAGTTGAAAATTCAGTATATACTTTAATAGTTAACATTGTTGAACATTTTACTGGAAGATATTCTGATAATAGTGAAACAATTAGAACATTATTACAAAATCTTAAGTGTAAAACACTAACAGATTTTAGATGGTATAAAGATACTTTTCTAAGTAGAGTCATGGAACTACCTGAAAGTAATAGTTCTCATTGGAAATCCAAATTTATTGATGGGTTACCTCATTTATTTGCTGAAAGAGTTAGAAGGAATTTACGAGGTGATTTAATATCTATTCCTTATGATAATTATACCTATGGTAAATTAATTGGAGTATGTATCCAAGAAGGATTACATCTTTGTAATGAAATAAAATTAAATCAACAATTAAAAAGACAAAACCTCATAGAAAGAAAACAATTAGGCCAATTCTGTAGTCAATTTGGCATGGATATCCCTTCTTCTCATAAACTTAAACCTTTAAAAGAAAAGAATAAAGATAAAAAATTTAAATATCTGAAAAGAAAACGAAAATATTCTCAAAAGAAATGGGAGAAAAAATTAAAAAGAAAAGAAGAAAAAGAAGAAAATAAACAAGCTAAAAGAAAATTTATTGTTTGTAGAAAATGTGGTAGAACAGGTCATTATGCAAGAAATTGTTGGACCAAAAAGAAAATTAATAATCTCCAAATAGGTGATGATATAAAAGAAAAAATATCCAAAATCTTATTAAACTCGGATACTGATAATTCAGAAACAGAATCATATTCTCAAGATAGTAGCAATTCTGAAAGGCTTAAAATTTTAGATAATGAGTCAATAATATCAGAATCAGAATCTACATCAGAGTCAGAATGTGAACCTTGTAGTAAAGGTCAACCTTGTATTAATAATCTGGAAAATGAAGAATATTATAAAATTCTATCTCAATTTCAAGATATGGAAATAAATGTTTTAGATAGCCAAAATATTTTTGAACTACTAAAACATATAAAGGATTCGGATTTAAGATCAAAAATAATTGATCAAATTGACAATATTCCTACTACTCCAAGTACTTCTATTAACACACGAAATGTCCCTGAGGAAATCATAACTTCTCCAGAACCATATTCTATGTCAGAAGTTTATAAATTATTAAAAGGTAGACAGGTAGTAAATACTCCTACATCAGTAAATGACCTTATGATAGAAATAAATCATTTAAAGAAAGAAATTAATTCTTTAAAACAAGAAAATAAAGTCCTTGATAATAGAATATCAAGATTAGAACATAATTCTGAAACTAATTCTCTTCAAGAAGAACCAATAGTTAATATGCAAACTCTTCAATTTTCAAATGATAATTTCTTAAATACTCTGGAACAAATTATGTCCCAAAAATGGACTGTACAAATAACTTTATTAATAGATAATTATTTTTCTCAAGAATTTATTGCTTTAATTGATAGTGGTGCTGATTTAAACGTAATACAAGAAGGATTAATTCCTACAAGATATTTTGAAAAAACTACTCATTCTTTATCCCATGCTGGAGGACAAAAACTGGATATCAGTTTTAAGCTTCCCAAAGCTTTTGTTTGTATTAATAAAACCTGCATACCCACAAGTTTTTTACTTGTTAAAAACATTTCAAACCAAGTTATACTTGGATCACCTTTTATAACAAAAATTTATCCTTTTATAACTGTAAATAAAGAAGGAATTATAGGTACTTATAATAATAAGCCTATACATTTGAAATTTATTACAAAACCTTTTACCAAAGTATTACATGGAAGGTATGAACAAATTAAAGCAAAAGAAAATCAATTAAATTTTCTTAGAAATGAAGTTTGTCTTTTAACCATAGAAGACAAACTCCAAAATCCAAAATTACAAGATAAGATAAAACTTTTACATAATAAATTCTGTTTAGAAATTTGTAATGATCATCCTAATGCTTTCTGGGATAGGAAAAAACATATTGTTGATTTACCATATGAAAATGATTTTGATGAAAAAAATATTCCTACTAAAGCAAGACCTTGTCAAATGAATTCTGAATATTTAGAATTATGTAAAAAAGAAATTGAATCTTTGCTTAGTAAAAAATTAATCTGTCCTTCTCAATCCCCATGGTCATGTACTGCTTTTTATGTTAATAAACATGCTGAACAGGAAAGAGGAGTTCCTAGACTTGTAATAAATTATAAACCCCTTAATAAAGTTTTAAAATGGATTAGACATCCTATTCCTAATAAAAAAGATCTTTTGGATAGATTATATGATGCAGTCATATTCTCTAAATTTGATTTAAAATCAGGATATTGGCAAATTCAGATTAATAAAGCTGATAGATATAAAACTGCTTTTAATGTTCCTATAGGGCATTATGAATGGAATGTTATGCCTTTTGGATTAAAGAATGCTCCGTCAGAATTTCAAAAAATAATGAATGATATTTTTACTCCTTATAGTGAATTTATTATCGTATATATTGATGACATTCTTGTATTTTCCAAGGATATAGAATCTCATTTTAAACATTTAGATATGTTTAGAAAAATTATTATTCAAAATGGCCTGGTAATATCTAAACCAAAAATGTCTTTATTCCAAACGAATGTTAGATTTCTTGGTCATAATATTGAGAAAGGTAATATTATTCCTATCAATAGAAGTATTGATTTTGCTTCTAAATTTCCTGATGAAATTACAGATAAAACTCAGTTACAAAGATTTTTAGGAAGCCTGAATTATATTTCAGCCTATTATAAAAATCTTGCTGAAGACACAGCTATTTTATATGATAGATTAAAAAAGAAACCAAAACCTTGGTCAGAACAGCATACTAATGCTGTAAAGAAAATAAAAGAAAAGGTGAAAACTTTACCCTGTTTAATGCTTGCTAACCCAAATTGGGAAAAAATTGTGGAAACTGATGCTTCTGAAATTGGTTATGGTGGTATTTTAAAACAAATTAATCCTATTACAAAACAAGAAAATCTTATCAGATTTCATTCTGGAAAATGGAATAATAGTCAAAAGAATTATGCAACAATAGCAAAAGAAATTCTTGCCATAGTAAAATGTGTATTAAAATTTCAAGATGATTTATATAATCAACATTTTGCGATAAAGACAGACTGTAAAGCAGCCAAGTTTATGTTTCAAAAAGATTTTAAACATGATGTTTCTAAGCAAATGTTTGCTAGATGGCAGGCGCATCTCGCTCCTTTTGATTTTGAAATTATTTATAAAAAAGGAGAAGATAATAATCTTCCAGATTTTCTGACTAGAGAATATTTATCATGAATTTTGCAGGATCAAGATTTTCAGAATATTCCTCTATACAAACAATGCAAAAATTATATATTCACAATTTATATGGTTGTTCAGTATATTATGTTCTTCCTCATCATCGTCGCTACTTAGGAAGAATTGGGGTTCCTGATCCAATTAATGATCCTTATTATTTAAAAATATATGGAGATGCTAATTGCATTAAAAGACTTCAAATTAGAAGATATTATCTTCAGAAAAGTTTCAACTATTGGGAAACTGAAATCAATTCTCTTGAGTTCCAAATGCAGAGTTTAACATATAGAAGTTGTGCTCTAAAGCACAAAAATCAATGCTTATTATGGGAATTACAATTTGTCAATGGCTTGCTCAATAGACTCTCTGCTTAATCAAAGAATTTTAATATGACAGAAATGCAGTTTCATGGAAGAGGACTCTCCTCTTATAGAGGCAGAGGTGGTCGTGGAAGAGGTCAGGATAATATTCTGACACAACATGGAAGAAAGAAGCTAATAGCAGCTGATTTATCATCAGCTCAAGATCCTTTATATAAGGAATTTCTTGAATTTAAGAAACAAAAAGAGGGTCATACCCAAGCTTCTCCCTCATATTCTAAAATTGTGGGAAATGAAGATGAGGAAGCAGATGTCCATAATATGGGCTATATCCAAAACGATGACAAAAGAGTTATACTCTTTCTTACTGAAAATGATTTGAAAAGGGATAATAAGCCCTGAGAATTGCTTGAAAGATATTTAAACACTCATAGTGATACTTTTGGAAGTTATAAATTCCAACAATATTATGAAAATATTCTCCAAAATAGTGGCCTATGTGAAATAAACCACTATCATAGTGGCAGTAATGAGGAAATTTATAAATTTTCCAAAATAATTGTTAAAAGGATTATATCCATAGAAGAATGGGGAATATCTCCATTCAAAGAAAAAAATATATATATTAATTTATATATTAAGATTGAAAATAAAATATAAGATATTAAACATGGGTCATTGAACACTATCAAGATCTATGATTTTCATTAGCCAATTAAAAAGTATAAAGGAATTTATGTTGAGCCTTGATCTCTGATGGAGTTGATCTAATGGTTGTAAGATTTGGAACAAAATTGTCTTTAAAAGGTCAAAAAAGCATAACCACTCGCAAAATGCGTGAGTGGCGCGTGTAGGGAGCAAAATTGCTTCATTATTTTTTACATGAGGAGGTAAATTGCCTCTTTTTTTCACGGGGTTTTTTCTGCACTTTCGAAGTTTCACAAGGAGCTAAATTGAAACTAACCCTATGAATTAATCACCATTTAATTCATAACTGCTACATATTGAGTTCGATATCTAGCAGCATTGACTCAACCCCTAGACTTGAATGATTTCAAGTAGCCCTTTCCAGATCATAATCGTAGCATATGTCTCATCCTTCTGTCAGATCTCCCGATTAAATCTAGAACTTGGTCATCAGTTGAAATCTCATTAATTTAATCATATCACTATTTTTGCAGTAAGTGATGACTTTTGTCAACTGAGCAAGGACCACCCTCCTTCTCATTGACCGACTCTGGCCAAAGATTCCTAAGTCATTCATTTCCAAGAAAATATAGGAGATTCACTGATCCTCAGATCAGAGACAGATCCTTTCTCGGAATTACCTGTCAACCCATATAACCAGACTACACCTGAAATAGCCTATTTTGTGATTTTCCTTGAATCATGAACTAAATCAATGTGTAATGGGTTATATGCTTGAGCCACCATGATTCCTCAAGTAGTGAGGATCATCATATACCTACGTGATCTTTCATATTCGACATAGACACCAATATGAGTTCCCAGTAGGGCAGTTCAGTTCAATTATCTACGATGTGGACCCTCATACGTGCATAGATCCCCGTCCATGGAACGAGATACTCCATAAATGGAATGTTACATACAAGCAAGTCTTGATGAATCATTAATATCCCTATCTCAATTATTCTATGGCTTGGAACAGGATTTTGGATCACAGCCATTCGAGCATATTTCATGATCACTATTCTTGATGCGTAATCATGCTCCATAGCTCTATGTGATCCAGGGAATTCTATACATATTTATACATAAAGGAATACATGATAAAGAATGCCATTTTATTAATGATAAAAGGAAAACAAGACTGTCTTGTAGTGTTACAATATTTAGCAACCTATTGGCTTACCAGGCACTAACACTAACATATTTATAACATGAATCTTGCTAGAACTAAACCTCAAAAACTAGTTTATAAATTGAGGTGGGAGAGTTCAAAGCTATACAAAATCCATAGTGGAAACACATATTTCCGATGTGGGATTCAAGTCCCTATAAACTTGTAATCAGGATCATAACATTTCAATATGCCCCGCAACTCGACTCTCTCTGGATCCATCGAGTAGGCGCCGTCACCATTCGCGTCACATGATTGCACCGAGAGACAAGATGGGTGGCTCTGACACCAAATGATATGAACCTTGGGAGAACTTAACCTTAAAAAGTAGTTTTTTTAGGGGGGGGGGGGGTCCAAAATCATATAAATCCTACTTTGAAATCCCATATTTTTAATGTAGGATTCAAGTCCCCATAAAATTGCAATCATGAATATAACAATTTAAAATACACAATGTTAATTAAATCAGCTCAATGGAAAGAAAACTAGAACATAAAAGTTAAAGCGAGCAACTAGGGGGAAGATCACATCGGACTAGCTTTTTTTTCCAGTTGTGTTTGGTTGGTTGCAATCCATTATACACGAATACTCTAAAAAATGACCAGTACCTTATTCGTATCCATATCCGTATCCGGTATGGATACTGCCAGATATTGTGTCTGAAATATTTTTGAAGTGTTCAAAAATAAAAAGAAATGAGAAAATTCAGATACCGTGATCAATACAAATCTTAAAGTATCCGACACGTCTTGAAGACCAAGCAAAATATTTTTGTCATATTATACAATATCTTTTGGATTGAAATAGAAAAAGAGATAATATTTCGGTCTTTTGTTGAAATTTAAAACTTAATAGTCATATTATACAATATCTTTTGGATTGAAATAGAAAAAGAGATAATATTTCGGTCTTTTGTTAAAATTTAAAACTTAATAGTTGAACAAATAACAAAGAAATTTAAAGAACTTAACAAAATTTAATTTATATCAATAGATCCATTGAATCAAATTTATTTTTAATATTATACATGTATATACAAACACGCATTTCTCAACGTATTGTATCTTAAAATTTTGAAATTTATCGTGTTGTATCGTATTCGTATCCTCTGTCCGTATTCGTATCCTCTGTCCGTATTCGTGTACCATAGGTTGCGGTATATTTGAATCTTTTAATTTGAATTATTAGTGTTAATTTAAATGTTTCAAATAGAGATTTACTACATATTTGTTTTTTTTTTTAGGGTTACTATATATTTGTTTTTAAATTTCCATGTTCATATCGTCGTTCATAGCGCAACATACATATAATCAGGGTTCCAACTTCTAACCCAGCCGTCATTTGTTCTTCTCCTCCCCGCCTCTCCAGTCTCCTCCCAAGACACAAAAATGGCGGAAATTGATCTAGGCAACCTTATGGCCTTCGACCCACATCACCAGTTCGTTTCCCCTCCCTCTTCCAGGTATTCTACTCTCTCTCTCTCTCTCTTGTTGGTTAAATTCTCTTTTAAGTCGAGCTATATCCAATTCATCTACAATTGTGAAATTCGCTTTTTAATGTATCATAATTTGTTCCCATGTTGGATATTTAGTGTGAAAGTTTCGTGTTTAAAATCCTTGTTGTATATTATTAATAAACAGGGAGGAGGTAGTAAAGGAAGCCCTTGAACAGGGCACTAAATTAGTTCAAGCAGTTGCTGATGCCCTTTTCAGTTTACCGTCAACGCAAGACCCCGATGGCCCCATTGTTAAGCTGCCTGCGCCTACTACCAAATTGCCCAGATCAAAACCAGTAAGCTCTTTCTTCTCTTTACAGCTCATGAATTTCAAACTTGGTTTTTGTGTAGGAGAAGAATGTAATAAAATGAAATCGAAATAGGGAGATTTCGTGTACTTGCCGTCGATGACTTGCTTAAAAATCTGACCTAGTTACATAGCTAATCATTGGCCCTATGAATGGTTTGGCATGGAGAGATTGTACCTCTCAATGGCGCCTCCGTACGGTTCTCTTTAACTTTCTTGTTTAATCAATGCGCTCCTATCTCCTACTGCTACTGCCTCTGGTTTCAAAGTGTAGGCTGCAGTGGTTCTTGGTCTGGTTTCTATATAGAAATGCATGTGGTAATACCAATCCCAAGTCATAGGCTATCCGAGTGATGAAAGTAATGCTATGTTTGAACCAAGGATTTTAGTCCTTAGTGTTTTACTCACTAAAGTCCAAGGTCATAGACTAACATCGTGTTTGGTTCAAGAATTTTTGACAAGAAAAAGACAATGTGTCGGCAGAGGAAAACAAAATGAAAGAAATACAAAATTTCAAGCTTGTTTGATTGCATAAGGAAAACAATGAGAAGGAAGGAGGTGATGATTGTGTTAGAGCTTGAGATATGGTTTTCTCCAATTTTCTTACCTTCTTGTGAGGAAAATGATTTCCCTTGATCACTTGGATTTTTTCCTCGAGTTTCTGTTTTCGCAGTAATTCCTAACAACTAAAATTGTTTTCCTCAACACTTTCTTTTCTTTTCCTTATCAGATGTTGTGCCAACCAGGGTGTAAGTGTCTTTTAAAGTTACCTATCTTATCCACAATCGTGGATAGCTTCTTATTGCATCTCTCTCGCACACTGGTATTTCAGAAGTTCTATCAAGTTGTCTTTTCCTGTCGTTTAGATGACTATTCTGAAATTCTACAGAAAAAAAAAAAAAACTAAGGCTTATGGTTTACTTTTTATCATTAGCCTTCATTCTTGCATGAAACTGTCATTCATCTTTGTGGCATCTGTATCCAAATATGATTATATAAAATTAAATCGGTGGCCACTGTATATGCAACTTTGGAGATGCTTTTATTAGTTAGCTGAACTATGGCTTTCGACATAGTACTTATAGTACGATTACTGGTCCATATGATAGTGTGCTGCTATGGATTCGGTAGGATCTATAGGATAGATTTTCAATTGTGGTATTCTATTTTCATGCAACCGAGGCTTGGTCGTTTAAAATTTCTGCAAGGTAGTCAAGAGAAATTGTAATATTATTGACAGCAAGGAGATTGATACGAGAATAATTTCTTATGTTTGGAAATTATAGTGGAAAACGATTGACATTTTACCTTGGGAATTTTAAGTGTTGAGGATACGAAGGCAGGAAAACAATGACTTTTTTCAGCATAGAGATTATGCTTTAAAAGTAGATGTTGATTGCTGATCTTACCCGTTGCATGCTATTTAGAGATTATTCTGGATTTCTATGAGATTGCACATCTGAAACTTCTTATCCCTATGCTTTTCAGCTTCCAAAACCTAGACCTCCAACAAAGTGGGAAGTGTTTGCTCAAAAGAAAGGTGTGTTCCTACCACCTTAGGGACAAGTTTTCTTTTGTTTAGTTCTGATCAGTGCTCTGAGGCAGATTTGGTGGACATTGTAATGGGTTTAACATGTCCCTTTGAAATATCACGCAGGTATACAGAAGCACAACAAAGAAAAGCTTGTCTTTGATGAGCAAACTGGTACTTGGAAGCGCCGTTATGGATATGATCGTGTAAATGATGACAACGACGTACCAATTATTGAGGCGAAGGCCACTGATGGTAAATGTCCTATGCTATTTCTCTTACCTCTGTGACTAATGACAATTTTTGGATGAAATGTATGGGCAATATTTGTTCAAGAATTTTATTCGAAATTTTTATTTTTCAGCTGACAACCTATATCTACATGTATTGGAAAAATTATAGTGTAAACTTTCTCAGTTGAGTGTGATAAAGCTGGAAAATGACTATTAAAATTTTGAACATCACATGCTAATAACAAATAACATATGTATTTGTATAGTTTCTCCATCCGATCGAGTCAAGCAATTTACTGCTTCACGACTGTGACTATGATGATATTAGCATTAACCATTGAATGTTAGTTTTTCAATATATTGTGATTCTATAACAATAATCATTTTTTCTTTTCCAGAACCAGGGACAGATCCTTTTGCTGAGAGACGTAAAGAGAAGAAAAGCAAAGTTGAGAAACAGGAGAAAAATCGGTTACATAACCTGAAACAAGCTGCCAAAGTTGGTGCCTTGCCAAGGTTTTTTTCTGTCCTCCCCCAAATATAGGAGATGTGACGCTTTGTGTGCATGAATAATCTATGTTCTAGTAATTTTTGGTATTTGAGGTTTGAATTGGAAATGTCGAACCTACACCCCATCAAAGATAAAAGGAGATGATTAGCAAAATTAAGTTAATATTTCTGTACCTAAGAATCAATGATAGCTCTTCACTTATCTGGAATTGGTTGATGCTTTGCAGCCATATTCAACTTGCAGCCACTGCTCTACCTATAACAGGAACACAATCAATGCATAAGAAAGTTAGCAAAGATGAATTACAGAATGTTGCTGGAATGGCAGCAACTTCAACAGCCAGCGGTGGAAAATTTGATAAGAAGTTGCCGGGAGAGAAGCCCCTAAAGCATGAAAAGAAGTATAGGAAGGTTTGTGCTGTCACCCATGAACTACTTAAGCTCAATACTTTTGACAGTACATTGATTTTCTGATTATGTGCATGCATGCAGTTCCTACCAGCTGCGGAAGGATCAGGAATGGGTGCATTGGAGAAACAGCAAAATGAGCAAATTTTGAACAAATTGATGTCTAAAAACTCTCATGAGATACTCAATGTAGAAAAGGTGAGTCATTTTTTTGATGTTTTTATTTGGGTAGTTGAGCTTCATTCATCATATACTTAATTTGCTTGGGTCTTGTTTGGGATGTAGGCTGTGAACATGTACAATGAGAAGAAGGAGAAGAAGCAAAGAAAACGAGGTGGAAATTCATCAGACTTTAAGCCAAACAAGAAATCTTTCAAGAAAACGCCCTATAAAGGCGCTTCAAATAAAGGGAAATCAAAATGATCATGGACTTTTTTGTTGTTGAAGTAGGAAGGAAAATATATTGGTACTTGTAGACTTCTTAATACTTTTCATATTTTGACCGAGTATATCACCTCTCAATTTTGTGTTCGCGTACCTTTTGCTCTTCACCCTAATTCCCATAAAATCCAACATACAATATGGTTTGAAATGTTTTGTGTAAACATAGAAAAATGTGGAATTTTGAAATATGGAGTGTAGGAGCAAAATTAATTGTGTATGTCAAGGGACAGGATTCAGTATTTGCAAATTTTATTACTGTATGTTAGATTTGATGAGAATTTGATTTTTTTCATCTTCAAATATTGATGCAAAACCGGTGCATCGTCCGGCACTTCTGGTATTGAAATTACAATAACCTTTTGTAAAAGTAACTGATGGTGGTGGTGGTTTGAAAAATGTGTTTGGCGGAATGTCATTTGTGTGGGCAAATCAATGGGTAATTGCAATTTATGTTCCTGTGAAATATCAGAAATGCAAAAGAGCTCTTGTAAAAAAAAATAAAAAATAGACAGTCTATCTATCTATATGTGAAAAAAATGAAGCATATTGCCTCTCTGAACATATTTGTCTTTGATTCATCGATATAAAGACTGTATCGTCACTGATCTAACTCGAATCTGGGGACTCGGATCTCTCAGTTTGAAATGATCCGAACCACTCTACGAGTATGATGATGAATATTTATGACCGCACTCAATAATGATTAAGCTACCTACGTACCTAATAAGGATCAAGTCAACGTAGTTATTTATTTAAATATACGTGTATAGGGTCGTACCCGATGAACGATTTTGGTCTTCCGAATTTATAAGTATATAGGAACGTACTTCTCAATCTATAGACTCGTTACTTAAGGAAATACGAGACTAGTTTTTGAGAGAATATTCTAGAGATTTCAACCCCGAATAAATGTTATGTGGGGTATTTATAACACACACCCTGTACCAATGGTTGTTGGGCATCTATAGAATGCTAACAGGTGGCACTAATGGACGGTGGATAACTCGTTTTTTTGGGGTTAAGTCAAGGAACGATCCAACCCGATACTGTTACTTAGCGCGGACCTAATCTAGTAAACTCGGTCTTTGGGCCTCTGTTGGGCCTAGATTTCTTATTTAGCCCTTAATGGGCTTTATATCTTATTTTAGCATATCAGTCACATTTGAAAGAAATTTCCCTATAATTTTCTATTTTATTTATTTATATTTTTTCTTTCATTTTCTTCACCACCCCGGTCGATGCGCTTAATCTGTTGCCCAGTGGCCGCCACCGCCCCTGCGCCACAATTGCCATCCTGAGATTGCTCTATCATCACACAATCCCCTGTCTGCTCTACCCTCCCTGCCATCCCATGCTTGCTAATCGTCGTCACTGTCTCTACTCTCCCTGCCACTAATCATGTATATGTGTGATATATATATCTATATATACAAACACACACATATTGTTTATGTATATACGTGCATATATTGTTTATATGATAAATTCAATTGTAAATTTATAATTATAAAGATATATATCATATGAATATTTAGAATCATATACATCAGTATTTTAAAAGACGAAAGCACAGGGAGAGGCGTATGCCCCGTGATTTTTGCTTTTTTAATATTAAGAATATAATATATGTTAAAAATTGACTTAATTAGCAAAAAAATTACAAAATTTGAAGAAAAAACTAAGTAAAAAATTAAGATTGAGAAAGTTAATGTATATATATATATATATATATATATTCAATCCTGCAAATTAAAGTTCAAGCTCAACTCTTGCCAAAAATAATTAAGATAGACAAATAAGTGTTTCAAAATTTAGCGTTATGCAAAATTAATATTTAAAATAATAGTTGACGAGCACGAATTTACTCAATACTATCTACTGTTGCTTAGGTTTTCTTTTTTAAAATGTTCAACTTAATTGAATAAGTGTGCCATCGGTTTTTATTAAGAATAAAATATGTAAAAAGTTTAAGTGGTCCTAAAAGGGTAGGCTTTGGATTGGAAATTGGAAAAAATTACGTTGGGCATTTTGGAAATATTAAATTATTAATACAAAAAATAATAAAAAATAAAAAATGTACAAAAATAAAGGGGTATCAGATAATAGGATGAAATGAATCGTTTCATCCAAGAGACGATATAACCTATGTCGTCTCTTGCTAATATTTTTTTTATTAAATTAAAGTGAGACGATATAGGTTATGTCGTCTCACTTTAATACATTTTTTTTACAATTGTGATAACATAATTTTTTTTTCTTGTCGTGTTTCTTTACCAGATCATCAAAATGAGTCCAATTTTGTATGGTTACAAAGTTTATTAAAAAGTCTATAAATTATATGTTCGGGTCGAGCCCCAAAAATGAACGAAAATAGAAGAAAAATGAGCCCAAAAAAAGGGAAAAAATAATTATTTTCTTAAAAAAATTCCTCTAGTGCTGCTTTTTATCTTGGCGTAAACCTTTATTCGGGCATCAAAATGGGTCCATTTTTATGTAGTTACAAAGATTATATGAAAGTTTACAAATTATATGTTTGGGTCAAACCCAAAAATGCACGAAAAAGGGAGAAAAATAACAAGGAGAAAAAATCATTATTTTATTAAAAAAATTATTCTAGTGCTGCTTTTTTGCTTGCCTTATTCCTTTACCAGATCATCGAAATGATTCCATTTTTATGTGGTTACAAAGTTTATATAAAAGTCTATAAATTATATATTCGGATCGAGACCCAAAAATAAACGAAAAAGGGAGAAAAATGAGCCCAAAAAAGGAAAAAAATTATTATTTTCTTAAAAAAATTCCTCTAGTGCTGCTTTTTTGCTTGCCGTATTCCTTTATCCGGGTATCAAAATGAGTCTATTTTTATTTGGTTACAAAGTTTATATGAAAATTTACAAATTATATGTTTGGATCGAAACCCAAAAATACACGAAAAAGGGAGAAAAATGATAAGGAAAAAAATCATTATTTTCTTAAAAAAATTGTTTTAGTGTTGCTTTTTTGCTTGCCGTATTTCTTTACCCGAGCCTCGAATTGAGTCCATTTTTATGTGGTTATAAACTTTATATGAAAGTCTACAAATTATATGTTCGGGTAGAGACTCAAAAATGAACAAAAAAGGGAGAAAATTGAGTCGAAAAGAAGAAAAAAATCATTATTTTCTTAAAAAAAATTCTCTAGTACTGCTCTTTTGCTTGACGTAGTCCTTTATCCAGGCATCGAAATGAGTCCATATTCATGTGGTTACAAATTTTATATAAAAGTCTACAAATTATATGTTCGGGTCGAAACCAAAAAATGCACGAAAATAGGAGAAAAATGACAAGGAAAAAAATCTTTATTTTCTTAAAAAAATTGCTCTAGTCCTGCTTTTTTGCTTGCTGTATTCCTTTACCCGGCATCGAAATGGGTCCATTTTTGTATGGTTACAAATTTTATATAAAAGTTTACAAATTATATATTCGGGTCGAGACCCAAAAATGAACGAAAAAGAGAGAAAAATAAGCCGAAAACAAGGAAAAAACTCATTATTTTCTTAAAAAAATCATTTTTTTTCCTTGTTTTCGTTTTTTCTCCCTTTTTCGTGCATTTTTAAATTTCGACCCAAACATATAATTTGTAAACTTTCATATAAACTTTGTAACCATATACAATGGACTCATTTTGATGCCCGAATAAAGGAATACGACAAGTAAAAAAGCAGCACTAGAGGGAATTTTTTAAGAAAATAATGGTTTTTTTCGGCTTATTTTTCTCTCTTTTTCGTTCATTTTTTGGTCTTGACTCGAACATATAATTAGTAAACTTTCATATAAACTTTGTAACCACATAAAAATGGACTCATTTCAATGACCTGGTAAAGGAATGTGGCAAGCAAAAAAAGTAGCACTAGAGCAATTTTTTTAAGAAAATAATAATTTTTTTCCTTGTCATTTTTCTCCCTTTTTCGTGCATTTTTGGGTTTCGACCCGAATATATAATTTGTAAACTTTCATATAAACTTTGTAACCACATAAAAATGGACTCATTTTGATGCCCGGATAAAAGAATACGACAAGCTAAAAAGCAGCACTAAATTTTTTTTTTTTAAGAAAATAATTATTTTTTTCCTTTTTTGGGCTCATTTTTCTCCCTTTTTCATTCATTTTTAGGTCTCGACCCAACATATAATTTGTAAATTTTTATATAAAATTTGTAACCACATAAAATGGACTCATTTGGATGATTTGGTAAAGGAATACGGCAATGAAAAAAAATTAACAATTTTTTTTAAAAAAAATATGTATTAAAGTGAGACGACATAACATATGTCGTCTCACTTTAATTTAATAAAAATAAAAAATATTAGCAAGAGATGACATAGGTTATGTCGTCTCTTGGATGAGACGACATACCCTATGTCGTTTCATCCTATTATCTGATACCACTCTATTTTTGTACATTTTCTGATTTTTTATTATTTTTTGTATTAATAAGTTAATATTCCCGGCTAATTTTCACCTGGGGCATACGCCCCGGTTGATTGGGCGTACACCCACGAGGAGTTACGCTCCCCTCCTATTGACGCGCCCTAAGACTGCCTTTTAAAACAGTGATATACGTATATGTATATATGAGATGATAAACCTAGACCATTCTTATTTCCACTGATCATTTTAAGATCTATAGTTAATATATATTTTATTAAGTAAAAATATATGTGTATGTTTTTTTGTATATATATATATATATATAATCTAGATCATTAAACTTTATCAATTAGATCAAATGGTAGTTAGACAAGGGCAAAATAGTCTTATTAAGTCAAAAATACCATAATCACTCACAAAATGCACGTACGGAGCTTCATTATTTCTTTCTCTTGTTTTTTTTTCCACATGAGGTAGATTGCACTTTTATTTTTAACGATTTTTTTTGGGCATTTTTTATACTTCACAGGGAAGTAAATGCAATTATTCGTCAAATAATTGATATAGATTTTGTGCTTGGAGTTAGAAGTGCTTTTATCCGGGGGAAAATGAAAATCTACTATAGATCAAATTCAATGGTTCTAATGTTTATCTCTTTTACACAATAAAATGTATTGTGTATGGTCTCCACACACTTATATTAGAGATAGATACAGAATTCATACTCACACCATTAAAGTTAATCTGACATAAAAAAAATAGATATAGAATTAACACTCGCACCATTCAACTAGATCTAACGTAAAATTACCTTGTATGGGATGTAAAATGTCTTCTACTCCTATTATTTTACCCAAAAGAAAAAAAGGAGGAAAGAAAAAGAAGGAGGGGCATGTAATGTAAAGACACAAGAAAAAGTGGAGTTCCACTTTAGCACACGGTACCCCAGGTGTTGCAACTTCAATTGGTTTGTGTGATATTCCCTTTGGCTTTGATAATCCCTCCATCTTTTTCACCACTCCACTCCACTTGTTTTAAACTTTAAACTAAAAAAAACATTTCAACAAACAAGAAAGAATGTTTGGTTCCTCATCCCCTTTGCATTTACTGTGAGTGGGAGTGACAATCAATTAATTACTCAAAGTTGCTTCATTTTCAGCTCAGGTACTTACTCTCATTCGCTTCCCTTTGCTAATAATACCGCCCGCCATTGTTAGTTGCTGTTTCTTTCCATCGTCCATGAAACTCGAACAAACAAAACTAGGTTTAGCAATAACTAACAATTTCATGTGCTTTTTAGTGGTCCTGTTTTCTTTACTATTCGTAATAATAAGCCCCCCATGTCCTCGTGCATTTGCTGCCTCTGTCAATTACAATGTGAATATTATTAGTAGTAGCAGCAGTAATGGCGTTAGCAAGGAGGACGATGTGGGTGTTGGTGTTGTTCTTGACCCAGGAGACAGAGCTGCGCTTATGGAGTTCAAATCCAGTCTCCAAGACCCCTCCCACACCTTAGATACTGCACTTGCCAATGCCAATACCTCCATCTTCACCGTATCGAATCGAACTGCCCGAGTTACCGCCTTAAACCTCACTGCTCTCAACTTGTCGGGTTCAATTCACCCCTCCCTCTGCAACCTCTCCTCCCTCCAAACTCTAGTTTTATCACGCAATGCATTCCGCGGCTCGATTCCCTTGTGTTTCAGTCTTTTCGCTGGTCTTAAGGTTTTGGACCTTAGCCATAATGTTTTCACCGGTGAAATACCCTTTTGGATTGGAAATTTCTCATTGAAACTTGAAAGACTTGATTTAGGGTTCAATGCATTTGGTGGTGAGATGCCTAGGAGCTTGTATTACTTAATGTCGTTGAAGTACTTGGATTTGTCGCACAATTGTTTAACGGGGAGTGTTGGTGATTTTCAACAAGCTTTGGTGTATCTTAATTTAGAGTTTAATTCGTTTTCGGGCACTTTGCCCTGTTTCTTGTCGTCGTCTCAATCCCTTTCGGTGCTCAATTTGGCGAATAACTCGATTATGGGAGGAATACCAGCTTGCATTTCTAGTTGTCATGGGTTGACGCAGCTCAACATGTCGTTCAATCAGCTCCGATATGGGATATCCCCGAGATTAGTATTTTCGGAGAAGTTGGTTACGTTGGATTTGAGTTTCAATGGCTTGTCTGGAAATCTTCCGAGGAATATTGTCGGGACGCCTGAGAAGTCTGGCCTTTTAATCCTTGATCTGTCTAATAATCAGTTCACTGGTGATATCCCAGCAACGGTTACAGAATTGAGAAGCTTGCAGGCTTTGTTTCTGTCCCATAATCTTCTTACAGGTGAGATACCGGAGAGGATTGGGAATTTGACCTATCTTCAAGTGATTGATCTGTCGTACAACATGTTATCGGGCTCAATTCCTTTAAATATTGTTGGGTGTTTTCAGTTACAAGCGCTGATCCTGAACAACAACAATCTTTCTGGTGAAATTCAACCGGAGCTCGATGCATTGGATAGTTTAAAAATATTGGGTTTAAGTAACAATCAAATTTCAGGGGAGATTCCTCTGACGCTGGCAGGATGCAAGTCATTGGAAGTTGTAGATTTGAGCTCTAATAATCTCTCAGGCACTTTGAATGATGCAATAACCAAATGGTCTGACCTACGGTTTCTCTCCCTTTCTCATAACAAGTTCAGTGGAGCTTTGCCGAGTTGGTTGTTCACACTTGACGCGATACGGACAATGGATCTTTCTCACAACAAATTCTCCGGCTATATACCAGATGGTAACTACTTCAATATCAGTAGTTGGAATTTCAATCACGGCAAAGTAGATACAAACGTACAAGTTTCTGTCATTATCAGTGATAAATCCTCTGAATTCATCTTCAAGTACAACCTTTCAACTAGTGTAATTGGAATAGATATTTCTAATAATTTACTGCAGGGGGGAATTCCATCAGGACTGTTTGGGTTGCAAGGTCTTGAGTACATAAATCTATCGTATAATTATCTTGATGGTCGAATTCCATCATTAGGTTTGGGGAAGATGTGGAGTTTAAAGGTCCTGGACTTGTCACACAATTCTTTTTCAGGTCCAATCCCCGACAACATAGGAAACTTAACACAATTGAATCTGTCATATAACCGTCTTTCTGGGACTATCCCTACGAATTGGAGATTTCCTGGAGCGTTCGCTGGTAATCCAGATTTGTGTTTAAATGCTGATTGGTGCAAGGGGAAAGGCGGTTTTCCAGGATACGAAAATGATGACAATGGACCAATTTCAATTTGGGTTTTCTGCTTGAGTGCTTTTGTTAGTTTCTATGTAGGTGTTATTGCTCTCTGCTGTTCTGCTCAAACCAGAAACTACATTTTGCAGACAAAAGTCTCAACTTATTCATAAATCCCCCCCAATTCTCTTGTGAAAATGATGTATTTATTCTATTGTGAATTCCACAATTTTGTAGCACTGTGATTTGTTTGTTTTTGTTAACTATCTTCTAGCAGAACCGTCATTAATGTAAGAGTTTGATCCAATGATTAGATTGAAATTGGCTGGCTATCATGGACTATAACAAAGGGTGGTTGAATCTAGTGTAAGGTAATTTCTTGCTACCGGTAAATGAGGGACAATTTGACACTGATCGTTTCCCCAAGTTACTGAAAGGGACTTGGACCAAAGAAAAAGAAAGAAACAATCTTTCAAGTGAATTTGATTTTTTAATTGGTAGGACACTTTCTCAAACTGCAACTTACTCGTCGAAAATGAAATACACCAAAAATCAGCCTTTCGCTTGGAATAGATTCCCCTTAATTCGCATTTAATGCTCAGAATCAAGTGCTTATTCATTATCTGTCAAATAATAAACTAGTACGAGTGGTAGATGCCACTGGAAAGAGCTCGAAAAAGTTTCAACGATTCAATTCAAGCTTATGCTCAGAATCAAGTGCTTATTCATTATCTCTCAATAATAAATCAGTCCAAGTGGTAGATGCCACTGGAAAGAGCTCAAAAAAGTATGGAGCTAGACGCTTCTTCTGCTTAATAAGCAAGCTGTTCTCTTACCTCAAAATAACTATGCCTGTCATCTTTGGAGTACCAACAAGTAGTAAATAAATTATCTGTATTTCACGATGTATTTGCTCATAAATCCTTTCATTAGCCAGCAACTAACTCTACTCCAAAGTATTACAAATAGAAAAAAAGAAAAGTTGGCAAAATATAACAAGCTAGATGAAAAAAGACAGCTCTAATAAAGTAAGCAACACAATCAGTTGCCCGTAATTTAATTTTCTTTGGAATGAATTCACATAGTACAACGCTGTTAACAACGGCCTAGACATTAAAGTTCATGACTCTAGCTGAAGCAAGAGAGGAAACTAAATTGGGAAAGAGCAGTAAACTGACTTGTCTGCGTTAAAGCATCAATTCTGGAACTTGAAATCTTCTGCTCTGCTCAGATATTATGGCTTAAGATCCAAGTTCAAAGTAAGGACCACAATATCTGAATCATCGACAATCTTGCGTGACATCAATGCTTCTGAATGCATTGCTTGTCCCAACTAATACCTAATTGGTCCATCCAAGCTCCCGGATGCAAACTGAAAGTATAACTCATTTATAAGAGGAATTGAGAGTGCATGTGTGTTGGCTTGTTGAGTAGTAAGGAGAAAAGAAGTAATGAATGTCATCCCAAGTTTAATTATCAACACTAGGAAAGATTGAAAATATATAGAACAGTCATTTTAGGAGGAAGCATATGTATTATTCAGAAACAAATGACACGCATCAATTCGACAATAAAATCTTAACGAAACAAGCTTCTTCTTTTAGTTGATAGAAAAAGGGTTTTTTTTTTTTTTTTGGGGGGGGGGGGGGGGGGGGGGGGGGGGGGGGGGACATCAAGTAAATCTAAAACAACACTAAATTTCTAATAATACTCTCGGTTTTAAAACTGTGATATTTTTTTAAATTCATGATGATGTTCTAGGTTTATGGTTTATGATCGACATTGAAGACTCATTCACTGTATTTTATATCCCTAAGAAAATTAAAAGCTTCCCAAATAAAAAAGAAAAAGAAAAAGAAACCTTATATGGTCCATACTGAGAGATGATAACTCAGTTTCCTAAAATCTTATCCCATAGGTAATAAGGAATGAAATGATATTTGGAGAAAATTATGCTGTCCTGCTGACAAATATATGTTTAGTATACTCACAAGGTGATAACTCATTTCTTTAAAATGTATTACCTCTGGGTTAGAGGCATAAAAAGAATACAAAAGCTGAAGTTCACCTGTTGAACAATGGGATTCGTTGACGAGGAGAATTCGTGAGTCATTCCTTGCCAAACGACTTTTCCTTCATATAGAAATAACAGCCTACATATGGTATTAGTATTAGAATGAGAGGAAGTAGCAACACTAAGGAAAGACGAGAGGAAATCGACTTGACTTCTCAAAACATGGAAATTTGTTCCATAAACCAATCATTACCGATCAACAGCTCTTCTTATTGTGCTATGTTGATGAGTAACAACTACGTAAGATGAGATCTTCCCGGGCTTCCCAAGTGCATCCTCACCTTTCATATGAACTGAGCGAATGAGATCTTCAACAACAGTGGATGCTATTGGATCTAGACCAGCTGTTGGCTCATCATATAAGAGCACCTGCTCAAAAAATTCATATAACAATCAATAGAAAAATCAACTCCAGCACCTAATCGTGGATACAGATACTTATCATCATGGTAGCTGACCCTAATTACAAATTTCTACACAAATTCTTTGCATTCTCATTGACCCACCAAAAACAGAACTATTAGAAATAACCAGAAGCACATCCAAGTGATATGTTGACAACCCCAAGTAGTACATTCAAAATCAGGATTTTCCAAGAATAGGTTTAACAACAAAATTTTGGTCATGACCATTGGGGTGTCAGACGGGTTGGATTGGTTGGCACAGCCGATAAGCTGGTAATCCCCCCTTTAATATACAAGGTCCAACACTGCCCAAGGTTTAACAACAAAATTTTGGTCATGACCATTGGGGTGTCAGACGGGTTGGATTGGTTGGCACAGCCGATAAGCTGGTAATCCCCCCTTTAATATACAAGGTCCAACACTGCCCAGTTTTTATCTGGGCCAGGCGATTCAGGGTTCATTTTCCAGAACCCTGGTAACCCAAAGCTCAACATATATGAGCAGGGTCAGATCATCAGCCAGCCTACTAATAGAATTGTATGCATATAAGCCTACTAAGAGCTTGTTATACCAAGGCTACAAATATGTATCTAGGTTGACAACTATACGCATACAATTTCTCGAATGCTTACAATAAAATTGAGAAAATACCTCAAATTCCAATTAATAAGAAACTTCAAGTTTAAAGAGGAAAAAGTCATGATAGTAACTTTAAACATTAAGATATTAGATAAATTTTTGAACAGATTGTGAGAGATTTTTGTACTAGATAAATTATTTTACTATTTTGTACATTTTTGAACAATGTACTATTTTTTGTACCAGATAAATTATTTTTGAACATTAATAATTTGTTCATGACTTCAGTGAATCTCAATAATTATTAGTTAAATAAAAGAGAAAAACAACATCAACAACCAAAACTTTAGTCACGGGAAGAGATTGGTGAAAATTCAAGGCCACAAAACACAATTCGAAAACAAGCATAAGCCATCAAGGTCAGATACGATACTAGAACGATCATGAACTTAAATTGTTTATGGTTTATTGAGCAAGAACTTTACTTTATTTACATCATTTTTTAGGTATTGAATATTCAACAACTTAGGCTCTATATTGTTTTAGGTTTTTTGAAATATTTTCAATTTTTGGATCACAAAAAAATGAAAATGGACGCTCCAAGCCAAATTCTACATAAAATACCCCATTTTAAAATTCCACTACACATTCCCCTATATAATTACTAACCAGCTTATCATTTCAATCACTTCACTCTCTTTCTTCATTAATTACACTACATAACTATCCAATTCATTCTCTTACTTTATCATATTTTATATAATAAAAATTCATATTAAATTATTACAAACATTCGAGTCATTATAATTAATTAATTCTTTATTATTATTTGCATAACTAATATTGTATTATAAAATATATGTACGGAATTGTACATTTATGCGTATACATATAGATATGCATATATATATATATTCAATATATAAACACGTGTACATACACAATTTTACAATGGATTTGTTTAAATAAAAAATAAAAAAACTTTTAACGATAAATGACTTCGTTAATATGTACATAAATTTCATTTTTCGATTCATATTCATTTGGTTTATGGATAAGCATTCTCAACCTGTCAAAATAATAATTGTTTGCAATTCGTTTCCGCATTTAAAGTTGGGTGACGGAAGTCAAGAAATGGTGAGAGGTACCGGAAACGTTGGGGCCGGGGTTTAGCCGGCAGAGGTGGAAGGAGTAAGAACGGGGAGACCCATCTCCATTTATTTATTTATTTTAATCTTTTCTTTATTGTTTTCCTATGTATAAATATATATATATATATATGTATATATATACACATAGAAATACATATATTTACATAAACATTACTTTATTTACAATACTAAATTATTTACCAAACATATTATTCTAATCTGTTATTCATTATCATCATTACACTCATAACTAACACAATCATTTCACATATCAAATCCAAATAAAAAATCAATTTTATATCACATCTACATTACTCCCAACTATTTTCTAAAAACATATCCAGACAAACCAAAAAAGTCAATATTTTCACACGAATATCTATAATACACATTCTCCAAAAAAGAAAACTCAAAATTCATCAGAATTCAATTTAAAAAACACAACCATACAAAGCCATAGTTTTCTTTGAATACTTTATTCAATCATTTGTGTAGGTTGTTTTTTTTTTCTTTTCATTTTATTGCCTTCAAATATTTTTAACTTTTATACAATCGGTTATAGCTCGTGATGATTTTATAAATGTTGCATTGAAAATAAATCATCATTACTAATAAAAGAACATTTACATGGAACACGACTTGACCTTTGTTTTGAAAAAATGCTAGCAATTGAAAATTAAAGGACGACAATAAAATAAATTAAGTTAAGAAACAAAACAACCTTCAATGTTTTTATCACTAAATACTTTATTTATTGTTACTAATAAATATATAATCTTGCAAACGAAAAACAATTAGGACTCGTATTAATAACACTTTTCGTAGTTTTGTATATTTTTACTTATCCATTGAGGTCAAAAAATTTAATGTGTTTATTTATAAATATTTACAGTAATTATTATATAAATATATTTCTTCTAAAAATCAAAATAGATGTAAATGTTCACAAGCAACGTGCGTGCACCTTACTAGACGTACGAAAAGTAGGAAAATGCTTGGTTCTAAATCGAAGTTACAGAGTAGCTATAAACTATAATTATCACGACTGATTTTCCAAATAAAACATGGCGCTTTTCAAAAAGTATGACTCACTAAGTGCGAAACTTCGAAACTACTTAAACTTTTGGTCTGCAAAATGTTAAAAAGTTATAAACCAAAAGACGTGTTCCAAAGAGCTTTCGCCTTAATCTCTTATCATGTGCAGTATAATTCAAAGAGCTCATAGATGAAAGAGATTGATGTGGCACAATTATCTTGATGCAAGTGCCAGCATCCTACCGCTAGTATCGGAGGAAAGTACATTTAGTAAGGAGGTTGGCAATGATATACTTGTGGCGCAGAGACTAGCGAGGAAGTGGATGGGCCGATGAGTGGTTAAGAAAGTGCAAGCAGCTATGGACTGTATCAACGGAATAAGTGTTAACCAGAACAGGCAACTGTTTCAAGCGTGCATACTGTTGAGGCGGTATTCGGGCCACTTTTCCAATAGCAAGGAGGCGTGTCGATGGTAAAGAGGCTGTTGATTTTGCAGTTACGTTCTGTTTCGGTATAAAGTGTTTGGGCCAAAGTTTGTCTATGTAATTGTTAAATCTTGAAGGGGATAATGCATTTCCAAATATTAATTTGATTATCAGAGATTACAGATCACAACTAACCAAGAGCTAATGATGATGTTTTTACTTAAGCAATGCAAGGGAACGTGTTATATAGAGGTGTCAAATGGGTGGATTGGGTTGGGTTTGGATTGGGTCCAACTGGATCGGTTCCAAGATGGATTGGGTTTGAGATGTATCCAAAAGATTGGTTTCAATATGGGTTTGGTTTGGGTTGGGCTGGGTCGGGTCTAACTGGGTTCTAGCTAAAGGACCCAATGATAGACCCAAAATTGAATCACAATGGAACAATGAAACCAGGACCAGATCACCTAATTTGTTATTTGTGCGTGAGTTTGTGAAGCAGCTTTAATTTGCCGGAGTTTGGTTGCTTCTTTCTGGACCACATTTTGTTTGGCGTACTATATAATATATATAGTATGAGTGGCAAAATGGTTACAAACCCATGGTTCCAACCCAACTAGTTTTGGGATTCAAATTGAAAAGCCAAAAGAAAAATGAAAACTGTGTCACGCCAATTCAGCTAGAAATTAAAGAGAAACACAAAATAATTTCTTTGTTTTCTTTTTTATTTTCTGTAGAATTTAATTATTTATGCTTTCAGGTTTTTATTTTTATGTTTCTGATAATTATTTTAAGATTTTATTTATAATTAATGGATTATCATTAACAGCTACTTAGCTAGTGTTAAGTTAATTATAAATTGCAAAAAGAATAGGGTTGGAACCAAATTGGACCCAAATAGGAACCAAGTTGAACCAACTTGAAACCAAGTTGGACCCAAGCTCTATTAGGAACCAATAGCACCCAACCCAAAACAAAATTTATAAGAACCAACCCAACCCAAAACTAGTTGGGTTGGGTTGGAACCATGGGTTTGGAACCATTTTGCCACCCATAGTGTTATATACCAATCAATGGTATAAATTTATAAACTAAAAACATCCAAATGAAATCTAAAGTACAAAATTCTAAATATCAGCAACAGAAACTAGAAACAAACTAAATAAATAAAAGAAAAAATATGAAAAGGATGGGAAATTGAAAGCAACACTTCCATACCTCGGGCTCAATCGTGTCCTTCATTGTATCAAAAATTATGGAACGAGCCAGGGCAACTCTCTTTTTCATCCCGCCAGACAACTCAGAAGGTAATCTGTCCTCGACACCCTGCAAAAAGAATTATTTTAAATCTTGCCCAACTAGGGAATGGAAAAGGTCTTGCACTGTCTTGTATATACACCAAACTATTACGCATGCCTTCAGATTCTCCATTGTCCAAGTTAATAGGAGAAATCATACCGATGGTTACTCTCAAATCTGAATTTTTTTGAACATTATGTCCTGGATTTCAATGGTTTTAATACTAAAGCAACATAAAAAAATAATGATCTTAAGACAAAAGATTGCTTGTCGATGAGTTAGTGTAACCATTATGGTTTTCTACCAATATTTAAATGATTGCTAGCATCAATGACTTTTCAAACAGACATCTGCACATATGTTCTTAGAGCAGCAAAAAAGATAAAAATGACTTTTCATAAGCTGGATTAAGCCAACCCTGGCAAATGGTTATCAACTGCACACCTTCAATCCAACAGCAGCTAGAGTTTCTGTCACAAGCTCAGCAATTTGATCCTCAGGCATAGTCGAATTCTCATATCTTTAACAGACAAAATAGAATAACGTTGTCAGAATTATAGAAAACAAATTCTTTCGTTCACATTAATGGAAATGGTTCAAAGAAGTCTCCTTAGTCTCTTACAACAAAAAACCAACATTTTCACGAACAGTCAGAGAATCGAAAAGCGCTGCACTCTGAAACACCTGTTACATTGGAGTAGAGATTCAAGAACTGCCTGGAATCACTCAAAAAATTTATAGGCGCAACAATATATATCTCACCAAGCCAATTCTCAGACCAGATATTTCCTCATCACTAATCAAACCATGCCGTCTTCTACCTCGAATCAAAACCTCACCCTAATTATTAAGCATAATTAGTAGAAGACAACAAGAAGGAATTAGAGCCTTCCTAGAGAAAAATCATAAAAAATAAATTTAGTAAAATAAGACATATCACCATATAAAAGACCCCAGAAGAATTACCTTATCTGGAGCAAGAAGCCCAGCCATGATCTTCAAAATGGTTGACTTACCCGTCCCAGATGGCCCAATAATTCCAACAGCCTCTCCATGCCTAATCTACAAAAGGGCTAATGTTTCATTTCAATTAAACTTGAGGAAGAAGACTGTTTCAAATTGAAGATTGAGGAGAATTTCTAAAACAAAGGAAAAAAGTTAACAACAGTTGAGACAATAGTAATTGTGAGTTATGTGCAACAGTGCAAGATAACAAGAGCAAAGCAAAACATTTTGGTCTTTCACTGCCTTCTTATCTGTTTTGCTTTTCCTTTTCAAGACAGAATGCACTTTCTCCTGGAAAACTTGATAAGAGATTTAAGAAATTTTTATGGATAAAGAAAATTTGACGTCATCAATGCTTGAAATCATCAATGCTATTTGCAGATCCATGGTTTGTCCTTCCCATAAAATGCAGCACGTCCAAATTCTTCTGGCTTTTATGTAAGGAAAGTGAAAGCTTTATTAGACATGTCAAACATCTTTATACAATGTACATTGGCTAATTAAATTAGTTGATTGTTTCCAGTCCTCTCAGGCTCTCAGTGATAGATGGCTCTATACTCCACCTTATTTTCACTTTTACTCATAGCCCTTCAACAAAAATCTTGAAGCACTAGATATCGACATTTGAATTTTAATGATCATTCACACTCCTCAGGAAATGAACAAACAAGAAGAAGAACAAAGAGCATTTAGAGATATCTACAATAGATGCTCCTGCGTGGACTTTTTAATTTTCTTTAGGAGTTCCACTGCTGATTTTGCATATAGTGAAGGTTATACCCTATCTGCCCCCTCTAAATTAATTTTATGTTAATTATAACAAGTGGGCCAATGAGTAAGCAGGTGGTTGAGGAGGCAATCTAACAAGGGGTCCTCTACAAAGATATGAAAGGCTGAGAACTCGGTACCATACTTTCCAATATGGTTGGCATCAAATTGATTGAAGTTTCCTCTGTAAAGGTCAAGATCATCTCAGTACTCATCATATTTGGGTTGGTACCGCTATCATACAGGACTCCTTTGACAATGAGTATATGCAGTAGGCTCCCACAGAATTCAATGTTGTCATTAAATTTTGACCACGACTATACAAGCATGCTAGGAGATAGTTATAAACTTACAAAAGATATTGGGAGGGGGAAGGGGTGCCTTCTTCTGTCCCCAGTGATAATAACAAAATTAAATTGACTTAGTTAATGCAATTCATGAAGTAAAATGTAACATATCATTATTTCCATATATTCCCATTTATTCTCTAACTTCATATATATGCTTGCAAATCGAAGCTTCCGCCTAATTTCCTTCGGGTTGAGCTGACATCCATTGAGGTAATGACACAAACTATTATTTTCTTTTTTCAACAAAAATAATTCATTTCTTCTTCCATTGCCTTTGTTAACGAGTCATGTTCATGTCTAATCTGTGATAAACTTAACCGCCACTCCACAAAAATAAAAACAGAACAAAGAAATTGCAAACCTACGCTTCTTCTGACACAAGTTTTTGATTGTAATCTACTTCAACAATTGTTGATGGGTCATGTGGGACTGTAGAACCTGGTTCTTTTCAATCAGCTAAAAGATATTCTTTTATTCATTTCGTGAATATAGCTAGTTAAAAAACAAGTTGTCTTACCTAGTTACTAACTAATGGTTTTATCCGGTTTACCTCATGTTGACCCAATCATTACCAGGATCTGTTGACAACATGACTATGACACAATTTAGACTTGCCACACACCAGAAATTCATAGTTTCCTGTTGATCTAGATACCATTCCTTTGAATAACTAGCTTATGGTGCATATATGCGAGTAAATAGTTTATTTCCTAGCGAGTTGTTCTTGCCCATTCATTCTAAGTAACCATAGTAGGAAGAACAACAGAAGTATTGGGATTTGCATGTGTACATAAGTTAAAGTGTTCGAGTAAGTTATAAGCATAAATAAAGAGAGTCACCTTGAAGCTCACACCTCTTAAGATGTGCTTTTCCCCAAAGGATTTGTAGATATCTCTACACTCAATCAGCACATCTGACTCATCCTCAAGATCCTTCTCGGCACTCAAATGTTCCATTTTATGACCACCCTGTAGAAAATGAACAAAGATATATATTGCCTTTTAAAGATACAATATTAAATCTGATAGAGGTACTAAAGGATAAACTAAACCTATCATTTGTGACCAGCATCCAGATACAAAGCAAATTCTACAGTTTGCTAGAGGCTCAATAGTAATATGTAAAAGGAAAGTGGTGGGCGAATACACTTGCAAACATTTGAATGGAAACTAGAAAATCTATAGCTAGAAAACAAAGTGATCTACAATCAAACTCAGGACAAACCTAGCAGCATTAACATCAATTACTTTCTAAAGCATAATTGTACTATTAGCTACGCTAAATGTGGACCACGGGTTAAAATAAAATAAAAATTATTAACAGTCAGAAAGAATAAGGCAGTAAAACAAAGATAGCGGACTCCAACACACAATGCCGCAACAAACTTATACGCTGTGATCGGTGGCTTTGGGACTCGGAATTGAAGCAACTAACATGTGAACAAACTCGAGTCATGTCAATAAATTCCTATTCGAATCCCAAATTATTACGCCAGCAACATGAAAATTACAAACCGAATGCATTTGTAAAAGGTCCATTGAGAACATCAGCTAAATAAAATATAACAAGCCAAGAAGAGGGGTGACAATCAAAAGTCCGTTCCCCCAAATCTGGAAACTATCAAAAAGCTGTTGAATGAACTAAAACACAAAAAAACAAACAGTTGGTATACATACAGTAAATTTGGGTGGTGTGAAGTCGTGCGGCGGCGGCGCCACACAAGCACAAGCAACCCTTCTCTTTCTTGCTGCATTTTCGTCATCAATTGACAAGGGCCGCAAGAAATTAGAGGTGGTGGTGCTACTGCTCCGACGGCTGCCGTTGCCGTTGCATATATGAGGAGGGGTGTACGACACAGGAACCGCCGATGAAGCCATTCCTTTATTGATGTATTTATTTATCAACGCCCCCAATCTCAGATACCTGGGATGAATTGTTGTTCGATAGGGAAGATTGTGTGAAGGGCAGATCCAAATCCAATTCCAATTCCGTGAAAATGGAATAGTATAATTTGTGGTTTGGGTACGAAATTAGAAGATAATAAGTTTGATTTGCTTGGGGGTTGATGACGGTTACCGCGGTTGGGCGTTGGCCGGTTGGTGGTGGGGATGAAAATGAGGACGGCGGCCATTGGGCAATATCATTATTATGTAATTTTTGTTTTCCATTTCTATGATCCCTCACTTTTGACTTGATTGGGAAATTGATTTTTGAAAAAGGTAAACTTCACTTTGCCCCTAAATATACTTCTGGTATCAAATACTTTCCTCAAGAAAAAATCTAATAATCCTAGACCGAATTCAATAGTCATTTTGTCTACCTCTCACACAGTAAGACGTATTATGTGCGAGAAAAATAAATACAAAATTCACACTCGGATCATTGATATGATCGAGTGCATAGAATTACCCCTTTCCTCAAGTATACATTAATACGCTTATCTCTTTATTTATATGAAATTTTCTTTATTATCCTTAGCATTCCTTTTATTTCTCATTTGCTCCAACATTTTTCCTCCACAAATTCTCTTTATTTACATAAATTAGTAAAAACTTATCTAATATTGTAACACCCTACAATCTTGCCTCCTAATTCTATAGAGATTACGGTAGGAATTACAATTCTCGTTATTCAAATTTCATAATTTATTCGATTCTAGCGATTCGTGCTCGTGCTAAATGTGTTACTACTTGTTTATATAACTACTATATACTCTAACTATATGTGAAATAGACTAGTAGTATTTACACATCATTGCGGCGGACTAATGTGTGTATTATATAACTTAAAGTATACATATATCTATATATTTATGTTTAGATGCTAATATGCTTTCATATATATATATATACACACACAGACACACACATAAGAGGAAAGGAAATTATTAAGAGGTGGCAATTGTAGCAGCATAACACCTGCCTTCCAATCTCTACGTGGCAAAGGGAGAAGGCCATTTTACATGCTCTTTTAATTCCTCTCACCATCACTCTTGTTCTATTTTCATTCAAACACTTCCACCCCCAAAGAAATTCTGCAGCAACTTTACGGAGAGAGTGAGTACAAGAGAAGTTGAAGGAGGAAAATTCCATAGAAAAGAAAAGATACACCAAGCGTAGCTAGGCGTTCTCTTTTTCGTTTCTCTTTGAAGGTATATGGTAGTCAACTTCTTTATTTTTGAGTACATGCTTGACGTTGTGTAAATGGTTATGTTTGGATGAATAACACCTTGAAGGCCTGAAATAGTGTATACATATTGTTGTTTCAAAACTTCACAAACGTATCAAATTGATAATAACAAAGAAAGATTATATCGAGGCGAGAGAGAACTCTCTATCCTTAACACTAAATTGCCCCGCCTTGGTGGTACGAGTTCTTGCAACAAGTGTCCCAAGATACAACGATATTCTTTTTCTGAAGATTAAACCACTTCAATTTCAGAAAACTACGAACTTAATTTACTGTTGAAATCTCAAGAAAAAGATGAAGATGGTTTTATAAAACTCAAGAACACTTAGAGAGAAATATGTTGTGTTTTGAGTTGGTGTGTTTCAAAATGGTTGGAATGGTTGCTATTTATAGGCAAAATCCATTTCCATAAGAATCAATCCACACCATCCATTTCTAAGATCAAATCTTAGCCATCCAAGATGCTCCACCACCTTAAAGTGCTCATATGTCATTCATGATGTATTCATGACATATTTTCCATTAAAATGTGTTGTGTCATTCATGATATATGCATGACATATTAAATAAAATTATATCAAAATATGGGATACACAAATTCAAACCCTTCAATTTAGCACTTAATTTCTCATTCGTTCCGATTAGAGAAATTCGAAATGCTAAACTCATCTACTCGGAACGTAGATTAAGATTATCCAATAATCTTAAGTATCCCGGATACTAACGGCGTTCGAATTTCGTACTCAACCACAATTTGTACCATTTTATCCAACAATCCCCCACACGAATGAAATTAATGCAATGCATGCTCTTGAGATTTCGATTGAAAGTTTATCACATCAAAAGAGGTAGCTTTTGGCTTTGAACCTTTCCTAGTGAAATATCATCGGATTTACTAGGCTCTCCAATGAACGTGATGTCTTGAATTGGTCAGCCGTTCGTGTAAATCTAGACAACAATATTCACATAATAAACTTTCAGCAGTTTTTCAGTTCTCACGGTTGGGTCCATTTTGGCCGTGGCACCCCCTCTTGGTTTCAGAAGTGTTTACATTTTACTCAATGTTGAGGCGGTCTACACCTCACACTTACATAGGTGACTTCCTAATTAAGAGTATCCTGTCATACTCCACTTCATTTAGACAGTATAGGAATCATTAAAAGCCCGGCTTAACCTTTTGCTACAACTTGCAGGTTGCACTTCTTTATCCTAGGCAATGGGTTTAGAGTTTATTAATTAACTCTTAAGTGCCTCAATGAATGTTCACAACTTAGTTTTCCCATTGAACCATGATCTTGGGATCTCCAGTCAACATGGTTGGGTTTCCGCTGTGTCTATTCTTAAATTGTAGACTTTAATCCCATTCCTCTTGATAGGCAGTATATTTGATCTCTAGGCAATCCTTTCGTCAAAGGATCTGCAATATTCTCCTTTGATTTCACATAATCAATGGAAATAATCCCGTTAGAGATCAACTGCTTAATGGTATTATGCCTACGACGAATATGTCTAGATTTACCATTATACATACTACTCTGAGCCCTCCCAATTGCCGACATACAGTCGCAATGAATCAAAATCGGAGGCACAGGTTTTTCCCAACAGGGAACATCTTCTAAGAAATTTCTTAGCCACTCAGCTTCTTCACCAGCTTTATCTAAAGCTATGAATTCTGATTTCATCGTGGAACGGGCTATGCAAGTTTGCTTAGAAGATTTCCACGACACTGCTCCTCCACCAACGGTAAATACATATCCACTTGTGGACTTAGAGTTGTTCGTGTCTGATATCCAATTAGCATCGCTGTATCCCTCTATTACAGCTGGATATCTTGAGTAGTGTAATCCATATTCTTTAGTATACTTTAAATACTTAAGAACTCTAGTTAAAGCATTCCAATGCTCTTCACTTGGATTACTTGTGAACCTACTCAACTTGCTCATAGAATAAGCTAGATCAGGGCGAGTACAGTTCATGATATACATCAGACTCCCAATGACCCTAGCATATTCTAACTGTGATACGGGTTCACCATGGTTCTTGCATAAATGAACGCTCAAGTCCACTGGCGTCTTAACTGGTGCACTATCACTCGGAAGGAACTTTTCCAAAACCGTCTCAACGTAATGAGATTGTGATAAGACTAGTCCTTCAGAAGTCCTCAAGATTTTAATCCCTAAGATGACGTCTGCAAGTCCCATATCCTTCATGTCAAGGTTCTTCTTTAACATTCCTTTAGTATTCATGATAATTTCATGATTACTACCCATTATCAACATGTCATCTACATATAGACACACTATGACGTATGCGTTATGTGTTTGTCTAACATACACGCACTTATCACACTCGTTGATCTTGAAACCATTTGATAACATTGTGCTATCAAATTTTTCATGCCACTGCTTTGGCGCTTGTTTAAGTCCGTATAGCGACTTTACAAGTTTACACACTTTCTTCTCCTTTCCAGGAGCAACATACCCCTCGGGTTGTTCCATGTATATTTCTTCTTCTAATTCTCCGTTCAGAAACGCAGTCTTAACATCCATTTGATGTATCTCAAGGTTATGCAGCGCAACAATAGCGATGAATAATCTTATGGATGTTATTCTCGTTACTGGAGAATAAGTATCGAAGAAATCAAGACCTTCTGTTTGTCGGTAGCCTTTGACTACCAAACGGGCCTTATACTTATCAATAGTTCCATCAGCCTTATACTTTCTTTTCAGAATCCATTTACAGCCTAAAGGCTTACTTCCCTTTGGAAGATCAACCAACTCCCAGGTATGGTTGTGCAAAATAGACTCGATTTCACTATTGATAGCCTCTTTCCAGAGTTGAGCATCTGGACTGGACATAGCTTCCTTAATCGTCCTTGGCTCCCCTTCTAATGTATAAGATACATAATCGGGACCAAATGATTTTGGAACTCTTGCCCTTTTGCTACGACGTGGTTCTTCATCCCCGTGATTAGAACTACTCGTAGACTCATCAAATGTTCTTTTGAGAAGAACTTGTTCATTTCTTTCCTTACTTGGAAAGATATCCTCGAAAAATGAAGCATTTCTAGATTCCATGATAGTACCTTCATGAATCTCAGATATTTCTGATTTATGTACCAAAAATCGATAGGCGCTACTATTAAGTGCATAACCTATGAATATGCAATCAATAGTTTTAGGCCCTATCTTAACTTGTTTGGGTTTGGGTATTTCTACCTTAGCCAAACACCCCCACACTTTGAGGTACTTGTAAGAAAGCTTTTGACCTTTCCAAAGTTCGTACGGAGTCTCACTCCTACTTTTGTGGGGAATCTTGTTAAGGATATAATTGGCGGAGAGGATCGCCTCCCCCCACAAATTCTCAAGTAAACCTGAATTAATCAGCAACGCATTCATCATCTCCTTAAGAGTACGATTCTTGCGCTCCGCTATTCCGTTTGATTGTGGTGAATATGGGGCCGTTGTTTGATGTATAATGCCTGAATTTGCACAAAATTCATCAAACGGTGCTCTGTATTCGCCACCTCTATCATTACGGATAGCCTTTATCCTTTTTCCAAGTTGATTTTCAACTTCCGTTTTGTAATGTGTAAACGCTCCTAGAGCTTCATCTTTACTTCTTAGTAAATACACATAACAATACTTTGTGCAATCATCTATGAATGTAATGAAATACTTTTTCCCACCTCTAGTTTGCACAAACTTCAAATCACAGATGTCACTGTGAATAAGTTCTAGTGGTGCGGTGTTTCTTTCCACTGAAGGAAACGGTTGTTTGACTAGTTTTGCCTCAACACAAATTCCACATTTATGTTCATTTTCAACTTTAAAAGTTGGTAATAAGTTCAAGTTGACCAATCTTCGAATAGTATTATAATTTACATGTCCTAGTCTGACATGCCACAAATTAGAATACTCAAGCAAATAAACAGAATTCTCAATACTTTTATTGCTTTCATTTTCAATTACAACAGAGCGGATTACATTCATTACATTCATCTTGAAAAGGCCCTGCTCAAGGTAACCTTTTCCAACATAAAATCCTCTCTTTGTTAAAGAAAATCTATCAGCCTCGAAAACTATCTTGAACCCATTCTTGACCAAAGCTGAACCGGATACCAAATTCTTGCGAATCTCCGGAACATGCAGAACTTTAGTCAATGTCAGTTCTTTGCCTGAAGTCATCTTCAGCACAACTTTCCCCATTCCAACCACTGGAGATGTGGCTGAGTTGCCCATAAACAGTCTTCGTCCTTCAGTTGGGGTATAGGACGAGAAGGCAGCCCTATCTGAACAGATATGGCGAGTAGCTCCAGTATCAACAAACCACTCCCTCGGGTTGTCCACCAAGTTGGCTTCGAACACGACGGCAGTGAGATCAAGATCTGTTAGATCGATCGGCACCTGTTTGTCCGACAGGTCATCGATCATCTTGTTGATACCCTGGACATCATCAACAGCTAGGTGCACTTCATTTTGCACCCGGTTCTTGCCTTTGTTCTGGTTATGGCCAGAACCTTGCCCATGAAACTTGTTTTTCTTGGGCTCTCTACAATCTCTGGCCCAATGACCAGGTTTGTCACAGTTGTGACAGCGGTCTCCCGCCCTTGACTTTCCTTTCCCGGCAGCCTTCTTTTTCTGGGAATTTCCTTGGAATTTTCCTTGAAATTTTCTCTTCCGGTCAGAACTCTCCGGAACTTCAGCAATGTTTGCCATTGCCTGCACAAGGAGCTTCTTGTCTGATCCCCGATTGTCTTCCTCAATTCTGAGTCGGACAACCAAGTCTTCTAGACTCATCTCCTTTCGTTTGTGCTTCAAGTAATTCTTGAAATCCTTCCAAGAAGGCGGTAACTTCTCAATGATAGAAGCTACTTGGAAGGACTCACTCAAAGCCATGTTCTCAGCATGAATTTCATGTAATATAATTTGAAACTCTTGAACTTGGCTTGTCACAGACTTAGAGTCTACCATTTTGAAGTCTAAGAACTTCGCGACCACGAACTTCTTTAGTCCAGCGTCCTCAGTTCTATACTTCTTGTCCAGTGCCTCCCAGAGGTCTTTGGCAGTTTTTACTTCAGAATATACGCTGTAAAGCGAATCATTCAATCCATTGAGTAGGTAATTTCTGCAAAGGAAATCACCATGTATCCAGGAATCATATGCCTTCCTCAGATCACTATCAGTTGACTCAACCGGGACATAAGGAGCATTTCCCCTTAAGTACCTTGCTTGGTTCAAAGTCGTGAGGTAAAACAACATCTTTTGTTGCCACCTCTTGAAGTCAGCCCCACTGAACTTCTCCGGTTTTTCAGCCTGAACCGGTATAACAGGATTAGCCATTGAAACAAATGGAGGGACCGGAGCAGAGCCAGAACCGGAACCAGGGCCCAACCCTGAACCAGAACCTAGCCCGGCACCCCCACCAGAGCCAATGCTAAAACCGGAACCAGGATCCAGCCCTGAACCGTAACTAAAACCAGAACCTCCACCGGAGCCATTGATAATACCGAGACCATGAATAGCACCTGGTCCAAGACCGAAATCAAGAGTAGCACCATCAACATTTCCCATATTTTCCATTTGAACAAGTGATAACTTTTGAACAACAACAAGAAAATTTAGTGTTAAGTTTGTTGTTTCAAAACTTCACAAACGTATCAAATTGATAATAACAAAGAAAGATTATATCGAGGCGAGAGAGAACTCTCTATCCTTAACACTAAATTGCCCCGCCTTGGTGGTACGAGTTCTTGCAACAAGTGTCCCAAGATACAACGATATTCTTTTTCTGAAGATTAAACCACTTCAATTTCAGAAAACTACGAACTTAATTTACTGTTGAAATCTCAAGAAAAAGATGAAGATGGTTTTATAAAACTCAAGAACACTTAGAGAGAAATATGTTGTGTTTTGAGTTGGTGTGTTTCAAAATGGTTGGAATGGTTGCTATTTATAGGCAAAATCCATTTCCATAAGAATCAATCCACACCATCCATTTCTAAGATCAAATCTTAGCCATCCAAGATGCTCCACCACCTTGAAGTGCTCATATGTCATTCATGATGTATTCATGACATATTTTCCATTAAAATGTGTTGTGTCATTCATGATATATGCATGACATATTAAATAAAATCATATCAAAATATGGGATACACAAATTCAAACCCTTCAATTTAGCACTTAATTTCTCATTCGTTCCGATTAGAGAAATTCGAAATGCTAAACTCATCTACTCGGAACGTAGATTAAGATTATCCAATAATCTTAAGTATCCCGGATACTAACGGCGTTCGAATTTCGTACTCAACCACAATTTGTACCATTTTATCCAACACACACACACACACACACACATATATATATATATATATATATAGAGGGTATGGATCAAATACATACCTTGATATTAGGTAAGATCTAAGACCCAATCTAGGCCTTTGATTCAATTTGATCCCAAGGTGTGTGTTTATCTTATTTTTCAGATTATTTAAATTGTTTTAATGATGGGATGGGCATTTTAGGCAGTAAAACATAACAAACTAAATCTTCCCATAACAGATTCCTGATTTTTCTCCATAACTGATTTTGCTTTTCAATTTATTTTTATTTCTAATTATAATTCGATCTATTTACAGAAATTATCAATTTCATTATCAGAATCTGAAATTTCTTCATCATTCATCAATTCTGCTTCCAAATTCGTTTTTTCTTTCGAATCATAAATTGTAAATTCTGCATTTTTTTTTGCATATTATATAGTACATTAATCATCAGTATACAGTATATTATATTCCATTATACAGTCCATATAACGCGATTATACAGTGTGGTATTAAATGCAAAGAAAGTCAGTTTAATTCACAAACAAATTCTTCAAAAACAGAATTCGCAAGAATAGATTCTTCAAAAATAAAAAATCAAAGCAAATAACAATGATATAAGCGAAATCATGGGGAAAAAATTCACTATGTCGGAATGATACAAAAATTGCACAGTTATAGCGAAACGGCATGTTGAACAAGACGCACTGCTATGCAGTGCGGTATCGTGATTTTAGCCATCTGAGATCGTTTAGGGCTTCAAAATTGCGTTTTGTTAGTTTTTAAGACTTGTAAATAACAATTATATATCATATAAACCATTATACAACATCTTATACAGTGTGTTACTAGTGACAAATACAATTAGTGATTTTTAAAACATTATACAATAGCTTATACATTATACAATTAATGTGTGTTTATAACTATACAATTACAATCTTATAAACCATTATACGGTATCTTATAGCACATTATACAATATCATATTAATCAATATACAGTATTATATAAGTCATTATACAATGAATACAATAGCTAATTAATTCATTATACAATAGTTAATAAACAAATATACAGTAAATACAAACAAGGTAAAGTTTGGAAATAATGGAAATAAATAAAAATGAAAATAAAAATTCGACTGAAAACATAAAAACGCGAAAAAACCTATTAAAACGATGGAATTTGGGCCCGAGAGGGTGGTGCTCAACATACTTATGATAAGTAAATACAAACAAGGTAAAGTTTGGAAATAATGGAAATAAATAAAAATAAAAATCCGACTGGAAACATAAAAACGCGAAAAACCCTATTAAAACGATGGAATTTGGGCCCGAGAGGGTGGTGCTCAGCATACTTATGATAAGTAAATACAAACAAGGTAAAGTTTGAAAATAATGGAAATAAATAAAAATGAAAATAAAAATCCGACTGAAAACATAAAAATGCGAAAAAACCTATTAAAACAATGGAATTTGGGCCCGAGAGGGTGGTGCTCAGCATACTTATGATAAGTATACTGTCCTCCGAAAGGAGACCGGGGAAAGAAAGAGCTATTGACCCTTTTTCTCATTTTGTTTGAAGTGGGCCAAATAGAGAATAAAATGCATACAATAAATAGGGGAAAGGTTCCATCGCGAAGGATTCAAAACGAGTCCCATTCGATTGAGATTCATTCAAGTGTTTTTAAAACGACGTTTCCTTCAAGATTGATGTAGATCTTGGGGCCAAATTCCAAAAACAGTTTTTGTCTTTCGAAAATTTAAAATATATATATATTTTTTATTTTTTAAAGCAAAATACAGTATATGAGTGGTGATATACAGTGTGGTATTTTAGTGACACCACAATTAGTGATTTTTAAACTATTATGCAGTAGGTTATAAATCATTATACAGTAGCTTATAAACCATTGTACAGTAAATACAATGGTGATATTCAGTGAGCGATTACTGATATACAATTAGTGATTTTCAAACTATTATACAATATGTTATAACATATTATACAGTATCATACAACCCATTATACAGTGTGTGTGTGTATACATTATACAATTACAATCTTATAAATCATTATACAGTATCTTATAACACAATATACAGTTAAATATAAGCCAATATACAGAATCATATAACCCGTTATACAGTGAATACAATAACTAATAAATATTATACAATAGCTAATTAATACATTATACAATAGCTAATACACAAATATACAGTAGGAGAAGATTGATATTTCACGATCAAATTTTCAGTTCGCGAAATTCATGGCTATTTTTCGGTTGCCTTCCCCAGCTAATTTTCGATCGTCTTCCCCAGCTAATTTTCGGTCGTCTTTGAGCAGCAACTCACGCAAATTCCAGAAGTTTAATATTTCAGATTTTGGTTTTTTCAATCTCGATTTTTCAGAAATTTCAGAATTTCAAATTTTTTTGTGATAATTGACCGAAATATGAGGTTAATACGATTCTATAAATTGATTGCGTTAATCTTGGCCTGGGATTGAGAGATTTTCGTGGGTATCAGATTTGGAGAGATTGTAGGAGATTTTTCTGTTATATTTTGGGTAACTGAATGTTGTATAATCTTGTCATTTTGTCTATTATACCCCTAATCTTTATTTTTCAATTTCTACAGCCTGTTTATTCCTTATTTTTTGGACTGTTGGATTTAATTGATCCAATGGTGTATATTGGATCTTAGATCTTATCTAAGAGAAGGTATGTACTCGATCTTGACCCTATATATATATATATATATATATATATATATATAAGGATATGGATCAAATAAATCCCAATTCATTAGGTAAGATATAAGACTCCATCTACACCCTTGATACCATTTGATCCAAAGGTCCAGATTTAACTCCAATTTTCAGATTTTATAATTGTTTTTATTGCTGTCAGGGGCATTTTAGGCATTAAATGATAACAACCATATGCAATTTTCATGCAGTATCAAATCAAATCCCCCATATTACGCGCCATACCAGAATTCAATATTTTCTTTCCATTTTCAGCTCGATCAGATCACAAATTATTCATTTTGATCACAGTATCATCATCAAATTCAATAAACCAGCAAAGATCGTTTCATCACAATCCATTTTGTCCATCAATTTTCAATTCGATCATATCAAAGCTCGTTTCATGGCAATCCATTTCGTTCGGTTCACGATTGATTCGAATCAATAAATTATAATCGTCAATTCATAATAATCGTCAGTTCATCGTTCATCAATTATCGTCATCGCCAGTTCCGTGCTTATCAACATCGTCAGTTTTTGCGTTTATGGCTGAGATCATTTTAGGTATTTTGAATCATCATCATATCGATTTATGCGAAAAAATTGCGAAAGTTTGTGATATTTTTGCAATTTTGTAATATATATATCATATTATACACCATCGTTGATGATGTTTGATTATTATACTCAATCGTCAGTTTCGCGTTTATGGACAATTAATTTTGATATACATCATCGTATACATTAATATACAGTTCTTGTAATGATGGTATACATTATAATTTTATTCAGAACTTATATTTATTGTATACATTTCAAGCAGTAAATTGAATACATTATACATCATCTTATATGACATTATACACTATATTATACACTACTATACATTATATATAGTGATGTTAAATAGTATATTATGAACACATCGTATGTTTATGATAAGCTAAATAATCAAACATCATCACAGTTTTTGATGTTTGATTATTATTAACAGGATCAGTAGTGTATAGCAATAATGATGTTGAGAATCAATGTGTCGGATCTTCTTCGTCGTCTAATTCTATATCATCTCCGGGCGGTTCAAAATATTGGGAACCAATGTGTGCTACTGAGTTTAAACCTTGCATTGGTAAGGCATTTGAAAGCTTGAAGTTTGCATTTGAGTTTTACAAAAGCTATGCTCGGTTATGTGGTTTTGATGTACGCAAGTGTTCCCAAAAAACTTATAAGGATGGTACGGTCATATCTAAACATTATGTATGTAGTCGGTCCGGTGTTTACAAAAACTGTGATGATGTTGGTAGGAAGAAGAAGTGTATGATTGGTCGATGTGATTGTAACGCCAAGATTGTAGTGAGGTCTAGTGCTTCCCAGGGATATGTTATAAAGAAATTTGTTGAGCGGCACAATCATGAGTTGGCGACCGACGAGGGGAAACAGTTTCTGAAAGTTAATCGGAACATTGATCTGTCCCAGATTATGTTTTGCTTAAACACATCAAAGGTGAATGTTGGCGCCGTCAAATCACATTCATTCTTGAAGGAGATTGCAGGTGGGTTTAGTAATGTTGGGTCGACTTCTACAGATTTCAAAAACGCAAAAAGGGATGTGAAGCAATACATCGGTGAGAACGATGGGGAGATGATTGTTAGGAAATTTATGAATTTGAAAAAAACATGTGAAGGATTTTTTTTTTGATTATGCCACAGATGATGATGGTTGTATGAGTAAGTTGTTTTGGGCTGATCCGATCGCAGTAAGGAATTTTGAATTGTTTGGTGATGTTTGCTCGGTCGATGCAACATTTCGATCCAATAAGTAAGCACTATTGTTTGAATGCATAATACATATTTTTTTAATATGTAATGAATATATGGTGTATAACACATTATCAGTTAATGTATATTATTCATTCAATAAATGTATAATGAATCATTAGTTAATGTATATTTGATTACCCTATTAATAAATGTATAATGATTCATTAATTGTCGGTGTAATTCCTTTTCAGGTATCAAATGAAATTTGTTCCTTTTTCTGGTTTAGATAACCACAAGAGAATAGTCACTTTTGGTGCTTCTCTAATCGCAAAAGAAGACATTGAGTCGTATACGTGGGTTTTTGAAGCTTTTACACGTGCAATGGGACGGGAACCAATCTATATTGTATCTGATCAATATCCTGCTATGAAACATGCTATTCCTAGTGTTTTTAAAAAGGCTAGGCATCGTCTTTGCGCGTGACATATCATGAAGAAGTTCCCAACCAAGGTTTGTGTCTTTACTGCTTTTTTGAATCCATATTATATTAATGTGTTACAATAGCATTTAACATAATGTAGTATGATATTGTATTTAGTGTACAGTGCATTTTAATAAGATTTAATTTTATAATGTATAATGTGTTTGTACTAGATTGTATAATGATACTTTTATGTAGTGTATAGTACAATATATTATGCTGTATAATATGTTTTGCATTTGATTGTTTTTTGTTCAGATTTCACCACATACAGGTAAATATGCTGAAGTAGTGAGAAAGGTGAATAATTTTGTGTATACTGACGACATCACGCCACGTGAGTTTGAAGATAGTTGGAATGCTCTTATTTCAAAGTATGGGCTAAGTCATATTGAATGGCTTTCTGAAATTTTTGAATGGCTAAGTACTAGATTGTATAATGATACTTTTATGTAGTGTATAGTACAATATATTATGCTGTATAATATGTTTTGCATTTGATTGTTTTTTGTTCAGATTTCACCACATACAGGTAAATATGCTGAAGTAGTGAGAAAGGTGAATAATTTTGTGTATAATGACGACATCACGCCATGTGAGTTTGAAGATGGTTGGAATGCTCTTATTTCAAAGTATGGGCTAAGTCATATTGAATGGCTTTCTGAAATTTACGACAACAGACATTCGTGGGTATCTGCATATTATCGAGATGTTTCGATTGGTGGGTTATTGAGGACTACATCGATTTCAGAGTCGGTTAATTCATTCTTTAATCAATTCTATGTAAAGGGTGACATAATCATTGAGTTCTATAGTAGATTTGAAAGTGCTATGGACAGGCAAAAGAATACGAATGCAAGATTAAATCACGAGTCTTTGGTCTCTAATCCATCAACCGAAACCCCTCTTCCGATAGAGGAGGATGCTTCGGAGGTATATACACGTGCTGTTTTCTATGATGTACAAATGGAGATCAAAAAGTCTGCATATCAAGTGATACTGCAAAGTCTAAATGTTGTTGATGGTGTAAAATCATTTGTCGTATTTGATTCCGACAATGAATCAAAGTTATATGAGGTATATCATTTTTTTTATAGTGTATGTTATTATTATATATGTTATATATTATTAAATAGGTAATGTATGTTACAGTTTGTTCTTTGTATTTATGTTATAGGTGAAACATTTTGCATCGAACAATCAGGTTGATTGTTCTTGCCAATTGTTTTTGAGGCGGGGTATTTTGTGCAGACACATTTTCTTTGCATTCAACCAAAGCCGAATACTCAAATTGCCCGGCGAGTATGTTCTGAATAGATGGAGAAAAAATGCAGAAATTATGGCTTCCGATATAATTAATAACCAAGTCAGACATTATCGTGCGATGATTGAGAAGAATACAAATGATGTGAGTCAAATTTGGATTGACTTTCAATCATGTTTAAATCTTGCAGGTTTTAACAAAGAAAAACTCGACTACATAAAAAATCAATTGGTGGATATGAAGTCTCATTTGAGTGTCGGTGCGGACGATAACAATAAGAATAACAAGAATACTGTGATCGAGACACTAGTGGGACCCCAAATTGAGAACGAGCTCGGGATCAGAAATCCTCAAATGAGCCGATGTAAAGGGTGCGGTAAAAGAATTAAGAGCAGTGTCGAGATATCAAAGCATGTTCCTAAGAGGAGAAAATGCGCTGCATGCGGAAAAGTTTATGGGCATAATGCAAGAACATGTCCATCAAAAGAAAAATAGAAGTGTTTTCTTTTTTTACAATTAGTACTGTACAATGAAGTAGTATTCAATGTATAACATATCATTATACAGTGTATAATGATGTGTTAATCAATGTATAATGATTCAAAGGATCTCTGTGTATACTGAAACATTTATTGAAAGTGAATGAAATATATGTTAAAAAATGTCATAATGTATGTTGTATACTTTAATTGAGTTTTTTTATTATGTACAATGAATATATTGGGGCTGTTAGAATGTATACTTATGTGCTTTATATAACATTAACACTTAAACTCAATGACCAGAACAATATAAATAGGTTACGAGCAATGAACAAACTTTTTATATATTTAAACTGCTCAACTAAAACTAATAACGTGATGTACAAAAACTAATAAATTGTACAAAAACTAATACAATGTACATCTAACAAAAAATGTTGTAAACGTATCACGTTGTTTATATCTATCGCTTCTTCCCCTTTTTCATTTGGGCTTGTTCACGTTCAAAATCCCTTGATCGTTTGATAATGTCGTCCTTGAGTGTGTTCAAATCACAAGTCCAAATGAAACGATTATATCGTATGCATTAACAAAAAGTAAAGAAGTATATTCTACCGTGTCGGACACGTGGAAAAAAAATCTAAGCGGTGATGTTGGTGCCCTTGTTGACTCGCCATTGTTCAACAGGTATGACCAGAGGTCGATGACTCCAGATAAAAGCTCTGTCCGTTGAGACAATGTCTTTACATCCCAAATATAGCCAATTACATCACCACTTGTGAAAACAACAGATCTGTAAAACCATTATATAGTGTAATAAGTTATTGTTCATTATACAGTATGTATAATGATGTAATATCACGTTAATCAATATTACCATTATACATGTACTCACATGTCGTCATCATTAACTTGATTCACCCAATCCCATAGCCTTTTTTCATTTGCGCTCTGTTTTGAGATTATATTCACAATCCGTTGAACATATGGAGAACACAGGTTTGGAGCTGGTTTGAATCGTCTCTTTGTTTCTCCAATGATCTCAACAGCGGGGGCAATGGTAACGTCACCAGTGTATTGTCTAGCAATTGACAACACAGCCCCCTCTGGATCATCCTGGCGCGGTTTCTACAGTCTTTGTGTCAACAAGTTGAAGGTTGGTTGTGAATGTACTGGTGGACTTACTCTCTTAAACGGCGTATATTGTTCGGGTTGGAGATGCGGATCAGCGGGGGCGGCTGCATGTTGTTCAGGTGAGAAAGGGGCCTCTGGTTGATATGTCCTTGTCTCTGGTTCCCCCTCTGGATCCTCATGACGCGGTTTTGCCGGTGTTTGTGTCAACAATTTGAAGGTTGGCTGTGAATGTACTGGTGGACTTATTCTTTTAACAGGCGTAGATTGTTCGGGTTGGAGAGGCGGATCAGCTTGGGCGGATGCATGTTGTTCAGGTGAGGAAGGGGCCTCTGGTTGATATGTATTTGTCGCTGGTTTTGTTCTATACAGTTTTTCAACATGATCTAACACCCTTTTTTCATTTACCTTCAACCGTGGATTCGATGGAACAATGGAGTCACATGATTCGATGTATCCATTGTACTTAATAAGTTTATCCACCAGGTCCAATGCAGCCCTTTCCAAATTGAAAATCATCCTCTGCGTATACAGTAGTTTACAAACCATTATACACTACATTTAAGTACAATTATACAACATGTGATTGTATAGTATACAGTTATAATAATTTTACTAATTACATAAATATGCACACCTCTTCAAATGTATTCCAGTCCTTGATGGATGCATCTGATTCTGTGGGAGCTTCTAAAGAGGTAGTGGGTTGGTTTGGAGCTTCAATATGTTGTGCAACATGCTTCCCTTTGTCAGCCTTCATTTCCCACTGCCCCTTTGATATGATCCCCAGCCCAAAAACTCCCTGCTGAATCTCTATGTTACTCTTTTCGCGTAGCGCAGAGTCTGTCCAAGTGAGACAAGTGGGGATTGATCTTGGTACTGTCATATGCCCCTTGTAGTTGACTCTGTCAGCATACAATATCTGAATTTGGAGGAAAAGAAAAAAGTTGAGATCATACAATTATACGGTAACACATAAGCCATTATTCAGTATATGATAAACCATTATACACTAAATAATGTACCATTATACAGTACTAGTTCATATAACACATTATAACACGACAGGGTATGAGTTATACTCTGTAAAATATACACATTATAACACATTATAGTGTATGAGTTATACACTGTAAAATATAGTGTTAGTTCATATAGCACATTATAACACATTATAGTGTATGAGTTATACAATGTAACATATAGTGTTAAGTTCATTTAACACATTATACACATTATACACTAAATCAACAAAAACACATTATTGGAACACAATCAACATTAGAAGAGGCATTGTAAACTTACAATCAGAAACAGAAGAGGTCCAGTGTACATGCGTTTCGCCGGATTTTCTTCCCAAACGTGTTTCGTGTCTCCCAAACTATTCAGGACTTGTCCGGGCCAATTGTATCTTGACAACTCATCAAGAGACCCCTTGAAATTTAGTATCTTCTTGTTGACGAATGGTGTACCAGGGGTCTCTATCAAGCAATTATACATAATCATCATAAAATTCAGCTTGAATTGATCTGTGAGTTGTTTATCAGATTGAATTGCCTTCACGACCATTGATGCTGAAACTTTAAAAATTTTGGACTTATCAAGCCCAAATTGGTCAGTGAATGCGTCCGATCTCTTTGGATTTTTTACAGTGAGGCCTATAGGCCGATTCCCGTGTGGAAATCCCAAAACCTCGGCCACATCATACTCTGTAATATTTATTTTTCCTCCGGGCAGATTAAGCCTGAAATTCGCTGTATTTAAAGATTTTACAACTTTATATCCAAGCCTGTGAGGCAGCTCTGTAATGTTGAAATCCAAAAAGGATCCGAACCCGGAATGTCTCACCCATTCCCGTTGTGGTTCGGTCAGTTTTGAAAGAGCATCCACCAAGACCTTCAACGATACTCTTATTCGTGTATATTCAACCACCTTCTTTTTCCCCTGTGGTGGATGGTTGGATACGGTCTGGGTTTTTTGTTTTTACAGGGGGGCGGTGTGTCGCACATCTTTTCCGAGCAGCAGGTTGTTGTTCTGATTTGGTCTCTTCGTCTTGATCAGACGATTCTTCTGCTGATTGTACGTATTCATCATCAGTAATAGGTTGTTCAACACTAAGAGGCTCAACAACATCGGCAGGCACAAGTTGCAACCTATCAATTGAATCGGTAGAGGATGAATCTCCTTCAGCAACTGCATTACAGAGTAGACAAAGACATTATACACAATACAATTAACATGATGTATAATATTATACACAGTGTTATTCATTATTATACACTACAATGCAAACCATTATACACCCAAATATACAGTATGTGGATACACAATAGAATTAATATGATGTATAATATTATACACAGTGTTATTCATTATTATATATTACAATGCAAACCATTATACACCCAAATATACAGTATGTGGATACACAATAGAATTAATATGATGTATAATATTATACACAGTGTTATTCATTATTATACACTACAAGGCAAACCATTATACATCTACGTTTTATAACCCAACCATAATATTGTCACCCATAGGTACATAAGCCATCAAAACAAACAAAACCAGCGTATAGATACAATGCGTGTTCCCAATATAGTTGTAATACACAGAGTATACGTACGGAAGCCATCAAAATTCACAAAATACGTAATATTGTCACCCATAGGTCGAACAAGAAATGAAAAGTGTGTGTATAATCGATACCTGTTCTTCTGGATGGATTTTTCGTCCTCATTTTTTGATGAAAATGAAATCGGTTTGCGAGAGTATCAAAACTAGGGTTCCCAGCTATAGAAAATGAGAGTTTAATGTTCGCAGGTTTAAAAATGGGAGAGATTTCAAAGGAATCGGGTATGTTTATTAGGTTTAAAATTGGTAGAGATATCAGGGGAGACGGGGGAGAGAATTTAGGAGAGGATCGATGTATAATGGGTGTAAATTACCAGAATACCCCTCAGACAGCTTCATTTTTGGGTTTCCCGCGTGTACAGTGAATAATCTGGACTGTTGGATTTAATGGATCCAATGGTGTAGATTGGGTCTTATATCTTATCTAATATAGGGTATGTATTAGATCTTGACCCTATATATAAAATATGTACTTTAGTAACTTGTTTTGCAAGACACTCATTTTTCTGAAATTCAGTTTCTGCTTTTGATGTTGAAGGCTGTAACTAAGTGACCAGACATGTGAATTTGATTATGTTAAATTTTATGTATCATCTTGATTGTGTTTTGAGTGTATCTAAAAATTTGGTAAATATTAGAGGTCCATGATTTTTTTCTAAAATTCGTTGAATAAAACAGTTAGTTTGTTTGGCGTGATTGAAAATTGCTGCTATTTTGTGCTTATTTGGTGAACCTGGAAAAACAAAGTTTGCTCTGAAAATTTTACGGTATATATATACATGACTTATGAAGGCTTCATCCAAATTTTGGAATTTTTCAAGAAACAGAGAATTTTATAAGAATATTTCAAACGCAGCTGTCTGTCCTGAAAAATTCTGTCGGGACAACCCTTTTTGGTTAATCTAATCCCGAACTTAAAAAGTTAAATTGAATCTGATATTTTTATGTAAACTTCTTCAGTATGATTTACGATATCCTGTGAAGTTTTGAAAAGAAATTTAATCACTGAGAATTTTTAAAAATTGTTGAAGTTATACTGCGCAAGTATAGGACTTGTTTGAGCTTCATTGCATATATGTTAGATACTACTAATTATAAAATAATTTGATTTATTGGGTTGGCTTATGAAGTACTATAGTTTGTGGATATGATGGTATGTTTGGACCACATGATAATTTAGCAATCCCAAGGCACGAGACTACGACGTCGGATTATAATAGTAAGGGTTTCTCTTGTTCTTTCAACTTGATCTTGCTTACAGCATTTCGTTCTCTCTACCTAATAAACACTAGTCATGTGTTATCTGGTAAAGTTTCGTTAGTCTGACTCCTTATCCTCGTCTAAGGTAAGTATCTCACCGGGTCTCGATGTTTGGTATATTGTTTATTCATTTCCGCTCACTCTCACTCGAATACAAATCAGTGCACCCGTCCCATGAGCAAATTCGTTGAAACCATTGTACTTCTCGGCTCTTTGTCGACCAAAGGAGCTAAGTGATGTGCGGCACAAAGTGCCACATCTCAAAGCCTCAGTGCAAACTGCTACACAGTGGGGCCACCTTTTGAACCTGTAGGAGCCTCCACTAGAATCCCGATGTCTGACACCCATCTGTGATGTATCCTTTTCTTGATTTGAAACTTTCACTCTTAAAGGAGGAATAAAGGGAACTAAGTGTTATATGTGACAAAGTGATATGCGATGGTGGAAGCCACTTCTTGAACCCGTAGAAGCCACCAAAATCCCGACATCTGAAATTCATTTACAACGTATCTAAAGGTGTGAAGCCTTTTGCTGGTATGGGACAGTGAGGACACAGAACACGATTATATGACATGATTTTTAAAGTACATGAGCTATTTGTTTTTAATTTATACCTCGCATTGCACTCAATTGTTCTCCCTTATGTTATCTTGTCTGATTTTTTTACTTCCCAATGTACATGCACATTTTTGTTATTGTCTTCTGGTGTAGATCCTGTCTCACAAATTAAGGTAAAGCAAGTTGTTAGCCTACCTCATTGGTTTATTTGGACCACCTCTCTTTCTTTCGTACTTTTCAGAATAACTCAGAATATCAAGCCCGAAGGGAGAAAATCGTGGCTAAGAAATTTTGAGAGTCAGATGTGATTATGTATAGATGTCTTGTACGTATATTAGTCTAGATTTGCTGAATTGTGATTTTGAGTTGCATCTGAACTCTTATAAGTACATGTGATGTTATGTTGTTTATATATGTATGTACATTGGAGTTTGAATTTTGTGGTTTGAAAGTTTTATATATAGTTCACGCTTAGCTTAGCTCATGACGCTCTCTGATTGAGATAGTGTTGCAGGCTTCAACTCCTATCCCCTGGTCGGAGATTGCAACAATTGGTGGTATTAGAGCATGGGTTACTACAGTTAGTGGCATAAATCGAGAAGGTCGGAAAGAAAGGGAGAACATGAGGCGTTAGGAATAAGGCATGTATGTTTTTAGTGGTGGAATCTTAAGCGTGTTGTACATGTACCTTTTTGCCTTGATTGTTGTTGTGATATAATGTGACGGTATTTTCTCTCAGATGGCGCAAAGTGGTGATAGACAGGTGAATATGCATGCAAATGGGCATGCAGGTAGCGAGCTAGCAAAGGAACATCAGGGGAGATTGGTCTTCCAGGCAAATTCGATTAGAGCTTATACACTTGGCTTAGCATTGGTCTCGGGAGTTACCCCAACTTCATAGTCCACATTTTACGGGATGACTGTGATCGGATTATGCAGGAGTGCGATCAGTTGCATCGCGCCTATTAGGAACAGGTCTTTACTATTATGGATCATCAGTCCAGACACATAGATTAGGAGAACGTCATAGTAGAACATAAATTACAAATAGTGGAATTACAAAATCGGGTGACAAAAAAACTTACTACAATTAGACGTCAAGACGAAAGAATAGCCACGCAAAGACAGGAGATTATAGGGCTACAGTGAAAGCAGGGGATCCCAGAGGGACGTAGAGCCCATAACTCGCTTTTACATTGACCAGTTGCGAGAGATTTGTAGCAGCACACGAGCATTAGCCAGAAGGGCTCATAGTGCTATAGATGTGGTCGTGATTCAACAGGTCATACATTAGGACGTAAGCACCTAAAGCTCATGGTGTCTGGCCCTAGCCGGGTGGCTGTTAGCAATAAGGGTACATATGATAATAGGGCATGAAAGGATTTGATGGAATTTGGGTCATTGTAGACCGACTAAGTGTGCGCACTTCTTATCGATTAGGATAGACTATAAGGTTAAGATTTTGGCGGAATTGTACAAGAAAGAAATTATTCGACCTCATACGCTACTTGCCCTATACGCATTAGGATGAGAAATGGTTCTACATATCAAGGCTAAAGCTTCCCCTCTTTTCCAATCCTCCTGACACCTCTTCGTGGTGATACTTTAATAAAAAGTTGATCTCCAACTTCAAAATTTAAGTCCTTACGTCGTGTGTCTACATAGCTCTTTTGATGACTCTGAGACGAACGCATTCATTGTTTGATGATTTGAATTTGGTCAGTGACTGCTTGAATAATTTCCACACGTAAGGCTCTCTTTCATCCATAGTGTAATGTTACCCTCTAATCATCTAAATCTCACTAGAGCAGGGATCACCATTTTTGCCCATAAAGTGCCTCGTATGGTGCCGTTTGGATAGAGGCTGGATAACTGTTGTTATACTAATGAAAGGTGTGTATCCCATGACCCTCTAAAGTCTAGAACACCCTCATGGACATGGTTTGATCCATGCTCAGCTACACAGATTTGCCCATTTCATTGTGGGGACACACGTTGCTTACAACAACTCACATTCTGAATAGATATCCCTCCAAATCTGTTCCTAGAACACCGTATCAGATATGGCGTGGAAGGAAGCCTAATCTGAAACACATAAGAATATGGGGTTGCCCAGCTTACGTGAAAAAGACCAAGGCAGAGAAATCGGAGGCTAGGTCCATGAAAGGGCGATTCGTTGGATATCCCGAGGATTCCATGGGATACCTTTTCTACCTTCCCGATGATCAGAGAATCATTGTTGCCTTACAGGCAATCTTTCTCGAAGAAGAATTCATTCGAGAAAGAGGAGCTGGTAGAAGTATTGTTCTACAAGAACAAAATGAAACCCCTGTGGAAGACACTGTTCAAGAGACCCAACCCGACCCAGAAACGACACAACCATCAGTGCGCAGGTCTACAAGATTCGACTTGTATGACACATGCTCTGACGATGAGTGTCAGTCGAACACTATAGGGTAGTGGGAACAAGTATCATAGATATGTCAATGGAATTGACATATTCAAACACGGCTCGTAGTAATCAGATCACATGGGTATTTACTCAGTGACTGTCAATGATTGGATTACTGATCGTAATAGTATGCGTGAGCCTTAGACCTGAGGGTTCATGATCAATGTGCTTGTATTATTGGATCTGTTACTAGAGTAGTTAGGCCGATATCACCCGTGGGTGGGGTCGACCTCGAAGTACGATATCAATGAGACAAGTAGCAGTTGATCAGTGATCGCCAAGATGGGATTCACTGTCTCGATAGTAAACGAGAAAGTATCCTGTGCGATTATAGGCTAATGAAATTATAAATCTTTAGCCAAAGCATAACAACTAAGTAATGTGGGACATTGAGGGTAGTTTAGTAATTTCATTATGCTATAATCTAATGCACAGTATCAAGTTTAGTGAGTTTGACATTTTCCATGACTCTCACTTGATCGGGATACGTCAGTGAAGGGCTTATACTCATACGGAATTTATGATCAAGAGGTTCGTAAAATGATTCGTTCATTTCGTACTCAATTGGGTTACGATGTGAGTCCACGGGACTGGCTAGGTGACACTCACATTCTTAGATAATTCCTCCCTTTGCCAATTGGGACGAACCTAAAGAGTCGCGCTATAAGAAACGAGCGGGATGTATATTTTTGTGTAAATCTTTTAGAAAGAATTAAATGGACTGATTGATTTAATTAGATTAAATCAATTAATTAAATATTTAATTTAATTGGATTAAATTAAATTATTTTATTAGTACATTAATTAATTGGAATTAATTAATAGTATATGTTATCTTTAAATTGGATTTAAATATAAATATATATAGATGAGCTAGAAATTAGACAAGCAAATTAAAAGTCCACCCAGTCCAAGGCAACCCTAGAAGGGGCGGCCACTTAGGGCTTTTTGGAGTAGCCTCCAACTTGTTCCACAAGTTAGTTGAGTTTAAAAAGGACTCCTATAGTGGAACAAACTCTAAGTGACAAGATAACATTACACAACACAAAAAGAAAAGAACTCTCTCCCCTCTCTCCTCTCTAGCCGTCCACTACTGCAAAGAAGGAGGAGTTTCAGGATCTTTGGAAGGCTCGTTTCGCATGAAGCTTTAGAGACAGGAGCCCTTGGAGGATTGTTGTTCTGCAGAATCAATAAACGAATCAAAAGGATATGTTTATTCGTTCAAATTTTCGCGAAACCCATTAAAAATCATCAGATCTATTTTTGTGATCTGCTGGTAGGAATCCTCGAATCTTTCGCTGCAATTCTCTATTTTCCTGTACGGGATTACTAGCAGTGGTATCAGAGCCGACTTAAACGGATCTGATGATTTTTGCGTTTAAGATTATGTTGGTTAAAATTGAATTTTTATAAAATTTGATTTTTTGTATTTAATATTCGATGTTAAATCTGAAATTTTGAAAATATTCATCGCCTTGAAATCGTCGCACGATTACATGTTTTTTCGCCGCCGGCAACGGCGAATCAGGGTGGCACCACCGTGTGTTTTTGAAGCACACGTGAGCACCACCCCGCTGCTCATGTAATTTGAAAAGCAAAAAAAAAGGGGGGGGGGAAGGGGTGGTGGCGGCGCAAATCAACGGAACTAGGGCGACATATGCCGCCTTAGTCATGCGCTGGGACTTAGCCTGGCGCACTTCCGTGCGCCTTAATGGGCACTGGGCGCTGGGCCCGACCTAGTGTACTAATATATATACATATTTTTATATTTTTAATATTTAAATATATATATATAAATTAATAAATATTAGGGTTTGACCCTAATAGACGAATTCGACCCGTGATTTGTCAAAAATCCCTTTTTCCTAAAATATTTTTCTTAATATTAAATTGGATTTAATTAAGTTAAAATTGGATTTGACTTTAATATTAAATTGGATTTAATAATATCATAAATTAAATTGGATCTTTATTTATGATTGGCGACGACTAAATAAATAGGATTTATTTTAGGTTGATTATATTTTTCCAAAATAAATTAGGAATAAGTTTGACTTATTTCCTAAATAATAAATTGGACTTATTTCCTTTTAAAAATGAAATCAAAATTCATCTTTTCTAATTAAATTAGATTTAATCGGTTTTTGAATTTCTTTTCGATTTTAAACTCAAAAACCAACGTAAACTTAAATAGTTTTCTTACATGCTTTGATGTATGTTGTGGTGGATGCTTCCATGGACTTAGGGTTTTACCGCTTTAGTATTATCTGGGTTGTATTGGGCATTTGCCCCCCAGTTTGTACTTTTAATTTTGGTAGTATGATGTATAGGATGCTTTCTGAGTTGTGTATATTAGAGGTAGGACCTTTTCTAGCTTGGAGCCCGAAGATAGAAATTAGATTTGTAATAGACCCCTATCTCCTGATTGATCTATTGTCTTGGATCAATCTAGAATGTCCATGAAAATGCATGTTGTTAGAATAACTAGGTTTTTCTATGTACGCATAATTATAATCCATATATGCACGTAATAATTTAATGTGCAAAGTGAGACCTTAATTTTACAAAAATTCTCCACATTAAATACTAAGTAAGTAGGGGATATTGGATATCCTGGCTCTCCATCAAACTTGGAAAAGATGGGATTATGAGTTATGCATGGCGTCGTCCCGACTAATGGGGGTTATACATTATTTCATAATCTATATCTCTTCAAGTGCATTTGATGTCATCGGTCGAAGCAAATCTTATCCCATACACCGTTACAGGTTGCAAGATAAAATTCAACTGTTAGATCGATAGGAGTTCATGAGAAAGTACTTACATGGATCACCACCAATATTTCGTTACAGCTGAGGTTGAGTGAACCATGAGCCAAAGGTAGATTGAATCATCAGTAAGACTGGTTGACATGGCATGTCACTTCAAAAGTTCCAATGAGCCATACATCGTTACAGATTGCAACTCATTGAAGTTTTTGAAGAACTCAATCACTCATTATGAAATCTTTCCAACGAGATTTCCATTCATTGCAGTGGGAGCAATGGTTCGAAAAATGTAGTGGGAGCCAAGTCAAAAATTAAAGTCCTAATTTTTATTTGGGTACAACATAATTATCTAATTGAATCTTGGTTGTTTTATGCAGTTATATTATCTCTCTCAAAAATGGTTAATAAGTCGTTGTTAAAAATGCTTGAGAAAAATGTCCTCACTGGACCAAACTACGGTGACTGGGTCAAGAGGCTAAGAGCTGGTCTCAGACAGAAATCACTTGAGCATGTTTTAGAACAAGATGGTCCAACTTTCCCTGGGGCTGAAAATGGAACATCTATTATCAAAATTAACAAGAAATGGAATTCTGATGCTTAAAAGGTCACCAGTTACATGTTGAAGTCAATGAGCAAGGAATTGAGATATATTCATTTGGATATGGAGAATCCCAAATCCATCATGCTTCATTTGGAGGAAATGTTCGGGGAACATGGAAAATCAATTCGGTATTATTTATCGAAGGAACTTTTCCAAGCAAGAATGGGAGAAAATGATGAAGTAGCAAGTCATGTTATGAACATATCCATGATTGGAAGACTTCAGACTCTGGGAAGTTTCATGGATTTTCATCTACAAGTAAACCTTATTCTTCAATCTGTTCCCAAGTCCTTTTCTGCTTTTGTCACTGACTTTGAAGTTGATGACCTGAGAGGTTCCTTAATGGATCTTGCAGACAGACTTGTTTACATACAAGCTCTCATGAGGAGGGAATTGGAAGATGATTTACCTCTAAATGGACTGCTCGGCATTACTTCTGATAACCATAGAAGGGGAAAGAAGCGCCCAAGGATTGCAACAACATGTATTCACTGCCAAGAGGTGGACAACTGGAAAAATGACTGCCCTAAGCTCAAAGAAAAAATTAATTCAGGTATAGAACTTAATGTTTTAGAAACAAATTGTTCTGTTACCATATTTTCAACTTCTTGGATTCTAGATTCTGGGGCTAGTCCTCACATATGTGTTATGAACTAGGAGCTGGAAAGAAGTAAGAAGTTGGAGCATGGTGAAGTGATGATCAATGTTGGCAGCGGTCATAGTGTAGCAGCCTCACACATTGGCAACACTTCCCTTAGTTTATCATCTGGACATTTATTATATTTAGACAATTGCCTTGTTTTGCCCAACGGGCCTAAGAATATTGTTTCAATTCCTGTTTTAGTCAGGAAAGGTTATTTATTTTCCTTTATGAACAATTCTTGTGACATTTATTTTAGAAATGAATGTGTTGGCAATGCGTCTTTAATAAATGGTTTATATTAAATTAATGTCCAAAATGATTGTAATCTTAATGTTGTAACAAGAAGACGCAGAATGTATGACACAAACTTGAGACAGCTATGACACTTGAGACTAGGTCATGTCGGGGACCAAAGACTTCATGAGTTAGAAAAGGATGGAGTCATAGACTCGTTGGGATTAGATCCCTGTCCCACTTGTGAGTCTTGTATCCAAGGCAAAATGACCAAGTCCCCCTTCACGGGAATTTTGAAAGAGTCACAGAAATCTTAGGTCTAGTTCATACTGATGTGTGTGGACCATTTGGAAATATGGCCCGCAGTGGTTTTCAGTACTTCATCACATTTACCGATGACCATTCTAGGTATGGCTACGTGTATTTAACGAAGTACAAGTCTGAATTATTGGAAAAATTCATTGAATTCAAGACTTTAGTCGAAAACCAAACCGGGCATCATATCAAGACACTTCGGTCTGACCGCGGTGGCGAGTATATGAATGCGGAGTTTGACCAGTTCCTTCTGGAACATGGCATACTGTTACAGCTTACTTCTCGAGCAACTCCACAATTAAATGGCGTAGCAGAACAAAGGAATCGAACATTGTGGGACATGGTTCGATCCATGCTCAGCTACACAGATTTGCCCATTTCATTGTGGGGACATGCGTTGCTTGCAACAACTCACATTCTGAATAGATGTCCTCCCAAATTTGTTCCTAGAACACCGTATCAGATATGGCGTGGAAGGAAGCCTAATCTGAAACACGTAAGAATATGGGGTTGCCTAGCTTACGTGAAAAAGACCAAGGCAGAGAAATTGGAGGCTAGGTCTATGAAAGGGCGATTCGTTGGATATCTCGAGGATTCCATGGGATACCTTTTCTACCTTCCCGATGATTAGAGAATCATTGTTACCTTACAGATAATCTTTCTCGAAGGAGAATTCATTCGAGAAGGAGGAGCTGGTAGAAGTATTGTTCTACAAGAACAAAATGAAACCCCTGTGGAAGACACTGTTCAAGAGACCCAACCCGACCCAGAAACGACACAACCATCAGTGCGCAGGTCTACTAGAGTATCTCAACCGCCTGTGAGATATGGTTCTCTGCTACAAGGAGAGCATAATTTGCATGCAGTAGCAGAAGGAAACCATGGAGACGATCCCTCTAGTTATGACCAGGCAATGATGGATATGGATTCTGAAAAATGGCATGTAGCTATGAAAGTGGGAATGGATTCGATGTATTCGAACCAAGTCTGAAATCTAGTAGATCCTCCCAAAGGTATTGTACCCATTAGATGCAAATGGATCTATAAGAGAAAGATAGGTCCGGATGGCAAGGTGGATACCTATAAGGCCAGGCTAGTGGCGAAAGGGTATAGTCAGAAGGAGGGCATTGACTATGAGGAAACCTTTTCACCAGTAGCTATGATCAAATCCATTAGAATTCTACTTTCAATAGCTACATACCTGGATTATGAAATCTGGCAAATGGATGTGAAAACCGCCTTCCTAAATGGATTCCTCGAGAAGGATATCTATAGGGAGCAGCCCAAAGGTTTCATATCCAATACCGATTCTTATAAAGTCTACATGTTAAATAGGTCCATTTATGGACCGAAGCAGGCCTCTCGCAGTTGGAACCTTCGTTTTGATGAAGAAGTACGAAACAACGGATTTATCAAAAACGAGGATGAACCATGTGTCTATAAAAAGGTCAGTGGGAGCAAGATATCATTTCTGGTACTATACATGGACGACATTCTACTTATAGGGAATGATACAGGTTTGCTAACTTCGGTTAAGACATGGCTTTCAAGCACATTCTCCATGAAAGACTTAGGAGAAGCCACATATGTCCTAGGAATTCGAATCTACAGGGATAGATCGAATAAGACAATAGGTCTCTCCCAAGCCCTCTATTTAGAAAAGGTCCTAAAGCAACTTGGGATGGAAAATTCTGAAAGAGGTCTTTTGCCCATGAGACATATAGTTCATCTCTCCAAAAGGTGAGTCCTCAAAGTGAGGAAGATCGAAGAGAGATGAGTACCATCCCCTATGCCTCGGCAGTGGGAAGTCTCACGTACGCTATATTATGCACGAGACCAGATCTTGCATATGTTGTGAGCTTAGTAAGTAGGTTTCAAGCTAACCCAGGCAAAGAACATTGGATAGTCGTGAAATCAATCTTAAAGTACTTGAGAAGAACTAAAGATATGATCCTCACATATGGCGATGGGGAAATGAAAGTGGATGGTTATACTGATTCAGATTTCCAATCTGACATCGATGACCAAAAATCCACTTCTGGGTTCATATTCATTTTGAACGGTGGAGCAGTGTCTTGATTCGACCACCGAAGTTGAATATGTGGCAGCCAAGGAAGCAGTTTGGATAAAGAAGTTCATTACTGAACTTCAAGTTGTTCCTAGTATGGAACTTCCGTTGCGACTATGGCGTGACAACAACGGAGCCATCGCGCAAGCAAAGGAACCAAGGTCTCACAACAAATCCAAACACATAGAGAGGAGATATGACATAATTCGAGAAGTCGTTGGAAGAGGCGACATCGCCGTGCAAAAAATAGCCTCAACGGATAACGTAGCTGACCCACTCACTAAGCCATTAGCGCAGGCGGTGCTAAAGCACCATCTTGAGAAGACGGGTATAAGATACCAAAGCGATTGGCATTAAGTGCAAGTGGGAGGTTGTTAAGTATATGCCCTAGATGCCAATGAGGACAAATAGTTAGATTAGGGTATCTCATTATGTTGTACAAACTATTAAAATGATATTAATAAAGGCAGATATATTTTATTCATATAAATCTTTATGGCATCTAAATAAGTATTGAACATATAGTCCATGTGAATAAAGGTTTAACTCTTTTCCCTTTATGGAATAAAGACGTGGCATGGGAAGAGTCTTACACCTTATCACTTAAAATGGTTCGCAAGTCAAATAATCTTAATTGGGCATTAAGATTTGACTTGTATGACACATGCTCTGACGATGAGTGCCAGTCGAACACTATAGGGTAGTGAGAGGAAGTATCATAGATATGTCAATGGAATTGACATATTTGAACACGGCTCGTAGTAATCCGATCACATGCGTATTTACTCAGTGACTGTCAATGATTGGATTACTGATCGTAATAGTATGCGTGAGCCTTAGACCCGAGGGTTCATGGTCAATGTGCTTGTATTATTGGATTTGTTACCAGAGTAGTTAGGCCCATATCACCCGTCGGTGGGGTCGACCTCGAAGTGCGATATCAATGAGACAAGTAGCATTTGATCAGTGATCGCCAAGATGGGATTCACTGTCTCGATAGTAAACGAGAAAGTATCCTGTGCGATTATAGGCTAATGAATTTATAAGTCTTTGGCCAAAACATAACAACTAACTCATGTGGGACATTGAGGGTAGTTTAGTAATTTCATTATGCTATAATCTAATGCACAGTATCAAATTTAGTGAGTTTGACATTTTCCACGACTCTCACTTGATCGAGATACGTCAGTGAAGGGCTTATACTCATACGGCATTTATGATCAAGAGGTTCGTAAAATGATTCATTCATTTCGTACTCAATTGGGTTACGATGTGAGTCCACGAAACTGTCTAGGTGACACTCACATCCTTAGGTGATTCCTCCCTTTGCCAATTGAGACGAACCTAAAGAGTCGCACTATAAGAAACGAGCGGGATGTATCTTTTTGTGTAAATCTTTAAGAAAGAATTAAATGGACTGATTGATTTAATTGGATTAAATTAGATTATTTGATCAGTACATTAATTAATTGGAATTAATTAATAGTATATATTATATTTAAATTGGATTTAAATATAAATATATACAGATGGGCTAGAAATTAGACAAACAAATTAAAAGTTCACCCAATCCAAGGCAACCCTAGGAGGGGGCGGCCACTTAGGGCTTTTTGGAGTAGCCTCCAACTTGTTCCACAAGTTAGTTGAGTTTAAAAAGGACTCCTATAGTGGAACAAACCCTAAGTGACAAGATAACATTACACAACACAAAAGGAAAAGAACTCTCTCCCCTCTCTCCTCTCTAGCTGTCCACTACTGCAAAGAAGGAGGAGTCTCGGGATCTTTGGAAGACTCGTTTCGCGTGAAGCTTTAGAGACAGGAGCCCTTGGAGGTTTGATGTCTTGCAGAATCAATAAACGAATCAAAAGGGTCTGTTTATTCGTTCAAATTTTCGCGAAACCCATGAAAAATCATCAAATCTATTTTTGTGATCTGCCAGTAGGAATCCTCGAATCTTCCGCTGCAATTCTCTATTTTCCTGTACGGGATTCCTAACAATACTATCACATTAGTTAATATATCACAGTAGAAATCAAGGCTAAGTGCTATAAGGGGCAAAGTGCTACGTGACGGAGGGAGCCACCACTAGAATCCCGACACCTGAAATTCGTCTAGAACGTATCGAAAGGTGTGAAGTCTTTTACTGGTATAGAACAGTGAGGATGAAACTCGATCATATGACGTGATTTTTAAAGTACATGAGTTATTTCCTTTAATTTATAACTCGTATTGCATTTGATTGTTCGCCCTTATAATATCTTATCTGATTCATTTACCTTTTTGTTATTGTCTTCCGCTACAGATCCTATCTCACAAGTTAAGGTAAAGCAAGTTGTTAGTCTACCTCACTGGGTCATTCGAACTCACCCCTGTTTCTTTCTTACTTTCCAGAAGAGCTCGGTATATCATGCATGAAGGGGGAAATCGTGGCTCAGGAACATTGAGAGTCAAGTGTGACCGTGTATGGATGTCTTATACCTATAGTCGTCTAGTTTTGCTGAATTGTGATTTTGAGTTGCATATGAACTCTTATATGTACATGTGATTAGGGCTGTAAACGAGTCGAGCTCGAGCCGAGCTTGATGAAATTTTCAGGCTCGAGCTCGAGCTCGATTGTACTTTTTTGAGCTCGAGCTCGAGCTCAAACCCGACAAGCCTCATTTTTTAGGGCTCGAGTTCAAGCTCGAAGTAGATGAGCCGAGCTCGAGCTCGAGCTTGAGCTTGAAGTAAAAAATAATTTAATTTTTTTTTAGAAAATAAAATAAAATAAATTCTGCTTTTTAGCTTATAACAATACGTTAATAATGTATAGTATACATTATTCACATATACAATAAAATAAGTATTATTAAGATAAATAATAATTAAATATCTTATATTCAATAAGTATTTAGAAAATAGAGAAGAGTGTCGTGAAAACATGATTTCATTAAATTATTTTATAGAAAAGTATATCATATCAACTAAAATATGTAATCTTATAAATTGTTGTTATTGTTTTGCACGATTTAAACAAAATAGAAACAAAAACTTAAATATTATTAAACTATGTTGTATATAGAATTGCAAGTATTATTTTTATGAAATACGAGTATTTTTAGACTTATATTAAAAATTAATAAAAAATAATAATAAAAGCTCACGAGCCTGCTCATGAGCATATGAACAACTATAAGTGAGCTCGAGCTCGACTCATGAAAAAGCTAAAGCACGAAAAGGTCGACTCGAGCTCGAAATAGCTCGAGCTCGAGCTGAGCTCCAGTCGAGCCGGCTCACCATGCTCATGAGCCGGTTCGGCTCACCTTACACCCCTACATGTGATGTTATGTCGCTTATATATGTGTGTACCTTGGAGTTTTGGGATGTGTGCTTTGAAAGTTTTATATAGTTCATGCTTAGCATTAGCTCATGACGAAATAATCTCTCGGATTGAGCTAGCATTGTGGTGTGGCGAGCTTCGGCTCATATCCCCTGACTGGAGGTTGCCACAAATATTTTATGATTAACTTTTTTGTGTATATATATGTGTGAATGTATTCTAAATTAGGAGGCAAGAATAAATATATTTTGGGTTAATTCTCTTCTTTTTTTTTGAGGAAAAAACGGTAAAGTTAATTCAAATATATATACACACACATATATATGCTATTAAAATATCTGATTGCATTAAGTTTCGTATATATACTAATTAGGGTATTAAAAATACACATATATGTAGTAAGAAAATATACATAAAAATATTAAAAGTGCGTTATGATTAATTTAATTTTGTAACAATGCAATTAGCATAATTTTATCAGGCAATAATATAATGTGTTGTAACCAAATTAATTTAGCGTTATTGTGAAATATATATATATATATATATATATATATATATATAAATTCTTATTTTAAAAATATATATATATACTCACAAAAGTTAAATAAGACATGTTAAAAAACCTAGTTGAATTACTTTAGTTTTATCACAACGTGTTAGAAAAAAAAAAACCAATCATTAATATATTGAGTTATCACTAAATTAACTTAAAATTTAGGCTAAAAGATATTATCAATTATTATATAATTAAATTAATCTTGATGTATTGGGTAAAATTTGACTAATGCATGTAAGAAATAAGATTTGTGAAACAGAAAACAATAGTATAGAAAATATAATATAATATAATAATAATGGTTAAAAGTAATTAAGATAATTCCATGCAATTGAAGGCAGTAAGTGTATTATTGTATAGTTCAAGGGGGTATTTGGTACAAGGGGTATATTTCGGGAGGGCAAAGTGTAAAATGGAAAAAATAGTGAAAGAGAACGAGATCTATTTTTGTGTAGAAATAGCTGTTTTTGTGAATCTAATATTTTTCAGTTTACCAACAAAATATTAATCACTGTCTACTCATTTTAAAAACATCTATAAATTCATACCCATTTAACAAATCGAAAGTTAATTCATCCATTTAATCGAAAGTTAATTGTTCCATTTGTTTTGAAAAAGTGTTTATCCATCAAACAGTTACTATGATCTTGCAAATGATTGTAATATACAAATATTGTAATAATATACAGTCGCGAAAGGTCACTTTTGTATTTTTAATTGTTACTCTTAAACTAGAAATTGAAGTAAACAATGCTATAAGATGATTTATTACTTGAGAAGGGCTTGTTTTTTTGTATTTTTAATTGTTACTCTTAAACTAGAAATTGAAGTAAACAATGCTATAAGATGATTTATTACTTGAGAAGGGCTTGTTTTTATACTTATCAAATAAGATGCAGGGAGCACCTTCAGTGTTAGACCAAATTCAATGATCTTTGTATCTATCTTGCACACATTAAGATGCATTATGTATAATCCCCACACACATTATGTATAATCCCCACACACTTGTGTAAAACAATCACAGAATAGACACTGGGACCATCAAAATCGATTTGACATAAAATTACCCAAAAGCATCCAAGCAATAATAATGTCGGTAGAGATTCAATAAGTTATAAAATTCAAATCCTATTCCTGCCCAGCTTCAAACTTTCTTAAATCAATTGCACAGTAATTCCAGGTAACTTGTCAAATTTCAATGTGTGATTAATAATACATTCAATTCTAGAAAGATCAAACTACATAAAAAATAAAAAATGGAGTGGAACAAGTCACGACCAACTTTTCAATGTCTGTTTCCTCGTCATGTGCAAAACTACTCTCAGACTATTGATATCAATTTTACTTTCTCCTCAGTTCCCGTTAAGAATTTCGAAAGAAATATACAAGTACTACACAGTAATTCTGAGCTGCTGCTTCTTACATTTACAATATACAACCAATAGCATTACTCTACTTGTGTCATTGCCTCCCCTTTTCCTCCAATACATGGATCAGCTTCTCCCTCAGCATTACATTATATTCGTACAATTTTTCCAACTTCTTCTGAATATCGCTCATACTCATTTCACTTGAATCCCTCAATTCTGCAATAATTATTGAAAAACTCTCAACTATGACATTACGGGTGGAAATCATCAAACCGATAAGATGTCGGAAAGTTGATGCGCATGAAATCACTAAAAGGAGAAAAAGGCAAAATAACATAGGAAGTATAGACTCCCTGCAGTATGTAAATGAAATTTCAGCACTCACCAAGTGGCGGAAGTTGTGGAAGATCAGCTACTCCAAGAGGAGAAGAAACACTACTTTCATCTTTATTATGTTCAACATTTCCATTGTGCACAACTTCTTTAACCTAGATATCATCATGATCATAAAAGAAAACTCAAAAAGCTTTATATCACAGAACCAACTATTAGTGAAAAATTATTGGATAAACACTAATCAACTAATCCATAGAAACACTCTACCATAACTGTTCAACAAAAACCTAATGGAAAACGATAATTCAGGTTGCAGCAGAAATATCAGGACATAGTAAGCTATTTAGCTTATGAATCATAGAAATATACAGAACAAGTGAGTCAACCAATAAAAAATGCTCTCTCAACCAAAGACTCTGAAACATGTTTTCTAAAAATTGATAGATCCAGTTATCAATTAATTAAGCACGTATAATATGACACATTAACAGGCCAAAAACCATGGTACCAAGTAAGCATCATTCTCACAACATGTCTTCATAAATTATCGTTGATTAAGAAACAAACAAAAGTAAGGTCAAGTAACTAGTCTATTTTTATTTTATTTTATTTTTAAATGATGACCCTTTTCCCAGGTTCAATGGTGCTTCAGTAAAGTGGGATCTAACCTCTTGATTATGAACATGCTCTGGCACAGCTTTCTGCAGTCATCAATTCATAAAATTAAGGAGGTAACGGTTAAACTTAAGAATAGAAAGATATAATTATAAAGTGAAAACTGATCAGGGTGCTGAGGCATAAATCATAGATCACCTTCTCATTGGGCAAGGTAACCTTTTTGCTAAAACTCACAGCATCCATTCTTTTCTGTGGTCTTCGTCCATGTGATGACCCACTTTGATTGAATGATTTCATCATAACACCAGTGCAACCTGCATCTTTTGACTCAGTCCCGTAGTTATCGTCCAATGAGCAAGATCCCCACGTGAACCTCACATATTTTCTCAACTATATAAAGAGTCTGATTAGTTCTAGAACAATTTAACTTGGAACTTCATGAATGTAGCAAACAGTTCATTCAAATCAGAGAAAATCTAAGCAAACCAATAAATCTTTCTTGTACCATTTCTGAACACAGTAAGAAAACTCACTTTCTCCCAGCGATCTTGGGCTTTTCGACGATTCCTAATGCTCCTCATTACGCTATCCTCATTGCGAAGCCTCTTGATTCTGTATTCACACTATAAAAGAGAAACATTAGGAATATTAGGAGAAATTGGAAAAAGCTAAACATGGTAAGTTTTGATAATTATAAATAGAATGAGTACTTTATATTTGATTTCTGGTTCAGCGCCTAAAAGTAGTTAGAGAACTTTAATAGGTTGAATATTTTAACGGTTTCACATTACCCAAGTATCAAGGAAAAAAAATGTATCCTACTTGTATAATCTGAAAGTCCTATTTTATTTCAGTGGGGAAAAGTTGAATATTGATTAGATTTCTTGTCACAACCTTCAAAGCCAATACAATTGACTTCCGAAAATCAAGTAGATCATAATGATCCTGAAAGATCTAAAATATATTGTTGGGTAAACCAAAAAATGTAAATAGATTATATGATACTCGTAAAGAAAGGTGAAGTTTTCAGTCAATTTACCTCCAAATAAGAGAATATTTTTTGAAAAGATCACATAAAGAAAGACATCACTATTACTGCCATTTACACGATTCTTAAGCTGATTTAAACCAAAAGCTCAATTTAGAACAAAATCAGCTAGTGCTATCATCAGTTTTTAAAAGAGTTGCATGACAATGGCTATTATTTAAAGAAAAAAAGATATTTCCCTCTTCAAATAGACTGGTATTTCTTTTTAATTACATCACCTTTTGTGCCACAATATTCCTTTTAAATCATCATCTTGACTTTGGAGTTCATGATTCCAAGATTTGGTACAGTAATCATGGTGGTAGGACTTTGATATTACTTATTTATGTCTGGTAGTAATATCACAAGAAGTCGGAGCATGTCTTTTTTTTTTTTCTTCGTTGCTTCAGTCATCCTTATTGTTCCTACATATTCTCTAATGCAACTGAAATTTTTTCATTTATAGCAGATGTAGTTATAAGTATTGGATGAGGTGATAATGATAAAATGTTATTCAAATGGGCATAACGATTTTGAATGCAGTAAGTCTGATTTTGGAACCAAAAAGAAAAATTAAGAAACCAAGCCAGAATAGCCCTGGAGATCCAAGGTAAACAAAATACAAGTTAAGTCCATCATAATATAAAGCACATGTGAGGTTTTCAAGATGGCTGAAGATGGTATTAGAGACGTTTCCAAAGCATGCCATGGACAACTGTTTTATGAATGTGCGTACAAATCAAGTAATGCCTAACTAAATAATGACAAGTGCGAAACATTATATTAGTTATCAAAATAAATTATCTATTTTTAATTTGAGACTTACCAAATTTAATTCCAAAAGTATATAGTTAAGTTAATTTGATTTCTAATTTATTGGCAAATCAAGTTCCAACAAGTGTGAAATTGAGGTGCCCAATCACTCAAATATGTCTTGCATTTAAGAAGTTAATGACCAGTCAAATTGTACCATATGGAGCAACCAAACATGTAAACCAATCAAATGATATTTATCTCTTGATAAACACAAATGCTAAAAGAATAAAATCAAGGATGTTCAAGTGATTTATGACTCATATTCCAAACACCTGTATAAAGGGTTCGTGGGCGCTCATTGTTAGAATTGGACTATATTTAGAATTAAACTATAGTAATGCTTTTCTATTTTTGGAATGTCTTGGCACACAAGGCACGTAATCCTTTATATTTGTAGGGACTCCTTTGTAGTAATAATACAATTCTCTTTTCTTCTTACAATTCAACATGGTATGCAGCAAGCACCCCACCCCACTCCACCCCAAAAAAAAAAAAAGGAAAAAGAAAACAAAGAAAGAAAAACGAGAAAAAGGTTTGTCTGCTTCTTCACATCCGTTAATGTGGACGCTAGTGAATAAGTCTCGAGGGGGTATTTATAAAACAAATCAATTATGTGCCTAATTAAAAGACGACAAGTGCGAAAAACTATATTAATTATCAATTTAAAATTTTATATTTTTACTTTGGGATTTGACAAATTTAATACCAAAAGTAATTATTTAATTTAGTTGGTATCATGATCCATCATTCATTGGTAAATCAAGTTCTGGCAAGTGTCAAATTGAGTTACTCCGACCAATCAAATCATGTGTTGCAGTCAAGAAATCAAGGTCGGTATCAACTTGTACCACATGGAGCAATCAAACATGTGGACCAATCAAATGATGAGAAATAATTGATATTTATCTCTTTCATAGACACAAATATGAGAGATATAAGATGAAGATTGTCAAGTGATCTTTAACTTCTATTCCTAACACCGAAATAAAGGGTTGATGATAGCTCATAATCTACACACTGAGGAAGAAGATTTTCAAGTTTCTCTATTGATATCCATCAAATTCAAGAAGATCCAAAGCGATCACAGTCCATCATTTCCAAGAGGATCCAAAAGCGCCCAATACGGAAGTCCATCGAAACCAGGAAGATCCAAGGCATTCAAGGAGGAAAACAATAAGATCCTAGAAGATCCAAGGCGCCCACTGAGGAAGTCTTTTGAATCAAGAAGATCCACGGCATCCAAGTAGAATAGTACATTGTTTGTCAGAACTCATAAAATTATAGCGTCTGATTTGGATTCGGTGCTAAACCCTCGAATTAATATAAGAGAAGTCCAGATTCAAATCAAGGAGATAAGAAAAGGGACTCTGCCCTAAAGTCTTCAAAGTTCTATATTTGCTCATAGCCTTTGATTTCAGAACAAAACGACAATTGCAACTTCAAGCAATCAAATCCCAAAATTGTTGTTCAAGTAAAAGATGATACAGATAGAGATTGCCCAGTACTGTCGAATAATATATTTATTTGCATCATTATTTTCTTGTCTTTTTATTTTTGCAGACTTGACAATTCATTCTCTTACAGAGAGCATATTCTTGTTTTCTTGTAAATCAAGACTAAACATCTACACTATATTCCTAACAATTCATAAACATATTCATGAGATAAATCTGGATATAAATAAAAAAGAGAAAAGAAAGGAAAAAGTAGGTGTCAAAGAGAACATACTTGCACCAATAAGTAGAAAAAAATACCAATACTTATGCAGTAAAGGCCACCCAGGTCAGCAAGGAAGCTCACTGCATTCTTGGCACAAAAAGAGATATCAAATAATTAACAAACGAACAATATATCCAAAATAGTGGCAAATTCCTTATATTTTTACTTGTTTCCTCCACAAGGATAATTACAAAAAATATTTAAAAAACCAACACTCTTAAACCTTATACAGATAGTTCATCAAGTAAAATCCCACTCGAAGGAAAAATTCCTAACAATGAATCAGAATCTACGAAGTAATGTCATTTTGGCTTCAATGCTCAGGTCAAGCAATTACCAAAGACTAAGGCTATGTTTGGTTATGTTTTGGGATGGTATTTTGGTGAGAATTATTGGTGAGAAATTTATGGGGACACGTGCGTGCTTGATGAGATTGTGTTTGGTTTTATTTTGGGAGTTGGTTTTTGGGTGTGTTTTTTTGGTAAGATAATGTTTGGTTTTGTTTCCAAAGGGTACAAAAATTACTGTAGCAATCAAATCATGAAGTTTTTGTCTGTTAGAGAGAAGAGACAGAGCACATAGAGAGGAGTGTAGGGACAAAGTATGTGTAGAAAAATGAAAAATAATTATTATGTTTTTTTTTTCACCAAAAAAGTAGTGTATTTTTGACCAAATATTTTGTGAACCAAACATGGTTTGGTGAGAATTTTGGACCAAATATGGTGTGGAAACATAACCAAACATTGCCTAAGGCTCTGTATGGTTGTGTTTTGGAAAATGAATTCTGAATTTTTTTAGGAAAATGTGTATTTAAGAAAGAGAATGAGTTGGATAGTGAGATAGTGTAACTAATGATGAAAGAATGAAAGTGATTGAAATGATGAAATAATTGATTGTTTTTATAGGGGAATGTTCAATAAGATTTAAAATTTGAGTATATTTTATAGAATTTGGCTTGGAATGTGCATTTTCATTTTTTGGTGATCCAAAAAATGAAAATATGTTTCAAAAAACATAAACATGCATAGCTTAAGTCATCAAAAAACAAAGATCGAACAAAATCACATCATATCACAAAGTTCATCCTGTGTTCTTTTAACTAATTCATGTTTAATCGTATCTTCCACGACATCATGAAATTAACTCCTATAAACTTCAGTAATAATTGAGGACAAAAGCTACATGTAAAAGTATCCCATTTACACACCAACTTTAAAATCTAGTCATGTTGAAACGACACTGGAGTAACAGTAATAGAAACTTAATGAAAAAAACAAGTAACCTATAACATCTAGAAAGTTCAAAAAAATGATGCTAGAACTATTAATTATTTTCTTCAAAAAAGAAAGCAACTCATACCATGAGCATAATAACAATAAAGCAGGAGAGCATGCAAAATAAAAGTAGAAGTTTTTAAAACAAGAAAGAAAATAATACTTGAGACCTCAGAGAAAATTAATAGAAGTGACTCACCAGGTCCTAAAATGTTTTGATTGTCAATCTCAACTATATACGAAGAGAGGAAATTGATATATAGTGTAGTGTTGATCAGTCCATTGTTGGAGCTACTGAGTGATGCTTGTAGCTGGCTTACCTCGTCGAAGTATGAACCAGGAAGAAATTCATGGAACAGAGGTTGAATGAGCTTTAGGTCGTGTAAATTATGGTAGATTCTAGGAAATAAATTGAATTTCAGTATATTTGGTCCTAGACCTCTATATGTGATTGGCCTGTCATCAGAATTGCTGGCATTTTTCAGAATCCCACTGACAAAACTCAAATGCTTCTTCTGAACATGACTCTTTGCTGTAAGGTTAAACTGAAAGCCGACAGCAGTTGCTGGACTATTTGGAAGATCAACGAACTGCCACGGGACATAGGCAATGTCTGTAATAAACTGGCAGCTATTGCACTTAAGAGTAATGGTAGGTCCTGATGTGGTGTTTACGCAAGAATAGTTAGCAAAAGCTGAAAGAGGGAGGACTCTGTGATCAATAAAGGCCGGATTCCCCGTAACAAGAGTGCCAAGACCACGCAATTGCGCACAGCTCATACTGGATATGGTAGTAATATTGAATTCTAGGTCATTCGAAAAGGAAGCCAAATCAGGCGCATTTGTTGCTCTGACATTATGCACCTCCACACTTCTCTTGGAAATGATTTGGTAAAGCAACCTGTAGGCAAGAGCAGCTAGTGATCACATAATCTATACTATTACATAATTGATAAGCACCCTAGAGAAACTGCTTTGCACTTTCAAACGGTTTTAGCGAAGCCATTGCAATTTTATTCCATGGAATAGGTGTAATGCAACTATAAGTCTATAATTTAATGCACGTTGCAATTCAGCTCAACACATTCCGCTTAGAATAGATAACAAAATAAAATTAATAAAATTTTGATAGAAAACACGAATAATGAACAACATATTATCCAATTCAATTGAGCAGAGGATACTCACGCAGCAAATAAACCGATGAAGAGTATCCAACTGGCGATGGAGAAAGTGCCGCCAAGCTCGGTTTTGCGCTTGAGGACGGGGTTCTGGTCCTGTAGCCAGTGGCGTGTGGCGAAGGAGATGTCGAGGCGGCTAATCCACCATCGGATCTTGAACCAGAGGGAGCGGCCGTCGGAGCCGAGGGAGAAGAAGCGGAGGAAGAGGCAAAACCCTAGCCAGGAGAGGAGCATGAACGAGGTGGCCTCCAAAAACACGGCTTGCGACTGGGTGAACTTCTTGATTGAATCGAAGGCGAATATGGTCTCAGGGAAGGGGAAAGTGGAGTCGAGATCGACGCCGTTGTTGAGCTGGAGAGCAGGGCCTGTGTGGGCGAAGAGGTGGCAGGTGTTGCTGCTGAGATTGAAGAAGAAGCCGGGGTTGCAGGCGCACAGGGTGCCGTTGTAGAGGAAGGCGTGGGTTGGGCATTGCATAGCAGCAGCAACTCAATTGCCAACCCAACCAAGCGCGAATTTGGAGGCGAAGTTTAGGGAGAGGGAAAGGGAAAGGGAAAGGGATTGATTGATTGCGTAGCAGAAGAGAAATGGTGAAAGCTCCGTTGGGGGAGGGAGAAGGTTCGAATGGGTCAAATCTGAGTCTTCAATGTCATCCAGCCGACACCTATACTTATGGTGGGCTGTCTCTAAACTGTATAGGATTATTTTTTTATTTTTTTGGGAATTTCCAGGGCAATCCGTCTTAAAATTTTTATAGACGACGGACTCGCTAAACGCATGGGTCCCATAAATGTGTATGCTATGTATGTTTTTTATTTTTTACATAATTATGTATAGGAATCACATTCTACACCTTGCAGCAAGAAAGAAATTGACTATAGAACTATTGAACTTAATATAACATAAAATTTTTTGAGATATTCTATTACAATTTTTATTGCAATATATGGACGAGGGACACATGTCTAAAAATATATTTGCAGTCATTTGATTTGTAGAAGATGTCATCTTACACGGTAATAGAATACGTAATATTAAAATTACAACAATTCTCATTTATTTGCGAACCCATTTCATCTTCGCATGAGATCTTCTCTTGTAATTTATATTGTAAGATATTGAGTGAAGTTTAAATAAGTAATAGCTAGATTTTTTATTGAACAAGCATCATTTAACTAATTTGTTTGGATCTCTTATTGCAAACCGTATTACAATCTCTCATTACACTTCATATATGAAGCTCACGTGTATAAAATATTTCATTTAATATAAATTTAATATGAATTATATAAACTTGTAATGTAGGCATCATATGCTGACACGAAAAATCCTTACGTGTATTAAACAGCAAGTGGACTGGTCGTGTGTAGTAATAAAGTGGACTTTAAGTCCGAGTTATCGATCCCACAGAGACAAGATTATTTAAAACTAGGAATTTAAAAGCAATTAAAATTGAATTAAAAGATTGTGATTAATTTACAATAAAAATGTAAAAACGAGACTTAGCAAATAGATTTAGATTCTTATGAGATAAAACAACTAAGGCACATGCTTCAACCAAATTTACTTGTTAATATAAATATGAACTATTCTTCGTATTATTAGACTACTATTGATTTGGTGAAAATTCCTTAATTAATTACTACCCGATGTCTCGGCTGTAATAATCCTATGATAAATTGACAGTTCTCTAAATATGTCTATCCGAGAATTTAATCAATAATCATACATTCAAGTTCTAGAATTTCCCCGAATAAATCCGGCTAACTGCACCCGGGAATCTCTACCTATCTCTAGGGGCAATTCCCTATTTTTTACGGATGATGTGATGATTTCTTTGAACCCTAACTTATATTCTTTCAAACTATTAAGTTAGGCAATATGACAAACATATGGCGATCAAACATATGCAAGTAATTACGCACAAAATCAAAACACAAAGCAATTGTAGAATTAATACGAAGAATAATATCATATATATATACTCATAACTTTGGCCTTCACATGGCCCTAGTTAAGGAAAAATTAGTTCATAATTGAAATTGGGAAAACAATAAAAACATAGAATTACTCATAGATAAAGATGAATATCAAACTAAGAAACTCCCTATTTTGGATTGATGATCGATTCTTGATTGGAAGCTTGAATCCCTCATTTTCCTCTTCTTAGCTCTTCAAGTATGATGATAGGATGACTCAAAACCAAGAGAATGCTCCCCCAAACCCCTGAATTTTCGTCCTCACACTCTCAAAGGATGATTTTTTGATGTCCTCAAGTGAGCTCCCCACTCCCCACTCCCCTTTAAATACCCAAAAATTCACCTACCAAGAATTTGAGCTACCCTTCTCTTTCTTTCCTCCTACCAAGAATTTCTACCTACCAAGAATTTGCACCTACCATTCTCTTGTTTTCCACCTAACAAGAACATGAGCTGCCACTTTCGTGTTTTCCAGCGCAGGGATAGCGTTTTATTCATAAACGTCTCCACAGATCTCCGAATTGGATGATTCAAGTACCCATGTAAAGATAAGACATAGATCTAAAACTTTGTAGAAGGACACTTCATCCAATTCTGTCTCTAAAAATATCAAAATGGCGTTCCAACGTGGAGGTTGTTTCTGATTTGGCGCCCAGGTGTGTGGAAATGGTACTAAAACATGATTTTGGCTAACTCCAGCTTATTTCTTGCTTGTTTGGTCGTGGAGGTGTGAAACATCTTGGCGTAAAATTGTTTTATACATCATTTTTCCACCTTTTCTTCAATTGTATCCACTTAAGGCCTGAAATCACTTAATGCACGAATTAAACGCACAAGTGACAAAATCAAGTGATAAATGAACCTAAAACATAAACGCAAAGGGGCTTTAAAACACGTAAAAATGACTCCTATCAACTCCCCCAAACTTATCATTTGCTCGACCTCGAGCAATAAAAGTTCTAGGCATGAAAAACATCATCAACCAAAAGGAGAAAACAAAAACAACAAACGAACTCACTTTCGTGGAGTAAATGATTGCACTTAGCATGTGCAACAAGCCTTTAAACCTTTGAGTTACCTCAAAGGACGAGTTATAGTCTCGTGAGGGTTTGCAGAAGATATACCCACAAAATCTAACAAACTTTCAATCCCAACCAAATGAATACATCTCAACATAATTAACAAGAATAAATGGCACAAAATCATCCTTTTATAGCTCACAAATATATATACATATCAACTACTTTTGCTCATGTGACACCAATACTCGAAAAGACTCCATAGGGTGTAGTGAAAATAAATCTAAGGTATTATAGTCGAAAGGCATCCTTACCAAATTTTGGACATTAATCCCATATCTATCAACTTTTGATCAAACACAAAGCATAAGAATCATAGAAAATCTCATAGCCATTTAAATTTCATTATCTCAACCATTCAAACTTTCAATTCATATGAAACTTTCCAATTAACTTCATTAAGGTTAGATCATGTGCAATGTTTTATTCCATTAGGCTTTCTATGACACCCATGTAACAAGCTTTAGATCAATGACTCCCAAACTAGATAGTTTTGGGGCATTAAGTGTAAAGACACTCCTAAGGATTTAATCACTCGAGTGTCAAATGCCACGAAATAAAACTAGATCTTTTAAACAATTCGCTTCTTTTTGGCTTGAGCTTAGCTCAAATTAGCATAATAGTACAGTATATAGGCATGAAACTTTTCACCTCCAATACATATTAGCCTGATCACTTGTGGTCATACCAAACTTCAACCTTTTTAATTCATTGTTTAGCATAAAAAAATTACTACTCAACTTATAACCTTATGAAAAATCTAAGTTAATTTTTCCGGGAAAAACTCCTTAAGTGTCTCAAGATGGTTATCCTCTCAACTCCTCTACCCTCGATTTATTGTGCAATGTGAATCATCTAAGAAATCAATCCTAGTCTAGGGTCTTCATGAGCAATTTCAAAGATATATATGTTCCATTAAATTCAAATTATTTCAAAAAATCATGCCATTTTTTTTTCAAGTTAATCAATTTTAATGCATCAATTGGAAAGATAAAAAAAAAAAACAATTTATACTTGATTTTCTCAACAAAGAAGTATTTAAACATGATATCATACAAACTTTCCCCCAAACTCAAGCTAAAAATTAGCATTGCATTTTCAATGTTCAAAATAAGCACTCTTCTACCCCCAAACTCAAATCCAACATTGTCCTCAATGTTGTTACAACAAGTATACATAACGGTAAAAGAAAACTTACAACCAAGGATGTTGAAAAACATCCTTTAACTTCTAATGCATCGTTACAAAGCTTCTCTTCTCCTCTCGAGTAAAATAAGCATCTCTAAACATGGGGTCCAAATGTCTATCATATCTAACACTTCAACTTTTCAAACCATCAAGTATACGAAAACATACATGCCAAAAGTGCATGTTTGAACATAAACATAAACAAACAAACTAAACAAACAAAAACAAAAGAAAAAAAAAACTTACAAACTTGGGTTGCCTCCCAAGAAGCGCTTGTTTATAGTTAATAGCTCGACTATTCAAGATCGACTTAAGTTGATGGTTCTCGGAGCTTGACAGATAATGTGTCTGCGCTCCAGTCAGTGCCCGAGTAGTGTTTCAGCCTATGTCCATTGGTTAAAAATACTTGTCCATCCTCAGTGATAAGCTCCACAGCTCCGGAAGAATACACTCGGGTGACTCGAAAGGGTCCCGACCAACGCGATTTGAGCTTGCCTGGGAAGAGCTTGAGTCTAGAGTTGTACATAAGAACTTTCTCACCTTCCTCGAATTCCCGGGGTAGAATATGCTTGTCGTGCCACTTCTTGGTCCGTTCTTTGTACAATTTTGCATTCTCGTATGCTTCATGTCTCCACTCCTCGAGCTCATTCAGTTGAAGCAACCTCTTATTACCTATAACACTTGTATCGAAATTCAGGAATTTGATAGCCCAATAAGCACGATGTTCAAGTTCGACAGGTAAATGACAAGCTTTTCCAAATACAAGACGATATGGGGACATGCCAATAGGGGTTTTAAAAGCAGTACGGTAAGCCCACAATGCATCATCTAATTTCAGAGACCAATCAGTTCGATGGCTATTTATCATTTTTTCTAAAATCCGTTTAATTTCCCTATTAGACACTTCGACTTGCCCACTAGTTTGAGGGTGGTAAGGGGTCGAGATTTTATGCTTAACACCATATTTGTTCAACAAGTTTTCAAATTGCTTGTTACGAAAATGTGTGCCTCCATCACTTATAATTGCTCTCGGGGTTCCAAATCGTGCAAAAATATATTTTCTCAGAAATCTAAGAACAACCCTAGCATCATTAGTTTGCAAAGCCTCAGCTTCGACCCATTTAGACACATAATCAATAGCGACTAGAATATACCTATTGGAACAAGAACTAGGGAAAGGTCCCATAAAATCTATACCCCACACATCAAATAATTCACATTCAAGCACATTATTCATAGGCATTTCATGTTGTCTAGAGATATTACCTACTCTTTGGTATCTATCACATTTTTGAACATAAACGTGTGCATCTTTAAATAAAGTAGGCCAGAAAAAACCTGATTGCAGAACCTTGACAGCAGTCTTGGATGGGCCAAAGTGGCCACCTATCACCATGTCATGGCAATGAGCCAAGACGGAGGTCATTTCTTCCTCGGGTACACAACGTCTGATAATTCCCTCGACACCAATTTTAAACAAGTAGGGCTCTTCCCACAGATAGTGCCTAACATCTTTCAAAAAATTCTTTCTTTGGTGAAATGTCAAATCAGGGGTAAAATTCCAGCAACTATATAGTTAGCATAATCAGCATACCAGGGGATTGAAATAGAAGAAAGAGTAAAAAGCTGCTCATCGGGGAATTCATCTCCTATTGGGGTCTCATCCATTTTCTTATCCACTAATTCTAGTCTAGATAGGTGATCAGCTACTGCTTTTTCAGATCCTTTTTTATCTTTTATTTCTAAGTCAAACTCTTGTAGTAATAAGATCCACCTGAGTAGTCTAGGTTTTGCGTCTTTTTTAGCAAGCAAGTATTTCAAGGCCGAGTGATCAGTGTATACTATTACTTTGTTAAGCACAAGATAGGAGTGAAATTTGTCAAAAGCAAAAATGACAGCTAAAAGCTCTTTTTCAGTCGTAGCATAATTGAGTTGGGCCTCATTTAAGGTATGACTAGCATAGTAAATAGTATGAAAGATTTTACCCTTCCTTTGACCTAGTACGGCTCCAACGGCAATGTCGCTCGCATCGCACATCAACTCGAATGGTAGGCTCCAATCTGGGGCGGACATCACAGGTGATGAGATTAATTTCTCCTTCAGGGTGAGGAAGGCCTGCATGCATGCATCATTAAAGTCAAACACTGCATTTTTCATGGTCAAGTTAGATAGGGGTTTAGCAATTTTAGAAAAATTTGAAATAAAACGCCTGTAAAACCCGGCATGTCCCAAAAAGCTTCTCACGGCTTTGACCGTGGTGGGTGGTGGAAGATTAGCTATCACTTCAATTTTCGCTCTATCCACCTCAATCCCCTTGTGGGAGATCTTATGACCCAGAACAATTCCTTCTTGTACCATGAAATGACACTTTTCCCAATTTAAGACTAGATCAGTCTCCTCACACCTCTGCAAAACTAAGGTTAGATTGTGCAAACATCTATCATATGTAGAGCCAAAAACAGAAAAATCATCCATGAAGATTTCAAGAAATTGCTCGACCATGTCATGAAATATAGCCATCATGCATCTTTGAAAAGTAGCAGGTGCATTACATAAGCCAAAAGGCATACGCCTATAAGCAAAAGTGCCGTAAGGACAAGTGAAAGTAGTTTTCTCTTGATCCTCGGGTGTAATAGCAATTTGGTTATAGCCGGAGTACCCATCCAAAAAACAATAATATTCATGCCCGGCTAATCTTTCTAACATTTGATCGATAAAGGGGAGGGGAAAGTGGTCTTTTCGGGTATATTCATTCAATTTACGATAGTCTATGCAAACCCTAAAACCAGTGACAATTCTAGATTGAATTAACTCATTATTGTCATTACGAACTACTGTCGTACCTCCTTTCTTGGGCACTACCAGCGTTGGACTTACCCATGGACTATCAGAGATAGGGAAGATAATGCCGGCATCGAGTAACTTCATTACCTCTTTCTTCACCACTTCTTGAATTTGAGGATTAGACCTCCTTTGTGGTTGTATAGTGGGCCTTGAGCTTTTTTCCATTAAAATCTTATGCATGCAGATGGCTGGGCTGATCCCCTTGATATCAGCAATCTTCCATCCAAAGGCTTTTTTGTGATCTCTCAACACCTCCAGTAACCTTGCTTCTTGTTGATCTATAAGAGAAGAAGAAATGATGAGTGCAAGGTTTCATCGTCATTTAAATAAACATATTTAAGATGAGAGGGTAGAGTTTTTAGGTCAAGAGTTGGTGGCTCTTCAATAGATGGTTTGGAGTGGCTAGACAGTGGGCTATCCAACTTCTTAAATTTCTTCGTGGGGTATTGTGCACGCCTCTCTAAGCTCTGAACAACTTCCAGTTGTTTATCACTGTCCGACTCAACATCCGTGGAGTTCATTATGCATACCTCAAGTGGATCATCAGAGATGTTTTCCTGAAAGTGCTCAATAATCAAAGGATCAAAAGCATCTATTCTTAAACATGACGCATCATCACCAACATGCTTCATAACCTTGCATACGTCAAAAATAACTCTCTCCTCACCCACATTCAAAGTTAACTTACCATTGGCTATGTCGATCATAGCTTTACCTGTGGCTAGGAAGGGTCTTCTTAGGATGAGAGGAACTTCAACATCTTCTTCCATCTCCAGAACCACGAAGTCCACCGGGAAGTAAAACTTGTCAACTTGCACGATGACATCCTCTATGATTCCCTTCGGGTGTTTGATTGATCGATCTGCAAGTTGGAGGCTCATCGAGGTTGGCTTTGGATTCCCCAAGCCCAATTTCTGGAACAACGAGTAAGGAAGAAGATTTATGCTGGCGCCCGAATCACATAGCACTCGGTCGAATTTGAGTTGCTCAATAGTGCAAGGAATTGTGAGGCTCCCTGGATCCTTGAGTTTCTGTGGCAACTTGTTCAACACCACTGCTGAGCATGCTTCAGTCAAGCACACCGTTCCATTGGCTTCCCACTTCTGCTTATTGGATAGAATATCCTTGAAGAACTTGATGTAATTGGGCATCTGCAAAATCGCATCAATAAAAGGAATATTAAACTTCTCGAAGAATTTCTAAAATCCTAAGAAAACTCTTATCCATATCTTTCTTATTCTTTTTATGTGCTAGGGGGAAAGGGAGACGTATTTCAATAGGATTAGACAAAGAAGGAGTCAAAGTTTCAGAAGACGCCCTATCTGCCTGTGAAGTACGGACTTGATCCTGCCCCAAGTACGTACTTGAGCTGTGTGAAGTACTTACTTGGTTCTGGTCAAGTACGTACTTGGGAGACAGATTTGAATTTTCAAGTTTATCAAAAGTTTGAACATTGTCCTCTTCAAGTGCGGACTTGGACTGCTTGGGAGGTGCACTTTTCAATTCTTTGCCACTTCTCAGAGCGATGGCATGGCATTGCTCTTTTGGGTTTTTCTCTGTATCACTCGGCAGTGTCCCGGGTGCTCTTCCACCTGCATCAACCGATAATTGTGCAAATTGGTGCTGCATCTCTTTCATTCCCGTCATAACACCCTGTAACATCAATCGAAGCTCTGCGAATGATTCGTCTGATTTTTGCATGTGAGCCTCCAATCTTTCTTCGACAGTCGAAGGTCTTGGAACTTGACCTTGTGGCTTAAAATTTCCAGGCCTTTGAGTTTGGTTGTTGTAAAACGGAGGCCTCGGTGCTTGGTAGATGCCTTGTTGTGAATTTTGTGCGGGATTTGGCCTTTTCGAAAAATTCTTGGGTATGTGGAAGCTCAATTGAGGCTTGTTTGAATTGCCAACATAGTTCACATCACTAATGGTTGGCTCTGCCTCTAGATTAACATTTTGTTCTACCTCTTGAGCAACAGCAACCCTTCGGGATTGTAGAGGAAACTCATCGTCATCTTCAGGGTACAGTTCATCATCCCGTGCCATCTGCTCTAGTTTAGCCCACACTGTTCTGCTATCGAGACCCAAAAGATCTCCGCCTGCTCCTACATTAAGTCTGTGACGAATCCGAGACCGGACTCCATTAAAGAAATGTAGCACTCGCTCGTCTCTTGAATAGTTGTGATCGGGGCACTTTCGAAGCAGACTCTTGTATCTTGCCCATGCTGATGCTAACGATTCATCCCATTTTTACTTAAAACCCTTGATCTCGCTTCTTAACTCGTTAATCCTTGATGGAGGGAAGAACTTGTTGAGAAACTCTTCGACTACCTCTTCCCACGTTTCAATGGATTGTGGGGGCAACAACTTGTACCACAAAGTCCCTTTATCCTTAAGCGAAAAATGGAATAATCGGAGGCGGATGGCATCAAGATCTCTTGGGTGGAATTGCATGGTAGATAACACATTCTCGAAGTGCTCTAGATGGTCATGAGGTGACTCTTTCGGATCACCATAAAATTGTTCAGCCTGAACCATGCTAAACATGTGAGGTGGAATGTGGAAGTTCGGCGTGGCAAAATTGGGGACCACAACAGGCCCCGGCGTAGTGTGTACACGGGCTGGCTGATTACCACGAACAGATGGAGGTGGTGCTGGTAGTGCCGGTTGCATAGCTTGGAACAGATTTTGCAACCATTCTCTATTCTCGGGCAGATTCATATCAGGGAAGTTGCCAGCCATAGCTCGATTTCTCTGGTTTGCACGAAGCGTACGCTCGATCTCAGGGTCAAATTCCTCTAAAGCCTCTCCTGAGGCTCGAGTCATTCACCAAAAGATCAACCTGTTTGAAACAAAGAAGCAAACCAACAGAAATTTAAAGATAGAAAATAACAGTAAGAATAATAGAAAATAATAAAACGACAAAAGAAATTAAAGCTAAAAATTGCAATAAAATCCGAAACTAAAATAAATCAAGTCCCCGGCAACGGCGCCAAAAACTTGACACGAAAAATCCTTACGTGTATTAAACAGCAAGTGGACTGGTCGTGTGTAGTAATAAAGTGGACTTTAAGTCCGAGTTATCGATCCCACAGAGACAAGATTATTTAAAGCTAGGAATTTAAAAGCAATTAAAATTGAATTAAAAGATTGTGATTAATTTACAATAAAAATGTAAAAACGAGACTTAGCAAATAGATTTAGATTCTTATGAGATAAAACAACTAAGGCACATGCTTCAACCAAATTTACTTGTTAATATAAATATGAACTATTCTTCGTATTATTAGACTACTATTGCTTTGGTGAAAATTCCTTAATTAATTACTACCCGATGTCTCGGCTGTAATAATCCTATGATAAATTGACAGTTCTCTAAATATGTCTATCCGAGAATTTAATCAATAATCATGCATTCAAGTTCTAGAATTTCCCCGAATAAATCCGGCTAACTGCACCCGGGAATCTCTACCTATCTCTAGGGGCAATTCCCTATTTTTTACGGATGATGTGATGATTTCTTTGAACCCTAACTTATATTCTTTCAAACTATTAAGTTAGGCAATATGACAAACATATGGCGATCAAACATATGCAAGTAATTACGCACAAAATCAAAACACAAAGCAATTGTAGAATTAATACGAAGAATAATATCATATATATATACTCATAACTTTGGCCTTCACATGGCCCTAGTTAAGGGAAAATTAGTTCATAATTGAAATTGGGAAAACAATAAAAACATAGAATTACTCATAGATAAAGATGAATATCAAACTAAGAAACTCCCTATTTTGGATTGATGATCGATTCTTGATTGGAAGCTTGAATCCCTCCTTTTCATCTTCTTAGCTCTTCAAGTATGATGATAGGATGACTCAAAACCAAAAGAATGCTCCCCCAAACCCCTGAATTTTCGTCCTCACACTCTCAAAGGATGATTTTTTGATGTCCTCAAGTGAGCTCCCCACTCCCCTTTAAATATCTAAAAATCCACCTACCAAGAATTTGAGCTACCCTTCTCTTTCTTTCCCCCTACCAAGAATTTCTACCTACCAAGAATTTGCACCTACCATTCTCTTGTTTTCCACCTAACAAGAACATGAGCTGCCACTTTCGTGTTTTCCAGCGCAGGGATAGCGTTTTATTCATAAACGTCTCCACAGATCTCCGAATTGGATGATTCAAGTACCCATGTAAAGATAAGACATAGATCTAAAACTTTGTAGAAGGACACTTCATCCAATTCTGTCTCTAAAAATATCAGAATGGCGTTCCAACGTGGAGGTTGTTTCTGATTTGGCGCCCAGGTGTGTGGAAATGGTACTAAAACATGATTTTGGCTAACTCCAGCTTATTTCTTGCTTGTTTGGTCGTGGAGGTGTGAAACATCTTGGCGTAAACTTGTTTTATACATCATTTTTCCACCCTTTCTTCAATTGTATCCACTTAAGGCCTGAAATCACTTAATGCACGAATTAAACGCACAAGTGACAAAATCAAGTGATAAATGAACCTAAAACATAAACGCAAAGGGGCTTTAAAACACGTAAAAATGACTCCTATCATATGCATTATAAGATGCATCATCATTTTATAATAAAAGATCTCATGTGCAATATGTAATACTGAGTTGGATTCTTCTAATTCGTTCATACCAAATATATATAAAACATGGGCAAAATGCATTTTACTCATTGTGTTATGAAAATATGATATATTGCCCTCTGTGTGAATTAATGTATTTTAGTGTTATTTACCTCTTTCTATTAATACAAGGGAGTAGTCAGCTAATTTCATAATGGGTTTTTAACAAAAGACCCGTGTGTTAGTCCAAAATTACTAAAATTCCCACTATGTTGGCAAAACAAATCCCGTATTTCATTAAACCCTATGCAACCCCTCCCTCCCCCCTAATTAACTAAGTTTGATATACACATGCGCATACTGAGATTGGGAATTTTTTTTTACGCGTTGAAAGACAATTTTGACCATCCAATTTAAATAAAAGTAAATAAATTAATTAAATATGGATAGGATATGATCCATTGGGTATGATATGTTGTATTTGGGTTGCCCAAACCCAAATCATTACATTTATTCAAATTTTACCTTTTTTTTCCTATTTCTTTTTCCCTTTTTCCCCTTTCTTTCTTCCCTGTTAATTGTTATCTTACCTTCCATGTTAATTGTTATCTCACCTTCCCTGTTATCTCACTTTCACCATCCCCGTCAACAGTTATCCAGGCCCTTTCCACCGCCGTCGTGATCCACCTTGCCCCACAGAAGTAAGCAACTGGTGATCCTTTCTCTCTCTTTCATCTTTCCCCTCTCTCCTTCGTATCTCTTGACCTAAACCCATCACCACCATCTTTATCACTCCAACCCCATTATCGCAACCAACCCGCCGTCGCAACCAGCCATTGTCACATGGCAAGCCATCGCAACCACTTAAGAGTCTGCGACTGATGCCGCACCAGTGCCGGAGAAGAAAAGGATAACAGATCACCAAACCACCCTTCCACCACCGTGTGCCTCCGCTTCAGAGCGTCTCTTCACGTAGAAGTAACAGTCGCCCCAGTCTTGATCCCTCCACCACAACTCACATCTTCTCCATCGTTGCTCCCTAGCCAGGACCATTGGGAACCAAATCCTCTTTTTTTTTCCTTTTCCTTTTTTTTCGATTTCTGAAATTTTTCCTAATTTTTCAAACAGATAAATATTTTCTAATTTTGTTATTGTTTTCGAAAAATATGAACTGTCGATCTGATAAATATTGATTTGAAAAAGTGGAAAAAAATGCGGCCGGTTGATCTCAAATAAATGGCTTGATTTTTCTAAAAGTTTAGTTTAATTTTGGGCCATTGAGTTTAACAAAAATTCGACGATTATTAGTGTTAGGATTGGATCTAGATCCAACAGTCAAGATTTTATATTTTAAAAATTAATATTAGTCAAATCGAAAAATGGAAGTTTATAACGGAAATTTTAGGCCAAAAGTTATCGCCGCTAAATCTCACAAGCAAAAATGACAAGTCAGCTAACTAAAATTTAATAGAGGGGCTATTATGCATATTGATTTTACAAAGGCTCATGTTTTGTTAAAAACCCATTCATAATTGAGTGGACAATGCGCCTCATTTTGAGAATACAAAGGGGGTAATTTGCACTTTACCCTCTAAAACATTGGTCATATACATTCAAATGTAAATCATATGTGTATAATATCTATTTAGGAAATAATTTTACATCGTATATAACACAATCAATAAATGTCATTGGTTATGGAGAAAGTATATTTAATCTGAGTATTTTTTATCGGGCCAAGATCCGAGTCAACAAGAGCAATGGATCGGGACGACCCAAATCGAATAAATTACAACTACACTTAGGTACTATGCTAAACTACCTATATAACTACTTCGAAGATCAAATCTTATGTGGTTCAAATGTTTATATCGTATTAGATAATACTTCAACTTATAAAAGGAACTTATGTTGAATCCATAAGATATCTTAGAATCCTAGTAAATATTCAATGGTCTTGAGTGTAAATTGTGTAACCCTTTTCAAGCTATGACTAGGTGTTTATAAAAAATACTATTGTGTATCAATATTAATAAATTATATATGTTGAACGACATCTTTCATCTTGTGATCATAATTAAGGGTCATTGGATCAGGTTATGGGCAGCACCCATGTCTTAAAGTCCGCCCGAAATTTAACTTTTCTGTGAACCCAAATCTAATATTAGAAGAATTTCATTGAAATTTCTCCCGAACGCAAAATGTCCCAAAGTTTAAAAATAATATTAAATTATTTTATGAAAATTCACGAAAAAATCGATCATGCCCCAAACCTTTCCAAAATTTCACCGAAAACCAGGGCTTTGTTTGTTTTTGTTTTGGGTTGAGTTTTTAATCAAAACCCAGCCCAAAAAACATTTGGATGTGGATTATTTGGCCAAACATGGGGTTAAAAACCCAGCCCAAAACACATTTGGATGTAGATTATTTGGCCAAACATGGGCCCCCATGTTTGGCCAAATAACCCACAAGTGTTTGGTCAATTAGCCCCAAAATAGCTTGTCGGTTGTTTTAGGGTAGAGAGAATTTTTTTTCCCTCTCTATTTTTTTTTTGGGAAAAATACACTTTGTATCCCTGAATTATTTACTTTGTCTCATTTAGGTCCCTAAACTTTCAAATATAACCGAATGATCCCTAAACTATCAAACGAAACAAATTAGTCCCTCATTTTTTATGGACATGTTTGGCTACTTTATTTAAAATTGATAAATGGTATAATACGAATGTTATGTTTGAATTCTAAGTACTTTAAACTTTTTTATGTAATTTATTTTGTTTTTAATTTGGTAATTAAATCATATTTTTTTTAAAAAATTAAAAAGTATATTCTTTTAAAAGTATATATTTTAATCTTCTTAAAATGAGTCTTTTGTGTACTTATAGTTTTGCTATTTCTTAATCATTTGGTTACCATTTTCTACTCACTTTTATGCAGAAAACCAAACATTGGTTTTCTAATAATTTTTTAAAGGAAATTTACTAAAATCTCCTTTACTTTAGAGAGTAATTCCATTATCGAACTACAAAAAGACTCGAACCCCTCACTTTAGGTACGTAGGACACTTTTCTATAGCGAGTATAGTCTAAACATTATTCAACCCATTGCCTAGTTGTCGTGTGTTGGGTCGAATTCCCTCTCTACGTGGCAAACACGTGACAATTTCACATACGTACAATTTTACCCTGCATCAGCTGGCGCCGTCTGTGGGAACAGCGGTCCAACCACTGAGTATGCAAATTAGGTCTCAAGCACGTATCACAAGGGATAGGATCCCAACTCTGATGGGAGAATTGTTCGGTACAACAGCCGCTACGATGGCCATGATGTCGCTTAAGGGCGCCACCCCCATCATTGAGCAAACGGTTCAAGTAGAGCTTGAGGTATAGAGTATCGAATTCGGAGCACGAGATTTGGATAACCGAATCCCCTCGCGAGATGATCCTTTAGTGATCTCGGTCACGATTGCCAACTCCTGGATCTATAAAGTTCTGATAGATAGTGGAAGCTCCGCTGACATAATCTTCTATGACGCTTTCACACAGTTGTTAATTGATGACACCCAGCTCTGAGTAGTGAACACTCCACTCATCGGCTTCACAAGCAAAGTGGTGGAAGCTCTTAGAGAGGTAGCCCTACCCCTATCTATGGGTACACTTCCTACGCGCGTGACTACGAAGGTGAAATTCCTAGTCGTCAAAGCCCCTTTCACATATAATGTTATATTGGGGATGCCGAGGTTAAACCTTTTTCAAGCCATTATATCTACCTTCCACATGAAAAAAAAGTTCCCGACCCCTAGGAGAACAGGAGAAGCTATAGGAGATGCACGACCAGCTAGAGAGTACTGTGCCAACGCCTTTATGAGGCTCAAGAGGAAGCGGGGCGACTCAAAACAAGATGGTGCACGAGAATTGATAGAAATTGATATGATATCCCAGGTAGAGGAGAAGCCAACTATGACCTCAAGAGATGAAAAGAAATCTCGTGGGGAGGAGGCCAAAAGTTTGAAGACGGTGGAGCTAGTGCTAGGAAATCATTAGAAATCCACGAAGGTTGGAGCAACCTTAGGGGCTTCGCTTGAAAAAGACCTGGTGTGCTTTCTCCGAGATAATATGGACATGTTCTCATGGAGCATGGAAGATATGGAGGGGATTGACCCAAGGTCATGACCCATCATTTGAATGTCTACCCGGACGCTCGTCCTGTGAAACAACGTAAGAGAACCATGGGGAGAGAAAGGATTATAGCCACCAAGGAAAAAAATAGAAAAATTATTGGCCGCGAAATATATAAGGGTTGTGTACTACCCTGAGTGGCTAGCCAAAGTGGTATTGGTAGCGAAGCTAAATAAAAAATGGAGGATGTGTATAGACTTCACGGATCTCAATAAGTCGTGTCCAAAAGACTCCTACCCTCTCCCTTGCATTGATGACCTTATATATTCCACCGCGGGTTGTGAACTATTGACTTTCCTAGATGCAAGGTAAGGGTATAATCAAATTTTCTTACCACCTAAGGACCAAGAGAAAACTTGTTTCATCACTGACCAGAGGACGTTTTGCTACAACGTGATGCCCTTTGCATTAAAAAACGCGGACGCTACGTATCAGAGACTAGTTAATAAGATGTTTGAAGAACAACTGGGTAGAAATATGGAGGCCTACATCGATGACATGTTAGTCAAAAGTAAAAAAAGGGTAGACCAAATACACGATTTGCAAGAGTGCTTCGAAGTGCTCAAGTGGTATAAGTTGAAACTCAACCCCGCTAAATGAATTTTCGGGGTATGTGGAGGAAAATTTTTGGGCTACATGATGAGTGAGCGTGGGATGGAGGCAAACCCATAAAAAACAAAGCCATCCTTGATTTAACTCCCCCTATATTCAAGAAAGAAGTACAAGAGTTGATGGGGCGAGCAGCAGCCCTCAACCAATTCATCTCAAGGTCAACCAACAAAGGATTGCCTTTCTTTAAGGCAATAAGAAAGACCAAGGGGTTCGAGTGGGATGCTTCGTGTCAAGTGGCGTTCGAGAAGCTAAAAGAATACTTAGTCTGCCCGCCACTGCTCACCAAGCCCCTTGAGGGAGATACATTATTCTTGTATCTAGCGATTGCCCATGAGGCTGTTAGCGTTGTGCTTGTTCAAGATGACAACGGGGATCATAAACCCATCTACTATATTAAGATCATCCCTAGCAAAGGGTGACACACTAAAGAAAACCCTGAGCAAAAAGTACTCTAAAAAAAAGTGTCACATAATCACGAGGGAAGGGGTTCCGAATCCTACTACCCGGAATGATGAGGTGCTTTCTACCCCTAAAAAAGAAAAAGACCATAAAAAATTACCGTAAGATAAATCACATGGATGCATACATAAGGTACATAAAAAAGCCACAAGTCACCCCCGTTAAAGAACCCCGAGGCAATAAGTCTGAGGGTGGCGCCCTGGAAGAGGGCGCTTCGAGACACCGCGAGACAACAAGCCTCACTAAGATGCCTGGCGGCCTGGAAGTAACCTCTACGGGTGTCGCCATACGACGACCCCCCCGGTTTATAAGGCCTAACGCTCACCATTGTTTAACCCCCGAGTATGCATGTTCATATGCCTAACGGGGTGCAAATTTCGATATAAAATGTCCCCCCAAATTGGTGGCTCTACACAAGAAACAATTGCACCCACGTTGAGAATCATAAAAAATATGCTTACTTCTACAATAAAGAGAAAATAACCATTAAACTATGAATATCAAGAGCAATGGTGGAAAATATTTACCTTGTCCATGGTAGGTTCTCCCCAAAGTTGATTGAGAGAGTATCTCCTAGAGAGAGAAATTTTTCTAAGGTAAAATTTTGAGAAAGTGAGGATATGAATGAGTGCACGGGTGAAAGTAACTACCCCACTCCTACTTAAGTAAAAGTAGGTGGGAAACTTTTAAAAGCACCAAATCCTGTACTACTTGGAGCTGAGTGGAGTGGCCTAAGCAGAATCACTTCTACTCCTGGGTATCCCATAAGGTACACCTGGGAGTGGAGGGCATTATGATGTGCGCCAAAAATGTCTAGGGGCACAGCGACAATTAAGCTACCCCCGGTTTGAGCCGATCCGTCTCCCGCGCGTCCGTATATAATAATATAAATGAGCCCAGGTTTGAGCCGAACCGCCTCCCGCGTGAAACGTCCATATATAATAATATAAATGAGCCCACCTGGCTACGGCCCATTACAAATTAAGTCCATTCTGTCAGGGAGGCTATAATAATAATAGTTGGGCTACTGAATATGAAAAACAAATTCTAATGGGCTAGTACTAAGTTTTTAGCCCACCATCAACTCTCTCTCTCTCTCTCTCTCTCTCTCTCTCTCTCTATCTATATATATATATATCAAAAGAGCTGACGATAGATCATTATCTACTTTACTCCATAAGAATTACACTGACATCTTTAGAGAGTAATTCCACTATTGAACTATGAAAAGACTTGATCCCCTTACTGTGGGTACATAGGCAGCTTGCCTATAGCAAGCGCAATCTAAACATAATTCAACCCATTGCCTAGTTTGTCGTGTATTGGTCAGATTCCCTCCTCACGTGGCAAACACGTGACAATTTCACATACGTACAATTTTACTCCGCATCAATATGGATATTATAATTTATATACACATATATGTATATTATGTTTGTATCATATATATTACTTCCTCCGTCCCAAAAAAAATGTCCCCTTTGACTATTCTTAGAAATTATCAAAAGTTCATTGTTTCCCAATAATACCCTTTCCATAAAACAAAAGACTTTTAATAATATTACCTTCTAAAACATACCATACTTTTAATTTAATTTATTACTATTGTCTTTTATCCATGTATAGAACTATCTTCCTTAAATATAATTGCAGGTTTATAGTAAAAATGAATTAATTGTATATCTTTCAATTAAAATGGAGGGTAATATAGTCAGATTAGACAATAAATACATATATAAATAGTAAGGGACAAATATTTTGGGACAGACAAAAGTGGAATAATGGACATCTGTTGGTCCCAAGTGGCATATGAAAGGGTCTAGAAGGGGGGAGAGGGGTTGAATAGACCCTGGAGTCTTTTTTGACTTCAAAAAGATTCGTATTAAAATTCGTTGGACGCTTGAAAAATAGGCGCTTGACTTGAGCATCTGTTGAAGACTATTTTTAGAAAGTTAACTTAGATTTCAAGATTTGAATACTATAACCAAATAGGTTTAAGCGTTCACTTCTTTGATCAGTGTTAGCACAGCGGAATTGATTTTATAGTCTTCTTGTTTGAAAGCTTTAAGCGTCACAAATTGTATCTTAGTTGCTCAGTTTTTGATTGTGTCTTACTTGGTCAATTAATGCAATGATATGATAATAAGTAAATTGACAGTAAAGTAAATAACACAAAATTTGTAAGGTTCGCTGGGTGGTGTAATCCCAACTACGTCCTTCTTCTTCTTGAACACTTGGAGGCAATCCACTAAGATGATTCTCAAAGAATCACACAGAAACTTCTACAAATTAAGGAGAGATGGATGTCGATAACTTGAGCTCCTTGATCACACAGATTTTTGCTCCAAGAGACTTCTATCCTCTTGCTTCTTTCACTCAGAAATAATGCAAGTATCCAACTTCGACTTCACACAGATCGCGAGGCTTGGATGAGGTTTTTCTAAATGGTTTATTTGATTTTGATAAAGTTCAAACAACTGGGAATATCTCAATAGTAATGTAGGTTTCTCCGAAAAGAATGTTTGAGATATTTGGTTGACTGTCTCAGGAATTGAAGAAAAGCAAAGAGAATGTTTGCTTGAATATTCTGGATTTTCTGAGAGTTTAAGGAACGAGACTTCAATGCAACAACAATTTGGCTTGGAATTAATCGTGGTCTTTTGGCTGGTTGTTGAAGTCCTATTTATAAGCAATCTTGGAAAAAGTATCCGTTTGACACATGCACAGGCGTGTGTCTCTCACTTCCGCGAGTGAACAACTTTTGTCCTTTTTCCTGAAAATCTGCTGAACAAAAGTTGGTGCTGCAGTCTGTGAATAGTTGACAGTCCAATAGGGTGGCTTCTCCGTACGTTTGAAAGTGCTTATCACATTTAATGCTCTTATCAGCATTTAATGCATTTGAATTAAATACCCGTTGACACTTAATGCACTGAGAATATTTGCATTAAACTCCTTCTGAACTTAGAAATAAATTCAAGTGAAATCAGTCATTGATAGACGCTCCTTCATCTTTGAATTACTTCTGTCCTATAAGTGACGCTTGATATAGCTGGTCATTTAGATGCTTGGAATCTTTATTTTCATTTAGACTTTAGGTGCTTGAGTCTTCAAACTAAACTACTGATAAACTCACTCAGAAATCATCAGACGCTCAGTCTAAGAATACTTAGCCTAACAATCTAGAACAAAAATAAATTAAAGCTTATAACAATTCTAACGCTTCAAAGCTTATACAAGTTTTCTAAATAAAATCAAACTTACATATTTTGGGGTCTAACATAAAATCCTAATTGTCATAATCAAAACATCTAACATGAAATTCCTAACAATTTCCTCCTTTTTGATGATGTCAATACTTACTCTTTTATAGTTCAAGAGTTAGACATCCAAAATGAAAGTTAGATTTGGTTAGTAATAGTTTGTTACACTTCAACGAGATGTTTCAGCTGAAAATGCATTTTATATATATCAATGATTACAAGCATTTTTACAACTAAACAACAAATACATAAGAGACAAGAATATAGCTAATGCAAATCAAAAAGCCTTAACGACTTGGTCTAACTATGTATCGCTTGGGCATTTCTGCTCGGATAGCTTCAGTTAGGTTATCTTCCAAAGTCATCATCGCTTCATGATCTTTTTGTCGATTATGAGCTTATTCTCTTCCTTTTGTCTCTTATTGAAAGCAGTAAAGTGTCTGTCCCATTCAGTTGGATCAATTTCCAGATACCTTAGACAAATTCTGAAAGCTCGGTTGAAGTCAGTCAGCCGCCTCTCTTCAACTAAGATTCTTGGATATAGTGCCATTTGAGGTTCTCTTAGCGTTCTACTAGGCGCTCCAGCAGAATCACTTACTTCATAAGCCATTATCCAAATGGGAGTCTTAGCGCAGAAATAGGAGATATTTGCTGACGCTTCAGCGGCGGAAGAGGATCTTGAGCTCTTGAACTGGACGCTCTTTTCTTCTCTCCTTTTCTCTTCTCTCCGCCCTTATTGCCATCATCAGTCTTTAGAAAATGCTCTGTGAGTAGGCTGACTTGATTAGCAATATGAGACATTGACACTGAAAGATCATCCATACACTTGTCGAAATGTTCTTGCATTGCGAGTAGCTTAGCGCTGGTAGCATCAGTCAGTGTAGTCTCTAAGTTCTCTAGGCGCTTGTCAAAATGTTCTTTCATAGCGAGTTGGTTGGCTCGAGTAGCATCATTCATTTTTTGAAATTCTAGGCGACATTCACCAACAGCGGCTTGAGCAGAACTGCGCATATGAGCAATCTGGGCGCTCATAGTTTGAGACTCAATCTTTGCCAAATCCGTCTTTATCTAGTGGAGGGATTCTTCATTCTGAGTAGCGTGATTGTTCACCTTCTCTAAGACAGATTCAGCAAAGGTCCAAAGGCTTGACTCACATTCGATGGAACCGCTTGAGGAGCCAGTCGCTTGAATCTGGATGTATGCTTGAGTGAGTCAAGAGGAGCTTGATATGCAGGATCAAACACTGTACCGCGTACATCAATTTGTAGATCCTCAGCAATATCAACAACAACTTGTTCAGAAGCATCAGGATTATCCTCTGGTGGAGACGCTTGAACATGTTCTTCAGCAGATGTTGGAAGACTTGCAACTTCTGAAGTAGACGGTGGTGCAGAATCTTCAAATAGCCTGATAGGCGCTTCCTGAAGTTCTTACTCCTTTTGGCGGAAGTCATCGAATTGGAAGTTCCAATTGGCGAGATTTGCATAAGAATCTGAAGTAGCTTCTAGAAGTTCAGTCAGTCTGGAGCGAGAGATGCATGTCCCTTGAATGAAAGTACGAAGAGGACTATCTCTGGCTCGGACATACATTGGACCCATGATGTCCAATAGGTGGTTTGGGAAGATCCTTGACTGCGGCTTTGGAATAAGAGATAAAGTGTCTGGGCAGTAATGCAAGGAAAATCCGATCAGTCGATCTGTAGGAAGACACTGTGACTTGTGAGCTTATGGCACATACATGCGGTAGTAGTCTTCCAGATATGGATACATGGCTCGAGCTATGCCTTGATTTCGTTCAAGTAGAAAGAGAACATAAGCATAATGATCGCTTACTTCCTGTCTGATAGAAGGTAGAAGTGGATAACCTTGGAAGTTTCGAATCCTCGAGCCATTTGGCTTCCGTAGATTTTCAGTGAAGATTTTGTCGAAGTAAGGAATGGGAGCCATAATTTTCATCGCATTGGCTTGGGGAGAAGTTCAAACAAGATGGAGATGAACTGCCACTGGTGGACGCTTGAGCGTTGAATTGGAAAGGAGTGATGGAAAGCCTGGACAGCGCTCGTCGGAGAAAGAGTTCTATCTGTTAACGAACTTTGGGTAACTCATCAATAGGTCCAACTCTCTCCTGACGCTTCGTAAGGCAATACTTGGCAAACTAGCACTTCTTGTCATGCATGCCTATGCCAAAAAGATAGGGAGCTTGAACTAACTCCGGGAAAGTATATTTATGGCCCACATACGCTTTAGCCCAATTTACCTCGGCCATACAGTAGTATGTCCCAGCATTAACCATAGCTCGAACGCCTTCATGGTGGATATCTCTGATAGATTCAAAGCGATAGCTATCAGTATGATAGTTGGCATTCCAGAAGCTGTCAAAGTATGCATCAGCTTCCGTCTGGATCACATTTGTGAGAGATGCTAGACGCTCACAGGCGTGAATTCCTTTATTCTTCCACAGTAGAAGTAGATTGACAGACTTTAAGTTTTCTTCACTATTTTCTATGTGAGGAAAGTGTGTGTAGCCTTCTCTATTCAGAACTACCTCTGATGGATTGAGAAAGGTAGGGCGAAAAGGATCATACACACGGATGTTGTAGTCTCTGAGAGCAAAAATAGTTGACTTGTTGTGCCCATAGTCTAGATAATACGCCAAGTCCGCATCACACCTAGGAGTTCTGCCTCCTTGTCGGTCTTGTTGAAGAATAAGAGACGAAGGTATCTAACCAGGAGTTTTACGGAGTTGAACTGCCAGATAGTATTTCCTCTCAATTTCTGTCAGCTCAGTGTTAAAAATGACATACCTCATTCTCGGCATTAATGTATCTTTCTTCATTATATCCTGCTGGAATGAAGTCTTCTTCGAGCGCCGAAGGCATATAATAGATTGATTGATCAATTGTCTTCAGCGGGTCCAGCTTGAAGAAATGCCTTGGCTTTATAACGTCCTTAGCAATGCTCTGACCTTCTGAGCGTGCCTCTATTATAGTCGGAACAATGGTTAACGCTTGAACCTTTTTGGGAGCAGGTTCCTCGACTTCAATTGCAGGAGCTTCTACGGTAACGTCTTGGGCAATAGCCACAATATTTGTCATCTCAACATCCAGATGGATGTCTGTTGACACTTCAGCAGCAACTGGAACTAAAGCTGTAGCACAAGAATTATCCTCTATAAGAGCAGGATCTTCTACAGATGTAGGAATAGAAGTGTTGTGGGAAGAAATAAACTTACCCTGAGAGCTTGTCTCATCAGTAACTTGAGCGCTTGGCTCAACAGTCTCAGGCTCTTCAGGAACTGGAGCAACTTGACGCTTGCTTGTCCTGGAACGCTTGGAAATCTTTTTCACGCTGACCCCTTCAACGAGCTTCAGCGTTTGAGCGGGAGGAGCAGCAGCTGGTTTCTCAAAGTCGATTTGTTTAATAATCTGTTCCAGCTTCTTCTGCTTGATCAGAGGAATCTTGTCCTCTGCATCCTCATCAGTTTCCTTATCATCCTTTTGAGGAAAAGGAATTACTTGAGCCTTAGGCTTTCTGGGAGCCCTCTTCTTTGTAGCAGCCGGACGCTTCACGGCTTCTTCTGGAACTGGACGCTCAACTTCTTCATCTGACGCTTCGCGTACTTCCAGACGCTCAGATAGTGGTCTAGCAGCACCACCAACTTTGGGAGGATTGAAAAGATTGTTCAGAATTCTTCTTCCCAGCAACTTGGCCTTATTCAAAGGTTGACCAGAAGAGTAGACACACTTTGATCGATACAGTAGGTCACTCAAAATAAGACCATAAGGTTTATTTGGGGCGCTTAAACAGTCCCGAAACCTTCCAAATACATACTCACTCCAATTAATCTTGAGGTTGAGGACTATCGCCGTCATCATCTGAAATTGCATTGGGTTTACCTTATCAAAGGTACCCACTCTGCATTCTATGATCTTGCTGCAGAAATCAGCCATCAGTCGGTATTTGGATACCAGTTCTTTCTTTTCAAAGTGCTGTTTGTAGGGTACACCGTCATAAGCACTCATAATATTCCATGCTTCCTTGATTTGTTCCAAAGTAACGCAATCCAATGCCTCACCCTCATTCGGAAGATTGAAGTTCTTGGCAATGGAGACGGCAGACAATACGAATTCCTTTGGTGACTCCTTCTTGGATAGAGGAATGAGACAAGAGATAGACTTCTTGTCTGCGGATAGTTTAGCAATTTTCCAGAAGGTGTCGACTTCAGTCGGAAATAGATAGGAATATTGAGTTAAGAATGTTTTGAGCCTAGCCTTTGTTACCAGATCCATCATATCAGTTAGGTTGATTTGAGGTTGCTCATAAAGAAATTTCCAGTACACAATAAGGCCTTCAGTAACCTTGATGGTCGGCTCAGCAGAAGTGGAAGTAGATTTCTTTGGTGCCATTTTAGTGAAAGGGATGAACTGAGATTTTCTTTTGTTTTGAGAGAGAGAGAGTAAAATTTGCAGAGTAATTTTGCAGAGAGTAAAGTAAATAATTTTCTGCAAAAATTGTGTTTTAAATGACAGAAGGAAAATTTTGAAACTTGTGTTCTCTCGTCTCAATAAGATGTAGACACGTGTAAAGTCATTTAATCTTAGCCATGTATAGTTTTAACTGCGGACGTGAGTTTTGTGTAAGAGAGAGAAGTTACATTTGGTAACTCTCATATATAAAGATTTGACATCCGAGTTAAATTTTTGTTTAAAACGTTTGGGATTTTCAGAGTGTAGCACATGTTAACCGTCCGTAACAACACGGAATCGAACAAATAATATAGTGAAAGTAAGATCGTCTCCACAGGGAAGGTTATCAAGTACCAAACAAAGTTTATCTTATTATTTAGACTATCGATTATCAAAGATTTGAGATTTTAATTAATTAAAAGCAGAAATTTATAAAAACAGAATTAATTATGAATAATAAAGACAAATATAATTAAAACAAACAATCAATTAACGAAAAGCCTAGGGATTAAGATTTCATCAAGGTATTTCTATGGATTATTGATTTTCAATGGATTATCATTCTTGTTTAAATTAAAGACCCAATTTCCTTAATTACATGAATACTTTCCCGAGATCTTCATGAGTACCCACCTAAATTAATTAACGTCACTCCCATGATCAAAAACCAATTTAGATGAATCCATTAAGTTCTATGAATATTGTTTAACTAGTCTCATGCAAAATTACCAATATCCCTATTAAGCAATTTACACATGTCTATTAAATCTGAACCAATAAACTAATTCCCCTCCCGGTACTTCTTAATTTATCTTAAATCATGCAATTGGTGATCAAGCAATTACAAGCATTAAACACTCATCAATAGATAAACCAAACAAGAAATCACATCCATAAATCATCAATAATCCAAATCAATACACAAGACTACATCTTAAACCCTAGAAAATAATTTAGCTATGCATAATTAAAGAAAAACAAGAAATAAATTGCATAAACATAAAGTTACTCATGTTCAACAATGGAGGATTGGAAGAATACAACTTGAGAAGATGAAGCTTTTCTCCAAGAACTCTCTTCTCCTCTTCAAGATCTACTCTCCAAGATCTACTTTTTTCAAGAATAGATCATCTCCCACCTCACTCTAGCCTATAAAAACGTTTTTGCCACTTTATTTAACTAAAAAGGAGTCTTAGATACATAAATTATGCCCATCCAAGTCATAAAATCGGCCCACAAAAATATAAAAATCCGCAGCTGCACAGCTGTGCAGAATATCTGCACAACTGTGCAGTTGCCTGTGCAGAAATTTTTCTCTTCATTTTTCTTCAACGAAACATTCTCGTTTGGCCTTTCTAATGCATTTCTTCACTTCCTCTTGGTTAGCCTTCGTTATTCACGTAAAAATACTCCTTTAACTCATCAAAACAATCATTTATATGCCTACAAAAACATTGAAACGACTTAGAAATCAAAATACGTAAATTGGGTTAAAATAAAGGAAAAGACTAACTACAAGGCATAAAATAAAGATAAATGTGAGGTAAATCATAATGAAAATATGTAAAATATGAGACCTAACAGCACATGCGCTTGATGGTATACTGACACATACACAGACACGTGCTATATCTGAACTGTCATCTTGAAAAGTTTTGATTACCAGCTAGTTTGATGTGATGGAAGAGTGTAGATAGAGTACAACATAGACTATTGAGTCTATCCACTACTTCAACAAGCGTGTAAAATTTATGCATGAGTTTTATAAACAATTTTATATTAAGTGTTAAGTGGAATATGTTCAATGCTTAACACATATGTTTTGTAAACTTTTATATTGACGCTTGAGATCAAAATCCTTTTATACTTGAGCGTCAGCATATTGTGCATAAATAATTCTGAGCGTTGATGATCATGCATATGAAAGTTTTTGATCATTGATGCTTACAAATATGTTTCAAGTAAAAATTTTAAGGTTTCCCCTAAATTTGATAACTTGTAACAACTTTTCAAAGATCTTTTTGACATAAATAAAGGTGGATTCCCCTTAAATTGTATGTCTAATAAAATATGAAACATGATGATTAAGCATTTAAATTGATCATACCTAGTTCACTTCTCAAAGTGAGAAAATGTTGTTCATTGAGCGCTTTGGTGAAGATATCTGCCAATTGTTTGTCAGTTCCAATAAAGTGCATGGAGATATCTTTCTTTTGAACATGGTCATGAAGGAAATGGTATCTAATGTCAATATGTTTGGTTCTGGAATGAAGAACGGGATTTTGAGTCATGGCTAGAGCGCTTTGGTTATCACAATGAATAGGGGTTGGACCTAGGATTATTCCAGCAGAATCTCTAAGTTGTTGCCTCATCCATAACACTTGTGCACAACAACTTCCTGTAGCTACATACTCAGCTTCGGCTGTGGAGGTAGCAATGGATTGTTGTTTCTTACTATTCCATAAAACTAACCTATCACCTAGAAATTGACATGCACCACTAGTACTCTTACGATCTATTTTGCAACCTGCAAAATCTGCATCTGAGTAACCAATTAGTTCAAAAGGAGAATTCCTATGATACCATAAGCCCACATTTTGTATGCCTTTTAGGTATTTAAGGATCTTCTTGGCAGCACTAAGGTGTGACTCTTTAGGATCAGCTTGAAACCGTGCACACATGCATACCGAAAATATAATATCAGGTCTACTAGCAGTAAGATAAAGAAGTGATCCAATGAAAACTCTATAATTAGTGATATCAACTTTCTTCCCACTTTCATCTTTATCTAACTTAAGATTTTGGCTCATTGCAATTTTTGAATATGACGCATTTTCCATACCAAATTTCTTAATCATATCACGTGTGTATTTAGCTTGGTTTATAAATATGCATTAGGGAATTGTTTAACTTATAATCCTAAGAAGAAAGTTAATTCACCCATCATGCTCATTTCAAATTGTTCTTGCATCATTTTCGAAACTTTCTCACACAGACGCTTGTTAGTAGAACCAAATATGATATCATCGACATAGATTTGGACTAAGAGAATATCTTCGTCATTGGTAATTTTAAATAACATTGTATCAACACTGCCTTTTGAAAAGCCTTTACCAATAAGGAAAATAGAGAGAGTGTCATACCATGCTCGGGGTGCTTGCTTAAGCTCATAAAGTGCTTTGTCTCGCTTGTAAACCATACCCTTACCATGGTTGTTGATGAATTCTGGTGGTTGCTCCACATATACCTCTTCTTCGAGTTTACCATTCAGGAATGCACTCTTCACGTCCATTTGATACACAGTAAATTTATTGAACGCTGCATACGCTAGAAACATGCGAATTGTTTCAAGACGGGCGACAGGAGCATATGTCTCATTAAAATCAATACCCTCATCTTGGAAATTACCTTGAGCTACGAGTCTGACTTTGTTTCTTATTACAGTGCCATTCTCATCCATCTTATTTCTATAGACCCATCTAGTTCCAATAACTCCTTGGTGAGTTGGTCTTGATACTAGCGTCCAAACCGTACTACGCTTAAACTGATTAAGCTCTTCTTGCATAGCTTCAATCCAACTTGGATCGATTAGCGCTTCATCCACTTTCTTAGGCTCCATTTGAGAAAGAAAGCTTGCAAATATGGCCTCATTAAATGTAGCGGCTCTAGTCCTAACAGGCGCTTCAATATCTCCAATAATCTGCTCAGGTGGATGATCACGTAGCCATAGTCTATCTGGTTGGAAAGGGTTAAGAGGTTGAACAGGCGCTTGACGATCAGACACTTGACTGCCCTCTTGCGTAGGCGCTTCAAGTTCACTGATTCTTGTTTGCTCTTGATGATCACTCTCTTCATGATCATCAGCAGATCTTGCATTGTTATCCGAAATAATCTCACGAGTAATTCTAGGAGGTGGCACTGAGATCTCATCATTGCCGTGTCTTTCTTCATCAATGGTAATCTTAGACGCTTGATGACACAGATCTTCAACTCCTACATCATTCATATTAACCTTACTCGGTTCTTAGTTAGCATCATCAAAAACAACACGAATAGATTCTTCAACCTTAGATTTAATCTTGTTTAAGATGCGAAAATTCTTTCCATTCTTGGCGTAGCCTAGAAAGATTCCCTCATCCGCTTTAGGATCAAATGTCTTTAGGCTTTGGGATCCATTATTATGGATAAAACATTTGGAATCAAAGACGAGAAAATATGAGACATTTAGCTTACGTCCCTTCCACAGTTCATATGGAGTTTTCCCATGTTGTTTGTTGATCATGCAACGGTTCTAAGTGTAACAGGCAGTGTTGATCGCTTCGGCCCAAAACCTAGGAGCAAGCTTGGACTCTGCTAACATTGTCCTGGCGGCTTCCTTGAGCATTCTGTTCTGGCGCTCAGCAACACCATTCTGTTGGGGAGTTCGGGGAGCTGAATACTCATGATGTATTCTATTCTCTGCACAAAACTTCTCAACAACCTTGTTAGTAAACTCAGTACCGTGATCGCTTCTTATTCTTGCAACATTAAGATTTTCAATGTTTAAAGTTGCCGAATAAGCGTTGTTAACTTGTCACATGTCTCATCTTTGGATGTAAAAAATTCCACCCAAGTAAATCGAGAAAATCATCTACTATCACCAAAGTATACTTTTTACTGCTCACACTGATCGTTTGAACAGGTCCAAACAGATCCATGTGAAGTAGTTCAAGTATTCTAGAGGTAGATAGATGAGGTTTTCTTTTGAAAGATGATTTAACTTGTTTTCCCATTTGACAAGCATCACAAAGGCGATCCTTATGAAATGGTCCTTTTGGTAATCCCTCTACAAGATTTAGATTTATAATCTGAGAGATTGCCTTAAAGTTGAGGTGATTCATTTTTCTATGCCATAACCAACCCGATTAAATTCATTTTTAGCAACAAAACATGTTGGGTTGTTATTAAGTGTTGAATCCCAATCTACCAAATATATGTTGTTTGTTCTTTTTCCTTTCAATTTAGTAGACTTAGTCTTAGCGTCATTTACATAGCAACAATTGCTCGAGAATATGACTTCAAAGCCTTTATCACAAAATTGACTTATGCTTAATAAATTGTGCTTTAGACCCTCAACATAATAAACATCACTTATCATGATGTTCCCCTATGCACATTACCTATACCTTTGGTTTTACCTTTGGAGTTGTCACCAAATACAACCTGAGGACCGTTGGTGGCTCGATAGTTGATCAATAGATCCTTGGAACCAGTCATGTGCCTTGACGATCCGCTATCGAAGTACCAAACAGATGTATCGGCTTTAGCTCTAGGTACCTGCAATCAAAAGGGAAGTTCTATTTCTGTTTAGGTACCCATTGTTGCTTGGGTCCTTCAACATTTGTAGCATTGTTAGTTTGAATTAGAACTTTAGGAACCCATACTTGCCTAGTCTTCATTGTAGGAATACTGGCCTTCTTGGGTTTCATGTTGTGTTGTGTGTGTTTTTTGGGTGTATAATAATATCCTCGATTATAATAGTAATCATAATCATAGTCATAATCATAATCATCATAGTAGCGATAATATGATCTAGACCGTTGTGGATATTGACGCTGGTATTTCCTGGGCACTAGCTTAGGGTTCACTGTTGGTGCTGGACGCTTAGCGCTTAATTCACAGTGGTTAGATTTATCCTTAGCCTTTTGAGCGTTTGGATGAACCTGTCTTTGTGAATCGTTTGACTTTGCCTTACCCTTGCCTGAGTTAGCTTTGGCTTTCTCATTCGGCCTCGTACCATTGTCGCTTGGTTCAACATGTGTTTGACTTTGTGAACCTTCTTCAACAAAGAAAACACTCTTTCCTTTGTTTTTTGCCGTAACATTAGGTTTATTTGGTTATTTACAGAATTTATTGCATCCTAAACCGGTCTTTTCACCAAATAATCTTTGTTGGTCCCAAGTGGTATACGAAAGGGTCTAGAAGGGGGGGGGGGGTTGAATAGACCCTGAAGTCTTTATTGACTTCTAAAAACTTTCGTATTACTGTGAGGTATTTGAACGCTCAGAAAGCTTTAAGCGCTGGGTGCGGCGCTTTGAGGGATGATGACTTAAGCGCTAGTTTCAGGCGCTTGAGAAAAGTTAACTTAGATTCGGTGATTTCAACACTTACCAAAGTAGGGCAGAGTTTAGTCACTAAATCAGGGTTAGCACAGCGGAAATGTTTTTATAGCTTAGCGTTCGTTTTAACCAATTAGTCGCTTATTAGTTTAAATGCCTTTTCAAGATATAATATGACAGTATAATGTAAGACAACATAACAGTAAATGACACAAGATATTTGTAAGGTTCACTGGGTGACGTAATCCCAGCTACGTCCTTCTTCTCCCTTTATCAGAGAGGTTTTCCACTATGATGATTATCGAAGAGTCACACAGAGACTTCTACAAAATAGAGAGAGGTTGGATATGATCTTGGAACTCCTTGGTCACACAGATTTCAGCTCCACTAAAGATCTTCTATCCCCTTGCTTCTTTTACCTAGAAATAATGCAAGTTACACTTGATCCCGGAACTCCTTGGTCACACAAATTTCAGCTCCAGTAGAGATCTTCTTCCACACAAAAATGGCGCTTGTAAGTCAACACACTTTCTCACTCAGACGAAAGATGTTGACAGGTTTTGTAATGGCTTTGTTTGGTTTTGGAAAGTTCAAACAACTTGAGGATATCTCAATAGTAATGTAGGGACTTCAAAAAGGGGTTTGAGATATAGTTGACTGTCTCTGGAATATTTGTGAAAAGCTTATACGGATATTTGGCTATAGATTTTTGTAAGCTTTTCTTTCAACAAAGTAGGTATTCTTTTCTTGTACCTTTTTGTATAACATACAAGAGGTTGTGACTGTTATTCACACTAGGATATTCAGGTATATCTCTTGTATATGTCACGGTTTTTTTTGCTCTATATATTTTACTTATTTGTTGAAAGGGCTATTTATAAGGTATTGGTGGTTTTTGTCCGTTTGACACGGTTGGAATCTCGTTTCCCCAAACATTCCTTGAGTTCTGACATTCCTAACTTTGGGTATACTTAATTAGTTAGGCATGTTCTTGGTTTCATAACTTCTGACAGTCTTGGTCAAATGAATGGCTTACCCATACGTTATAGTGCTTATATTTTAATAGCACTTATCCCACTTTTAATGCATCTTGTTTTATTTCCGTTGGAAATAATTTGTCCGTTTGATTCATGCATTCTTTAAGTCTTTGGATAGCTTTGGGTTTGAATTCTCAGGTTACGTTTATTGTAGGTCGTGTTGGTTTAGCCTTTTGGACGCTTGCTGAAGAGGACAGTTTTTCTCGTGCATTGGACAGACGCTTGGACTGATCCTGAGTCTCTTCTCTTTATTTCAGACGCTTACTCTTCAATCTTGTCTTTGATAGGCTCACTCAGAATTCCATCATTGACTTAGTGTTGAGTATTCGGCCTGAGTTATCCATTCGCATTTTGAGCGCTGGAGTTGTAACCTGGAATAGTCTCTAAAATGTTTTGACGGACGTTTCAAGAGATCTTTATCTTCTGTAGCTTCAGACGCTTGATCTTCAACTTTATCAATTGGTAGACTTACCCAGAATTCTCCTTAGTGATTTAGTATCACATTCTTAGTCTAAGATTCTACAAAGATGAAAACTATAAGCCTAAGATAAATAAGCTTTCAGGTACTTATACACAATATTCTATGAAAGCTTTTATACTTATATTTTTCGGGGTCTAACAGGAAGTCCTATTTATCATCATCAAAACATCTAACATGAAATTCCTAACAATTTCCCCTTTTTTGATGATGGCAATACCTATTTAGTTCAAGCGTTAGATACCTAAAGTATGAGTTAGCGTAGGTTAGTAAGTTAGTTTGAGCTTCAACGAGATGTTTCAGCTGTAAAATGCATTTTATATATATCTTTCATAGTACAAGCATTTTACAACTGAAATGAAAGAATCATAAGTAAAAAATCAAGATCATGATTTGATCTTGTATCTCTTAGTCATTTCAGCACGGATTGCTTCAGTTATCTGATCTTCTAGCGTCATCATCGCAGCATGATCTTTACTGATTATATGTTTGTTTTCTTTTACTTGTCGTGCCTTGAAAGTAATGAGCTGCTTATCCCATTCCTCTGGACTGATGCCTATGTATCGTAAGCAAATTCTGAAGGTTTGGTCAAAGTCAGACATTTTTCGCTCTAAGGCTAAGACTGCTGGATCAGATGGTTCTGGAATTGACGCTCTGAGATGACGAATATCAAATTGTTCAAGTAGTGCTCTTGAAGGTAATGGAAGATTTGGATAGAGCACTCTTGGGGTTTCTTTTTTATTGGACGCTCCCACCGAGGTAGTTACCCAAGAAGGATAGGGATACCTTGGCTCTGTACTTAGTGTGAGGGAAGTGTCAATATGTTGACGCTTGGATGGTGGAGGAGGATCTTGATCTTTAGATGTTGAAGATTTCCTCTTTTCTCCCTTCTTTTCCCCCTTATTGCCATCATCAGTCTGTATGAAATGCTGAGTAAGAAGACTGACTTGAGTAGCAATCTGAGCGACAGAGGCTTCAAGAGTGGTCAGACGCTGGTCGAAGTGTTCTTTCATTACCAGTAGTTGAGCGTGATTAGCGTCTGTAAGAGAGGTCTCAAGAGCCTTGAAACGGTGGTTTAGATCATTTGTTAAAGCCACATGACTTGCCTGAGTAGCTGTAGATAGTTGTTGTATTTGAGTGAGGCATTCAGTTATGGACGCTTGAGCGTCGGGAACCGCAGTGCTAACTCGAGGCTTAAAACGGGATGTGTGTTTGAGAGATTCAATAGGTACTTGATAATTAGGATCAAATACTGTTCCTCGATGCTCTGGGGCACTGTTGGACTCGGTGGATGCAGTAGAGTCGGATTCAGTTGGACTGGGGGGATTAGGCGCTTGAAGGAATTCTGGTGAGCGCTCAGGAGCAGGTAACATTTCAGCTGGTGCTGCAGTAGATGCTCACTCTATACGGCTAAAGTCCGTAAACTGAAAGTCCAAGCTGGCAAACGGCTCATCTGCATATGGATAGGTAGCAGTCTGTAGAAGTTCATTCAAATGTAGAGTGGGGAGATAAGTACCTTGAATGAACGTGCTGATAGGACTATCCATGGCCCTGATGTACATTGGCCCGAGGATATCCAGCACATGGGTGGGAAAGATTTTGGAAGGCGCTTGGCAGATGGAGAACAAGGCATCTGGGCAATAGTGTTGTGAGAAGCCAATTAGCCTATCCGTTGGGAGAGTCTTCGGTTTCCGAGAGTCGGGAACGTAGAGCCTGTAATACTCTTCCAAGTATGGGTAGATGGCTGAAGCAAGCGCTTGAGTTCTTTCCAGCAGCGACAAAACAAAATTATAGTGACTTAAGACTTCTTGTCGGATAGACGGAAGAAGTGGATATCCTCTGAAAGGATTGATCCGAGAGCCATTCCACTGTCGCAGATTTTCTGTGAAGATTTTGTCGAATAGGGAGACTGGAGGCTCAATTGTCATCATGAGAGAAAAGTTTTCTTCACAGTGGCTAGGGGTGAAGTTCAAACAGGCCAGGGGAGAAGAACCGCTGGTGGACGCTTGATCAGCAAAGCGTAGAGAAGAGTTAGCCAGTTTGTGCAACGCTTGCCTTAAACGGTGTTCAGGTTGGTGGCGGATCAGAGGAAGCTTCAGAACTGGTCCAAGTCTATGTTGGCGCTGCTTGAGCATGTATCGTGCAAATTTGCTCTTTTTATCGTGGATCCCTATTCTGAACAGATGGGGAGCGCTAACCAATTCTTCAAATTTATACTTGTCACCCATATAAGCTTCAGCCCATTTTACCTCAGTCATGCAGTACTCAGTTCCTGCATTAAGTATAGCACGAAATCCTTGGTGATGAATATCACAGATGGACTCAAAACAATACCTGTCTGGTTGGTAGTTAGCGTTCCAGACGCAGTCAAAATATACATCGGCTTCTATTTGAATCATCTCGGTCAGTGAAGCTAGACTCTGATGTTGTAGTCTCTGAGAGCGAAGCCAGGGGGTTTGCTTGTCCTACAGTCCAGAGAAGAAGCTTTATCAGCTGGGGTCAATGCTGGGTTAGATAGAGTGTTGCGTACATCCAAATCAAATTTTATGAGCTTGGCGATATCAATCTCAGCATTGATAAGACTTTCTTCATTATATCCTGTAGGTATGAAGGGTTCTGCGGGCGCTGGAGGGAAATAATCGACGGAGTGATCGATGGTCTTTAAGGGATCCAGCTTGAAGAAATGTCGATGAATCACAACGTCGTTAGCATCGCTCTGACCTTCTGAGCGTGCCTCTGTTGTACTTGGTAATGCAAGCAATGGTTGAACCCCTGGGATTTCAGGTTCATCAGGCTCGAGATTTGCAGAGTCGATGGAAGCTTCATGGGCGATGGCCACAATGTTGGCCATATCAACATCCAAATGGACATCAACTGGTGGTTCAAAGGATGATATCGGAATAGCAGCTATGGCTTGGTCGCTTGGTGTCGTGTGTGTAGTCTTAGAAGAAAGGTCAGCAGTTAGACGCTTACGTCTCTTGAAGATACGCTTCACATTTACCCCTTCGGCTGGGGACGCTTGAGTCTGTGGAACTGCTGGTTCTCCAAAGTCGATATTTTTGAGGACCTTTTCCAGATCCTTCCGACTAATGAGGGGTATAGAGTCCTCGTCTTCTTCATCACTTTTGATAGGTTGAGCCTTGGGCTTTCGAGGAGCCCATTTCTTTGTGACAGTGGGACGCTTCACATTACGTTTAGCCTTCTCCTGATCTGGGCGCTCAGCCTCCTCATTTGATGCTGCACGTACAACTTGGCGCTCAGAGAGAGGTCTAGCAGCACCTCCAACTTTGGGTGGATTGAAGAGATTGTTGATGATTCTTGGCCCATAGAACTTATGTTTGGCCACGGTGACTCCTGCTGAAGAGGTGCACTTTGCTCGGAAAATTAGATCACTTAAAACTAGGCCATAAGGTCTGTTTGAAGTGCGTAGACTGTCTCTGAATCGGCTGAATATATAGACGCTCCAGTTGATTTTTATCTTGAGCAAGATAGCAATCATCATCTGGAACTGGGTTGGGCTGATTTTGTCAAAGGTTCCTACTCTGCATTCAATGTTTTTACTGCAGAAGTCAGCTAAGACTCGATACCTGTTCACTATATCTTTCTTCTCAAAGTACGGTTTGTATGGAACACCATCGTAGGCGCTAATCTGAGTCCAGACTTCTTGAATTTGTTCCTCAGTGATAATGTCTAAAGTCGCTCCGTCGTTAGGTAGAGAGAAATTTTGGGCAATAGAAGCCGCAGAGAGAGTGAACGTCTTTGATTCCGTTTTGGGGCAGGAAACAAACAGGTGATGGAAGTCTCATCGTCAGACAAGCTAGAATTTCTCCAAAAAAATTCTAATTCTTCAGGAAACATATACGAGTGTTTGGTAAGAAATTTCTGAAGCCCAGCCTCTGCTACAGAGTCCATCATTTCCGTTAAATCAATTTGGGGGTTTTCATAGAGAAACTTCCAATCGATTATAAGGCCTTCAGTGACCTTAACAATAACTTCAGTGGTTCCAGCAATAGCTTTCTTGGGTGCCATTAGTGAGAAGTAGACAGAGATTAAGAATGAAAATTTGTTTTTGAGAGAGAGAGATTTTTCTTGCACGAAAGAAAGAGAGTGTAAGAGAGATTATGTTCTGCAGAAGGTGTGTTTTGAAATACTACAATTTGAATGTTTTTTGTGTTTGAAGGTTGAGATGTTGACACGTGGAGGAGTATAAATCTCAGCCATTAAAATACGACTATGGACGTGAATTTAGATTTAATAAGCACGGTTACTTTTAGTAACAACCACATATACTATTTTGACGTCCGATTAAAAGTTTGAAACAGAGACTTTTGATATACTAAGAGTGATACGTGTGCCCGTTAACAGCGGACATGTATTTTATGAAAAACTGTTCGGGAACCGAAATTTTGAACAACTATTCAAATACCCGCCAAAAGTTTGTAGGAGCGTCTGGACCTATTCAGAAGAAAATGGCGCTTGAAATAATTCAGTGTGATTTTGACGCTTGAGAATCTTGAGGTTCTCTTTCAAGTAACATATAGAATTATTCTTTTCAGGGTATGTATGAGGACACAGTTTCCCAGTACTTATCATTATGTCTTGGTAGTAGTGTTTTACTTTTGGTTTAAAATATTCAGCGCTGGTTGTATTCGTCTAAGATACATGGTAATTGTACTTACGCGTGTACATGTGCTGAACCATCTTTGAAAAACGTGATGAGTACCCATGGGTTTTCTTGAGCGAAAGGTGAGGAATGTCAAGTCAGCATTAATTGCATTGATTGACTAATCCACTTTCTCGTTTTAGCGTAGGGTAATGTACGCTTGCTTTTAAAGGATCTTTTTACTAAACGCTTTAGCTGAGAATAAAGCTAAGCGTTCGGTTTATTTTGAGAGGGCACAGACGCTAAAGAAAACGTTTGATAAGCGTCTGAAAGAGTTTAGCGTATAACGCTAAGTGCTTATGACCAATGTAATAATAAAACAAAAAGGCGGTTTTGGTCATTCTCACTGAAGTTCAGTTATCCCTTTTAAGGTTCCCCCTATGTAGGTTTCTCAATATTGATAACTTATTGAACGAGTTTATGTGTAAAAAGAATTTTATTCCCCCTAAATTTATGCTTAATGAAAGGATGATGTTTCAAATGATTAGGCATTTAGATCAATCATACCTAGTTCACTTCTTAAAGTGAGAAAGCGTTGTTCGTTGAGAGCTTTGGTGAAGATATCTGCCAATTGTTTTTCTGTACCAATGAATTGCATGGAGATATCCTTCTTTTGAACATGGTCACGCAGAAAATGATACCGTATGTCAATGTGTTTGGTTCTAGAGTGAAGAACTGGATTTTGTGTCATTGCCAAGGCACTTTGGTTGTCACAATGGATTGGGGTTGGACCTAAGACTACGCCATAGTCTCTAAGTTGTTGCCTCATCCAGAGAATTTGTGCACAACAGCTTCCAGCGGCTACGTACTCAGCTTCAGCAGTAGAAGTCGCAATGGATTGTTGTTTCTTACTGTGCCATGAAATTAGTCTATCACCTAGGAATTGACATGTACCACTAGTACTTTTTCTATCTATTTTGCATCCTGCAAAATCTGCATCTGAGTAACCGATTAGTTCAAAAGGAGAATCCCTGGGGTACCATAAGCCCACATGTTGTGTGCCTTTGAGGTACCTAAGGATTCTCTTGGTAGCAATTAAGTGTGATTCTTTAGGATCGGCTTGAAAGCGTGCACACATGCATACTGAGAATATAATATCAGGTCTACTAGCTGTTAGATAAAGAAGTGATCCAATGATGCCTCTATAATTTGTAGCATCGACTTTCCTTCCACTTTCATCTTTATCTAGCTTAGTCGTTTGACTCATTGGAATTTTGGAAGATGATGCATTTTCCATACCGAATTTCTTAATCATATCTCTAGTATATTTAGTTTGGTTTATAAAGATACCATTAGGGAGTTGTTTAACTTGTAATCCTAAGAAAAAAGTTAACTCGCCCATCATGCTCATTTCAAATTGGTCTTGCATCATTTTTGAAAATTTCTCACATAAACGCTTATTAGTAGATCCAAATATAATATCATCAACATAAATTTGAACTAAGAGAATATCTTCATTATGGGTAATCTTAAATAGCGTTGTATCAACGCTTCCTTTTGAAAAACCTTTACCAATAAGGAAAATAGAAAGAGTGTCATACCATGCTCTTGGTGCTTGTTTAAGGCCGTAGAGTGCCTTGTCCAATTTGTAGACCATACCTTTTCCATGGTTATTGATGAATCCTGGTGGTTGCTCCACATATACTTCTTCTTGGAGCTTACCATTCAGAAATGCACTTTTTACGTCCATTTGATATACTGTAAGCTTGTTGAATGCTGCGAATGCTAGAAACATGCGGATTGCTTCAAGACGGGCAACTGGAGCGTATGTTTCATCAAAGTCGATGCCCTCTTCTTGACAGTATCCCTGAGCTACGAGTCTGGCTTTGTTTCTAATCACAATCCCATTCTCATCCATTTTGTTTCTATAGACCCATCTAGTTCCAATGACCCCTTGGTGGGTTGGTCTTGGTACTAGCGTCCATACCTCATTTCTTTCAAATTGGTTTAGCTCTTCTTGCATGGCTTCTATCCAGCTTGGATCGCTTAGCGCTTCATCCACTTTCTTAGGTTCCATTTGAGATAGGAAGCTTGCGAACATGGCCTCGTTTATTGTAGCGGCTCTAGTCTTTACAGGTGCTCCCATATCTCCAATAATTAATTCTGGTGGATGGTCTCTGAGCCATTTTCTATCTGGTTGAGAAGGGTTTAGAGCTTGATCAGACGCTTGACTACGTTGCACAGGCGCTTGACCAGCTCTTTGCGTAGGCGCTTCAGTGTTTATAGTTCTAACTTGCTCTTGATGATCACTTTCTTCATGGTCATCAGCATTTCTTTGGTTATTGACAGCCTCGTGAGTAAGTGTAGGATTAGGCACGATAATCTCATCCTCTTCATCAAGATCGCTGTCATCACATAGATTGATTTGTGATGTTTGTTGAGAGAGTTCCTCAGTTCCTACATCATCAATATTAACCTTACTCGGTTCTTGGTTAGCATCATCAAACACAACATGAATGGATTCCTCTACCTTTGATTTGATCTTATTTAGGATACGAAAGCTCTTTCCATTTTTGGCATAGCCTAGAAAGATTCCTTCATCTGCTTTAGGATCAAATGTCTTTAAGTTTTGGGATCCATTGTTATGAATGAAGCATTTTGAACCAAATACATGAAAATATGAAACATTTGGCTTACGTCCCTTCCATAGTTCATATGGAGTCTTTTCATGTTGCTTGTTGATCATACACCGATTCTGTGTGTAGCAAGCGGTATTGATAGCTTCGGCCCAAAACCTTTGAGGTAGCTTGGATTCGGCTAACATGGTACGGGCAGCTTCCTTGAGCGTTCTGTTCCGTCGCTCAGCAACTCCATTTTGTTGAGGGGTTCTAGGCGCTGAATACTCATGAAGTATCCCAAGGTCTTTGCAATATTTCTCAACAATATGGTTAGTAAATTCAGTTCCTCTATCGCTTCTAATTCTGGTTACTTTTAGGTCTTTTGAGTTTTGTAGCTGACGAATTAGTGATGTGAGCTTAGCGCTAGTTTCATCTTTAGACGCTAAAAATTCTACCCATGTATAACGTGAGAAATCATCAACTATTACTAGTGAATACTTTTTACCGCTAATGCTCATGATTTGAATAGGACCAAATAAATCTAAGTGTAATAATTCAAGTAATCGCAATGTAGATAGATGAGATTTCTTCTTAAAGGATGATTTGACTTGCTTACCCATTTGACAAGCATCACATAAGCGATCTTTATTAAAGGAACCTTTAGGTAATCCCTCTACGAGATTTAGAGATATTAATTGAGAGATTGCCTTGAAGTTGAGGTGATTCATTTTTCTGTGCCATAACCAACCCAATTCGTTTTGATTCTTAGCTACGAAACATGTAGGGTTGTTATCTAATGATGAATCCCAATCTACTAAGTATACATTGTTTGTTCTTTTTCCTTTAACTTCGTAGATCTTGTCTTAACATCTATTATTTCGCAGAAGTCACTATAGAACTTAATTTCAAAACCTTTATCACAAAATTGACTTATGCTTAAGAGATTATGCTTAAGACCCTCAACATAATATACATCATTTATCATGATGTTCCCCCTGCGCATGATACCTATACCTTTAGTTTTACCTTTGGAATTATCACCGAATATAACTTGAGGACCATTGGTTGCACGATAGTTGATCAGTAGATCCTTTGAGCCAGTCATATGTCTTGATGACCCACTATCTATGTACCATATTGAAGTGTCAGTGTTGGCTCTAGGTACCTGCATTCAAAAGGGCAGTTCTAATTCTTTTTAGGTACCCATTTTGTTTTGGGTCCTTCTTTGTTAGTAACGTTAATTTGAATTAGATTTTTCGGAACCCATATTTGCCTTATCTTCATTATGGGAGAGAGATTGGCCTTCTTGGGTTTCGTTTTGTGTTGTGTGTGTTTTTTAGGTGTATAGAAATATCCTTGATTATAGTAATAATCATAATCGTAATCATAATTATCATAGTGTTGATAATATGAACTGGATTGTTTTGGATATAGACGTTTGATCTTGTTTGGTACTGGCTTAGGATGCACTTTTGGTACGGGACGCTTAACGTTTGATCCACTTGTAGAAGGTATTTCCTTAGCCTTTTGAGCGTTTGGATATATTTTCTTTTGTGATACATTCGCTTTGGTCTTTCCTTTGCCTGAGTAAGTGTTGACTTTACCATTAGTTTTTGTACCAATATCTGTTGGTTCATTCAGCGTTTGTCTGATTGAACTTTTTCCAACAAAGATTACACCTTTTCCTTTGTTGATTGTTGTAACATTGGACGCTTTGGCTTTATGACTAAATTAATCACAACCTAGACCGGTCTTTTCACCAAATGCCCTGGTTACTTTAGTCATATTATCTAGCGTTCTAAACGCTTTTGATAATGAAGAGATCAGCTGCTCTAATTTAGCAAATTTAGCAACCACTTCAGCTTCTCTTTTGACTATTATATCAAGATCATTTTTTAGTTGAGTGATTTCACTCTCGAGTGATTGGTTTTTCTCAATGCACTGTTGCTGAACTTGCAACTCTGCTTTGAGCGTTACGTTATCACTTCTGAGTGCTGAAATAATATGATAGTGATTTTGAAATAATTTGGCGACATCTTGACAATCTGTATAATATTCCTTTACTTTGTCAAGTAATTCATCATAAGAAAGAGGATGATACAGATCAGTGGTTACCTCAGATTGTAAGTCATTAGATGCTTCATTATCTCTTGCCATGAGACAAATGAATGCTGAATCCTTTGATGGTTCATCATCGCTGCTTTCATCTGATGATTCCAAGTCCTCTTCAGGAGTATAGAGAGGTTCTGATTCTGCTAGCAAGCCTTGTTGTCTCAGATTGCTCCTGAATTGGTTTCTATCCGTGTGATCTTGCTTTGTAGGTTTAGACACATTTGGATATGGGCAATTAACTTGGAAATGCCCTGGTCTCCTGCAGTTGTAACAGAGATTGGTCTTCATCTTTTGTTCGTTTGTTAATCTTGTGGATCGCTGGTTTAACGCTGCAAGCACTGAGAGATCTTGCTGAGAGGGAGTTTGATATTGAATTGGCGCTCGGGAGGGAGACGCAGGATAGTGAGGCGCTTGATATTGTGGTTGTATTTGGGGAGACGCTTGATATGAATTTTGTCCTGAGTGCTTAGGACTGTTTCCCTTCTTTTCATATTTCAGGAATTTCCTGAATCTATTTAGAAGCGCCAGTTCTTCTTCCTCACTTATATCCGAGTTTTTTTCTTTGATAGATTTTCCTTTGATTGATGCCATTAGCGCTCCAGATTCGATCACTGGATTACTTACTGCATCACTGGCTGAATTCAGCTCAAACTCAAATGCTTTGAGTTCTGAAAAAACATCTTCTGGAGTTAGGCTATCCAGATTGTTTGATTCTCTCATTGCAGTTGTTTTCATCAGGAATCTGCTTGGGAGACTTCTAAAGATTTTGACCACTGTTTCTCGATTTTGTAGCTCCATACCCAGAGATGTTAGTTCAGTGACAAGAGCTGTAAACCTCATGTCTAATTGCTCTAGCGTCTCATTAGGTAGCATCTTGAAGCTATTGAATTTTTCTTTGGCAATTGATAGTTTGTTCTCCTTGATTTGTGCTGAGCCACCACAAATGGTAGCCAACTTATCCCAAATTTCTTTAGTAGTGTTGCATGATTTGACCTTGTTGAATAAGTTGTCATTATCTCCAATGGCTGTGTATAGAGCGTTTCTACCAACATTGTCTAGATTTGCTCGTCGACGCTCATCGGTAGACCATTCTTGTTTGGGCTTCTCCACATAGCCATCGGGTGTCTCTTCTGGGGCTTCGGGCGCTCTGGTGATGATCTTGTATATTTTGATTGGCCCATCTGAAATAATATCACACATTTCATCATCACATGAGCACAAATAGGTGAACGCTTTGACCTTCCATGAATCATAGTTTGATTCGGTCAACTTAGGAACTTTTGAAAATGCCATGAAAAAAAAATTAAAGCGACAAAAAAATAAGGATCTGAACAAGCATTTATGCTTGGAAACACTTAGGTTTCAACTTCAACCGCTCTGATACCACTTGTTGGTCCCAAGTGGTATACGAAAGGGTCTAGAAGGGGGGGGGGGTTGAATAGACCCTGAAGTCTTTTTCGATTTCTAAAAACTTTCGTATTACTGTGAGGTATTTGAACGCTTAGAAAGCTTTAAGCACTGGGTGCGGCGCTTTGAGGGATGATGACTTAAGCGCTAGTTTTAGGCGCTTGAGAAAAGTTAACTTAGATTCGGTGATTTCAACACTTACCAAAGTAGGGCAGAGTTTAGTCACTAAATCAGGGTTAGCACAGCGGAAATGTTTTTATAGCTTAGCGTTCGTTTTAACCAATTAGTCGCTTATTAGTTTAAATGCCTTTTCAAGATATAATATGACAGTATAATGTAAGACAACAGAACAGTAAATGACACAAGATATTTGTAAGGTTCACTGGGTGACGTAATCCCAGCTACGTCCTTCTTCTCCCTTTATCAGAGAGGTTTTCCACTATGATGATTATCGAAGAGTCACACAGAGACTTCTACAAAATAGAGAGAGGTTGGATATGATCTTGGAACTCCTTGGTCACACAGATTTCAGCTCCACTAAAGATCTTCTATCCCCTTGCTTCTTTCACCCAGAAATAATGCAAGTTACACTTGATCCCGGAACTCCTTGGTCACACAGATTTCAGCTCCAGTAGAGATCTTCTTCCACACAAAAATGGCGCTTGTAAGTCAACACACTTTCTCACTCAGACAAAAGATGTTGACAGGTTTTGTAATGGCTTTGTTTGGTTTTGGAAAGTTCAAACAACTTGAGGATATCTCAATAGTAATGTAGGGACTTCAAAAAGGGGCTTGAGATATAGTTGACTGTCTCTGGAATATTTGTGAAAAGCTTATACGGATATTTGGCTATGGATTTTTGTAAGCTTTTCTTTCAACAAAGTAGGTATTCTTTTCTTGTGTCTTTTTGTATAACATACAAGAGGTTGTGACTGTTATTCACACTAGGATATTCAGCTATATCTCTTGTATATGTCACTGTTTTTTTTTGCTCTATATATTTTACTTATTTGTTGAAAGGGCTATTTATAATGTATTGGTGGTTTTTGTCCGTTTGACACGGTTGGAATCTCGTTTCCCCAAACATTCCTTGAGTTCTGACATTCCTAACTTTGGGTATACTTAATTAGTTAGGCATGTTCTTGGTTTCATAACTTCTGACAGTCTTGGTCAAATGAATGGCTTACCCATACGTTATAGTGCTTATATTTTAATAGCACTTATCCCACTTTTAATGCATCTTGTTTTATTTCCGTTGGAAATAATTTGTCCGTTTGATTCATGCATTCTTTAAGTCTTTGGATAGCTTTGGGTTTGAATTCTCAGGTTACGTTTATTGTAGGTCGTGTTGGTTTAGCCTTTTGGACGCTTGCTGAAGAGGACAGTTTTTCTCGTGCATTGGACAGACGCTTGGACTGATCCTGAGTCTCTTCTCTTTATTTCAGACGCTTACTCTTCAATCTTGTCTTTGATAGGCTCACTCAGAATTCCATCATTGACTTAGTGTTGAGTATTCGGCCTGAGTTATCCATTCGCATTTTGAGCGCTGGAGTTGTAACCTGGAATAGTCTCTAAAACGTTTTGGCGGACGCTTCAAGAGATCTTTATCTTCTGTAGCTTCAGACGCTTGATCTTCAACTTTATCAATTGGTAGACTTACCCAGAATTCTCCTTAGTGATTTAGTATCACATTCTTAGTCTAAGATTCTACAAAGATGAAAACTATAAGCCTAAGATAAATAAGCTTTCAGGTACTTATACACAATATTCTATGAAAGCTTTTATACTTATATTTTTTGGGGTCTAACAGGAAGTCCTATTTGTCATCATCAAAACATCTAACATGAAATTCCTAACAATCTTGTTACCTCAGTCACATTGTCTAGCTTTCTTGACGCTTTAGACAATGATGAGACGAGATATTCTGATTTAGCAAGTCTAGCAATCAGCTCAGCTTCTCTCTTGACTATTATATCAAGATCACTTTTCAACTAGATTATTTCACTCTCAAGCGATTGGTTTTTCTCAATGCATTGTTGCTGAATTCGCAATTCTGCTTTGAGCGTTACTTTATCACTTGTGAGCGATGAAATGATATCAAAGTGATTTTGGTATAATTTGGCGGCATCTTGACAATCATTGTAATATTCTTTGACTTTGTCAAGTAATTCTTCATAAGAGAAAGGAATAGATAATTCAGTGTTTACCTCAAGGGACGCTTCATCATCTCTGGCCATGAGACAGATAAGCGCTGAGTCATCCAATGGCTCATCATCATCACTACTCTCCTTTGAAGACTCCAAATCTTCAAGTGCGGATGCTGGTTCTGATTCCGCTAACAAACCTTGTTAACGAAGGTTGCTCCTAAATTGGTTTCTATCCATGTAATCCTGCCTTGAGTGCTTGGATACATTTGGATATGGACAATTTACCTGGTAGTGCCCTGGTTTCCTGCAATTATAACAAAGATTAGTTTTCATCTTTTGTTCATTTGTTAACCTTGCATTGTGTGGTTTTGAGACCACTGGCACTGAGAGATTTTGAGCAGACGCTTGGTACTGAACAGGCGCTTGGGGTGTAGGAACAGAATACTGAGGCACTTGAAATTGTTGATGTATTGGAGTAGGCGCTTGATATGAACTTTGTCTTTGATTGCTGGAACCTTTTTCTTTCTTTTCATATCTCAAGAACTTCCTGAATCTATTCAGTAGAGCCAACTCCTCTTCTTCGCTAATATCTGAAACATTTCCCTTATTACCCGATTTACCCTTGATTGATGCTACGAGCACTTCAGACTCAATTATCGGACTACTCACAACATCACTGGCTGAATTCAACTCAAACTCAAATGCCTTGAGTTCTGAAAAGGCATCTTCTGGAGTTAGAAGATCCACATATTTGATTCTCTCATAGTTGTTGTCTTCATCAAGAATCTACTAGGTAGACTTCTGAAAATTTTAACCACCATCTCTCTGTTTTGTAAGTCCATTCCCAACGATGTAAGTTCTGTAACGAGAGCTATGAATCTTATGTCCAATTGTTCTAGTGTCTCGTTAGGTAACATCTTAAAGCTGTTGAACTTTTCTTTAGCAATGGAGAGTTTATTTTCCTTGATCTGAGCTGAGCCACCACAAATTATGGCTAACTTATCCCAAATTTCTTTAGTAGTATTACATGATTTGACTTTGTTAAAAGGATTGTCGTTATCACCAATAGCCGTATATAGAGCGTTACGACCAACATTATCCAAATTTGCTCTTCGACGCTCATCAGTGGACCACTCTTGTTTAGGCTTCTCAACATAGCCATCTGATGTTTCTTCCGTGGCTCCAGGCGCTCTGGTAATAACCTTCAGAATTTGTATTGGTCCATCTGAAATAATATCACACATTTCGTCATCACATGAGCAAAGGTATGTAAAAGCTTTGACCTTCCATGAGTCATAGTTTGACTTGGTCAACTTAGGAACTTTAGAAAATGCCATAAAGAAAATTTTAAAGCAACTAGATTTAAAAAGGATCTAAACAAGCTGTTACACTTGAAAATTTTTTATTTTTTTTAAAATTTTAACTTTAACCGCTCTGATACCACTTGTTGGTAGGAATGTAAACGAGTCGAGCTCGAGCCGAGCCTTGCGATTTTGCCAGGCTCGAGCCTGAATACTTGAGCTCGAGCTCGAACTCGACAGTTAAAAAACGAGCTCGGCTCGAGCCCGAGCTCACGAGCTCGAGCCGAGCCAGGCTTCCGAGCTCGAGCCTGGCTCGCGAGCTTGAGCCTAAATATTAATTTTTTTTATTTTTTGAAAAGATATTAAATATTTATAATATTTAATATTTTTTTATTGAATATTGTATATATTTAATATATATAATTAATATTTAATATTTATTTTTATTGAATATTATAAATATTTAATATATAATTAATATTTATAATATAAAAATAAATATATATGAAAAAATTGAAAAGCTCGCGAGCTTTTTTCAGAGAGAAAGAGGCTCAAGCTCGAGCTTGTGAAGCTCGAGCTCGAGTAGAGCTCATTCGAGCCGAGCCAGTAAAGCTCGCGAGCTGGCTCGGCTCAAATTACATCCCTACTTGTTGGTCCCAAGTGGCATACAAAAGGGTCTAGAAGGGGGGGAGGTTGAATAGACCCTGAAATCTTTTTCGACTTCAAAAAGATTCGTATTAAAATTCGTTGGACGCTTGAAAAATAGGCGCTTGACTTGAGCGTCTGTTGAAAACTGTTTTTAGAAAGTTAACTTAGACTTCAAGATTTGAATATTATAACCAAATAGGTTTAAGTGTTCACTTCTTTGATCAGTGTTAGTACAACGGAATTGATTTTATAGTCTTCTTGTTTGAAAGCTTTAAGCGTCACAAATTGTATCTTAGTTGCTCAGCTTTTGATTGTGTTTTACTTGGTCAATTAATGCAATGATATGATAATAAGTAAATTGACAGTAAAGTAAATAACACAAAATTTGTAAGGTTCGTTGGGTGGTGTAATCCCAACTACGTCCTTCTTCTCCTTGAACACTTGGAGGCAATCCACTAAGATGATTCTCAAAGAATCACACAGAAACTTCTACTAATTAGGGAGAGATGGATGTCGATGACTTGAGCTCTTTGACCACACAGATTTTGACTCCAAGACACTTCTATCCTCTTGCTTCTTTCACTTAGAAATAATGCAAGTATCCAACTTCGACTTCACATAGATCGCGAGGCTTGGATGAGGTTTTTCTAAATGGTTTGTTTGATTTTGATAAAGTTCAAACAACTGGAAATATCTCAATAGTAATGTAGGTTTCTCCGAAAAAAAATGTTTGAGATATTTGGTTGACTGTCTCAGGAATTGAAGAAAAGCAAAGAGAATGTTTGCTTGAATATTCTGGCTTTTCTGAGAGTTTAAGGAACGAGACTTCAATGCAACAACAATTTGGCTTGGGATTAATCGTGATTTTTTGGCTTGTTGTTGAAGTCCTATTTATAGGCAATCTTGGAAAAAGTGTCTGTTTGACACATGCACAGGCGCGTGTCTCTCACTTCCGCGAGTGAACAACTTTTGTCCTTTTTCCTGAAAATCTGCTGCACAAAAGTTGGTGCTGCAGTCTGTGAATAGTTGACAGTCCAATAAGGTGGCTTCTCCGTACGTTTGAAAGTGCTTATCACATTTAATGCTCTTATCAGCATTTAATGCATTTGAATTAAATGTCCGTTGGCACTTAATGCACTGAGAATATTTGCATTAAACTCCTTCTGAACTTAGAAATAAATTCAGGTGAAATCAGTCATTGATAGACGCTCATTCATCTTTGAATTACTTCTGTCCTATAAGTGACGCTTGATATAGCTGGTCATTTAGATGCTTGGAATCTTTATCTTCATTTAGACTTTAGGTGCTTGAGTCTTCAAACTAAACTACTGATAAACTCACTCAGAAATCATCAGACGCTCAGTCTAATAAGAATACTTAACCTAACAATCTAGAACAAAAATAAATTAAAGCTTACAACAATTCTAACGCTTCAAAGCTTATACAAGTTTTCTAAATAAAATCAAACTTACATATTTTGGGGTCTAATCATCAAAACATCTAACATGAAATTCCTAACAACATCCTTTTTGGGACAGAGGGAGTATATTATATTAGGGATAATTGCATTCACCTCCCTTAAACTATGGACATTTGGCATCCACGCCCCTCATGTTTTATATTTTGGCATGGACCTCTTCTCTTTCGATTTTTCTATCAAATTTATTCACTAATGACTAGAATACCCTTCTCTTTTGAGGTAAAAAGGTTGAATATCACTAATAATGTGGCGAGAATAAATAATTCTTAAGTTGCATTATCACATTCAGCGTAAAGCGTTATCATTAACTTACAACATAAGAATTCATACATTAGAAAATCAAGAGTTCTTAAACGTTGCTCTAATACCACATGTATGTTAAATTTCATAAACTAACATGTTCCAATAATCGTGAACTTCATGATTTTCTGACAATTTTCAACAAATGAATAACCAGCCTTCATGCATAGCTTTTAGTCTTTTCACGTTGATATGGAGTCACTGATTCATAGAGTCTCTTTGAAGAAGAATGGCTTCTCTCCCTTGGCCTCTTTTTCAATGATGAAAATATACATGTTTGTTTATGAGAATAAGTTTTCTGATCTTTACGTAATGTTAAAGTGTAGATGTGTATGGGTAGAGAGAGGACTAAACCCCTATTTAAATAAAACATTAATAGATGTCTCCCATCAAGGCATCTCTTCGTTTATAAAGAAAAAAAAAAGTCATCTCTTCAATTGAGTCGTAACTCTTTGGCTAACTGCATTTTTCGTCTTGTATCTTTTTCAATTTTGGATTTTGATCCCTTTTTTTTCGATTTGCAAAGTCGTCTTGTAACTATCTAACTTAGGGGTGTACAAAAACCCGCCCAACCCGCCCGAACCGCTCAACCCGAATCGATCCGCCCGAAAACCGCCGGTTTTGAATTATTAAATAATAGTGGCGGGTTGAAAATATTGCAACCCGCCACTTTCGGGTCGGGTGGTGGGTTTAATAATTGTAACCCGCCTGACCCGCAACCCGACTGCTAATCATTTATATTACAAGTATAAGTATATATAATTAAAGATTAACACTAAACTTTGAAAACTATATATGCATATATACTCTCTAATAAGAATGGTTTATTCATATTCATGTAACATATTTTATTTTTTATTTGAGCAAACAAATTGACTCGTTTGAACACTTGTTTTCATTTGATTTGAACGAAAAATTTATATTTATATGTATATTTTGATGATAAATTTACAAAAAATATTAATTTTATTAATATTTTAGAGTTTTTCACTCATTAGAAATCATGGTAATATGAATTTTATTTAATAACACCACTTATTTGTGTATTTTTCACCAACTCAATTTTTTTTAGTTAAATGTACAAAAAGTATAATAATTAATTTCTTACTTACTACTTATAACTAAAATTAAGTTGTAAAAATTATAACTATAATTTGATAACCCGCCAACCCGCCCGTTAAAACATTAAATCCGACCGACCCGAACCGCTCGGTTTGAAAAGATAATTATGCATTTTCGGTTTGATATTTTGTCAACCCGCATATGTCGGGTCGGGTTAATTTTTTTTGTAAAACCGCCCGAACCCGACCGTGTACACCCCTAATCTAACTTTTGGCAATTTTAGTCCGATTTTGACCGGAGCTGATCAATTTGGCCGGAATTTCCACGTGTGATGCTAACTGGACAAAATTGATGTGGCGGTATGCCAAATAGAAACTGACTGGACAAAATTGATGAGGCAAATGACATGCTACCTCATCAATTTTGTCCCAGTCAGCGTCCATTTTGGCGGGAAAATTGATAAATCCCCAAATTTTTGTCCATGTCAGCACCACGTGTCCAACACGGGGCAAATTCTGGCTGAAATTGGTCAGCTCTGTCAAAATCAAACAAAAATTGCCAAAAGTTGGATAGTTATCAGACGATTTTGTCAATTGGAAAAAAAAGCATGACCAAAATTCAAAAACATGAAAATTAACAGACGAAAAATGCAATTAGCCCCGTAACTCTTCTTCCAATCAATAAGTTTTTACATCATTAATATTACACATTTAATTATTTTATCAAATCAACTTTAGTTTTCACAAAATCATAACATGTAATACATGAGCCATAATATTTCTTACACATATTATATATATATATATATATATATATAAACTACTTACATATAACATACATAAGTATATGTTATGCATGCACTACATAATATATATCTACGTAGGTATACTTAGATATATAATATACATAGGTATACCTAGGTATCATATTACATTGGTATATATCATGTATACACTACATCAAATATTAAATATATATACATAGGTATGGTTATATGCGGTGCATTGTGTATAATATCTTCAATTGTAGATATGTATATTATAATATATATTTTCAAATATTATATTTGTATAATATATATCATATGTATTATATTATATAGAATATAATATAGGTATACACTATGTATAAACTACATTCAATTACACTCTTTTTATATATACCACATAATTAATTACAATACATATATACATATACACAATCATATATAATATAACCATCTAAAACTTATGTTATATAATATTTCCAATCATTAACTAATTTTATAATAACTTTTTCAGACAAAAATTTACATGACGTGACTGCTACAATAATATTTATTCTCTCTCAAACCAAATCCAAATACAAGCTCACCAGAAAAACACTCAAATAACACTTCAAAATAGCTAATCCAAACACATTTTTACAAAAAAAATATTAAAACACTATTTATTCAAAACAAAACCAAACACATTCTCATTAAAATACACAACTCCCAATAAAAATTATCACCACATACAACCTCCAAAATAGAAATATAGGAAATATACAAAGCCCAGAATTTTGGAAATTTAAAATAATATTAAATTATTTATGTCTGATTTTAATATTTTATATTTAATTTAATTATAATATGTAAGAATTCTTGGAACCACACTTGTCAAAACATAATTGTGGAGGTAGAATAAAGACCGATGCAAATGGATTTGAGAGTTCTAAAAACTCTGAGGCCCTGTTTGGACGTGTTTCTAATTTATTTTCAATCGTCATTTTTAAAATATATATGGGAGAATAAATATTTTTAATTTTCGTGTGAAAAATAAGGAAGGTGTATTTAGTTTTATTTTTGAAAATTGTTGAAATTAGTGATTGGTGATGCGAGAAATGATTGAAAAGTAATGATTAGATAATAAAAAAGAGTAGAAGAGGGTTAAAGAAAGATATAAGATCCAAAATATGTTGGTTTAGTGGTATCCACCTTCCACTCTATGTGAGAGGTCTTGGGTTCGAATTCAGGCTGACACAAGTTGTGACTCTCCCCCTTCTTTATGGAGCTAGATAGAATTTTTGTGGCTCAAGATTATAATTATCAAACCGGATTTGTCGGGCTAGATATTTAGAATTCCCCTTCATCTTGAATTAAAAATAGAAAGAAGATATAAGAAAGAGAGAAAAATGATAAAAAGAAAGTGAGAAAAAAATGATATGAAATGTAAGTTTGAAAGAATGATTGAAATTTATTTGGAATGTAAATGTGAAAACAAGAATAAGAATATTTTCCATTAAAAATAGTGTAAAATACGTATTTTTATTTTTATATCAAAATGAAAATGGAAAAGAAAAAAGAGGATTAAAAACACAGGCAAACATAGCCTTAGCGTGCGATTCTGCATAGTATAATTTATAAATGCAAGTATTTTGCTTCAATAAAATTTTCTAAAGGTTTAATCATTACTGTGAGAAACTACTTATTTTCAATGAAATTTTCAAATTTAGTCATTATTGTGAGATTCTATTTTTTTAAATATCCACCAATTTTTTCATACTAATTGTGCATTATTTATATTGATTGGCAAAACGCTACCAATTGGCACAATCACTTAGGGGTGCACACGGTTCCATGTTCGATTTTTGTAGTATTTTATAGAAGTTATACCGTACCAATAATTGCGATTTTAGGACAACGAATTCCAAAATTGAACTTTTCGAAACATATACCATCGTATCCGGTACGATAAGATTTTTGGTACGGTACGATACGATTTTACGATATTTTTACTATATAGATCATATGATTTATCTATGTATTATCACTTCCACTTTTAATGAAAAAAAAATTCAAGAAAAATTATTTATACAATACATTAAAAGAGAACAAATCTCATCTCTCATCTCGATACATGTTTCTTTTGCACTTTTGTTCGTAGAAAAAAAGAGGGGAAAAGGGAAAAAACCTACACTTTACAATAGAAAATTTTTTTTGAATGAGAACCGATAAGCTTATGCTTAATAATTAATATATTCTCTTTCCCTTCAAAAATGTAGTTTTAAGTTAGTTGTTAACTATAACTACTAGGTAATAAAATTAAAAACAATTGTCAAACTAAATAATGATTAAAAAGATAAAAATATAATTGTTTACAATAATAGTTGAAATTATTATAATTGAACGACTATTGAACCAAACTACCATAAAAATCATAGAGATTCAAATTCTTGTGTTTTATACCTTAGTCTCGTCTATTTCCTCAAGTAAGTGTTATAGTGTAATTCACATTCTTGATGTTAGTATTATGATTTGGAGTCCAAGTTTGAAATAATTCTAAAAAATAATTTTAATTTATCTTTTAACTACTTGTCAACTTCAATAAAATTTACTTAATTTTTCATATTTCTAAAACATCACACATTCCCACAAACAAGTTTTGGTAAGAAATCATTTTTCTATATATTTGTATTTATAAGTCCTAAGACATTACAAATAATATATAATGAATAGTTATATATATATATATACACACACATACAGTCCAGTACGAATTTTTACCAGTATTGAATTTCTAAAACCTAAACCATAATATTCGGTACGGTAACGGCTTGTACCAAAATCGATAATTTTTAGTAAAAAAACCATTATTTCTGTACAGTACAGTACAGTACGGTCAGTATGGTACGATTTCAGAAAATCATGAACACCCCTAACAAGCGCTATATTATTAACGCTCACATAGTTAGGTTACCTAAATATCCAAGTTTCATATAAAATATCTAATTATTTTTATAAAATAACATAATTTCTCTAGAATACGAACTACCTTGAAATCCTCCAACTTCCCGTAAAATAAGCATACCGAAATTTATATCATTACCGATTTTCAACGCCTCAGTCTGACTCACAAAAAACACGAGAATCTCAAATTTAATTATACCGACTATAGTTTGCCCACGTTTCAAAACCCCGTATCCGATATGAAAATTCTATGGTACACCAAGTCCTACTCCATATGTGTGTGTATTTCTTTCACACACGTGCGTATGGAGTCCACATACAATTCACATTAGTGTCTAAAAGAGATAGATGCAAAAACTATTACTTCCTATGTATCATAATATTATCCGAATCCCCACAATTGAAGGCGTATCAGAATACAAGCAGCAAAAATTGAAGGCGTATCAGAATACAAGCAGCAAAAAAAGATCGAATAGTTTAAAAGAGACTTAACATATGCTACTGTAATTTCTATTTCATCTTCTATTCTACTATAAATATAAAGGTCATGTGTATATAAAACAAACATGTATGTACAAACATATTAAACACAAGCATAGATTTAATATTCGAAAACAAATCTAAAATTAGGATGCCACAAGGATACCAACGGCAAAAATGTGATAAAGGTTAACTGACTAACGAGTGTAAAGAATCACGATTTTACCCCCCGCCGACAACAAGGAAATCGAAAGGTGACTAGAGGAATGACGAGATGCATGTTTATGCAGACACATCCGTAAAGATTTAGCAAAAAACACACATCCACAAAGAACGGTTGCGGAAATGTGCAACTTGACAAGTTGTCCATGTTCATATCATGTCAATCCAAAAACAATTAACCAAAACGCAACCAGAAGACCCTTAATTTATCAATCCTATGCAAACAAAACCAAAGGGGAAAAGGAGAATAGCCAACTACTTTAAACCAATAACTGACTTGAGAAAACGGAGTTTATTGCAGAACTCTGGTATATCAGACGGGTTGGTGAAGGAAGACGGGGGCTCAATTCCGGTGAATAAATACAGCGCCTTAAGTTCATCGAAGTATGAAGGACAAGTCGGAGCCCTGAAACCCACTATCACTCTGATTGCCTCTATCTCTTTCCATATCTTTTCCTGCAATGCAATTTACATACACAGCTTATGCCAGATTGGCAAAACTTATATAAGAGAAAACCATGAAAAGAAAGCATCTCCTTTCCCAAAAACAACTGCACTATATCTATCTTTGCTCAAAGCAAGGTGTCATTATTTTTTGGATCTATTCATTCAGCGCGTGCTACACACTGAGCCCCTACATAGCTCAACACTCAGTGCGTGCGAGGATGGTCCGACTTAAAATATGAAAGCTCAAGCTCGGTTTGACTAAAACTTAAGTGTAATTCACAAGGCAAGAACTGCAATTCCCTTGTGAACCACTTCAGTTCCTTCAAACCAAGTTTGACTTAAAAATTGAAGTAACTGCATAGCTCACGTAATTGAAGGGGGGAAATTGAAAAATTTAAGATAGGACAAAAATAAAAAAGAGAAAAATAAATTCTACCATCAAAGTATAGGTTTGAGCATTCCACTGCAAGCATGCATATGAAACAGAATGACTTGACTACTTTCTAAAGGGAAATCTAAGAGAAGAAACTTAGTCGTGAACTTTGATCATAGCAAAAAGTTGTTTTCGTAATCACTCAACTAAACATGTTAACATGCGGTCAGCGTCTTATTTTTAAAGGAGAAACTAACAAAGACTAAATGAAACTCGTTTTTGGCTTTGATCATAACCAAAAAATGTTTTTCTAATCATTATTTCTAAATAGTCTTTTTTATAATTTATGTTACTATTAGACTCTTTTATTTCATACCATAAACTAATTTTGCCCTAAAATTCTTATTTCGATATGCATGTACTAGACATGAAGTTGGCAGTAAACGTTTGCTTTTAAAAATGGTCCGATTCAGTCAAAAAGTACATTTTCTAACTAGAAAGAGTAGGGCATTTGCATGCGTCCGAGTCTCTCGCCATAAGCCCAGTCCTGGGCTTATGATCCACAAGCAAATCCACCCCTTCCATTGTTCAGGGGCGTTCTAACAATTTTGTCATGGCTCCCAAGGCAAGCCTCAAGACTGCTTTAAACAACTCGGGACTTCAGCACATTTTCATCACAAGAATCAAAACTTTGGTACACATAAACCAGCTTTGGCATGTAGGTCATACATACCGCCTAATTCAAATGACACGGGAACCCCACAGTTGATGGAACTACTATAAGAGAGTGGGAAAACATTACTTGTTACTGAATCTAATGCTATACCACCACGTTCAGTACTCAAAACAAACAGTTGTGAAATAATATTTATCAAACAATGCAGGTAGCAAAAGAAGGTATTAACTGACCTCATCACGATATGCCAACGCACTAGCATCTTCTTCTTCCTTTAACTCAGGAGTTTCTTCATTATGTTCCAACTTTGAGGGGGCGACCCGCGAAGAATTTTCCAGGTCATCAGCTATCTTAGTGTAATTTTCTGTAAATGCAAAACCAAATTTAGTAAGCCAATTATAACCAGAGGGTTTGGGGCATGTGCAACTAACTGAACTGTATGACCACACCCACACACCTTCAGAAGTTTCACTGGTTACCAAACCTGTACAACTCATGTTAGCTTCGGAGAGGACGCCATCCCTTAATACAACACTCTGCCCCTGAGATGACATCTTCAAGCTCACAGGCTTCTCTTCTTTCTCTAATGGCTTTTCAAATTTTTCTAAATCATCATTCATCACAATGTTTTCACCACTACTAGTTTGGATATTATCATTTAAATCTTCATGACTTTCAAGCATTATGTGTTGCCTTGCGGCAGAATCACTGGAAACATCTTGTATATCTTTCTCTTCCTCAATAACAACTTCTTGACTTACCTTCTCTCCTACTCCAACTTTTCCATTCAAGATCAAGTTATTCTCAAACGAGGTTTTAGCTGCACTAGCTACCAAGTCTGTACTCATCTTAGCTTCATCAGAGACGACACCGTTCCTTACGCTCTGCCCCTGCCACATTGGCTTCTCTTCTTTTTCTAGCGAGCTTCCTGAATCATCATCAATCACCACAATGTTTTCAATAATCCTAGCTTGGATATTATTATTTAAATCTTCACTCTCATGAGCATGCTCTTTCTCACTAGAACAAACATCATCTACAACATTTTTTTCTTCCTCAACAACAACTTGTTGACTTTGCTCCTTCTCTACTGCTTCAACTTTTCCCTTCTCAGAAGAAGAGGTTTTAGTTTCCTCCAATAACAATTCCTTCTCCTTTTCATGTCTCTTCTTCTCTCCCTCTGCTTCCTTCCTCTTTCCAGAGGATTTCTTCCTTTTCGCCCTTCGTTCGAATTTCTTCGAACTACTGCTCTTTTCTTTTGTAACAGTCTCCTTGTCCGTTCCCTTCATCTCAGAGAAGACGTTTTCATCATTCCGTTCTACATTTTCATTTTTTTCAACCTCCTCATTGAAGTTATTAGTTTGAGATGACGTCGATGATAGTGGCATTGGCATAATAGTGGTTTTTACATCTAAAATCTGCATATGCTCTGTGTTTCTCAGCACTTCTTGGGCCACCACATGGTGTGTTTTTATAGCATTACCACCGTCGACTGCAGTGATGTTAAAGGCGTATGGCTTCTCATCATCAGCCGTTAAATCATTCGGATTAATCTGGTCATCTTTCCCCTCAACATCCAATTCCTCATACCCTGCTTCTTTATCTGTAAATTTGACGGAACTAATCTCTTGCTCGGCTCCAGGGCCATCATCCGCTAATTCGATTCTCATTTCAATCCCATCCTTTAAGGCCTCCCCTTGTTCCTTTTCCTCTTTCTCAATAATATCGTAATCAACTAATATTCCTTCATCTTCTTCTTCCTCGTCGTCTATCATTTGAGAGGATGAAGATGAAGGTGGCAGCAGCAGCAGCTTGCTCATGAGCTTCTGGGTGCAGGCATAGCTCGCAAATACAAACCCAAACGGCACCGAGAAGGCCATACCTAGTGCAGAAATAACGACGAGTGGAGGAACAACAATGGGAACAGATGAAATCACAACACCCGTTATTACAAGCTTCTTTCCTAACCTCAATCCTGCGCTTAATATCCAACCCAATTTACTCTTCTCTTTCTCCTCATCTTCATCTTCAGAATAATCCACGATTTCCCACTCCATGCTTGGATCCTCCTCCATCCTATAAATATATATATATATATATATATGTACACAATACATACAACGTTCAGCAAAAAACACAAAATGAGCTATAAAATCAGTATGCCATATCTCATCAAGAAAGAATTTATTTAAATTTGACACAACATAAACCAGAGGGCACACCTGATGACGGACGATAAGCTAGCGAAATTCAGGAGTGGTTAAGTCTCATGGTAACAGAAAAATATTGAGAAAACCAAAACTCGAAAGGTTGCTGGCTCTTAAATCTTAATTATATTGGCATGTTGGGGATATTGATAGATGGGGATGATGAATGAATTGAAGGTGATTATTGCTGTGTTGGTAGTCTTGGAAAGTGAACCGGCGACACGCGTTGGAAGAAGAGACGGATAAGTTTTGCATGAGGCCGCGCCACGACGAGTAGCCACCCGTCTCTCCTGCACTCTCCCTCCATGCACACCTACCGATATCCTCTTACTTCCTTTTTAAACAAAGCCTAAAATTGACATTTTATATTTTTCGTGACACTTAACTAATTATTGTTGGTCCGAAATAGGTCAATATAAGATTTTATTATAAGAGAAAATATTTTTTATGTGTCCAAAATAAACAGACGAAATTACAATTACACTTAATAAAAGAAAAGTTAGTGTAATTAACCCATAACACAATAGCAATGCTATATGCTGTTATAAAATTTATATTATAAGTTTTAAAACTTCACTTTTATTTCACAATTTTTTTAAATTGTCTTGTATCCCCAAGTCAAAGTTTTATTTCATATGTTACAAAACATTAAACCCTATGATTAATATAATTGTGGTGGTTACAAGATATTAAAATTAGCCTTCATTATGTGGTAACCCATATTTTTATATGCCTACAAAAAATGGAGTCTCCTACAAAGCTTTTTATATAACAAGAACTTTAGAATACTTCATACTCTTAAAATACTCACCCACTCTCTTACAAAAATACATATACATTAGAGTTGCATACTAATATAGTTTTGAGAGCAATTTGAGTGGTTAAGTTCATTCGTCTCATTGTGAACGTGCTCACAATAGGAAACTTGTAGTGTGTATTTGGGTTTTTATTTACTGTTGTGCTATATTAATAGTGATTTGTTTGTGATTTATTTACTCAGTGGTCTTCGGTGGTAACACCAATTTTGTAAGCTTATTTGAATTGGATCTGACAAGAGTCTATAAACATTATTTTTGTTTACATATTTCAAAATTAAAATTCATATTCTGTTATTAAGATACAATTTGACTTTCTACATTTTTAAAGGGAAAACTAGAAAAACGAAATTAGTTCTCTTTTGCTAAAGGTGAAAGAAAAGGAAAAAGTCAATACGGTGTTATTTGTGTATCTTTGCATTTCTAACAAATTGTAAAGAATTTGAGTTTGGATTTATTCTTAGTTTCTTTTTTTTTTTGTTTTTAAAAAGGCTTTTTGGGTGGTTGATATTTAGTTTAAATTGTATACAAGTTTCAATATTGCAAAGTTTTCTATACATATATGTGTGTGTGGTTAAAATTATTCTCATTAATTAAATTACAAAAAAGTATGAAAACGATGACATTGAGCATTTTTTATAACACAATTGTTAATTAAATGATAAAAAAAGGAACACACTATTGGTTAATTATTCAGAATATAGGGCGCCATTATGAATGTCCGTTACCCTTGTTTGGACCCGCGTTAAGGACCAGATGGTTTTGTTGTTGGCGAATGCCCCGGAGGCCCAAACATGCACACAGTGTCTACTTTGTGCTAATTTACAAAATGACTTCCATCGTTCCAAAGAAGGAAATATTTGGGTTAGATACGCGAGAGTTTACATTGACACTACATATTTTAGTAAAGACACTTCGTATTTTTTTTAAATGAACTAAATTAACATTAATGACTCTCTATGTCATATAAAATTCTTATCAATTTTAAAAAATAAGCTTAGTTATCCCTTTTAAATAATTTAACCTTGCAGAACTTTTTCTTTTGCAATTGCAGAAATAGCACAAAACAAAGTTCTATTTTTCTTAAGAATTCATTTCTTTATTTTTTTGTCTTCTTGCGAATGCACTTTTACACACACAATGATGCCATGAATCTTAACAATATCTGTTTATTTTTGTATGAGTACAATAAAATAGATCATCTTATCATGGATATTCAAATTTGTTTATAATTTCACCCATATCATTCAAATTGTAAGTCTTGTTCATTCGATCCATAATATTGGTAACTAATATTGATGTGCACCGAAATTTCTAGAAGCACGATTGTAATTGACTTATCTTCGATTTGGGCCTGATTATCTCCTGCGGGCGAAATATAATATGGCTGGTATAAATAATCTGGATAAGCCCACATAGCTAAAAGCCTATTACGAAATGAGACCATTCTGTCAAAATGCTACAATAGTAATTTGGCTAATAAATATGAAATACATAAATATATTAGTTTAGTATATATTCCAATGGAGTTAAATCGTCCGTACCTCCCTCTGATGTATGAAATTATTCAAAAAACCCTTGCGATATAAAAATTCACAAAAGACATAAAAAAAAAAATGAAATCACTGCCTCCCTCGACTTATTTTGCCTACAAATTTTAATGTGAAGGCAAAATTGCCTTTATACTTTTAAAATATTTACATTATACTTTATTCATTTTATTTTATAATTTTGTTTAAATTTAATTTTTTATTTTCTTTTTCTTTTCCCTCACCTTGTTCTCCAACCATCTTCTTCCTCAACCATGTCCTTTCCCAAAACCCTAAACCACCGTTAATCTCATTCCATTTCCAACCAAAACTCTGAAGAAATGTACACAGAAGAAGAAGTCATCAAGTAAAAGATCAACTCAAGTACTCCTCCTCCGTTTACACCAGCTACATGCATCCGCCACCGAAGCTCGAGGACTTCTTCGCCGCCACCGCTGGCGGCGACTCAACGAAGACTCAGGACTCGTCACTCACTCACATCTACGACCACCACCGCTCAACGGTAATATGAAATCCCCCGATTTCCATATTTGCAGAGGGATTTGCACCTCTGCAAATCTGGAAAAGGGGATTTGTAGAGGTGCAAATCTCTCTGCAAATTTTTGGGGATTTAAAATCCCCCCATTTCCAATATGGGGTTCCCCATTTGCAGATTTGGGGTGTTGGTTGAAGCTATTTCATAGGGGTGGCGGTGCATTGGTGTTGGTGGAGAGCAGAGGTTATCGATGTGTGGGGCTGTTGGTGTTGATAAATGGTGGTGGGTGGAGGAAAAGTCATGGTGGTGTGGCGGCGGCGGCGGAACAGTGGTGGGTTTGTAGCGGCGGCGGCGATTGTTTATAATAGTAATATATATATATGTATATATGTTTCTAATAGTGAATATATATATATATTATTGATAAATATATATATATATATATATATATAATAAGTTTCAATTTTTTTGGTTCTATATTTATTATAAATAAAAGATATTTAATAAGGACTGTTCATCTCATCTCAATAGATTCAACGGTTGTTAGATTCAGGGGCAAAATAGTCTTATTGGGACTAAGATTTTATAACCACTTGCAAGATGGGCGAGTGACGCGCGTAGGGGGGTAAATTGAGGCTTTATTTTTTTTTCTCAGAGGAGTTTAGTAATATTTTTCATTTCATAGGGAGGCTTTTGAAGAATTTGGCTCATCACAGGGGGTAAATGGTATTTTTCTCATTCCAATGGGATAATAACAAAGCTTTAGCCCATAGCCCATATCCAACTCTATAAGCTATGGCCCATATCCAACTTTATAAATACCCTATGAGGGTAACCAAAATTCATTATCTCTCTCCCCACAAAAAGTTTGCCAAAGAGAAGTTAGCTGACATCTTTAGAGAGCTATCCCAACGCTGAACTACGAAAAGACTTAATCCCATCAAAGTGGGTACGTAGGCAACTTGCCTATAGCGAGTGCAGTCTAAACATAAACCAACCTAGTGCCTATTTTGGTGTGTGTTGGGTCGGATTTTCTCCCCACGTGGCTATCACGTGACACACTTACATACTAACATTTTGATCCTGCATCATTTTGGCGCCGTCTGTGGGAACAGCGGTCCAACCACTGAATATGCCACCGGTGATAAGATGACTAGAAACAAGCCAACAACACGCCAGTAGCCGGTGATGGAGTCCCTAACCCCACACCGCAAGAAGGTCTGCCAGATGCTCAAGTTGGTGGAGGATACCTAAATCCATCACCTCTGTTGAATGAGCAGAATGCCCCTGCTACAAGAGTGAACGAAATCACCTAACAAGCCCTCATTGCTCTTGTTGAGGATGCCTCAGTACGCCAGGGCGCATCCATCTCGCGCGACACCCGCTCTATTAACACTTAGAGGATAAGATATATATATATTATTGATAAATATATATATATATATATAATAAGTTTCAATTTTCTTTGTTCTATATTTATTATAAATAAAAGATATTTAATAAGGACTGTTCATCTCATCTCAATAGATTCAACGGTTGTTAGATTCAGGGGCACAATAGTCTTATTGGGACTAAGATTTTATAACCACTTGCAAGATGGGCGAGTGACGCGCGTAGGGGGGTGAATTGAGGCTTTATTTTTTTTTCTCAGAGGAGTTTAGTAATATTTTTCATTTCATAGGGAGGCTTTTGAAGAATTTGGCTCATCACAGGGGGTAAATGGTATTTTTCTCATTCCAATGGGATAATAACAAAGCTTTAGCCCATAGCCCATATCCAACTCTATAAGCTATGGCCCATATCCAACTTTATAAATACCCTATGAGGGTAACCAAAATTCATTATCTCTCTCCCCACAAAAAGTTTGCCAAAGAGAAGTTAGCTGACATCTTTAGAGAGCTATCCCAACGCTGAACTACGAAAAGACTTAATCCCATCAAAGTGGGTACGTAGGCAACTTGCCTATAGCGAGTGCAGTCTAAACATAAATCAACCTAGTGCCTATTTTGGTGTGTGTTGGGTCGGATTTTCTCCCCACGTGGCTATTACGTGACACACTTACATACTAACATTTTGATCCCGCATCATTTTGGCGCCGTCTGTGGGAACAGCGGTCCAACCACTGAATATGCCACCGGTGATAAGATGACTAGAAACAAGCCAACAACACGCCAGTAGCCGGTGATGGAGTCCCTAACCCCACACCGCAAGAAGGTCTGCCAGATGCTCAAGTTGGTGGAGGATACCTAAATCCATCACCTCTGTTGAATGAGCAGAATGCCCCTGCTACAAGAGTGAACGAAATCACCTAACAATCCCTCATTGCTCTTGTTGAGGATGCCTCAGTACGCCAGGGCGCATCCATCTCGTGCGACACCCGCTCTATCAACACTTAGAGGATAAGACCCTCAGGTGGGGAACCCTCAAGTTGCGCCCCCATCTCAAGAGCGGGGGCATTGAGTTGTACCCCCTTAAACAGCGCATAGGGGTCAGAAGCCTTAGGAGAGGGAGCGTCCACCGTGAGTTGAGACTACACAATCCCTCCAAAGAGGTCAGGAATCTCTGACCCCTGGTGGGATTGGTTCAAGGCAATCCAACTCCCCGATCAACGGAGCTGCACGTGAAAAGGAAGAGAGCAGCGTGACTTCATTTCATGAGAGGCCGCCACGAGGAAGAGATAGAAGGCCATCATCCCCTAGGTCTCCACGTAGAGGTCAAGTCTTCTTGACCCCCGAAGATGTTGTGAATCCTGGTTCATGCGCAACGGAAATGAAAACATACCCGGATTCACAGTTGGATCAATTTTGAGTTTTAATAATTTTAACAAAAGATGAAATCTAATTTCATCAAATTACTAACCTTTGTGAAGAATCAAATTTTTGATCTACTAGGTAGCAGTAATTGAATAACTCCTACCTCTAGATATTACATTGATAGAAACTTAAAGAAAAATCCACCACCTTTGGCTTCCTAGAGGCTGACGGCTACTAGGAGGGGGGGGGGGGGTTTCTCTTATTCTTTCTTTGTTGTCAAGTCACTTGTAAAATTCTTAGGTTTTTCAACTACGTAGTTAGGTATATATAAGGAGTGATGGGCTTGAAATTAATTAATTTCACGAGCCCATCAAACTCCCATGTTGCACACCTACTCTCATCCTATATGGGCCAAGTTGACTTTCAATTTAGTCCAATTATTAATTAAGCCCAATATATTTTAATCTAATTAAAATATAATCTTCTAAATTAAATACTCCAATAATTAATTTAGGATAGGATGAAAATAATAAATACTTCTAATTATTTATTATTACTTTATTTCCATTAATCTAATTTATCCAATAAATTAATTTGTTCATCAAATGAAAAATTACCTAATTTATGTATTTGACAACGAAAGAACTTTCTTCTCTCAATGTTTTTGAAGCGCAACTCTCTAGGTTCATTTCAATTAGCATTGAGGGGAAATCAAGGATGAGAGTGTCACCTAGCCAGTCTGTGGACTCACACTGAAACCTAATTGAGATCATATACGAACTAGGTCACAGACACCCTGTGAGTATAAGCCATTCACTGTAACATCCTCATTGAGTGAGAACCATGGTTTATATCAAACTCACAGGACTCGATGTAGTGCTCAATAAATCATAGTAAGATAAAATTACTAAACTACCCTTGTGTATGATATACAAGTTAGTTTTCCTACTTTGGCCAAAGACTTAATAATTTCATTTACCTAGATCGCACAGGATGTTAACTTGTTTCTTACTTGAGACAGTGAATCTCATATTAACAATCACTGAACAATTGCTATTTGTCCATTTGAACTGCACTTCAAGGTTGATCCCACCAAAGGGTCTAAAAACACATTTAGTGTCACAAGTATAATCTTCGTGAATCCTCAGGTCTAATGCTCATTCATACTACTGTGACCAGTAATTCAATCATTGAAAGTCACCGAGTAATTACCCATGTGATTGAATTATGGCGAGTCATGTTCGAATATATCAATTCCATTGATATATCTATGGCTCCTACCATTCCAAAGTGATCGACTGACACTCCTTTTTAAAACTTGCGTCATATAAGCCTGGTTATAATGCCCAGTTAAGACTCTTCCTCTTGCGAACTCTAGTGTAAGTAATCAATGAACCGACACTTCTAGTGTCAATCTCCTCAAACGATGAGGAGTAGAATCTCCCTCTTGATTACTTGGGACTTATTTGTTCAATACTTAAAATAATGTCATCAAGATTGATATGAACAAAACAAATGCCTTTATTGATTTAATGAAAGATTGTACAACATAAAACTAAATGCCTTTATAATCTAATTCCTCTATGGCATGGAGGGCATCATCTTAACAATCTTCCACTTGCACTCAATGCCAATCGTTATGGTATCTAATACCCATCTTCTCAAGATGTCATTCTAGCACTGCCTGTAATAGAGGCTTGGTCAATAGGTCAACAACGTTATTTGCTGAATCTATTTTTTGAACGGAGATGTCGCCTCTTCCAACGATCTCTCTAATGATGTGATATCTTCTCTCAATGTGTTTAGATTTGTTGTTAGACCTGGGTTCCTTGGCCTGCGCAATGGATCCATTGTTGTCACTAGTAAAGTGGCAACGGGAGCTCCATGCTAGGAACCACTTGAAGTTCAGCTACAAACTTGTTTATCCAAATAGCCTCCTTAGCAGCCACGTACTCAGCTTCGATTGTTGAATCAACAGTTGTGCTTTGCTTAGAACTTTTCTAAGTTATTGCTCTACCATTTAAAGTGAATACAAATCCCGAGGTGGATTTGCGGTCATCAACGTCTGACTAAAAGTTGGCGTCAATATAACCTTCCACCTTTAGTTCCCCATCTCCATATGTCAAACACATATCATTAGTTCTTCTCAAGTACTTAAGGATCACTTTACAGCGATCCAATGCTTTTCCCCTAGTTAGCTTGAAACCTACTTGCCACGATCACAACATAGGCAATGTCTGGTCTCGTGCATAACATAGAATACATAAGACTTCCTATAGTAGATGCATAGGGGACTCCATTCATTCTCTTTCGATCATCCTCACTTTGAGGACTCATCGATTTAGAGAGATGGAGTCCATGTCTTATGGGCAAGAGGCCTCTTTTAGAATCTTTCACTTTGAAATCTTTTCAGAACCTTTTCTAACTAGAGGGCTTGGGAGAGACCCATCTTCCTATTCGCTCTATCCATGTAGATCCGAATTCCAAGGATATAGGTCGCTTCTCCTAAATTTTTCATGGAAAATGTGCTTGAGAGCCATACTTTAACCGAAGTCAATAGGCCTATATCATTTACTATTTGTTAAATTGCGATTGCACCGGAAGCATGAAATTTAAAAAATTTAAATAAAACGCGAGGCATCCCCAAAGTAGGGCTAGGCAGACATGGTACCATCTGATTCAAAGACTCACAAAAGAGAGCTATCACGTGTTTACTTCTTGAAGAACAAAAACCGCAACGTCTTTTTAAACTACTCCCTACTACACCTCTCCAGATTGATTTGCTCTAGCGCCCCAAGTGTCACGCTTTTAAGTTTATTCACACCTTAGTTCGTACCCTCGATTATCTCTACAGTGCTAGCCAAGAGAATATCAAATTTTGGCTTATGAGAAAAGGGTAGGAATATATTTTGATATTTTTCGTACTCAACACATGAGTTGGAAGAATTAGATGTGAAAGCGGTGGAAGAGAAAAGATGGAGAGAAAGAGATATCACAACTCTTAGTTGTAAATTATGAAATGCTTAGCTTAAAAATAAAAAAACAATACACATATATATAGAGAGAGAGTCCACCATAAGTCAAACTCACACACATGCACATACACGCATCATATAGGCGTGTATATCATGCATTTCCATAGGTGTGTATATATATTTTATACTTATATGTTAAGTTTTCTTCTTTCTCAATTCTCTTCCTTAGTTAATTAGATCCGCTAATTAACTAGCAAGATCTTTCCATATATATGAGATCCTTTCCAAATATATAAGATCTATCCAAATAAGATTCTTCCATATAATTAGTCAACTAATTAAATAGATCTTACCAAATCCATAATATCTATCCTAATATATTTATATGATCTTTCCATATCAATTAGACATCTAATTAATTAAAATGGATCCTACCAAATATATTATAAGATATATTAAATATATATACATAGACTTGGTGAACAAGATAAAATTCTCCCCCAAATCCACACGCATACGCGCCCATACATGTGTGTATATATATATTTATTTATTTATTTTACTCTTTCACACTTTAATTAATTAGACCCCTAATTAATTAATTAATTAGTCTTTCCCAATTTAATATTCCAATATTAAATTATAAGACTATTATTAATTAAGATCACTGAATTAATTTATTCCTTTTTCCCGATTAATTAATTTCAATTAATTAATATCTCCACTAATTCACAAAGAATTAACTAGCCAATATGTACTACACTAAGTTAAGTGTGTGACCCCTTAGGCTCATTAACAAGCTAGCAATAAGTGTTTTCCCATAGGCTAGATTAATTATTCACAATAATTAATTAGGCCTTGGATTAACTTCACCAATTAACCCAAGGCACCTATCGGTCGTGGTTCTATATCTAGCAACGTCGCCACGACTTGTTAGATGTTAATGATGAAAAGCAAACCTATCCAATTTCGATCTTTATGTGATTCGAATCCTTCCATCTTTTTCCCGTCCAAGGCTTAGGATTTGGCGACGGTCGAAACCTTAGTAACCTCGGTAACTATGACTATGTTGGTTCCACTAATGATCCGGTCTTCCAAGTAAAATTCACCAATCTCTCTTATAAGACTATGCTCTGTTCAGAGGCTTTTATCGATCATTCAGCTTTACACAACAGTACAGAAAATGCCAGGCTGTAAGCTCTAGATGGATCCCTTGACGACTGCCATTTGTTCCTCTGTACTATCAACTATACCGAACACTCACGCCATATTACTCTCCTGGAGTGCACGTGCATATCAAAGAATAGTGGATAATACCCTTCCAATGACATCTCAGATCTAAGGACTAATCTCACACTACAAAACCTAAGGACTCCAAGTTCAACAGAACCAACGAGGAATCCTTGCGGAGTCGTTCAATTCATTGTATAAGTGAGTACCCTTACAGTGTCATAACACTTTTAAGAAGCACAATTAACCAACAAGTTAACTTTACAACAAGTGTACCTTTAGTGCGCTTGCGAGGAGGCTCATGGCATTGATCTTTCCAGTGTCTTTTCTTCTTATAGTTAAAGCACTTCCCATAAGTCCCCTTGGGCTTTCTTGATACTGCCATTTGCTTGCATTTTGCTGCCTTTCTTCTTCTTCTTCTTCTTCTTCCTCCCTCTACCTTTCTTTTTACCGAAAGCGGGAGACGAAAAAGTGTTAGCAAGCAATACAGGCTTTACCTTCTTGACCGTTGCATTAGCAGTGCACAACATGTCCAACAACTCAGGAAGAGTAGCAACCAGCTGGTTCATGTTGAAATTCATTATGAACTGATCGTAAGCTGGAGAGAGCGACTGAAGGACTAAATCAATAGCCACGTCAGGATTCAACGGTACTTCCATATCGTTAAGTTTGTTCACCAAGGCAATTATTCTCAACATATGGTCGGTGACCGATGCTCCTTCAGTCATGCGAGCTCTAAACAACTCACGAGAGATAGCAAACCTCTTACGACACATCTTAACACTATATAGCTTTTCCAGTGCAAAAGCAATCTCTGATGCTCAGACTGCCTTTGCAACTCATTAGTCATGGAGGCCAGAATGAGACAATGCACATAGATACCGTCTTTGCGCCATTTCTCATGCGCAATCTGGGTTAGGTTAAGACATAGTTAAGACCTTCAAATTGTAGCACAATCTTGAGGTTGCGGTACCAGTCAGGAAAGTTTGGGCCATTTAGCTTATTAGTTTCAAGGATTACCGAGAGTGAAGTTTTAGCCATTTGGTCTGTTAACTTTGCAAAAATGGAAAAATATTAGCATCCAATCACAAATCATATCCACATTAAATTATGGATATTTTAACTTCAAGTGTGCTCCCACTGCTTATCGAATTCCATCACCTCAGTGACAGAAGACAGGACATATGACAATTTCCAGTGGGCTCGAGCTGCAATGTATCTCTTACCTCATTCCACGACTCGTGAGATAATGGGCGGTAATACATGACTGGGCGCGACGGCCCCATCCACTTCTCTTGTGTTTTGCCTCACATTTCATGTACGTTCCGAGAACACGATGCAACCGTACACTAATCTGCGGTTAAGTCCGACCCATCAAATTTTCACAGCATAACAGTAAGCAGGTAGTCCCACGACTCATGGACGACTCCTTAGCGAAAATGAAACCCATGTGCTCTTCTAATATGACCATCTTGTCATATAGAAGGCCTAGTTGTGAGATTAGTACACTTTACTTGCCACCATTCAACAACTCGTGAGACAATGATGACAAGCCTCGCGCTATTCCCTCTTGCATTTGATGATGGAAAGCGCTGGACCTAATTAGGAACTTTCGGGCCGCCGATTATCCATTTATGGACTTAATATTTTAATATGGGGTTTTTAACATTCAAGGCCTCACCATATTCAGTTGTCTATCTTTCTTAGATGATCATGCAACCCATCATATCATATATAAGATACTAACGATAAATAGCAATGAGCATGCTATACATAAAGCGCTAAATGTGATCCTAGTCAAGCCAATCCTAAAACACCCCGAGCCATCAAAGTGTTGACCAATCTAATCTAAGGACCCGGACCTTATACTAAGGTCTTCACAGCTCCTCGAGCTTGAACGTCTCCATCTACGTCTTCAAGATGTCTTCATCTTCGTCTTCAAATTATAACAATACAAGAGAAAACGAAACCTCACCGTCTCATGCACATAAAATGAAAATATGACACACATGCCCCAAATCAAAACGATTAGTCTATGACTCGACCGGATCACCATATAATCACATAATACATGCTCACATCATGCTTTCATAAACATAAATTTACCGACTTTAATTAAGATTAATCTAATTAAATTAGTGAAATAATTAATTATTTTCTAAAAATTAATTTCAGAAAATTCCATAGATAATCATAATTTTCCATTAATCCGAAAATCAATTCAATTTCCAAAACTCTAATATTATTCAATTCTACCAATCAATTAATATCTTATTAACTTTCCAAGAACTAAACAATTATTTCATGTTTTGGAAAACTTATGAAAAAGTCCTCTTTTTCATTTTAAAAAAAAAGCCCTAATTCAAAAATCATTTATTTTATTCAATTTTCAAATTCCATAAAATACCAGTTTTATCTCATACTTGGAATTCAAATAAAACTCACATTTTTCAAAACTCCAACTTCTTCATTCTAATCACACAAGGGCCCAATTTCAAAAATCATTTATTTTATTCAATTTCCAAAGTCTATAAAATACCAATCTTATGTCATACTTAGAATTCAAATAAAACTCACATTCTTTGAAACTTCATGAAGAAGCCTACTTTCAAAAATTTAATTTAATTTTAATTTTGAAAGCCAATAAAATACCAATTTTATTTCGTCATTTCAAAATATAAATAAAAGTCCATGTTTTTGAAAAGTCCATTTTTAGGTCCAAGCCAAAAAATATATTTAATTGCATTTTAAACTCAAAATATAAAATTACAAAATAGCCCTAACGGACCAAATTACAATTTACCAATATTCAAGAAAACCTTAGGATCCCTACCCTAGTGGGTTGCCGCTACCAGTGGTGGCCCGTTTTTGGTTCATGAGGTAGCCACGCACTGCCCCTGTTCTTTACATCCAGTCGCGCACGACGGCCCTGCCAAAGCGTAGCCCGCCACGATGGAACAACGTCGGATCGCTATCTGTGATCTCATGTGCATAGCCCCGTGTTGTTTGCACAAAGATCGCTACAGCGATCCTAGCTATCGCCTCCGCGAACAGCCGCCGTCCATCGATGGTGGTGGATCCAGGTATAGTCGCGATGGCGCATGAGCACAGTCGCAGGCTCAAGCCCGTTCGATCCGCTACCATACACGGATGGCTTGTTCTTCGATTTCTTGAACCAAAAAACACAACAATCCAAGTTTCACAAATACGCAATTTTAGATTTAAAAAATTCATTTTTCAAATTTAAACAATTTTAATCGGTCCAAAAATAAAATCAAAAAATCCAATTCATTTTACATGCGATAAAACAAATTTAAAGCACATAAACATAAACACGGACAAAGAATCCGAGCCATGTCAAAACCTTGGCTCTGATACCACTGTTGGGATCGCGTTGTCCAACCCAGGAATGCCGATCGAAGAGGAAGCATGGAATTTAAAAAAGTCAAATAAAACGTGAGGCATCCACAAATTAGGGCTAGGCAGTTACCATTTGATTTAAAGACTCACAAAAGAGAGTTATCACGTGTTTACCTCTTGAAGAATAAAAATCGCAACATCTTTTTAAGCTACTCCCTACTACATCTTTCTGGATTGATTTGCTTTAGCGCCCCAAGTGTTGCGTCTCTAAATTTATCCACACCGTAGTTCGTACCCTCGATTATCTCTACCAGTGCTAGCCAAGAGAATATCAAATTTGCAGCTTATGAGTTGGAAGAATTAAATGTGAAAGAGATGGAAGAGAAAAGATGGAGAGAAATGGATATCACAACTGTTAGTTGTAAATTATGAATTGCTTAGCTTAAGAATAAAATATCAATACACATATATATAGAGAGAGTACACCATAAGTCAAACTCACATACATGATTATACACGCCTCATCTAGGAGTGTATGTCATGCATTTCCATATGTGTATATATATCTTATACTTATATGTCAAGTTTCCTTCTTTTTCAATTCTCTTCCTTAGTTAATCAGATCCACTAATTAACTAACAAGATCTTTCCATAAATTTGAGGTCCTTCCCAAATATATAAGATCTATCCAAATAAGATCCTTCCATATAATTAGTCAACTAATTAAATAAATCTTACCAAATCCACAATATCTATCCTAATATATTTATTAGATCTTTCCATATCAATTAGTCATTTAATTAATTAAAATAGATCCTACCAAATATATTATAAGATATATTAAATATATATACATAGATTTGGTGAACAAAATAAAATCCTCCACTAAGTCCACACACATACATGCCCATACGTGTGTGTATATATATATATATATATTTATTTATTTATTTTCATCTTTCACACATTAATTAATTAAACCACTAACTAATTAATTAGCCTTTCACAATTTAATATTCCAATATTAAATTTTATGACTATTATTAATTAAGACCACTTAATTAATTTATTTCTTTTTCTAAATTAATTAATTCTAATTAATTATCTCTGTATTAATTCACAAAGAATTAACTAGCCAATTATGTACTACACTAAGTTAAGTGTGTGCTCCTTATGCTTATTAACAAGCTAGCAATAAGTCCTTTCCTATAGGCTAGATTAATTATTCACAATAATTAATTAGGCCTTGGATTAACTTCAACAATTAACCCAAGGCACCTATCGGTCATGGTTCAATGTCTAGCAGCGCCGCCACGACTTCCTAGATATTAACGATGAAAAACAAACCTATCCAAATTTCGATCTTCATGTTAGTCGAATCCTTCCATCGTTTTCCCGTCTAAGGCTTAGGGTTTGGCGAAGGTCGAAACCCTAGTAGCCTCGGAAACTATGACTATGTTGGTTCCACTAATGATTTGATCTTCCAAGAAGGGATCACTAATCCCTCTTATAAGACTATGCTCTGGCCAGAGACTTTTATCGATCATTCAGCTTCACACAACAGCACAGGAAATGCCATGTTGTAAGCCTTGCCTTGGAAGGATCCCTTGACGACTGCCATCTGTTCTGCTGTATTATCAGACTATATCCAACATACATGCCATATGACTCTCCTGGAGTGCACTTGGGTATCAAAACATAGTGGATAGTACCCTTTCCAATGACATCTGAGGTTTAAGGACTAATCTCACACTACGAAACCTAAGGACTCCAAGTTTAACAGAACCAACGAGAAAGCCTTGCGGAGTCATTCAATTCCATACTTCTCCTAAGTATAAATCTTTGCGCATGTATTGACTCGCCGTCCATTGATAATGGAACAAGTCAATCTCTAATAAAAGTTACACACACGAACAAGTCTTGACGAGGCCATTGATATCGCACATCTCATAGCCTCTATGACTTAGAACACATTTTAGGACTACAGTCTGTGAGAGAGTTCCATAGTTATCCGACTGCTCCCCTTACCATATGTAATATGTGGGATATTTATCTATACTAACATAAGTAATTGACAATAAAGAAGCATACCGAAATATGTTTGATACTATATAAATGATAAGACTGTCATAATGTTTATGATCCAGTGTTCAAGCCAATATATGGCTCGCTGGGCATACAAAACTAGGGGCGTACATAAACCCGCACAACCCGCTCAAACCGACCCGAACCGTTTCGAAAACCACCGCTTTGAAATTATTAAAAAATTGTGGTGGGTTGAAAAAATTGCAACCCGCCACTTTCGGGTCGGGTGGTGGGTTTAATAATTGTAACCCGCCTAACCCCCCACGCGATCGCTAATTGTATATGTCATAAGTGTGTGTGTGTGTGTGTGTGTGTGTGTGTGTATATATATATATTTAAAGATTAACCCTATACTCTTAAAACTATATATGCATATATATATATAGACTCTAATAAGAGAAGTTTTATTTATATTTATGTAAAACACTTTATTTTTAATTTGAATAAACAAGAACATTTGTTTTTACTTGATTTGAACGAAGATGTAGATGTATATTTTTATGATAAACTTATAAAATAATTTTATTTTATTAATATTTTAGAGTTTACAATTCATGATAAATATGATTTTTATTTAATAACACGACTTATTTTTGTATTTCTCACCGAATCAATTTTTTTTAATTAAATGTACAAGTATGTTATTTAGTTTCTTACTTACTGGTAGAAACTAAAAGTAATATAATTATAATTCGATAACCCGCCAAACCGCCCGCTAAATACATTAAACCCGACCGACCCGAACCGCTTGGTTTGAAAAGATAATTATGCGGTTTTGGTTTGTTATTTTGTCAACCCGCATATATCGGGTCGGGTTGAATTTTTTCCATAAAACCGCCCGAACCCGACTGCACACACCCATATACAAAACTATCGCATATAAGACTAGAAATGATATTTTACTCCCACTGATTTCATTGTAAACACATGGTTCATCTTCGTTCTTAATGAAGCTATAGTTCTGAACTTCCTCATCAAAACAAAGATTCCAACTCTGGCTTGTTTCAGTCCATAAATTGATCTATTCAATTTACACACCTTATGGGAATCTTCAGTGGACACGAAACCTTTGGGCTATTCTATATAAATGTCCTCCTCGAGGAATCCATTCAAGAACGCGGTCTTCACATCCATTTGTCAAATTTCATAGTCTAGGTGTGTGGCTATTGCAAGCAGAAATCTGATGGATTTGATCATGGCTACAAGAGAGAAGGCTTCATCATAGTCAATGCCCTCTTTTTTACTATACGCTTTCACCACAAGCCTAGCTTTATAGGTATCCACTTTGCCATCCGGACCAATCTTTCTCTTGTAAATCCACTTTCCTATTGGTGCAATACCCCTAGGGCGGTCTACAAAAGTCCGAACTTGGTTCGAATACATCAAATCTATCTTTGTCTTCATAGTCTCAAGCCATTTTGCAGAATCTATATCCACCATTGCATGTTGTATTATTTTGTATAAGAGTTGAAAGTTTGATTATTTTGTTAGGCTTGTAATTTTTATCTTTATAGATTTTAGACTAAGTATTGAATACTCAATTATTGATAGAATTCTAGGTGAGTCTATCAAAAAGAAAGTTGAAGATCAGCGTCTGAAGTCAAGTGAAGATGAAGATTGTCTTGAGCGTTTGTCAAACGCTAAAGACATTGCAGGAATTTTAAATCAGCGTCTAAACGATCGAGCTATCAAGGAATCAAGATTCACCTGAAATAAATTCCAAAGTCATGAAGCACTTAAATTCGATCAATAATTGGCATTTATTTTCAATAGAAAATAAATTCAAATGCATTAAATGTTTGATAAGAGCATTAAATGTGACAAGGACAAATGACGTATGGACAAGCCACCATTGACTAGACAGTCAGAGTTCAAAGTCTGCTACATCCAATCGGTACAGCAGGAATTCAGGGATTTCAAAATGGAAGTAGTTCACTGGCCCGAGTGAAAGGCACGCGCCAGCACATGTGTCCAACTGACACTTTCCCCAAGAATTTCCTATAAATAAAACTATTAAGCAAACCCTAAATACAAGAATACACACATGTGAATATCCATTCAAGCTAAAATTGGTCAACCCTTTGTTGAGTTAAAAGTCCATAATTCTTCCAAAGAAAAGTTTCAAAATATCCATATCCAAATCAGTTAAGCTTTTCATACATCTCAAAAGACAGTCGCTTATATCTCAAACATCTTCCCTAAAAGAACCCTTTCTATTATTGAGATATTCCAAGTTGTTTGAACTTCCAAATCAAACAAACCCTAGTGACAAAAACCCTCCAACCTCTTTCATCGTGTGAAGAGGAAGTTGTGTTCAAGCAGTATTTCGGAGTGAAAAAAGCTTGTTGAAGAAGATCTCAGTGGAGTTGAAGTCTATGTGATCAAAGAGCTCAAGATCATCTTCAGTTTATTCATTATTTTTAGAAGTCATCTGTGTGAAGACTTTGATCATCATTTAGTGGATTTTCCCCGAGTGCAAAGGAGAAGAAGGACGTAGTAGGGATTACATCACCTAGTGAACCTTTAATTTCTTGTATCATTTGCTTTACTATTTTATTTCTTATTCATCATTTGCATATTATCTTTTAAAAGCTTTAAAATCAGTAAGCGACTAATTGGCAAACCAAATGTTAAGTAACAAAATCATTTTCGTTGTGCTAACCCTGATTAAGCGATCCAAGCTTTACCCTACTTTGGTAATTATTAAATCACTAAGTCCAAGTATCTAAGTTCTAGCGCTTAATCTAGCGCTTTGCATTCCAAGCGTTCAAAATATTTAGGGAAAATTACTAAAAACCCCGTAAAATAAATTTTTATATCCAAAAAACCAATAATAAAATTTTTCAATCCAAAAAACTCATTCCACCAACTTTCATTCCAAAAAGCCCAAGACTTAGGGTTCATAAATTAATGGACGTAATTGCCCTTAGTCTTCTAGACAAAAAATTTAATCAATTATAATTTTGTATAGAGATTTATTTATTTTAAAATTTTATATTGATAATTGACTACATATAATTTTATTTTTAAATTTTTAGATTTTTAATCTTCTTAAAAAAATTTAAAAATATATTTTTAGATAATTACCGCAGTAAAATAAAAAATAAATTATATAAAATATTTAAAATAATTAATACTAAAAAATAAAAATTTGTATTATTTAACTTATCAATAAAAAAAAGAAATCGATAAAAAAGACCAATTGAACAATCTTAAGTTTATAAATGAAGGGTAGTTTAGTTCGAAAAGTTCTTAATCTTAACTTTTGAGTTTGTCTTGAATGAGAAGTTTGTAGAGTGGGTTTTTGAGGTTGAAAAATATTTTCATGAGTTTTTGGATATAAAAATTTATTTTGAGGGATTTTTAGTAATTTTCCCAAAGATTTAAGAGGCACGAAATTTTTGAAATCGAAGAAAGTTTCAAGGTCTATTCAAACCCACCCACCTGTAGATCCTTTTCGTATACCACTTGAGACCAACAATTTGATTTCTAATCGTTCTAAATTGCATTAAAGTATGATAAGTACGTACTATAATCATCGTTGGTTGAATTGGATCAAACTTGTAATATTATACTAATGATGGAAAAAATTACAAAATGGGTATTCCAAGTTGGCTTGTACTTTTTTTAATACTATAATGTGGCCTGTTGAAATTTGGATACACTAACTTGCAAATATTTGGGAATTTCAGTACAAATTTCACCCAAAAATTCAAAATTGGTTGGAAAATGTCATTTGGTGACTTGAATTTGGGAATTTTGCTGACAGGTCAAATTCTAGTACCAAAAAAATGTACAGGCCAACTTAGATTACCAATTATGCAATTTTTTTGCTTACTTGTCTAAAACCATCTCCAACCCACGCTATTTTGGGTTGGAGATGGCCATTTTGGCGCATGTTAGGCTCTCCAACTCACACTATTATTTGCACCAAATTTGGTGCAAGCCCATTTTTTTTTATTTGTTGAAATATAGATAATAGTATAAAAATAGGTGTAAAAAGGAATATTGTAGAGAATATTATTTTAAGTATTAAAAATAGAGTTATGGGTTAAATTTACGGTACAACGCTAAAATGGTGCAAAAGTTACACCATTTAAATATTTATGGGTTGGAGATCCTCTTATACAAAGAAATATTTTGTACCGTTTGTGTGCCGAAAAATGAAGTTCGACTGGAAATTACATTCATGGGCAAGTGCAACGTATTTACAGTACTAAAATTGAATCAGGGAATATGATCCTGAAAAGCTGTGGATGCGTTTGATTTTTATTCGAAATTTAAGATACTTTAGTGATATGTTAGCATCACAATTCACGGCCAATAAAATGAATTGTCTTGGAATTGACATTGACGATCAGTTGGGGGGACAAAATTACCACAAATTAGAAATTCTTGGAATATTTTGACATCAAGGTCAAAATTAAGTGATTTAAAATGAGGTTTATTCCTTTGTAAAGGTGATTAGTTGGTAAGATCAACCACCTCTACATAAGGAGTGTATTTGGTAAGCTTATTTAAATTAATTATTTTGTAAGTTCTTACATCTCATGTTTTTTAGCTTATAAGACATTATTTTCTTAGCAAAAAAGAGATGACATATGTTAATTAAAATATAAAAGCAACCATCGAGCAGTAAATTTCATCTAAAGCTAAATACAGGCGACAAATCAGTAGTAGACAACTACCACAATGAAAAGATGAAAAAAATTTAGGTAAAAAAAAGGTCAAAGAGTGCTAGAAATCATCATCGGGAGAAAAGCAGATGGGGCTGACGATGCATCCCAGACGGATGTGGAATGCACGAGAGCCTGTCCGCCGATCGACTCAGGGCACATACCAGCGCAAATTGAGGCGGCGGCCAAAGCCTGATTAATCGATATGCCACGCGGAATGCCGCCGCTCCGATTAATGCTTGGAGAAAATAAGACTATGAAACTTAAGAACTATTTGGTGTAGCAATTTTATAATAGAAACAGTATAATTAGAGATATTTATTAAAATCTTAAAAAAACTTAGAATACTAATAAGACACAAACTACAGAAATTCCAAAAGGACATATTTGCCCCTAAAGATAAAACATAATCACAAAATGATCAATAGGGTCACATGTTTTAACGGGTCAGGTGGGATAAGTCCACGAGCCGACCCTACAATCCAGCTCAGTACAATCGTTGATCAAGGAAAACACGGCATCATGAGTAAGGCCCAGATGTCATGTAATGAATTGTGCAATTGGCCAAGTACAAATACCTCCTACTTATAATCACTTGGAAATCAGTATTTATTACCACAAAACTCTCTCTAGCTAGTTTTGTATTTTTCTACTTGGAAGTAGATCATTTAGATTGTATCTATTGCTCTATATGAATTGTAACACCAATCCATACCTATAAGGTTTATATCGGAATTACGTCAGACTTGATCTTACTATATTGTTGCATAAGTGGCTTGAATTTAGGTTGAGTCCAGTCCATAATTTGTATTAGTTTGGTTTTCTTAGGTAGAGGTGCTAGTGTGAATTTAAGTAATCTTTCTTGTTAAAAAAATACAAGGAAAAAAAAAAGAATTAAGGATTTGTTTACACTTAAGCAAAAATTGGATGTGGACGTATATCCGAATAAGGCCCAAGAAAGGTATAATTCAGAAAAAATCAGATGGACTTGCAAATAATGAAGCCCAAACATCTAAATGATTGACTCGAAAAGAATATGGGCTAAATATAACAAGAGCCCAACAGTTGATCCAATATTAGCAAGCAGGCGCCAAACGAAGAAATTTAAAGAAGAAGTTGGTAGCAGTTTCGGAGGAGGTGGAGAACGTGGAAGTTGCAATAAACTGGAAAGAAGGTGGAAGTATATAGGGGCAAACAAAAAGAAAAAAAGAAAGAGATCAAGAAGAATCAGAAAAAACACAATCTGCAAAATTTCTTTCTTTCAATAGCTTTAGTAATCTTTGGCGTAGTTAGAATTAGTTTAAATTTTAGAGTAAATAGTCAGTAGTATAGATAAGCTGGTTAGCAACTTTGCATCCGAGTGTTCGTTTCTTGTACCAAGAAGAATTCATCGAAAAAATCATGGAGGTATACTTATGTTCAAGCTTTTAAGTGTTGATTAACTGCTTAAATTTTAATATGCTTTTTGTTGTTGTTGCGCAAACCATTTAACGAAATTAATTAAATTCATAAGCCACATTTAGCATATATAGGCAGGGGGCTATTAGATAATTCTAAGTTGTGAATTATCAAAGTGCTTGGATCGACTACTCGAAATTCTTCCCTAGTCCAGTTTGTTTTTAAATCGAAACAAATTTTTGGCGACCACAGTAGGAGTTAGTCGAAATTGACTTCCATAAATTCAATAAAAAATGTCAGAAGAATCTTCTAGAGAAGAGCCAAATGATGATCTCGAGACACAGCCTGTGTCCAGGCACATGATTAAAGCAGACAAGATGTAGGAGCAATTTGTTAAAGTCATGAAACAGACTTTAGTAGGGGCTCGTGATGATCAACGAAGAGAGTTCAATGATCAATATCGGGCATTGGCTCAAGAATTTGCTCGAATATTCACAGCAATCGTGCAAGATATCGCTGTGGGGGCCCAAGATGGTCTCACTCGAGAGGTTACTCGAGTTGTGACTGAATTAGGAGAAACATTTAACCAAACTTGCGATGCGTTCTCGAGAATGGTAAATGTTCAGGTGGTTGCGGCTTTGGAACTGTTAATCGAAAAACATAACGTCTTGATAGAAAAAGTGTCACAACTAATAACGGTGGAGCCTAGAACTCGAACTAGACGCCTAAACTTAGGAGAACCACCACCAGGTTACCTTAGAGAAAAGAGAAGTAGGAATAACTGTTTCGAAACCGGTCAAACTTCGAACACCTCGCCTATAAAGAACATAACTTTTTGAACCCATCCATGCCTGGGGGCAAACGGGAATGGGACAGCCAAATGTCACTCAAAATATATGTCCTTCTTCGAATCCACCTCAAAATTTGAATATGAATCAGTTCCAGCCACAATCTTCGAGGCCATATTTTCATACACCACCAATTGGCTATGGGCAAGTGCCCGCAGGGTATCCCATTAACAACCACTTTAATAATTTCAAAACATCACCGAATTTTACCCAAGGGCAATACCATAGGGGGCAAGGCCAAGTTTCAGCCTATCCAGGAGTTGCAAACGCTCATTTCTCTATGGGGAATAATAATTTCCCAAACTTACCGATAAGTCAAGGAATTCCTGCGTTCCCAAATAATATCCAGATGCCATATGCAGGGGGGCAAGTTATGCCCAATGTCCATATGGGAGGAAATATTGGGGAACAATTCCTTGATCTTTTCCAAGATCAAATCGAAACGATCATTGGAAGGATGTATGGGCCTGGATTTCGAAGAAATCATAGGTTAATTCCGGGAAAATCCTATCCTAATTGGATAGACAGAAATTTTCCTTTTCCCCAAAACTATAAGATTCCCATTTTCACTTTATTTTTGGGAGATGATCATGTCTCTACCCTCGAACCTTTATCTAGGTTTACTTGCCAATGTCAAGAAGCCTCAGACCAAGATTTTCTTAAACTAAGACTTTTTCCTAGTTCATTAACGGGATCCGCCTTTAATTGGTATATAAGTTTGTCCCCTAACTCTATACATAATTGGGACGAGATGCAGTTCCAATTTCAAAATCATTTCGCTCGAACAGATCCAGGAATCTCGATGAGTGATCTTGCTAAGATCAGGCAAAACGTAGGGGAATCAGTTGAGGAATCGTCTCACGATTCAAGAAAGCTCGAGTCAAATGTCACCTTAATTTACCCGAGTCTGAATTTGTCCAATTAGCACAACAAAATATGTCTTTCGAATAGGCTAAGATTCGATGGTATGCCTTTCGTTGATTTTAGGAATTTGGCTGGGAGCGCTATAAGATATGAAAATACGCTTAAAGAAGAAAGTAATAGAAAAAACCAAGGTTTTAATGCCTTCGAAATAGGAATTCCATGGGTGTTCGAAGAAGCTTACGAAGTTGGCCTAGCAGAATTTGTGAAAGGGCCTCCTTATCAATGTGGTGCCCTCAAACAGAAAGACTGTATGGCAACTGGGTCATTACAAATGAAAAAAGAAAAGAATTACACTTTTGATGTAACAAAAACCGAACAAATCTTTGATTGGTTGCTAGCCAACAAAAAATTGAAATTTAAAGGAAAACATAGAATTCCTTCAAAATCTGAAATAAAAGGAACACTGTACTGTAAATGGCATAATGCATTTTCACATGACACGAATGACTGCATTTTATTTCGAGATTTAATCTAAGAAAAGATAGATTCGAAGGACCTCATTTTTTCTGATATTAAAAAAACTAACATAAATGAGGATCTATTTCCTGTTATGAATCTCGAAATTAACACTTTTGAATGTTCTGCATCTCAGGTCACTATCGAAACAAAAGTGCCAATCAAGACTTCCAATCGGCTGATTGATTCAAGGATGAGAGGCATAAAGAGATGTGCAGGTGGCACATGAACACCCTTCATACTACTTATCAATGGCAGATCTTTAGGCATTTTTTTTGGCAAAACAGCTCGAACGAAACCTGATAAGCCTATCCTCGACCGAAACAAGGATTTTAGGATTGGACCAAAATGGGAAGTTGAAAGAAAAATAGGCGAAAATCGAACTGCCCAGTGAAAATAACAAGAATGAGGAAAAGACATATAAGCAGGTGCTCCCTGTGTGAAACCATATATAAGACACCAGTACGAGTGGTGAATGACTTGACCAAGTTACAGAGAGCATTATGCATCCAGTGCGCTGATGCTCTCCATTTCAAATTAGTAAGGTTGCAGGTGATCCCGAACGATCCGAACTGGGTTCCTGCACATCAAAAGGCCGAGACAAGAATTTGGTAATAGAATACCAAACCCAATTCCTTATCAAAGGCATTTTTGAGGGCGTGGAGGAAGAGGTTTGCCACATAATCATTCGAGAGGGAATGATTATCGTGAGAATTTTGAACGCAGCAGAGATAATAGGGCAAAGACGATAGCCCAACAAGTGGCCTATTCGAGGGCCTCCGTTGCGATGGAAATGCAGCAGGAAGCGGTTATCGCCAATTTGAGAATTGAGGAAGAAGCTCTAGCTAAAGGAATCCTAAAATCGAAGATAGTAAGGAAGTCGAGTCAGGACGACTTCGAAAAAGAGCTGGACAGTCTAAGCTATCAAATGAAGGATGCGAACCTTCAAAGTAAGAATACGGGGATAAGAGAAGATGATATAGGAGATTTTGAATCAGGTGATGATTTGGAAATCCTTTTGGATGATACGCTGGATGAAATCGAAGATAGAGAAACGGAGGCCTCAGTTCGAAAGGCCATGAATTTCGAAGATGATAAGGGTTTTAACATGGTAACCATCCTGCTGTCAGAATTCGTCGCGAAAGAAGGTGAAATGGACGAGGAAGAGAAGGCTTTGGAGGCATTGACTGCCCCGAAAAGAGATAACTACCCATGTTTTGAATTCCTCAATTGCAAGACCAATGAAAAACAAAAATGAAAACGAACATTTTTTGGAATTATTTTTTTCGAAAGAAACAATAAACAATAACCATATGAAACCATTATACGTACAAGCCGAAATCGAGGGCACAAAAGTTAACAAGGTACTAGTAAAGACAATGGGGCGACTGTTAATGTGCTACCTGAAAGCACTTTAGCCATATTAGGTAAATCCTCAAAAGACTTAGTGGCTGCCGACGTAGCAGTCTATGGTTTTTTAGGACAAGTGACAAAAGTGCTAGGTGTTCTACCCTGTCGAATTAAAATAGGATCTATAAGTTCTTATTCTGCATTTTTTGTGGTAAAAACAAATTCATCTTTTAATGCGTTATTGGGTAGAGACTGAATTCATCAAAATTATTGTTTGCCTTTGACGTTGCATCAGTTTTTGATATTTTGGAATGGTGCCAAATTCGAAATGGTTAAAGCCGAAACTAACTCATATTTTGTTGACACACAAATTGTGAATGCTAGGTACTGCGCCGAAAACCTCAAAATGAAAGATAAGGAGTTTTCATCCATCCCGGTCATCGAAAAGGCAAAAGGGGAGGATATCGCAAAAGGAAAAGAAGACAAGGAAGGCTCATCGGAGATAGTAGTGAAGAAATTCGTCCAAATCGAAATGGAGCGATCTTAACGTTTCGAATTATATTCTGATTCTGTATTTATGGATAATTTAAAACGTTTGTGTGTTATTGACAGTGTTTTTAAGAAGTTAGTAATCGAAAATCTAGATTCGAATTTGCATCTTTATTCATATAATCTGATTGATTCAAGTTCCGATGTATACAATGAAATTAGACAATTAAATCAAAGCATAAAAGATATAATTGAAGAGGGAATTCTGGAACCAGACGAAGATATTAGGCAGGATATCCAAGACACATTAGAAGAAGTTAATCTTGGTACACTCGAAGAGCCCAAGTTAACTTACATTAGCTTGAAAATAAGGCAGGACCAAAAAGAAGAATTGATTAAAGTATTACATGATTATAAAGATTGTTTTGCTTGGGCTCATCAAGAAATGCCCGGAATAGACATGTCAATAGCTCAGCATGAGTTGCCCATAAAGCCTGGGTTTAAACCAATTCTTCAAGCCCCGAGAAGTTTATCACCTGATTTAATGGGGGCAATTAAAGAAGAAATCAAAAAGTTAGTTGAAGCTAAATTTATTAGGCCAACCAGATACGTCGAATGGCTAACAAACATAGTCCCAGTAATAAAAAAGAATGGCAAAGTGCGAGTTTGCATTGACTTCAGAGACTTGAACAAAGCCATGTGACACGAAAAATCCTTACGTGTTTGCACTGCAAGTGGACTGGTCGTGTGTAGTAATAAAATTGGATTTTAAGTCCGGGATGTCGAACCCCCAGAGACTCGTATTTTAGATTGACAAAATTTAAAGCAATTAAAATTAAATTAAAAGAAGATGATTAATTGACAATGAAAAAGTGAAAACGATACTTGACAAATTGATTAAGATTCTTATGTGAGAAAGCAACTAAGGCACATGCTTCAACCGTTATTACTCGTTAATATATATGAGTGATTATTCGAATTATTAGACTACTATTGCTTTAGTGGAAAAAACCTTAATTAATTACAACCCGATCTCTCGGCTGTAATAATCCTATGATTACGTGACGGTTCTCTAGATATTTCTATCCGAGACTCAAATCATTAGCCATGCATTCACGTTTTAGAATTTCCCCAGATTAATCCGGCTAACTGCACCCGGAAATCTATACCTATCTCTAGGAGCAATTTCTCATGTTTTTCGGATGATGTGATGATTTCTTTGAACCCTAATCTATATTCTCTCGAATCATAAACTAGGCTAATTAGCAAGCATATGTTGATCAGGCATACGATTGGAATAAACGCACAAAATCAATACACAAAGCAATACTAGCATTAAGACGAACAATCAATTCATATATATAAACTCATAAAATTGGCATTCACATGGTCTTAGTTAAAGTAAATTAGTTCATACTCATAATTGGAAAAACAACTAAAAATATAGAATTATTCATAGACAAACAATCTAGAATTAAAAGTCTCCCTATTATGAATTGAAGAATTGATGTAGAATCATCGTTCTCTTTGTCTTGCTCGTTTCTTGGCTCCAACTCTCTTCCAAAGCTGAAATTTTCGAACCCTAATGATGTTGGAAGAGAAGGTATTTATAGAAGAGGATCCCCCAAGTCTCCTAGTTGAATTAGGAATGAAAACTTTCCAAAACTCGTCCAGCCGCCTCTCACGTCCGGACTGCATTTTTCCCACGTACGTACGTTGACCAGTCAACGTCCCGACTGCATTTTGGCCACGTCCGGACTGTGAAGGCAGTAGCACTTTCATTCTGCGCAGCGATTTTCTTTTCTTCATAACTTTTTGTACAGATCTTCGATTAGGGTGATTCAAGTTGGAACGTGAAGCTAAGAGATAGATATACAGCTTTGTAGAAAAAACATTTGTCAAATTCAGCATTCAAGTATTCTGAAATTCTGCATTTCCGTCCAGTTTTCCTCAATTGCACTGATTTTCCACCTTTACTCAATAAGCACACAAATTACAAGCATATGTGGCATAAATCATGCATAAACCAATGTAAATAACATAAATATGAGGCTCTAAAACACGTAAATCTCACACCTATCACCACGCCAAAAGACGAATATCCGATACCGATAGCTGACACTCTGGTGGATGCAACAGCTCGATTTCAATTCTTATCTTTTATGGACGGTTACTCGGGGTTTTACCAATTGAAAATAGTTGAACAAGATAGAAACAAAACAACATTTCGATGCCCAGGTGCTATAGGCACTTTCGAATGGGTATTGATGCCTTTTGGCTTAAAAAATGTCGGGGCTACTTATCAAAGGACCATGAACTACATGTTTCATGACCTTATTGGAAAATCGATGGAAATATACATTGATGATATCGTGATCAAGGCAAAGACCCATCAAGAACATATAAAGTCTCTAATTGAAGCCTTTGAGCGAATGAGATGGTTTAACTTAAAAATGAATCCTTTAAAATGCGCTTTTGGAGTAAAAGCTGGAAATTTCTTGGGATTCTTAATCCATAACAGAGGCATCGAGGTGGTTTGAAATAAATCTAAAGCAATCTTAGATGCGAAACCTCCTGAAAACAAGTAAACTTCCTGAGAAGATTTATATCAAATTTGGCAGGGAAAACCGAAGCATTTTTCCCACTCTTACGTCTGAGGGATGGAGAGAAATTTTTTTGAGGAACAGAACAACAAGAATCTTTCGAGGCCATAAAATAATATTTAACGTAGCCTCCAGTTTTAATTCCCCCTCAAAAAGGGAAGAAATCAAGGCTGTATATATCAGCAACAGAATGTTTGATTGGGTGTTTTTTGGTACAAGAAAATGATAGAGGATTCGAACAAACATTCTTTTACTTGAGCAGGTTACTAAATGATGCTGAGAAAGATACACTTCAATCGAGAAGTGGTGCCTCAGTCTCTATTTCGCATCTGTAAAATTAAGGCATTACTTCTCCGCGTATGTCGTAGAAATAGTATCACCAACAGATGTGATTAAATTCATGATGAATCAGCTGCTAGTAAAAGGTCGTCTTAGTAAATGGAGTCTTAGTCTACTCCAATTCGATTTGGTATATGTGCCCCAAAAGGCCATAAAAGGGCAAACATTGGCTGATTTCCTAGCCGATCATCCTTCGAAGATAGAAGAAACGCCCGATAACTTCGAGTTCGAACTTATAAACTTAGTTCCATGGGTTTTGTACTTCGATGGCTCTAGCACACGAGATAGTGCAGGAGTTGGGATATATGTCATATCCCCAAATAAAGTAATTACCAAAATGTACGCCCAAATCGAAGGAGAATGCACAATCTGAGTACGACGCTCTTATTTTGGGGTTAGAAGTATTACTCGAGATGAACGCTAAAATCTTCGAAATAAAAGGTGATTCCCAATTGATCATAAATCAAGTAAAAGGGTTATTCAAATGTATAAGCCCAGTGGCCATAGCCTCGTTTGCTCGAGTCCACAAATTATTGAAACATTTCAAATCTGTCAAAGTTACTCATGTTTCGAGAGAAAATAATCAAATATCCAATGATTTAACCCAACTGGCATCGGGATACAAGGTGGACCCGTGCCTACTCCAAACATCAATCCAACTCGAACCAAGAGTGTTATTACCCTTCAAGAAAAGAAAGTCATGTGTTAATAAAATAAACATTATGAAAGAAAAAGGTGACTGGCGCCTCAAAATTATTAACTATCTTCAAACTCCTTCTCAAGGGGGTTTCTCGAACAAATTAAAGTTAATGGCCCACCATTATTTTTATGACGGTCAAGAATTAAATAGGAAAGATTCTCAGGGGATTTTATTAAAATGTCTCGATTTAGAAAATGCTTTGATCACGATGGCAGAGACGCACAAAGGTGTTTGTGGTGCTCATCAAGCAGGCCATAAAATGAGGTGGTTGATACATAGATACGAATTTTATTGGCCTACAATCTTACGGGATTGCATAAATTATGCCAAAGGATGTAAACAATGTCAAAAATTTGGCGAAGTCTTAAGGCAGCCTAAAGTCGAATTAAAGTCCATAATCAAACCCTGGCCCTTTCAAGGATGGGCCATGGACATTCTTGGCAAAATTAAGCAAGCCTCGTCTAAAAGGCACAGTTATATTTTGGTGGCTACTGATTATTTCACAAAGTGGGTCAAGGTCAAAGCTTTTGAAATATTAGCTCGAAGCAGGTGGTCGACTTCATTAAGGAAAACCTCATAACTAGATTCGGAATCCCTGAATCTATAACAGTTGATCAGGCAAGAGTCTTTAATAACATGGAGATGCTCGAATTCGTGACTCAATTCGGTATAAAGCTACTCAATTCTATACCATATTACGCACAAGCAAACAGACAGACTGAATCATCCAACAAGTTAATTAAGGGGTTCATTTTGAAGATGATAAGCAACAATCCGAGGAATTGGCATGAGTTGCTAATCGATACTTTGTGGGCCCTAAGGATGATTAAGAAAGATAGTCTTGGGGTATCTCCCTTTCAGTTGGTTTATGACCACGAGGCAGTAATACCGATGGAAGTCAATGTGAAATCGAAAAGGATTTTGTAACAAACACTACTCACTTCAAAGGAGTATGCTAAGAAAACCTTTGTAATAAACCGATTGGAACTTTTGTAATAAACCCATATATGAGTTTATATGGAACAAACCGATTTTACAAGTATCAGCTTTACAACAGATTGAGTGTTAAAAGAAGAAAGTTGAGAAAAGTTACAATAAGAAAGTGAAAGAAAGATCTTTCGAAACAGGAGACTTAGTGTGGAAAATGATTTTGCCAGAAGGTTCGAAATATCAGTTTTATGGTAAATGGTCACCTACCTAGGAAGGGCCATTTTCGGTTTCGAAAAAGTTACCTGGTAACTCATATAAACTTCGTTATTTGGATGGAGTCAAATATGGGAAAGCACTAAACGCTTAATATCTAAAAAATTATGTGCCTACGATATGGGAAGTAAATAAACAACTCATACTCGAGAGATTACCCGAAACAACAAAAAATTTCCTTAAGGATGATGACACAACAAAATGTATAAGTAATATTCGATGATTATACAAAATCTAAGATTTGATAAAGCTTAAACAAGTAAACAAAATGTCTAATGAGGATTTGAAAGCATCTCGCTCCTGGAGAGCAGGCTTAACCACTTCTTCGAACTCATGGTTTAACTGAGAAATTTGGCCATTGAGAACTGCCATGCCCTCTTCGATTTGGTTAACTGAATTAACAAGGTGCTCTCTTCGGGCCTGTAGAGTAGCTATCTGGGTGTCTAAAAAGGTGATTTGGGCCAGATAATCAACCCGAGTACCCTCCAAAGTAGCAACTGATTATGGAGATGGCTCATCTATTGATGATGGACGAAGGACACTTTCTCTTCGAAGGGATTGATCCTTTGAGCCATCGAAGTACAGAGATTGTCGAGGCTAGTTTCGAGCACTTCACGTGTCTATTGGAAAATATATAGCCACTTCTCGAGCAATCTCAAAGACGTTTCATCAAGGTAAAAGTGCAACTTTTCTACCAACAAGGGATCAGTGGGGCGAACCCTTATTTCATGAAGCACTTCATTGAGACCTACCTTGGAAAATTCCAAGGTATCTGCATTACAAAACAATACAAGGTCACTCGAAATGAAGTTAGAGGTAAAAGAAAACCAAAGTAGCAAAACGAAGAAAAATTGTACCTTCAAAGGAAGGGCTTTGGGCGGCCATCACATTCGAGGAAGAAGGTGCCAGTTCCTCGATGATTGGTTCGGTATTTGAAAACAGTGAAAACATTATAAGAATCAGCCAGAGATAAAAACCTGGTTACTAAAAGGGAACAACAAGGGTGATTCGAAATCAAACCATCTAGAAGAGAGGCAATGGCCACTCCCAAATTCGAAGTAGAAGGGACGGAGTCCGATTCAACAGGCATGGGACCTTCGTCAGTAGTGACCATTTCGAGATCCTCATTAGCCCCTGAAATCAAAAGAATAATTTAAAAAGCTAAGAAAATGGGAACTTTTTAAAGATAATTTAAAAAGACAAGCCACACCTTCGAATAGAGATCTTGAAACCTGCTCCTCTGAAAGTTCTTCAAGTCGGACTGAAGAGGAGGGGATTGGCAAAGCACGAAAGTCAAAACTTCCCATACGATTCGCCCCTAGATTACTCAAAATGCTTGGGTCCACGAATATGGTACTCGAGATGCCAAGAGTTGAATATGAGAACCTAAGGGGAAAAGGTAGGGGCGAGAGGATTGGAATCGTGTCTGTAGATGTCAAAATGACCACTGAAAGAAAGAAGTATAAGGAGTTTAGTTACATTGTCCAGTTCGAAACCCACGAAATCGAATAAGTTGGCAAGACAAATTAAAAAATTACCTGGGGATTGAAGAGTCGAAGGACTAGGGAGGAGGCCCATTGAAAGGCCAACAATTCCCTCTCGAGAAGGAGAAGCAAGAGCTTCTTCGAGATAGACTATTGTAAGTAAAAAAACGAATGCAGAAAAGAGAAACTGAGGTAAATAAATATTCGAGATCCGAAATGTTACCTTCGACTTGTTCCATCCCGGAGTCAAAGATGGATGTTCCTATACTCAGAGGCCTCAGGAGACGACTCGAATCGAGGTTTCTCCATCAGAGGTGCGGACGGGTCCTCAATCTCGATTTCGGAATGGTCGTCCAGTCCGGCCTCGTTAGTTGCTCTAAGGATGGGCATATCAGGGGAGTCGTCTCCACTCGACTCGCTAGTCAGAACTGTTACACATAAAGACATTCGAATATATGAGAAAGAAACAATGTTTGAGATAAATATTCGAAATCATAAGTAAGATAATGTTTGAGAAAAATATTTGAAATCATAAGTAAGATAAAATTTGGAAGGATGCCCGATTTCAGAAAAAACCAACGTACCATTGACATCAGTGGGCCTTTGTAAGTGAAGATGTTTTCGAACTTCATTATTAAAAGCAAAAGGATCTACGTCCTCAGCGGTTGTGTCCTCAACCAGAATGCTCGGCGGTACAACTCGGGGATCCCTAGGGGCCCGACTTTTTCGAGGCACAAGGGCCGGAGCCACAGATTCATCCAGTTGAGATGCCTCTACGGTGGAAGGACCTGCTGAAGGATCCACCTGGGTCGTGAGAATGACCATCTTGGATGTTGGGATCGATCCCAAGGAGGCAGAAGTTGAATGGGAATAGAGTGCTCAAATCTTCACCCAGAAGTTAACACATATGGGATGATGTAATCCGAATCCTGCCGATATGAGAAAATAAAGAAATATTAGATGCAAAGTAAATAGAATTGTCGAAACAACGGTGAGGTATTAGTACCTGAGGTAACAAGTGATCCGAGATTGGGGACAAATCGACTGTACCAGCAAGGACCGACTAGAGTGCGCAACTTGTTTCCAAAAAAATTGTCTCGAGTAAAAGCGACTCAAGACAGAGTTCCAAAAATCAAGGAAATAATGCTCCTCTCGAATGACCCTGCAAAAGGCGGGGATGAAGGAAAGGGGCATCTTACAAGAAGCCTTCTCTCGAATGATATTTTTCGCCTTGGCTCGCTGGGAAGTAGATGGATGATAGGTCCTCTCTGACCATGAGCGTTTTAACGTGCCCAAGAAAGGTAGGTAAAGCCTTGACTTATGTCGAATTGCTCCAAGCAAAGCTGAAATACGAAACATATAATTGAATGAAAAGACGTTAATAAATGATATAACGAAGAAGAATGGTGTTCGAAAGAATGAGAGAAATTTTACTTGGGGGTTGTAGACTTCGACACCTGGTGTATTATCGGATAAGAGGAGGCCTTAAGAGGAAAGAATTGACCTCCGATATCCTTGGTCATTAGTGCAGAGGTTAAGGGAGTCGATGGCCCTTAACTAAAACGGTAGGGAAATATGAGCCCAATGGTTCGCCTCCTGCCCGTGCCTCAACTCGATGAAAGGGCACCATATCCCTACGTGAATAGGATTGAAAATGGTGGTCAGGGTTAAGAGATAAGAAGTTCTTTCGAGGGGAATCAGCAAGTTGATGGTGGCCTCTCCGTAGCACACCCATGTCAAAACAGGCTTGAACTGAAACCCTAGAGTTTTCTTGGCACCGTGTTTAAGCTCCGCTTGAATTTGCTCTTCAAGGGCCCCTGGTGACCTGATGTTCAATGAATCTGGGTAATACAAAAAGGCCCAGCAAGATAAGAGCCATAGGGGGCCTGATAATCGGTTGGCGTTCGAAGGATCACGGTGAAGCTGAAACATCATAAGATAAATATGCGCCAACAGGAAAAGGGCTGACTCGAGCGGGCCCAAAGTGGCCGAAATGTTGGCCGATAAGATAAAACAGGTCTTATTCACGGCGCAACCGGCATTCATGAGCAGCCGGGAAAAGGCAAAGTTTAGGAATAACACCTCTTCGACTGGCATGACGGGATAGGCAGAGTTGACGAAATGTTTGACCAAATTGGTATAGGCAATATTCAAGCCTTTGCCCTTACCATTTAGCCTCATCTAGTGCTCGACAGCCTCGAGCAGTTGAGGAGCACCTCCCACCAATCCCCCAGTAGAAAGACGAATACCATCTGGGGATAATCCAGTGATATGGGCAACGTCGTCCAGAGTGACTGTTTGGAAACCCTGAGGCAGTACGAAACAATTGTAAGATGGGTGCCAAAAGTATGACAAAGAGTTCGACATGACGCGCTCGAAAGGTAAGATAGGATAGTAAGAAATGAAATCTTGAATCACTGCGTACAGAGCTTGAGAATCTGCACAGTTTAAATGGGTTTCTCGAGAAACCAAATTAGAAAGCTTGTGAAGGTCGAGATTGCGTCTGGCATCCGCCATTTGTGAAGATTGGTGGAAGAAATCAAAGGAGTTTCAAAAGATTTTTCTGCTATAAAGTGGAGAAGAAGGAGAAGATGAAAATTTGTGATAATAATAAAAAAGGAAAGACTTGATATATATATATGAAACAAACATCTGATCATGAAAAGGCGCGCCCTTTCTTTAATGGGTAATGATGGATTTGGGAAGCGATTGTTCACAGAGAAGGGACACATCCACTAAGCATTGATGGCAGCCGCCAAAATGCCAAGAGTCCCCTAAGAATAGACGGATCATTTAAGGAATAGACGTATCGTTTAAACATCCACGAATTCTAAATGTGCATAATAATAAATATTAGGCGTGTTATTTAATACATATGAATTCGAAACATTCATATGCATTAGGGGGGCATTTGTTTACACTTAAGCAAAAATTGGATGTGGGGCTATATCCGAATAAGGCCCAAGAAAGGGATAATTCCGACAAAATCAGATGGACTTGCAAATAATAAAGCCCAAACATCTGAATGATTGACTCGAAAAGAATATGGGCTAAATATAACAAGAGCCCAACAGTTGATCCAATATTAGCAAGCAGGCGCCAAACGAAGAAATTTAAAGAAGAAGTTGGTAGCAGTTTCGGAGGTGGTGGAGAACGTGGAAGTTGCAATAAACCGGAAAGAAGGTGGGAAGATATAGGGGCAAACAAAAAGAAAAGAAGAAAGAGATGAAGAAGAATCAAAAAAAACACAATCTGCGAAATTTCTTTCTTTCAATAGTTTTAGTAATCTTAACCGTAGTTAGGATTAGTTTAAATTTTAGAGTAAATAGTTAGTAGTATAGATAAGCTGGTTAGCAACTTTGCATCCGAGTGTTCGTTTCTTGTATCAAGAAGAATTCATCAAAGAAATCATGGAGGTATACTTATGTTCAAGCTTTTAAGTATTGATTAACTGCTTAAATTTTAATATATTTTCTGTTGTTGTTGCGCGAACCATTTAACGAAATTAATTCAAGTCATAAGCCAACTTTAGTATATATAGGCAGGGGCTATTAGATAATTTTAAGTTGTGAATTATTAAGAGGCTTTGATCGACTACTCAAAATTCTTCCGTAGTCCAGTTTATTTTTAAATCGAAACAGGATTCACTTTCCTTGGTTTGGGGTTGAGAATTATCCCAAATAGTAGTGGGCATAAGCTTTGAGTAACCGCCCAATTAAATTATTTATCACCAAGAAATGGATAACCGCACATCTTCGAATAAAGTATATTTCGTCTCATCTTATCTATTGTTTTCTTTCTTCTTACTTTGATTTCATCTGTTTTTGGGTGGAGGTGTACATAGGAAAAGCATATATCTAAAGGTTGTTTGGAAATTCTCCATTTATAAAATTGGCCCTTGGATTGAGTGAGGGCCGCAGAAGCCCACCCCTGGAATAGGTAAAGGTATCTGCTTGTCTGTTTTATTATGTGTAATATTCACCAATCATCATCTCCATCTCTATTGGATAAATTTAGTGGAAAAATGTTAGTCGTTTTGTTAAAATAAAATAAAATAAAATGTTAGTCATCAAAAAATATCTCCTAGGTGTGGAGTTGATGAATTGACAACCATCTCCTCTTCCACCGCATATCGGTCCTCAGCCACATATTTTTTTATTTGGGATTTTTTTTAATTAATTAACTTTGGTCTAAATTCTAAACTCAATAATAGTGGCATTGACGTTAAGAGTGGGCGGCTAGCGTTGTTTTGACGATAATAATCTATTACAATTAATTATCATCTTATGAAAATCCTATCCATTTATTTACTTTATTTATTATTACTATGTGCATCAACATGATCGACATCCAATGAATACTCATTCTCTTCCTTTTCATGCTATCATTTTTATCTCATCAATACTTTTGACCCCTCCAACAATTTTGTATTAAACAATCCGGAAGAATTCGGTCTATCCAATAAAATTCTGTTGGATTAAAAGTTATAGGTGATAGTTAAGATGTAATTTTAATTTCTTATACACTTTCATATTTAATATTTTGTGTAAATTAGAGATATTTAGTGCATAATTTGCGATATAGACTAATTAAACTTTGACCATAGTAATTCCTAGCTTGTGTTCCAGAAAAATCTATGTTAAATCAAGTCTAATAGTCATGGTATTTATATTTTTCAAGCAATAATATTAATTATAGATGATCCTCACATGTAATTGTGTGAAAAAAATAGATACAAAATATACACTTAAATTATTAAACTCGATCTGATATAAAATTATCTACCGCCCGCCCAATGATATGAATTGTGATATCACCACCAACAAAACGTCTCACACGCGCAATGGACTTTTACAATACGGTGGGTGGGGTGGCCCTCCCAACTTAATTTATTCCACCAACTAATGGCGGTAATATATACATATATATATATATATATAGAGCACTCAATGGAGAAATGATCAATCCACCACTGGCACTGAGCAGCAATAGATTTCTTCCTTGTTATCATCATCATCAACCGATCTCACCAATTCAATCTCCCTATCAATGACCAAGGTATTCCCAAACGCCACTACTGCCGCTCTACCATCCGATCCTTGTTGTATCATCAATGGCTGCAAAGATGCGGATCCAACGGTGCTGACGGTGTGGAAGAAATCGCTGCTTCTCAACTGCGATGGCTTCACCGTGTTCGACGCTCACGGAAATCTCGTCTACCGTGTCGACAATTACATCTCCGGCAACAAGGCTGAGATCGTTTTAATGGACGCTCTCGGCAACTCTCTCCTCACCATCCGCCGCAAGGTACCGTATATATACATACATACATATATATCTATATATAATCTCTTCACTTATTACCTCACAAGTTAAATAGGAGTAAATGAGTAATCCAAGGTTTTTTAATTTACAGAAAATGAGCCTGGGGGATAGCTGGTTGGTGTTCGACGGGGAGACGGCGGATAATCCAAGGTTTTTGGTGAAGAAAAATGTGAATCTCCTCAAAACAAAGTGCCTGGCTCATGTGAGCTCAGCGCCAAAGCACGAAGAAAAAATGTCGTCGTACGAGATTGAAGGATCGTACGCACAACGGTGCTGTGCAGTGTATGATGAGAAGCGGAGGCTAGTGGCGGAGATCAAGCACAAGGAATCCCCCGTCAGAGGCGTGGCCTTTGGGACGGACATTTTCCGTCTCATTGTGCAGCCTGGATTCGATACGGCTCTCGCCATGGCTATCGTCATCCTCCTCGATCAGATGTTCGGATCTTCCACCTCCCGACGACCTCGTCTCTCGACTAATTCATTCTACAGATGAACACAACAACAATTGTCATCCTTTTCTTTTTCTTTTTTCAATCAGATTATTCCCCCTCCTTTTGGAGCTTCTGGTTTTTTCGTTTTTGATAGAAGACCTGCTAGCTCTTCTTCATTTTGTGTAGGTCGACTCGTCCACATGTATATGTTGATACAAACACATCAAATTTTTATGCATATATAAACCACCAAAATGGTATTTTGATGCACTCGTTATTTCTTGATTTCATCTTTCTTTCGTGTATGACAATGCGAGTCCTTGTTACTCACAAGAAAAAAAGAGTGCCCCGAGGCCGGCTAGCTTGCTAGGGTACTCGCCTCCCCAAAATCGAATCGAAAAAAAAGAAAGTATCTGCCCTTGTGCTCCATTTCCAGTTTCCACCCCCCTAATGTTACTCCTATCTGGTTTCATTTTAAGTTTTGGATTCAATAATAACATGTAAGCATATTCAACATGTAAATCTACACTTTTATAAAGAGTGAGAGGTTTAAAGTTCAGATTTTGGACTCAACGATTTTGGTTTAGAAGGAAGGACATAACATGTAAGCAGGTTGAGAGAATTATGTAGGACTATTAAGACTCTTCAACCAAACCCAATATACAAATACACTATCGATAAGTTCCTTATCGTCCTAGACTATAGAGACTGAGATTCTTTTGCACTAAATTGCACTCAGCATGCCTCAATAAAATGGGCGTAGCAAACAGATGAGTTTCACAAATTTTACCCTTTTGTGTGCTGTGTCTCAAGTAAAAAACTTTCCCATGTCTATACCCAAAATATGAAATGACAAACGACCTCATTTTATGAAAAGAAACCAGTGGAAGCTAAGTTGGGTGAAATATCCACCTTAATTTGTCAATTGAATTTCTCAGTACTTCATAACAAAATATTTTTGTTTCGATTTTCCAGTACACAGATATGGAGAGAATATGAACATGAAGAAATACAAAAATCACGAAATGTTCCATAGATAATGAAGATAGTTACATAACCTCCAATAGTCTCCACTAGAACCTTTGATACACATCCTCCAAGGAGATCGGAAGGATCCAAAGACCTCTCTACAATTATGACAAGGATGAAGTTCCTTTGAATAACGGTCCACAACGCAATTTGTTACGTTGATTCGAAAAAGTGGCAAGTAAGTCATGGAAACCAAAATGGACTTCATGCACTATAACAAGGTGTAAATATTGACAAACCCGCCTAGGGTACCGCACCCATCAATTACAAGTAAGTCTACAAACGAAAGCTTGTACTTGTACTCCATAAGGAGGTTATACCCAAAGGCAAGGAATTGACAATGATCACTAGTGGCGATGGTTAAATCCATTCGAAAATTGTTTGCAATATTTGCATACTATGACCATGAGTAGGAATGTTGCATGCGAACGCACTTTCGTCATTAATTAAGCTAAGAGACTTTTACATGTTCATCCAATTTTAAAGACGGAAGGAAATGAGTTACAAAACATGCAATCATTGTATGCGGACTGCTATTCTATTTCGTAACCAATCAATGGCTCGTCTCCAACCAATTCTATTTAAGAGAGCACAATGTTTGAATGGACCAAAATCCGCTTAGCACCAAACAACATTTAGATGGTCATTGGACAAATTCAAGTTTAACTTGCAGCAACAAGGAACGTCTAAAAGATGGAGAAACTAATTCAGTTGTTCAGGGATATACAAACCAGAAGGACAAACGATGAATTTGCAGGACTAGGAGATAGATTTAAATGATTAAATCATCTTCAAGATAACTGTACTCAAAGGTGAACTCCGTCTTAATTCTCTGACACCTAAGTCAAAGCAAAGAAACAAAAGTTACTAAAACCAGAAACAGAGAGATACGGAAAGACAATTGATAATTCATACTGGCGCATGAAGATAGCCAATGCCCCTACCAAGCTGATTGGCTAAACCTAACTGATTGTTACACTATAATTTTATCACACGGTTACAGAAGAGAACATTCAAAAATAGAATTCAAAATGAAGCAACTGAAACATTTTCACTACATCACCTTTAATCACTCCCAACCACTAGTGCATTACAGTGATGAATACTTTGCAAGTAATTACACCTTTATACAGAATGCAAACAGATGATGCTGAAGTCATTTCTTTAGGTACAGACTACCACATAATTATCAGTGACTATTTTCAATTGTAAAGAATCCTTGTCATAGATGTTAATAATTGCAACCCAAGATATGTTTTAAAGAAACAGAAAATGATCATATTTCAAGGTAAATAGCCAATCAAAGACAGAAAGAAATATTATGAATTTACCATGCTAACGCAACGTAATACTGATGAATGCAATTAGTGTGCATTTAGTACTGATAACTCTCTCAATCTTTAAACAGTATACCTAGAGCTCCAATTGAAGCAAGCCACAGAAAAATGAGATGGATTTTGTTAAATGGTGTTAGCTAATGAGCAAAAAGGACGAATTATGAGATATGGCATAACAGAGGTAGACTAGGGTTTTAGAGTGGAACTCCAAACACTTTGGTTGAATCAGACACGACTTAAGCAACAAAACACACATTATAGTCAACCATTCATAATTATCTGGCAATAGATCAAAGGAAATCCAAATTCACAACATAGCTGTTAAAGACACTTATGCAGATACTGGGCTACCGGAGATAATGAACTATCTGAAATTCCCAGTCAAAATAGAGTATATATAAGTATCATAAAGTGGATAGTGAGGAAACAATATGTTCAGTCCATGATTGAAAGGTTGCAATCACAAACATGGAGTTATAGGAAGATGGAACTTGAAAACTGAATAACCATACCATCCATGTTGTTCATCACTGGCAATATGGAAATCGAAGTACACATATGTCCCTTGTTCAAAATCATCTGTGGCTACTTTAGGCTCCTCATGCCGTTGAAACCACGTGTTGTATTTCCTGTGGTATCTCCACGACTGCTTCTTCAACTCCTTAGCAGCCAAATATTGCTGGTAAGTGTTCTGCGGAAAAGTAACCTCAGAATAAGATCAAGAACATTGAATTACTGTGAGGTGCGGGATGCCTAAATAAAGAGGACAAGAGTTCCAGACAACCTGTTGATAGTAAAATGAAAAGAACAGGGTATCAGTGCCATAAGTATCTGCGCCAAGGCGTTCCCAGAAGGCAGGATTATTGACAATAGGCGCTTGTATTTGAGGGTAGCTTGGAGGGGTGACAGCAGGGTGTCTCTTTACATAGAGAAAGCATGCATTAGAATAGCAAAATAAAATATTTGGATGGAGAAACAAAATCTAGAATGAGTGAGTTGCATACTGGAGTATAGGACTTCGCTCGTTCAGAATCTTTGGGTTGCGGAAGTCTATGGTAAGCAGCTTCGAGCATCTGTAAATTATATAATTGATCATGCATTCCTCCAGAATTTGGAGTTGATGCACTGATGTTATCTCCAATAGCACCAAGGTCAGATACACTTCTTCGACCAATAACACCAAGACTTCCAGAAGATGAAGTTGATTGCAAAGGTTGCCTGGGAGATAGGTCAGTTTCCCGCATCATTTGGGAAGGTTCAGCATGTGAGCCAGCAGCAGATCCAACCTTCCAAAGAAGCCAAATTGAAACTGTGATAATTAACTACATAGATTGATAGAGAACAACTTCATATTGACTACACCATAATGAAACCAAGTTCCTGGGATACTTCGAGAAGGCATACAGATCACATCTTACAGCAATAATATCATTTTGAGGTGGCCAAAAGCACAAGCATACAGGAGACCCACAGTAAATAAAGAATCTCTAAACATTATAGCTTGGATCTAAGCCTACAAAGAAGGAAAGGTGTTTACTATAATTGACATAGAGCAAAAAGATCTTGAGTCAGTTAGTCAGCTGAATGTGCAATATGTGTGGTTCGCTCCTTTCTCTTCTGGTTCCTCAAGTATTATAGTAAAGGATTAGATCAAGTTTACCAGTTTCCTTTCTCTATCACTCATACTCGATGTTTGAGTGTATGGCCACAAACCAAAAACGCCCAGTTTTTTAAGTTCACCACTCTAATTAGAAAAGATTACACTAAATGTCCACAGATATAACATAAAACAAAGATCTTACACATACATCAGTATCTAAGGCGTAAGAAGCTTTCAATTCATCCTCTTGCATGAGATTCTTGCCAAGGCCAGAGTTAGAACTAGAATCTGCTGATGAATCTTCTGTTAGGGACTGTTGCTGCTGAAACTCCTCAACTTTTGCAAGGCCAGTTTCTGCAGAGGTAAAAGATTTCGCCGTTAGGATGCTGCACTTACAATATTATAAGGATGGCCTAGCCTTTCTCTAGCATCAAACCACCTAGGGGTGTACATAAACCCGTCCAACCCGCCCGAACCGCTCAACCCGAGCTGATCCGTCCGAAAACCGTCGGTTTAAAATTATTAAATAATAGTGGTGGGTTGAAAATATTGTAACCCGCCACTTTCGGGTCGGGTGGTGGGTTTAATAATTGTAACCCACCTAACCCGCAACCCGACCGCTAATCATTTATGTTGCAAGAATAAGTATATATAGTTAAAGATTAATATTAAACTTTGAAAACTATATATGCATATATACTCTCTCTAATAAGAGTGGTTTATGCATATTCATGTAACATACTTGATTTTTTATTTGAGCAAACAAATTGACTCGTTTGAACACTTGTTTTTATTTGATTTGAACGAAAAATTTATATGTATATTTATATTTTGATGATAAATTTATAAAAAATATTAATTTTATTAATATTTTAGTGTTTTTCACTAATCAGAAATCATGATAATATGAATTTTATTTAATAACACCATTTATTTGTGTATTTCTCACCAACTCAATTTTTTTTAGTTGTACAACAAGTATAATATTTAATTTCTTACTTACTATTTATAACTAAAATTAAGTTGTAAAAAATATAACTATAATTTGATAACCAACCAACCCGCCCGCTAAAACATTAAATCCGACCGACCCAAACCGCTTGGTTTGAAAAGATAATTATGCGTTTTCGGTTTGATATTTTGTCAACCCGCACATGTCGGGTCGGGTTAATTTTTTTCTAAAACCGCCCGAACCCGACCGTGTACACCCCTAAAACCACCCTTGAAAATGGAATGGAGTTAAAAATGTATCTTGCAGGTGCAAATCCTGCATCCCTACCATCCCTTAACACTCGATAACTCTATGGCTAGAAAATATAAATAGTTTAATAAAATATAGTAATTGAAAGACAACATTCAAATTGTTTACACATTGTATAGATCATGTAGTAACATAAATTAAAGACACTTGGGTTTAATTTGAATAAGCATAACGTATATATCATTTAACTTCCCAAACCCATTTTGATAAATTAAATTTTAATTAGCCAAGAGGCTTGGATACATTATAGCACAATTAATCATATCCCAACCCGTATATCATTTACCATTTTGATCATAACGAAATTTTGACTATTTTGATCATTTATGAAAAAACTTGTGGATGAAGCATAGTTGGCAAGGAATTCCTAGCTTTTACAGTTGATCAAATGTCTGGTTTTAATAGTCAGCAGAGACACCAGAATGGTCATCTTTTCCCTAAATCAACAGTTTCCTTTCATTGGGAAATAATATCAAACAGGAACGCATCTAATTAACTCATCAAAATTCTCTGCTTTCTCAGTTTTCATTCTGCATAAGAAAGAAGATATTTTCCAATTTCTATGAGGTTGAAACAGAAATGTTGCACTTAGAAAAAATAGAAAAAAGCATCCTTGATTTCTCAACTGGGATTATTGTGCTCCAGAAAATGCCAATGAAAATAAATATCAGCTGAATGTTCAAAGCTACGACATTTATGGCAGAACCTTATACATTATTTCATAAGGTCAAGAGAGCTCAGAATACAAATTAATGAGCAACATACCAGAGTCCTTAGATGTGGCTATCATCATCTGCTGATTAGATGGATGGTTGATTGCACTCGGCTGATGCTGCAGTGAAGCAGGTGTTGCAACACTGTTAAGGCCTGAAGCTTGAACTCCAATCTCAAGGTGTGGTGAGATAGATGAGCTTTGAGCATTGAACTAAGAGAAATTACAAAAATGTAAGTAAGTTTCAATGCATCAAACAAGTCGAAAAGGATTGAAGGTGTTGTAAAAATTGTGTCAAGGCAAAAAGAATAGAAAAAATTCATCATCTGTACTAGGATGATTGTATCAATTGGATCCAAATTTTTAGGGCTAGAATTCACCCAAATGTAGGCATCTGACCTAGTCAAAGTCCTGACTTGCAAATGACTGAGCTACATCAATGCAGCTTATTTCTTAAGGATGGTGGTTTCTGGTGAGTTTGAACTCTTTAATCCCTTTTGTTTCTTTTTCCTCATTTTCTTAGAGTGGGGCGGGAGATGGTGGAGAAGGGGAAACTAAGATATATAAACACGCATAAAAAGCTTTTCTTGGAAAAACCACACTTCAAACAAATGTTGCTTCTGACAACACATTGACATTTTTTAGAAAACAATGAGACACCACTTACAGACATTATTCAAACAAATAAACTTTGCCAAACAGATCAAGGGAACAAGTGTTAAAAGACCAACCCAAAATGCTGAAAAAGTAGCACAAGATATTTGATGAAAACCCAAAAGAAAAAAAGCACCTGCTGCAAGAGTGAGCTCTGCTGCTGAGAAGAGTACTGCTTCCCTCCAGCAAGAGGAGGCATAGCAAGAAGATTAGTCTGACCTTGCTGTTGTACCTGCTGATATCGTTGTAGAAACTTCTCCCTTTGATCAGGTGCAATCTCAGTTCTTCCACGAAATTGCCCCTAAAGATACAGAAAGTTAAGATACTTTCGAGATGAATAATAGTTTTACAATCGAGTATGAGCACATATAAGAGTGGGTGAAAGAAAATGTGTCTTCATGTTGAAAAAATGATGAAAGCACAAGCAAGGTAAGAAAACATTATTGCCAAAATCATGTGATAAAACCTCTAGTACCTTTAAAACTGTAAATATATGTACAGAACAGATCGAGGCAGTTTTTTGTTGAATCAAGAAGTTTTATAGAAAATGCACTAAATGGTATTATAGACTCGTGCCCATAGACTAAAGGAAAATAGAAAAACAAGAACCGTGCTTAAGAACCATTATCAAGATGATTATAATGAGATTATATCATCATGAACAACATTAAACACAACGAATGATCCCATTCCCACCTGCGCATTTTGATGACCAATAATATCAAACATCATCTCAAAAAAATAATATAGGTACATATATGTCATCCGATACTAGAATTTCTAGGTCTTCATCTCATTTCCTTTTCGAATCATATTTCACCAACTTTTCCACCCCCTTTTGTTTACATTCTTGCTTCAAGCAGCTTCTTATAATCTCGTCCTTATTACCAGTTGAATCCCTAATACTTACAAGTTCCAATTCTTGATCTCACAAGAATGATTTTTGATTTCATCACCACACCAGGTCTAGCTAGTCCTTCAACCGTCAAGTGTGTTTGTATTCAGTAGACTATGCGTCATACTGGGAGAAAAGGTAGCTTTAGCACAAGATAGAAGAGTGCACTAGAAAGAAAAAAGCAGCACACAAGATCGAAGAGTAAACCCAAGGGGCCAACATCAATTTTAAACCATACATGATTCTACATTCACTCTGTGAACCAGTAAACATATTGTCGTCACATAAATTTTTATTTTGATTTCAAATTTGAGGTCCTAACAAGTGCAAAGAAGCTGAAAATATGTGAATTGAGGATCATTAACATTGAAACAGAGCAATTGGAAATTACCGCTTCATTCTGGTTCTGGAAAGAACTTCCGGGCCTCCATTGCATACCAGGGACCACAGGGGTGAAAACCCTGCTACCCATAGTTGCAGCATCACTAAGATTTCCAGCATCAGCTAAGCCCAGTACATCACTAGCCTTGCCAGCTTGTGGCAAGATCACTCTATTACTTACAGGGGATACAAGAGACGGCGCCATGCCAGTGCTCCCTGATCGATCATCAGATACCGAAGTATTTCTTTTTCCCATTTCAGAAGCCAAAGGAATGGCCCCAAGGGCTCCAATGGTGGAAATTGTGTTGCCAGAACTAGGAATGATGTTAGAAGTTGGTTGCGTAGGCAAGCCACCTCTACTGATAGTCCTTGATCCAGTTTCAGAAAGGGCCGGTGATGATTTATGAGCAGGGGAGCCTGCAATCTCCTCTTCTTTTGTACCAGTTGACAAGGGTACCGGAGCTGAAGCGCCAGCAGCACCTTTTAAAAAGCACAAACAGTAAATCAGGACAGAGACAATAAGGAAGGAACTTATATATAAGAAAAGTTATAATTGACCAACTTGTGATACCAGGAGTTGCGGGGCCAGCTGCTGGTGTTTGTGGTGCAGAAATACTGAGGGTAGTGCTTTTAGACGGGGTTCTTGCAACTGCATCACCCTGGAAAACTGCTTCATCTACGAGGTCGGGAGCAGAAGCTTGTTGGATGGAAGTTGATATTGTTGCCTGTAAGGGTATCTTCAAGTTAAGCCATGGCGGAGATGTCGATAATATGCATAAACAATAACATAAAGGGCAAACAAAGGCCTTCAGAAGATCAGAAGTAAATAAAAAACATACAGGCAGATCTAGAATTCAACGTATATTCTGAGGTCTATCACGATATTTCAATCAATCAGTGCAAAGTTCAACAATTTAAACAGCTGCGAGATCATAGGTAGCACTGAAAGTGAGGTGAGCGAATACTCTAAGACAGAAATAATGAACAGGTTGCTCAAAGCATTCACACAGGCACCTAACGGGAAAAATTGGAACATTCCCCTGACTATCTCTTAAGGTTTCCACAGAAGTAATCACCAAAACTTCTGCTTAGTGTTCATAGCCAATAAAGTGTCCAGTTAGGGATGAAAATGATAAGCATAGGTCTTGTTTGAATGTGTTTTCATTTCATTTACATCCGTCATTTTCTAAATTGTTTTGGGGAAATATTTTTTTTATTTTTGTGTGAAAATGATAGGTATGTTTGGTTGTGTTTTTGAAAATTGTTGGAATTGATGATATGTGAAATGATTGAGTTAGTTAAAATCAATATTATGTGATAGTGTTGCACATAAAATAATAGGTAAAATTGTGTTAGTTAATTTATGGGTTAATTACATTAACTACCCCTCTTATTTAGTGTAATTGTAGTCCAATCCGCTTATTTTGGGCCCATAACAAACAGCCCCTCTTATAATAAAACCTTACATAGACCACCCTCTGACTAACAACCATTATTCAAGCGTGACGAAAAGTGTAAAATGCCAATCTTACCCTTGTTTAAAAAAATGGTTAATTACATTAAAACCCCTTTTATTTTGTGTAATTACAATCCAGCCCGCTATATAGGATCATATAATAGACACCCCCCTCTTATAATAAAACCTTATATTCACCCCCCCTACGACTAACTTCCGCTATTTTTTTTTAACTTTTTTTAAATTTTTCCATAATAACTTTTTAAATTTTCTTTTTTTATTATAACCTTATATATATATGTATATAATAAAACCTTATATTCACCCCACTGCGACTAACTTCCGCTAATTTTTTTTAACTTTTTTTATATTTTTCCATAATAACTTTTTAAATTTTCTTTTTTATTATAACCTTACATCTACATAACTATATATATATATATATATATATTAATTTAGTAATCGATTTCATATTTTTTGGCAACTTACTAATTTCGATTTATTTGCATTGAATTATGATATTACTCCTAAAATAAACCTAAACTTGGTATTTGTTTTTATTTTCTTAAAAATATTCAAATTGGCATAAATCCAAATTTGCACTTCATTATCAAGACGTTAACAAGTTTTTAACAAAATCATTTATTTAAGACTAAATTGAAAGTTACAATTAAACTTTTTTAATATGAAAAATTGCATTCACTCCCTCAAGGACAAAATAAGAAATCTATAAAATAATTTTTGATGAGTCAGCAAATTCCGTTAGTTTTTTGACCCAAGGGGAAGATTATAAGGTTTTATTATAAGAGAGGGTATTTGTTATGTGTTCAAGATAAGCGGATTGGACTGTAATTACACTAAATACGAGGGATAGTTAGTGTAATTAACCCTAAATATATTTATAAATGGAGATGACAAAAAATTGACTCCAAAAAAGAGCACTAAAAATAAAGGAAATGGATCTTCAAATGTGCATAAAGTTGTGCAGATTGAGACTCTGTATTTTATTTTGCCCTAGCACAACCATCAGCGCCGGTTTTCCGGATTTTCAGAAGGAGAGGTGAGAGAAAGAGAAAATTTGGTTTTAATTTGGTGAAGTAATGGATAGTTATACTGGAAATGTGAAAGTGAGATTGAGTATTTTCATTTGAAAATTGTGTAAAGTGTATATTTTCATTTTCAAGTGAAAATGAAAACGGGCCGGTGCAAACATAAGCAAACAGAGCCATAGCTTCTATTCCACCCTTCCAGAAAGTTAAGGGTTGTGAAAAAGTAAGACGCAGTATTTGGAAATGAACGTACTGGAGCCTGAGCAGGTACTGCAGCCAAAGACGTTTTTGTAATTAAGACTGCACTGGAGGCACTAACACCCTGCCAATGAGAAAATCGTGATTAGGATTTTTGACCCAGTGTTTACTTGACATCACAAAAGAAGGAATAAAATCTCTTTCTGACAGTACATATAAAAAACTTTAATCAAAAAGGAAAAGGAGGGGACTGCCGCACAGAATCTAATCTAGCTTTTTTCTCTGTTCATGTGTTTACATTCTTATTTGTATCAGGATTCTGTTTGACAAAGTCAGTAGGGCAGAGTGACCGCCTGCAGGCATGGAAGATAATTTTGGAAAAGAAATATTTTGAAATCTTACCCACACAGGACATGGAAAATAAATTGGAATTACACATTTAGAAGACCTATTTAAATGAGAGAGAGAAGAAATAAATAAAGGTCGAATAGGCTGAAATCTTGACAAAGAACTAACTGCAGGAAAAGTCGTTCACCTTTACAAGAGCAGGAGTAATTGTAACTAGATCTTCAAGAGACTCCACCTTGTCCAGAGGTAAAGAACTGTAAAGCTCATCTACATCACTAAATTCGTCAAAGTCCTCCTACAAGTTATATGACAAAAGGAAAATATAGATTAAGCTTAACCACCCATAGCCTATAGATTTTATCCGTAACTACAAGCAAATGAAAAATATAATATGAAGATTTTGATGTTCGCTGTTTTAGAAATCACAAACAACCAAAGTTGTTGAGGAGCCAAATCACATGAGAAAACTTGGTCATCTGTATAACAATAAACAATGACTAAGGACGGTAACTAGATTTGATGAAGAAAACCTGATTTCTTTCCACATAGTCATCCAAGAAATCCTTTACGTCGTTGACTTGCTCTGGACTCAATTCATCGTTGTCCAACAACCTTAGGATTAATTCTAACTTCATAATATGAGCCTTATGTCGAACGATAGATGTCTCCAGATGCGTCTACGAAAGAAAGAAAAATTATGATGCGAACACATGTCAGTTGCACAAAATAATGTTCCTACACATATACCAGTCTAGGAGGCCTTGTCTTCCCCTTCTTAACAGAAATTCCTTCTATTTCAGCTTCAAAGCTATCAATTTGATTTTCCAGCTCACTGACCTACACAAGGGGATCATAACATTTAAAACATTTTACAGCTTATCTAAAAAAGGTAACAAGAAAAGATGCAAATCAATCAATGTCTAAGAATTACGAAAATGCTCCTATTTCTTTTTGGGATGTCCACGTATAATGTTCCATTTCCTACAATTGCAATCTCATATCCAAAAATAACCTTAAGGTAACAATGGGACTCTGACCAACCCCCGACAAATAATTTAGCGGCCAACATCACAGAGATACTAAAGCTTTCAATTAACTCATCCAAATTGTGTCATTTCATATGTGGAACTCCGGGTTGGGGCAAGGATTCATATAAATAGTTGAACTGAAAGAATGACAACAATGAAAAAGAAACTAAACAAGTAAACAATCATACTCATGAGATCAACACCTGAACAAATTAAATGACAAATAAAACATATTGAGCTCAACTGCTTCAGCTCCACTTTCAAACAACCAAATTATTAGATGACTCAATAATCACGAAAAAAAGGGATGGAAAATGGAAAATAACTGACAAACAGAGATACAAACACAGATAAGAGCCTTTTAAATGCTAAGCAGCCCTCTTAGTTATGCAAATCAGGCAAAAAGAAATGTAAGTGAAAAGCTGGGGCCATACCACATTATTTAACCACTCTCTTGTCTCCGATTTAGCTTTTTCCTTCGGATCCTACAGCACATGCATGTTAAGAGAAGTTAGTATATGTGAAATACCAACCAGACAATGGTGGGCTTTAGACTTTTATATTAACTGCAAGAGATGTCCTATATAATAAGAAAGGTACAGAATATCCATGAAAGGTTTAGTGGGAAAAAGGATTCCCCTCTTCAGCTAAACTGGTATATTATTTGCACAAGGAAGGAAGTTTTTTTTGATGGTACCATAACTAAAATTCAGATTACATGGAATTATCAATCTAATTGCAATCATTGACAAATTATATTTCCACAACAATCTGTTGCGCCTCTAATGAATGCCAATTCTATTGGAATTCAATCCAGAAGACAAATTTTAGGAACACTTTGAACAGCCAAAAACAGCGCATCAGCAATGCAACACCTACCGTTTTAGGTTGTTGGCCAAGGCCTTCTTTTGAGAACGCTTTTGTCTTAGTTTCTTTTTCACATATCTTAAATCGTTCCATTTCACGCTCGATAAGCTTCCGAGCGTCCATCAGAGCCTGCTCATAAGAGGCACTAACCTATATCAACAATTATGAAAGAAAATACATTGTTAACATCGGAAAAAGAGACATCTAACAAAAGGTATACACGATCATCTCAGCTATGCCAGAAAAACAATTGAAGATGTTACCTTATTAAACTTATGACAAAAGAACAAGGAATAATTGCTCAAGAAGTAGTGCACGAGAATAGAATTATACTAAGTTCAGGTGTAGGGGTAATGATCTATAAAGAGTAAAAACTGAAATATACGCAACACGTATGTGATAAAAAACATTAAATTGAATGTTAGTAAATATTCTCACTTAAATACATTCACTTGCTCAAAGTAGAGTTAAGCCTACAAAAGAAACTCTCCCTCGCGCCTCTTCGCCGATTAACAACCATTGAAGATCCAGTGAGATTACTGTCACACAATTAAGAAGATTGGAGGAAAGAAGGAGGACCGTCGGATTGAGGACTCAATGCTAAATGAAAAGAAATTAGGGAATCAAAACGATGACATACCACTTATCTCTTGGCAAAAAAGAGGACGAGCCAAGTAGCACTCCAAATGCCACTACTTTTACTTAAAGAGGACAGAGCCAGATCGCAAAACATGTTCATCAAGCCCAACGAACCAGATTTAGCAAAGTCGTAATTTTGTTGGAAGCACAGAACAGCAGAGCGAGGCACCTGGCCACTAAAAAGCGCTCCAGGACTCACCAGATTCTTAGGGAATAAGTCATACTTCATTAGACTTCATTTCAATTATGTTAAGACATCTTCTTTAAATACCAAGTGTAAGCATATTTTGAGGGAATAAATGAAAAAGCTCTCAAGTTTTCTCTCCAAAATATCTTCTTATTCTCATCTTTTTTGCTACTAATTTTAATAATTTTCCATCTCATTCTATTAATGTCAATTCATAATCTTAGTTCATTGAATTTGGTATCAGAGTTGTTCAATCCTTGGATGACTCTAGAACCAACAATTGCAGATGGAACGCTGCTTAAAAAATTACAGGAGGCTCACCAAAGGCAAGAGATCTTCATGGAGGAACGTGCTCTAAGGGATGAGGGGAATAGGCGTATCCAATTATAACTTGATATATTGCCTGTTGCCAGTGTGCAAGCCAAACTCCAAGCATCCATGACCTCATGCAGAACACCCAGAAGATAATGTTGCACAAATTGCAGGATATATTCGGGCAAATGGAACAATACAACAAGAATGATTTGATGTTGGAGGATGGTCTTTTAGCATCAATTGGAGAGAGGAGGTCAACTTCCCAGTCGTTTAGGAACACAATAAGAGATCATCCCACAATATATGGAGGATTTACACCTTTTCCTGAACTGGAGTTTCCAAAGTTTAATGGGGAAAATCCAGAATCATGGATCGAGAAATGTAATCGGTATTTTCAGATTGCATCCACTATCCATGATAATTATAAGGTCTCGTTGGCTGTATATATGGAGGGAAGGACTAAGCTGCAGTTTCGAGGATACATAGAGGGTAGAGATATGCCTAGTTGCCATGAATTTGTGAAAGTTGTGCTTATTAAATTTGAGTCCAATGAGGTGAATCATGAACTTGTAGTTAGAAAGTCCCAAAAACTTCAGGTGTTCGATGAAATGCCTGTGAAATAATCTGTGGAACTAAGTGCAGTAGAAACTAGTCCAAATGTGTTCGGCGAAATGTCTATGGAGGAAGTAAAGGAATTAAAGATCAAAAAAGCAGATGACAGTTTCCCATGAATGTACTGCAAAAATATCACTAAAATTCAATAGATACTGTTATTTTAGCGATTATAAATATGCTCAACGCAACACTCAAGATTAATATGGTAAGCAAAATTTAAGAGCTGAGGAAGACCATCAAGGAAAATGCAGCAGAGCTCTATTACAATAATGGTCAGATCTCACATGGTAATTATTCTGGCAGGAATGTTACTTTTATAATTGATCCGGGAGGAAAAACATTTCGAGATGGGAGTTAATGTCATCCTGCTTCTTTGACATTGCAAGGTTATTAAGGGTGAGTTTGGTGGAGCTGTTGCAAAATAGATCTTTTTAGGTGTTAGGTGGAGCGGAAATAATTGATTTTGATATAATTGATTATGAAATAATTGATTTTCTAAAAAGTGATTGTGCGTTTGGGTTCAACTTTTCACAATTGATTCTGAAAATACATATTCTAATAAAATTCCAAAACTAACCTTTTGTATTTCCAAAAAGTTGAAGGAACTGTAATAATATTATTGGGCTGGAAGTGAAGAATATTTTAATCAAATTGGGGCAGAATGGGCATTGCATTATATCAAATTAGCGGTGGGATAAAAGCTAGGAATTCTAGCTTTAGGTTGAACCATGGTTCGCAGTCGCGGTCGCGGTGGCTATCGCGGAGGTCACCGTTCCAGTTCCATTGCACCGTCGCGAAACGGTCGCGGCCGTTCCGCAATTTTTTGGCTAAAATTACGTTAAAAAATTGAAAATTTTTTTTACAACTATTATACTATTTAAATTAGTGAATATAATCATAAAAGTCTATTATGCTAACATTTTTAAATTTTAATAGTATGTTATGTTACTTTTGAAACTTGAACTTAAGTATGTATTAAAACAAGAAGTTAATAAAAGATTTCCACATATAAAGTATTATTATGGAAATCACAATTTAATAATAAGCACAATTCTTGATTATAATCAATAATTGAGCTAGTTAGGGTGTAGGACCAATCCACCCAAAATCGTTGAATTAGGTGTAGGGTGGTACAAGATTTTGACCAGCCAATAACTGAAGTTTTGGTCTTAGCAATAATATATTTTTTGTTCCGTGCTTTATGAAACTCCCGTTCCAGCCGCTCCGGTCGAGATATCGGCGCGACCACCGCGATATCGGCGCGACGGCCGCGATATCACCGATCCAGCCACGATATCGCCGCTCCCCATCCGCCCCACAACTATCCCCGCGTTAGCCTGGAACGATGGAACGGGGATGGCCGTTCCCGTTCCGACGCGGCCGCGACGGACACGATCGCGCCGCGACAGTAAACCATGGGTTGAACGCACTTTTCAGCGTTTGTAGAGCCCAAACGCGAATCTGACTTGGGCTGCCAAACGCACCACAAACCACGGTCAGAGTTCAAAATGCAATTTTTTGCGGTTTAAAAGCTGGACCAAACAGACACTAAGTGTTTGGTTGTACATTGCAAGGTTATTAACTGCGGTCACCATGCTGTGCTTCACACAATTTACTCCATCAAAAGAATTGACGGTGTGGTTGGAGAGTTTGATGGGATTTTAAACTTGATTATAAATGAAAATGTACAGATTTTGTTGAACATGAAAGTTGATGATGAAATCGTAGCGGAGGTGACATCAGGTATTCTAAGCTACAGACATGGGGATTTTCTTCAAAGGGTTCATGTTCCTGCAGCTAGCCTAGCCTAGTAGATGACTGGAACCAGAGTCGGCTTTTGAAGGGGACGGAGCCGGAACCCAAAATGTGTTCATCAAATCCAACATACCAGATTGAGTAGAGCAGCGCCAATTCATTTGGAAGCACAGACCAACCAGAGCGGCTCACCTGGCCACTAAAAAGACGCTCCTAGGCCTCACCAATTTCTTATTCTTAGGGAACATGTCAAACTTCCATCTAAGTTTTCATCACCAATCAATCTCAACAAGTTTCTCAGCCAATCTCAGTGCTTTTATGCTATAAGTGATTGTCATATACTAAAAGCTATTGTGGTATGAAGCGGTGTAACTTGAATCTTTAAATTGTACATCAGCTCAAACGTCATATATAGAAGCCCTATCTGGGAAAACTGAAAAAAAGTGTTTCAATTCTGTAAGACTTCTTCTTTAAATACCAAGTGTAAGCATATTTTGAAGGGAATAAATGAAACAGCTCTCAAGTTTTCCCTCGAATTTCTTCTCATTCTCATCTCTTTCTGCTACTAATTTCAATAATTTCCCATCTCATTCTCTTAACTTCAATTCATAATCTTAGTTCATTACAATTACAATAGCCCATTCAGTATTAAGATAATTTTGTTCGCTTCCTTGCAAAATCATGGATTCTCAAATCATTATGTATCACAGTATCAGAACTCAGAATACACAAATTCAACAGATACCTCTCATTGTCTTCTTACCTAAATTCTTAATTACATTAACAACCTCGCCCAACAAAACGAAGAACGAAATCGTGAAGATTTTAAGTGATTCCAGGCTAGAAATAGCCTTCTTCTTCTCATACTGTAAGGCCATTACAAATTGAGTAGCCAACTTGAAAAGCATATCCTACTAATTTCCCATTAATAGATTACATAATTAACCGGAAACGAATTAATCAAGGATGAAATACTTTTACCAATAGAGGATACTACCTTTTTATCCTTTATCTCGCTGGATTGTATCCATGTCTTGATCTGGTCTCTGTACCTCTGCAACTTCTTTATCTCCTTCTTCAAGTCCGCCTCGAATTTTTCCTTCTGATTCAGATTATCAGTATCATAGACCTGAACAAAACAAAGTCGACATTCTATCAAATTTCAGCGTTAGAGGAAAAAATTTACGGAAATTCAAGAGCGATTGCACGAACCTTGTTCCAAATGCTATCGAATACATCGACGCCCTCTTGAACCTTCTTGAGAACTCGATCGATCTCGCCTTGCAGCTTCCGACTCGCTCCCATTGTCGATGATTTCTCAAATGATTGAAAAAGATTTCAGAATCCGTCACCCAAAACCTTAGGGTTGCCTCTTAATAACTACTTGACAGTCTCGGCAGGGCCTTCTTCACTATTAAATTAAGGAGGGGGGGGAGGAAATAAAAAGAGAGAATGAGTGAATTTAGCCGTCCAGTGCCGCTATATTTCAGTGTTTGCAATGCTCACGATATTTTTGTTTTATTTTTCTTTTTAACTACGGGGGAAGGGGGGAAGGGAAGACCTAACTACTTGAGAAAATTACATTTTGCGTCGTAACTTTGCCCTAATTTAATTTTAACCTCTTTTATTATAAATTTCTCGCATTTAATTCTATATAACTTTCAAAATATCTTATATTCAGTCCCAGATAGAGTTTTTATCCAAAATTTAAAGGTCAACTCTACTAGTCAACTTTTTGGCCGATTTTTTCAGGAAAATTTTGTGTGTGAGCGACACGTGATATTGAATAGAAACATCGTGATTGAACATAATATGTGTGAGTACAATCATACATGAATTCTCCCAAAAAAAATCAATTAAAAAATTGATTAACGGAGTTGACCGTCAATTTTGGATCAAAACTTTGGTTGGGATTAAATGTGATACATTTTGAAAATTATAATACTAAATATGAGAAATTCGTAATGAATATGACCAAAATTGAATTAGAAAAAAGTTATGGGACGAAACATGCAATTTTCCTAACTACTTAGTTCCATAAACTCGGACCAATAGTTGTAGGCCTAGGCCATTTAGTGCCTATAACATCGTGCTCATGCTGGAGATGGATTTCTCATTCTGGGGCATCAACAAATCCCCATCTCTTATTAATTCCTTCATTGGCAAGCAAGTTCGCCACTTGATTTACTTCGTGAAGTATGTGTCACACTATAGAAAGCCCACTATCCAATCACCATTGTGATTCCGGATGACTCCATCAATCCCCACTTGATTTTTTTAAAAAAAAATCTAGACTAAGAGAATACCTGACCCGACAAACTTGAACCAACAATCATGGGTATACAAGCCCTATAAGACTCCAAATTAGTAGAGAATAGTCACAATTTGTGACAATCTGTAATTGAACACGGGGACCTCCCACATGGAAGTGGAAACTGATACCACTAGGTTAACAAGCCTTGGATGTTACTCTCGAGTATTTGAGGATGCGTTTGGAAACTGGAAAAATTCAAAATTGTGCTGAGTTTTCAATATATTCTCAAAAATCATCCCCAAGGTTTTTTTAATTTTGTTAATGTTGTCATTTTAACCAAATTTCATTAGTAAAATCCAACAAATAAAGATATTCTTTTTTAGATTATTAATATACCCTTGTGTAGGATTATTTAGTGTCACTGTGTTTTTTTTTTTTTTTTTTGCACCTTAAATTTAATGAATTGAAAAAATTAACCCTTAAAAATGTGGTTCTTCTATTATCTATTTTTCCTTCCTTAACATCTCTCTGACTCTATTTCTGTTTTTTTTCAATACATCATTTATTCTTAATTTTTTTAAATTTTTTGCTTATCATAAATCTCAAGAAATAAATTAGATTCATTAAAAGAAATACATCACAAAATAAATGAATACCATCAATTTTATCTTTGACCATATAAATAAAGTGTATCACTAATGTTACGTGTTGCTTTAAAAGTGGATGAGTAATATTTCTATCAGTGTTAATTGATTATTTCTTGTCTTCAATAATTGTCAATATCATGAAAAAAGATTATAAATGTATCGCATTTCTTTTGTGGGTAAGAAAGGTAACTTCTAAGTAAATTTGTCTCGCATAAAGTTTTAACTACATTTTTTTAAGTGGTAAGTTTAATTATTTATACGTTGTATTGTTCGACTTTCTGAAAAGTTTGCACAGTCCGTTTCATAGGAACAAGATCTTTTTGTGTTGGTTTTCACTCGATCAAGTGTTTATTTATTGATTTTAATAAATTTACGTGCTTCATATATGTCAATGCTTCTCTATGCTTTTAATATTGCTAAAAGAAAAATTATTTGGTACTACTTGTATTTGACTTTGGGATCGAAGTGTGCATTCACATAAAACTTAATTGGTCAACATTGGATGGTAAAACCTCGAGCACTATATTAGAAGTATTTTGGGACACAATTGGCAGGAAATTATTAGCTCAAGAACTGAATTTAACATTTTATAAAGTGTAGAGTTCAATTTAAAACCTTAAGAATTGCAGGACTAATTCAGTTTCAATGACATTAGATTTACATATGGACACTCCACGTCCCACTCACTGCCGCTTCTCATTCTTGAGATATGCCACCTCTCCTATTATCTATACTTACATAGATATATAATTAACATGTGTAGTTATATATATATATATATATTTATTTTTATTTTTTTGGTTACAAAAAGTTGGGGTGGGATTGGCGCCGGTCCCCCACCCGGGCCAGGGAAGACCACACTCTAGCAGAGCCCCATTTGATAGAAAGATTACTAGAACTGGGAAATTACATGTCGCCCACCAACACCTACCCTCACATCGGCAGAGGGACTCGAACACACAACCTTCTGAGGGGAAGGTGTCCGGCCTTACCAACTGCGCCAACGGGTGTTGGCACATGTGTAGTTATATATATATTGCAAAACACACACTTTCCTATTTTCACACTCAGGTACGTCTTCTCCCCCACTCTTTACGTGTTTAATTTATTCTTTCTTAGTTAATAAGTTTACTAAGAGGGTGTTTGGCTAAACTTATAAACTATTTAAAATATTTTATAAGATGTTTAAGAGCTTATAACCTCTAACAAAGTGTTTGGTAATTTTTTTGGTGAAACAGCTTATAAGCTCTTAAAATAAGATGTTAGGAGCTTATAAGCTGTTAAGAAATAAGTAAGAGGACCCCAACTTATTTTTTAAGATCTTATAAGCTGGAGAGCTTATAAGCTCCAAAAACATCTTATAAACACTAAGATCTTATAACCTCTTTAAAATAAACTTAGCCAAACGCTCTCAAAATACTGCTTATTTAACTTTACCCATCTATTAATTACTTCTATTAATCTTAGTAATATATTGATTGCCCAAGGAATTACATATATTGATTGTTGTATTACTGGAAGGGTAGAAAAATGGCTATCATCACTAAGTGTTAAGATTAATCATATAAATAAGGGTTTAGCTATTAATTAAAATGACTAGGAAGACTATTAATTGTTGGTTGGGATATTCATGTAACCTGTCTGATATTCCCTGATACCTAAGTGGTCGTCAAACATAAGCCTCTCTTTCTTCCCCATCTCTCTCTAAACCGTAACCTTCTTTTTTCTTCACCGGCGATGGCTTGGTGAAGCAACCGTCTACTTCACCACTGTTACGTACTACTACCATCGTCGGCGGATTGGGTTGGAGCACCCTTCTTCAAGTTGTACATCATATCTTCAAATCTGACGAGACATATATGGATCTAACGAGATTGAGACAAACTGACGAGATGAAGACGGGTGATATATAAGTTTTTAGATTTTTTGTTTAGTATTTTATTTTCTCTCTTGTATGAGATTTACTTTCTCTCTTAAATGAGAGTTTCGTCTCTTCTTAAATAAGAGTTGCACAAAAAATTTCTTGTGTTCGTTTGTGAATTTTTAAGATTTGTTATCTTCAAGAAACTTGATAGTTTGTGTTTCAGATGTTCTTACCGTATCGTTTGAGTCGATATGAATTGTATTGTTTCAAACGTTGTAAACTTTCAATTGAATGATATATAAGACCGATTCTTTTAAAAAAAAAAAAAAAAAAGTGGTCATCAAACATGATTGAAATCGATAATAATTTAGAAAGGTTAATTATCAAAGTTTCAACAACTGATTAGTTGAATTAATATCTAGTTATTGGCTTTTAATCGTCTAATTGGTAGATTTCTTTAGTTGGTGATTATTATATGTTACTTTAACTAGAAGAAAATCTTAAATTGGCATCACTTGCAAGAAATTAACTGATAATTGATACTCCAGTGAAGTGCTAGGAAACATTAGTGTTGTAAAATGTAAACATATAACGTTTCATGTAATTCGATAAATCACATACAAGGGACGGATTTTACTTGGTCGAATCACAGCTTGCTTCTTACACGAATTTGTGCTCCAAAACAGTCCACACCTCTTTCACGGGGAGAGAAACGATAGTTCACAATCCAAGAACTTCAAGACGTAAATCCCTTTGCCAAAATTGCACCAATGCCCACTCTTATGCCTTTTCTTTTTTCTCTCTATTTTGCATACGTTTTTTCTGACTTCTTTTGTTAGTTATTTCATTTCCAAAAATATCAGATATAGTGGTAGATAATGGGGGGAAGTTATTTGGTAGTTTTCTTCCAACCAGAACTACTCCCTCCATCTTTTGATTTCAAATAGTAAATGGGTAGGGTCAGCCCTCATGGGCGACCCACAACCCGTATTCTATTTCTAACATCTCCCACTCGCACATGAGGGCTAGACATACTTATGGTGCAACCATAGTGGCATTCTTACGACTTCATACAAGCAAATGGATCGTGTGACCGGCGAGCATATTTAATGAGCTTTGAGCTATACACCTGTTAAGGATATATAGCAACTCAACATTAAATTATGTGAGGACAGGACCTCGCTATACCCCAGACATCCTTTTTTTCTACACAAGTCAACGTATCTCTTGTCCCTCAAATAATATTCAAGAGCATACTTGACTTCTAAATAATTCTATGTATTCATCATTATGTTTAAAACACTAAGTTTAACATAATTGGTCGACCTATGAATACAAGATATGTGTCAGACAAGGAAGGTCTTCCTTTCCTACTAGAATCTCTCAGCTATATCATAGCTGCTTTCCTAGACATATACCGCATTGCCGAATCATTCATGGTTATTGGTAATATGCTAAAGTAGCAACACTAAAATAAAGTTTCAAGAGCTAGTTGAAAGTCATAAGGGTACACATGAGGTCATATAAACCTCTGAGTCTCACACAATGAGAAAGCAGGGATTTTTTCTCATTCCTCTAATGGTCATATAAGCACACGCGGTATAAAACACGTGCTACAGTGTGTCCTTTTCTAATTTTGGAAGCGTATGTCTTGATTCATATCAAACGCACTGTACAGATCTTAGTTCAAGTGTATCTCAACACTTAACTTGAGCTTTCTTCTTGTTTGTCCTCTACAATAGCAACCTCAAGAAAAACTCATATTTGGCTACTAGACAAGTTTCATGGATTGTGGGAATCCATTCGATTACTAAATTTCAAATAGTAATCTCATCTTAGTAATTTACTAAGGCGACATTCTAAAAAATCAATATAGTCTCATCTATGCATGCTACTCAACATCAGAGGCGATTGCTCGTATGAGAGAGCCAATCTCAACTTGTCTGACATACCTTAATGAAGATATACCATACATCTTCTAAACATGTGTATACATCAAATATTGTAATATATAACATTTATGAGCATAACATAATATAAACATTCATATGTTTAGTACATCACATCCTACGCAACCTTAGAGATCTAACATGGCATCTAAATACATCTCTAGCTATAGGCTTAGTAAAAGGATCTGCCACCATTTGGTGCGAAGATATATATTTCAACGTCACCTCTTTCTTACCAACTATATCTCTAACAAAGTTATACTTTGTATCTATGTGTTTGGTTTTGCCATGATATTTGGGATCTTTTGTGCAAGCGATGGCTGATTGATTATCACAATAAATTGTTACAGCTCTCAGACAGCCGCTTACAACTCCCAAATGCTCTAAGAATCTTCTTAACCAAACACTTTCTTGAACTGCAGATGCACAAGCCACAAATTCTGCTTCCGTTGTGGATAAAGATACGCAGGTTTGTTTCTTGCTGCTCCAAGAGATAGAGCCATTATTTAGCAAGAAGGCATACCCCGAGGTAGACTTACGTTCATCCAAATCACCACCCCAGTCAGCATCTGTGTACCCTTTCAATGATAGATCTTTTTCTTGATAACAAAGGACATAATCTGCAGTGCCCTTCAGGTATCTAAAAATCCTTTTAACTGCTTTCCAATGTTTTCTCCCCGGATGTGACTGATACCTGCTTACCAGACCAACGGCATAACAAATATCGGGACGAGTACACATCATAGCGTACATTAGGCTTCCAATAGCATTGGCATATGGTACTCTAGACATCTCTTTTTCTTCTTCTGGAGTCTTTGGGCACAATTCACAGCTTAAACTTTCGCCTTTAGCCACAGGAGTATCAATGGGTTTACAAGTTTCCATTCTAAATCGTTCCAATATTTTCTTAATGTAAGTTTCTTGAGACAACGCTAGTAATCTCTTGGAACGATCTCTATGGATTTTAACACCTAATATGTAACTTGCCTCACCCATATCTTTCATCTCAAAATTAGAAGATAACCATTTCTTAATGGTATAAACATACTCCTTATCATTTCCAGCTAACAGTATGTCATCGACATAAAGGGATAGCATTACAAATTTTCGATTGGACTTCTTCACATACATACAATGGTCTTCATCTATCATGACGAAATCATATTAGATTATTGCTTTATGAAATCTCAAATACCATTGTCTTGAAGACTGCTTAAGGCCATAAATTGATCTAATCAATCTACAAACTTTGTTTTCCTGGCCTTTAACGATGAAACCTACTGGTTGTTCCATGTAGATTTCTTCCTCAAGTTCTCCATTGAGGAAGGCAGTCTTTACGTCCATTTGATGTAATTCTAAATCCAAATTAGCCACTATGGCCAATAGTAGGCGAATAGAGGTAAATTTCACTACTGGTGAAAAAGTCTCGTTATAATCAATACCCTCTTGTTGAGTATAACCTTTTGCCACCAGTCGAGCTTTATACCTCTCACTAGTTCCATCAGCCTTTCGTTTGATTTTAAGAACCCACTTGTTCCCAATACTTTTGCGCCCAGATGGAAGATCAACCAATTCCCAGACTTGGTTTGATTTCATTGACTCCATCTCTTCTTCCATTGCTTTCATCCATTTGTCCTTTGCAGGACAAGACAGAGCCTCACTTATATTCTTGGGCTCGTCATCCCCTTCTAGTGAAATGATAAAAGTATGCCCTTCTATCTCATAATGACGTTTGGGCATTCCTTTCCTAGTACTCTTACGCAGTTGAGACTCGTCTACATCACTTGAGTGGGACTGGCTCCCACTAGGACCAAGTAATAACTCGTCCTCTTGCATTTCAAGTGATCGACTTTGTAAATTTTCAGTATTTGAATCATTCAACTCAAATAAAGGTTCTCTTTCTTTTATTTCGCCCTTACTAGGAAAATCATTCTCTAGAAATGTTACGTTACGTGATTCAATCTCAGTAACACTTCCATCCTCTTGTTCGCCTATGAACACATAACCTTTAGATTGTTCAGAGTATTTAATGAAGATACACTTCTTCCCTCGAGGACCCAACTTTCCAAATTTACTTGAAGAATCAAGAATATAAGCAGTTGATCCCCAAGGTCTTAGGTTATGAAGGTCAGGTTTTCTACCAGTCCATAGTTCATATGGCGTTGTAGGTACTGATTTCGAAGGCACTTTGTTTAAAATATATGACGCAGTTAACAAAGCGTCTCCCTAAAAGGAAACAGGTAAGTTAGCTTGCGCCATCATGGACCTCGTCATATCTAACAGTGTTCTATTCCTTCTTTCAGCAACACCATTCTGTTGAGGTGTATACGGAGTAGTCAACTGTCTAGTTATTCCTTTTTCATTACATAGATCTTTAAATTGATCAGATAGATATTCACGTCCTCGATCAGTTCTCAAAGTTTTTATCGTTCTATCCATTTGATTCTCCACTTCATTCATATAACGTTTGAAACACTTAAGTGCATCAGACTTATGGGAAATCAAATAGACTTGACCAAAACGTGTGAAATCATCTATAAATGTAATGAAATATGAGGCACCATATCTAGCCTTTACACTCATTGGACCACATATATCCGAATGGATTAATTGCAATGGAAATTCTGCCCTAATGGCTTTTCCAAATGGTTTTCGTGTCATTTTTCCAGCAAGACAGTGTTCACAAGTAGGTAAATCAACTTTAGAGAGTGAACCCAATAGTCCTTCTCTCACAAGTCGATTCATCCTGTCTTGCCCAATGTGACCTAATCTAGCATGCCAAGTATAATCATCTATATACGCATTACTAGAAGAGCAAACATTTAACGAAACACAACGATCAACATAATAGTTAAACATTTGTCTGTCACAATCTAATATAATAAAACCATCTCTAAGACGTCCACAACCATAAAACACACTATTACAATATATAGAAACCACATCACGACTAAAGTTCAAGCTAAAACCTAATCCTAGAAGAACAACAACAGATATAAGATTTCGTCGGATCTCCGGTGCAAAGAGAACATCATGTAGAATGAGAGTTCGGCCACCACGCAACTCCAATTTGCAAGTGCCAATCCCTTTTACTTCTACTCGAGCATTATTTCCTACATATATCCACCGTGTACCGCTGGGGACTCGACGAAAGTCTACAAATGCTTCACGATCTCTAGTTACATGGTCTGTTGCCCCAGAGTCTACAATCCACACAGGATAAGATTCAGTAAGTAAAACAGTACTAGAGACATATATAACACTTATAGAAGCGTTATTAAGTGCTACCTTTTTCGGCTCAGGGCAATCACGAGCAAAATGGCCAGGTACATGGCAGTTGTAGCACTTCATCTTACTCTTGTCTTTCTTCTTCCCAAATCGCTTACGCTTGTTTTTGCGATCAGGGTTGAAGTTATTCTTCTTGGATCCCTCTCCAGTCTCCTTTCCTTTCTTGCTTTTGTTCCAGTTCCTTTTACGTTTAAAACCCGAAGCTCTTTTGGAACTAGACTCTGCCACAAAAGCACCAGCAACGGATTTTGCGGCACCAAGCCGCTCATCCTCAAGCTCAACATGGCGAGCAGCATCAGTGAAAGTCTTGATACTATCACTATGAGTCAGATTAACTTTCAGATGCTCCCAGTTGTCAGGTAGGGACCGAATCAATGCTTGAACCTGCTGCTCATCAGAGAGAACATGGCCAGCTGACTTTAGTTCTCTTATCATGTTTGACATAGTTCTCAGATGTTGCTTAATGTTGTGACCAGCTTGCTTCTTGTAAGTGTCAAACTTGATAGTCAGCTGCCTCAGGCGGGTTACAGTTGTACCCTCATACTTCTCCCTGAGGTATACCCAGATGTCATGAGCAGCAGCATGCTGCTCACACTCGTGAATCAGATCATCGATCACTGAGCTAACCAATATAGCACGGGCATTGGAATCTTTCTTTTTCCAAGCCAGGTAAGCCTCGTGATCCCTTCTCTGTTGAGCAGTGTTGCCCATACCCGGGTCTAGCATGATCTGGTTGATGCCATCCAAAGCATCATGCTCATCGAGCACATACCAGATCTTGTGGCGCCAGGTGTCATAGTTGTCGCCATTCAGCTTGTCACCTTTGTTAAGGTTAGCAATGATCGTTTTTGATGCCATAGTCTGTATAGTTTAGAGGTGATTGTTCATGTTAAAGCTCATAATCTATACACATGTAATTTGTACTTAGAATTAACAATTATGATTAATCAACAAAGGGCATAGACTCGAAAGTGAACTAAGTTCCCAATCATTATCCAAAATCCCAATGTTTATTTATCATAAACTTAACTCTTGAGTATCAAATCTAATAAGTTCTAGGTGAGAATTGCTCAATTTCTTCCAACCTTAGAACTCCCACTTAGGTACATAATCAAGAATAAAACATGATATACCAGATCAAACATATTCTTCTTCTTAAAAAAAATATAAATATATCATTAGTCGTACCAACATGTTATAAGGAGAAATAAACATCACAAAGCAAACATAACGTATATTTATCAAAACTAACATTACGAGTTATAAGCTTTTTTATACATGCCAGTAACCGTATTAACTATCCCATTTGAGAGCCTATCTCTAGGAGCGAATTTCATTAGACGTCGAGGACCATTATTCAACCTCAAAGATAATGTTTTCCTCGTCTTGAACTCCAACTCTCTCTTTTTTCACACTTTAACCAATAGAGACTTCAAGATTTGTACACTTTTGTTTTTATTCTCAGTGTAAATCTTATCAAATTGATCTCTCCAAAAACCAGTTAGAGAATTTCTCCACAATTCTCTCTCTCGGTTCCAATCACCAAAATAATGTCCCAAATGAAGGAGCTCCTTGATTTTTCCATCTATTATCTTAAAATGATGGGGCAAGGTATGCTCTGGGTGCATCCTATATCGCATCAGCGCATCAAAGTTTGCCAAGCGCTCGGGAGTTCTAGCAGCACTAGCCGCTCCTCGAAGGATGCTTAAAGTGCGTCGTGTTCTTGCCATCTACAAAAATGTAAAATAGGTATTATATTGGACACAAAGCCAACCTTAATACTCTAACTAATAAGTGAAGATTTTTTTTTTCTTAACAATCGGTGTTGTTCAAACATAGTAATTTTGCTCCAAAAAAAAATTCCAATTATATAAAAAAAAATTTGGAGCATAAATAAAAAATTATTCAAAATCTTCATCCAAGTAGCCAAAAACATGAAACATAATTTTAGAATATTAAATATAAATTTTCAGAATTTTTTTCAGACCAAAAAAATATTTTTTAATGATTTTTCATCATTTTTAATATCAAGAATTAGAGGAAAAATATTTTCGATCTTCAAAAAATTAATTTTAAATGTCCGAAAAAAAAGACATAATATTCTAAGCATTCTATAATTTTTCGGCCGAAAAACGGAGCCGGGAAGTGCTCTCACGTGCCCTCACGCGCCACTGTAGCGCGTGGGCGCGTGAGGCAGTAGCGGCGCGTGTAATATACGCGCCGCCTTCCCGGATTTTTCCGACTTCCATATTTTGGCTACCCCCCCATTTTCGACTATGGCGATTCTAACGGGATTGTCCGTTTTACGTTATTAGCACTGTAGATATGGGTGTGGAGTTCATTCAGAGTAGGCGCGAGTGGGACGGGGTCTACGCTAATGTTCATCTTCTCCATTACAATCTTTTTTACAATTTCAGAAACATGGTTTCACGACCCTATCTTTGATTGGCTATATCTCACTCATTTTGGATCGGTTTTTTACGAAAAATATACTGTTGGAAAGGTCATTGAACAAGGATTCTAAACATGTATGATATACGCAATAATATCAACAAACTAATGTTCAAAATTGCATCCAAAGTTACTGCAATTTACACCAAAATTTTCAAATTCTCATGGAATACAAAGCATGGGTGCATGTGACTTCACATAATGTTCATACACGTTATAAGCATGCTATATTTCGAATTTTGAGGCATGATTTGTACATTACGAGAAAATACCATGAAAGAGGACATGATCATGCATACACGGGAATCATGGACTACTTGTTATAAGGCATAATTAACATCACATTTTCATATAAAAACAAGTCTGGAGTTCAACCAAAACTTGCTCTGATACCACTGTTGTAAAATGTAAACATATAACGTTTCATGTAATTCGATAAATCACATACAAGGGACGGATCTTACTTGGTCGAATCACAGCTTGCTTCTTACACGAATTTGTGGTCCAAAACAGTCCACACCTCTTTCACGGGGAGAGAAACGATAGTTCACAATCCAAGAACTTCAAGACGTAAATCCCTTTGCCAAAATTGCACCAATGCCCACTCTTATGCCTTTTCTTTTTTCTCTCTATTTTGCATACGTTTTTTCTGACTTCTTTTGTTAGTTATTTCATTTCCAAAAATATCAGATATAGTGGTAGATAATGGGGGGAAGTTATTTGGTAGTTTTCTTCCAACCAGAACTACTCGCACCATCTTTTGATTTCAAATAGTAAATGGGTAGGGTCAGCCCTCATGGGCGACCCACAACCCGTATTCTATTTCTAACAATTAGCTATTAAATCTTTATGACTGTTGAGTACCAATATGATTTATTACTTACTGTGTTAATTGATCACTAAATTTGCTAAGGTACGCTAACTAATAGGACAAAGATGTGGACATGCATGCTATTGACATAATTTGATTCAACTATTCAGATACGAATACTTGTAGATGAATTATGCAGACACTTGCACCTTCTTGTGATTTATGTCATAGGTACGCGTGGCTAGCATATAATATCTGTTAAGAGCTTTGACTCACGTAATCTGTGCAGAGATGATTTATATTCGACAACAATTGCCTCTCGTGAGTGCTTTATTTATTAGTTTATCTTATTCTGCAATATTCAGTGTCATTGTCATTCATATGGACCTGCTCATATCACAAATGTGATTCATATAAATTGTTGAACATGCTTGTGTTATTTTATGATTCAAATTGTTTGCAAGAGAAATGAATATCCGGTCTTATTGATTATTCTATTGGGGGGTGACAATTGTTAAGTTGATGGTTCCTACAAAGTGGTCTTGATTCGGTTATTGAATGCTGAGTTGGACGGTTCGCGGGGGTCCACTGTGTAGCATTGTGCTGCTAGTAGATAGGCTTAGTCGTCCAGTGCCAATGCAAAGAATTGTTCGACTGATCATTCTGATATTGGTTATTGGGCCCTAGTCTGGATGGTCGCGAGGTCTGCTGGATAGCATCGGGCTGCTAGTAGATTGGCTTCGTCTTCCAGTATCACCTTTGGGTGTCTTTTCATAGCCGGGATGGAGGTTTCTATGGTTTTGATCGGCTCCGCCATGAACCTAGGCATGGCCAGTTCCTATGTTTGGTGGAGTCGCTCCCTACGAATGGAGGATAAGGTAGTAAATGTTCGGTTGGGAGTCACAAGGTGGTTATCTGATCTGATTTGTTCCTGGTATACCATTCACAGGCTTCGTATATTCTATATGATATGGTTCTCGCTTGATCTGGTCTTCACAGGCTTCATTTGAGGATGCGTTTGGAAACTGGAAAAATTCAAAATTGTCCCTGAGTTTTCAATATATTCTCAAAAATCATCTCTAAGGTTTTTAATTTCGTTAATGTTGTCTTTTTAACCGAATTTTATTAGTAAAATCCAACAAATAAAGATATTCTTTTTTAGATTTTTAATATACCCTTGTGTAAGATTTTTTCGTGTCCCCCCCCCCCCCCCTCAAATTTAATGAATTGAAAAAATTAACCCTTAAAAATGTGGTTCTTCTATGATCTATTTTTCCTTCCTTAACATCTCTCTCACCCCATTTCTTTTTCGTTTTTCTTTAATTACATCATCTATTCTTAATTTTTTCTAAATTTTTTGCTTATCATAAATCTCAATAAATAAATTAGATTCATTAAAAGAAATACAACATCATCACAAAATAAATGAATACCATCAATTTTATCTTTGACCATATAGATAAAGTGTAATAATATATCACTAATGTTACGTGTTGTTTTAAAAATGGATGAGTAATATTTATATGAGTGTTAATTGATTATTTCTTGTCTTCAGTAATTGTCAATATCATGAAAAAAATTATAAATGTATCGCATTTCTTTTGTAGGTAAGAAAGGTAATTTTCAAGTAAATTTGTTTCGGTATAAGGTTTTTAATTTTATCATGAAAAACTGTTAAAAACATTTCTAATTTTTCCAAAGGAAAAAAGATTGGTATTTGATTTATACTATAAAGTACATTTAGGACTCCATTTTTATTCTCTTAATTAGCATTAAATTAATAACTGAGTAAACAGAGGACGATTTGCAATAGGTTATTTCACTCTCATAAACAAGATACTATTTTATGTTCGATTCGTTTAAAATAAAGTATTCAATTATAAAAAATAATAATTAAGTAGAATATGTTAAAGTAGAAATTATATCTAAGTATAGTTTAATACCAAATTTATTTAGATGCTGTAACTAAAGAGAGAGAAATGGGGTAAGTGATGTTAAGGAAGGGAAAATAAATAATAAAAGAACCATATACTTTATGGATTAATTTTTTCAATTCATTAAAAATTTAAGACACTAAATAATATTATATAATGGTATTTTAGTAATCTAATAAAGAATACCTTTATTTGTTGGAATTTGCTAATAAAATTTGGTTTTAAGGACAATATTGATAAAATTAAAAACATCAGGGGTGATTTTGAGAATCAATTGAAATCTTAGGGACGATTTGAATTTTTTTTCGTTTGTAAACACTTTTCAAATAAACTTCTGGAGATGGAAGTTCATTTCCAAAAATGTTACTTGTTTGGCAATAAGATTTAAATTTACTTTTGGAATAAGTCACTTCTCCAAAAGTTCATTTTGAAGAAGTGCATATTAGCGACTTTTGAACTTTCTTTCAAGCACTTCTATAAGAAGTCAACTTTAAGTGTATTTTTGCCAAACACTTTAAATTTTTTAAAACACTTATATGAAATACCCATTTTGAAAAGTTCCAACAAATGGACTTATTAATTAAGAAGTGGAACCAAACACATTGAGGGCTCGTTTGGTGGGCCTTATTACGGTTGATACACTGCCATATCACCCCCATAATATTTGGTTTGCCTGAAAAGTCTAGGCCCATGATATATCTCGGGCCCGATTTACATATCATGGCCACAAGTGATAGTAAATTCCATCCGAGGGATGGAATCCACTATCACCCACAAATTATCATCCAAGCCCAACATGTATAAATAATTGCTGAAAATATCTACCGCTTTCACATTTGAACTCATTTACACGATGCTCTCTTTCACTATAGTTGTCTGAGCTCCTTCTGGCTTCTAGCATGCCTCAAGGGTAAGCTCCTTCATCACTCTCATTTTCTCTCAAATTTCCGATCGTTGTTGCCTTATATACTTTGTAGAGACTGAAACCCCACTTGTTCTTTGATAATTTATTTGGATTAGGGTTTAATATTTCTGCCAAATTTGTGTTGGAATAATATGGATTGAACCTCCTGTTGATTTGGTAAAATCTTCACAAATCCCAATTAAAAAAGATTTGTGTGTGTTGTTTTAAGAAAAATGATGATTTGGATTATGGTTAAATATTTATTCACAATTTTCATTTTTGCCATTGAAGTTTTTTGTGGATCCTCACTCTTCAGCAGCGACATGAAATTACGGTACCCATTGGAGCTGGAAAAGTAGGGGTTTTTTAAATGAACGCGATGAAACAAAAAAAAAAAAAAATCAAAGAATTCTAAATGTATATTTTGAAAAAGTGGAGTCATAACTTACCTAAGGTTTCCTCCGGCCGAACGTCGGAAACTATTTTCTTTCGAGGCGTAGAGATCACCGAAGTGGGGTGACTTGAACCAATTTTCAGAATGAATTTTTGGATTCTTTAATTCACCTAAATAAAAGAAAGGGTGTTAAAGGAATAAAATATGTCGAGTTTACATTAATCACACACATGAAAGCAAGGACGACATTATATTCATACCAAACAAAAAAAAGGTAAACTATT